>BSBK01001723.1:662500-1397500 GCA_027943335.1 Chamaecyparis obtusa
CTTTTTGGTGTAGGAGCACCTAGACTAACCTCCATTGTTTATGTCATTTTGGCTTGTATCTCACATTAGAAAAGTCATAATTGTGAGAGATTTGTGTGTTTGATTTGGACCTTATAAGGTCTTGCAATGTGGACTAGGTGAGTTAGTGTTAGAACTAAGGTAACTAATTAGTCTTTGTTAGTTGTTTTTGATTAAACTTAGGCTTAGAAGCTTAGAGATGGATTTGAGTTATTAATGTGTTCTAAACACATGAATGATGTAAGAAAGATTCCTTGAGTCAATAAATGAAGTTGGTTCATCAAGATATAGAGGTTAGAGGTCATAAAATTTAGGATGGTGGCATGAAGGCAAATATGCCAAATGTTGTTAAAAAGTTGTCATGACAACATTTGCAATAATGGAAAATGTTGCATGCAACTTGACAACATAGGATCCCATAGAAGATATGAGTGGGAGATTAATTAAGAAGGCCTAAAAACATGGAGAACATAATCTAAGACCATCTCAAGCTTGAATCTCGAGATAGAGATCATTGTAACAAGATTTTGAATAGTGAATATAGCTCTACAACTTTGTTTTGAGAGGAACCCAAGCTTCTTAGTGTGACAGTGTTATTTTTTGGATTGAAAGATTTGAGTTAGTGGTGGATTTGTATTTTTGAGTTAGTTTTAAGTGTTTTTAATTTAGTAAGAAAGTTGATTTGAGTTAGTCTAAGGTCTTGAATAAATTGTTTTAGGTTTAGGGAGTTTCCTGGTCCTGTCCTGACCAGTTTATCATTTCATGGCTCCCCCATGAAATCTAGCCATGGGATCTTCCTAAGCATAGATGAATATTCTAGGGGATCCATTTGTATATACATATTTAGAGTTAGGATTCATGAGGAGTTGGGTTTCTATTTTTAATGCCAAGCCCTAGGCGAGCATATAGTTCCCAGTTAGATGTTTAAAGGTGAAGATTTGAAGATTTCTTGCAGGGTATAGCAGTATAGTACATAACAAGTATAGTTCCAGGTTTGATATGAACATATTTTGATATTTTAGGTGGATTGAGAGTCTATAAATCCATTTTATTGAGATTTGAATGAGAAACCAATGAGGTCCTATAAATTGGGCCTTTTAGCCCTATTAGACCTAGATAATAGGAACCCTGTGTACGAAGGACCTAAGAGACTAAAAACTTTATAATCCTTCATAAAATAAAAAAGGGTATCTAAATGTGGGATTATATTTTCAAGTTGTTTGGAAAGCCTTGTGAGGAATTGGTAAAATGTCTTTGGTAAAGGCTATAAGGAATCAAGCCTAATTAGGCCTCCTAAAGACTAGGTCTTGAACCTGATAGGAAAAGGCTTGAAGGTCATTCTAAATGGATCCAAATGGAAGTGATATGAATGTAGATGAATCATTTGACATCCTTGTAATGAATTTCATGATTGGTGAGAAGTTTCCACTTAGAGTCTTCTAAGAGTAGAAGTAAGCATTGGAGAACTACATGGTGTTTGTCCTTCAAGGTGTAGCACAAGGAGTGAGGCTATTGGAGAGGAGCTAGATAAGGCCTTAGTTAATCATCTAAGCCTTTGGAGATCCTAGAGGAGATTAGGATCCTTGATAGAGACAAGCTAGGTCTCTTAGAAGTTGTGCAAGCAAACCTTGGAGCACTCACATCATATTGGTATCAGAGCTTTTTTTGATAAGGTTTGTGGTTGATGTTGCAACCTACTAAATCGGTAGGAGAAAATACATCTTTTGAGTTAGTATAAGACAAACAATGGTGACTAACACTGAGTTAGCCAAGAAGGTGGAAGACCAAGAAGAAGATAATAGATTGCTAAGGGAAAGATTGGCTCAAATGGAACAACTCTTGGGTGAATTCCAAGACAAAGATGATAAGGTGAAAGATAAGATAGATCAGAAGGAAGAAAAATAAGTAAGGGAAAAGGATTTGGAGGGTGTACCACTATTGAGTGGACAAATGACAAAGCTTTGGAGGGTGTACCACTATTGAGTGGACAAATGGATCCAGATTCAATCATGGATTGGATAGACAACATAGAGAATCACTTTGAATGTGATGGTATCTTATAGGCCCAAAATGTTATGGTGGCCAAATCAAGGTTGAGAGGTTCAACACTCACATGGTGGAAGTTTGTGCAAATTGAAAGAGAAAAATAAGGAAAGGGTCCTATAGTTACATGGAAGGGTATGGTAACTAAGGTGAAGCAGACCTATCTACCTGATGACTATGAAGTTTAGTTATAAAGGAGGAGACACAATCTTAGACAAAAAGATTTGGATGTCCGAGCATACACTGAAGATTTCCAAAAGATGTACTTAAGATGAAAAGTGGTTGAGGATGAAAGTATCAAGCTAGCTAGGTACTTGAATGGCCTAAAATGGTCAATTTAGGAAGACATGAGCCTTGTGAACTTAAAAAATATCTGCCAATGTTATCAAATGGCCTTGAAGATTGAGAAGAAAGGCAAAAGAAAGCAAGAAAAAACCTCCAAAGGTAGAGGTAAAGGAAAAGATAGTAGAGGACAAAGAGGTGGCTATGGTGGAAGGAGTTCAGAGTCAAAGGCTCAAGGAGAAATCAAATACCATGAGAAGAAAGAAGGAAGCTCTAGTATAGGTGGTAGGGAAGGAGCTCTAGCTTTAGAGGAAGAAGTGGTGGACAAGGAAGAGGCAATTACTTTGCCAATATGAAATGCTATCATTGCAATCAAATGGGACACCCTGCCTATAGGTGTCTAGAGAAGGGTAGTACTTCTCAAGGAGGTGACAAGAGGACTAATCTAGTTCATGAAGAGAAAAATGCAATAGAGAAACATTTTGAAGTACCACTAGCATCTGAGGAAGGAGAGAACCTCATGATGAGGAGAACTTTGATCAAGGAGTCAGTTAAAGAAGAACTAAGCCAGAGAAGGTCCCTGTTTAGGATAAAGTGTAAGATGATGGGTAAAGTATGTAGAGTCATCATTAACTCAGGGTCTACTAACAATATTGTGTCACAGGAAGTAGTCAACAAGACAAGAATGAAAAGGATACCCCACACTAATCCTTACAAGGTCACATGGCTGAATAAAGGCCAACATGTGTTAGTAAATGAGCAAGCTTGGGTTGAGTTCTCAATTGGAAGGTATAAGGACAAAGTTTTGTGTGATGTGTTACCTATGGATGCATGTCATTTTCTCCTAGGTAGACCATGGAAATTTGACCACCAAGCTATGCATGATGGAGTGAAGAACTCCTATTCTTTCAAGAAGGATAATGTGACTTTCAAAATCTAGTCACTGTTAGAGGATGCAAAGGTGAAGACAATAGGTCCTAATGTGCTCATATTGGTGAAAAAGAGTTCTTAGAAGCCATGGAAGAGAGTGAAGGAGTTGTATTTGCATTGGTGTTAAGGCCAAGAGAGGTAAATGAAGGTAAGGCAACCAAGAAGCCAGAGTTACCCAAGGAAATACAAAGCATGCTGCAGACTTATGAAGGTATAGTAAGTGATGGACAACCATCAACATTACCCCCTAAAAGAGCCATAAGTCATAGGTTAGAATTGATACCAGGAGCTACCCTACCTAATAAGGCAGCCTACAAGATGACCTCTCAACAAAATGAGGAAATTTCTAGACAAATACAAGAACTCCTAAACCAAGGTCTCATTAGAAAGAGTATTAGTCCATGTGCCATACCCACTATCCTAGAACCTAAGAAAGGAGGAAATTGGAGGCTTTGTACTAATTCAAGGGCTATTAATAGGATAACCATTAGGTATAGGTTCCCTATCCCAAGGATTGAAGACCTAATGGATTGTTTAGGTGAAGCTAAGTACTATAACAAGATAGAATTGAAGAGTGGCTATCACCAAATTAGGATACATGAAGGAGATGAATGGAAAACAACCTTCAAAACCAATGAAGGTTTGTATGAATGACTTTTCATGCCATTTGGAATGTCTAATGCCCCCTCCACATTCATGAGGCTCATGAATGAAGTCCTCAAAGACTACATTGGGAAATTTGTAGTGGTATATCTTGATGATATATTGATTTATAGAAAGACAAAAGGTGAGCATCTTCAACACCTTGAGACTATTTTCAAGAAGCTGCACGATGAGAAGTTGATGATCAAGTTGGAGAAGTATGAGTTCATCAAGATAGAGCTAGTGTACCTTGGATTTGTTCTATCACATGGCAATTTGAAAATGGACAAGAGTAAGGTGGAAGCCATCATAAATTGGCCTACTCCAAGGATAGCAATAGAGGTAAGAAGTTTTCATGGTCTTGCTCAATATTATAGAAAGTTTATAAGGCAATTCAGTGCTATTTGTGCTCCTATGTTGGACACCATTAAAGGAGGCATGAAGACTAAGTTTGTATGGAATGATAAATCTAACAAGAGCTTTGAGTTGTTGAAGGAAAATATTGCTACCCAACCTATTTTATTCTTGCCAAGCTTTGAGAAGCTATTCACCATAGAGTGTGATGCTAGCAATGTGGCTATTGGAGCTATTCTAAGCCAAGAGGGTAGACTGGTGACTTTTCATTCAGAGAAGTTAAGTGAAGCTAAGAAGAAGTATTCTTCTTATAACCTTGAGATGTATGCATTAGTTTATGCTTTAAGGAAATGGAGGCACTATTTGCTTCCCAAGGAGTTCATAGTCTATTCAGACAACTAAGCTCTAAGTTTCTTGAACTCTCAAGAGAAATCGAGTCACAAGCAAATGAAGTGGGTTGAATAACTACAAGCATACACATTCAATATCAAGCACAAGAAAGGAGTACTTAAAAAGGTGGCAGATGCCTTGAGTAGGAGAGCTCTTACCATCCAAGAGATTCAGTTGAAGAGCATGGGAATAGATCATTTCAAGGATCTATATGCTGATGATGAAGACTTTGCAGACATTTACAAGGTATGTACTAAATACAAGAACCATTTTCATAGAAAATATGCTGAATATACTTTGCAAAGTGATCTCTTGTTTAAGGGAAATCATTTATGTGTCCCTAGAGGCTCTATTAGAGAGAATTTGATTCAGGAAAAGAATAATGGTGCATTGAGTGGTCACTGTGGGATCA
Organism: Chamaecyparis obtusa; assembly: GCA_027943335.1. Taxonomy (NCBI): domain Eukaryota; kingdom Viridiplantae; phylum Streptophyta; class Pinopsida; order Cupressales; family Cupressaceae; genus Chamaecyparis; species Chamaecyparis obtusa. Next base: position 667,572 of record BSBK01001723.1, read on the forward strand.
CTAAGACTCAAGAACTTGTTTAAAGGTTCTACTATTGGCTAAGGATGAACCTTGATGTTAGAAGGTATGTTGAAGGTTTCATAGTGTGTCAAAAGGCCAAAGGTAATTCTTCAAATGAAGGCCTATATCAACCATTAATTATTCCCACTAGGCCATGGGAATGATTGAGCATGGATTTTGTATTTGGGTTACCCAAGACAAGACAAAGCATGGATAGTGTTTATGTAGTTGTGGATAGATTCAACAAGATGGCTCACTTTGTGCCATGCAAGACAACTAATGATGCCAGCCAAATAGCCTCTCTCTTCTTCAAAGAGATAGTAAGAATACATGGGTTACCTATGCACATAGTGTCAAATAGAGACACCAAGTTTATGAGTCATTTTTGGAAGACTCTTTGGAAGATATTGGGAACTAATTTATCATTTGGATCTACATACCATCCCCAAACTGATGGTTAGACCGAAGTGGTGAATAGAAGCCTTGGAAATCTATTAAGGTGCTTGACCAAGGAATATGGTCAACAATGGGATCAATTGATTGGACATGCTGAATATGCTTATAATGAAACTATAAATAGGTCAATAGGGAAGAGTCCCTTTGAAATAGTATATGGTCTACATCCTAGAGGAATCTATGAACTAAGAGACTTAAAGGATGGAGTGAAGGGAAGTAGATATGATGATGACTTTGCTTATGCAATGCAGGAGATTCATGAAACAATCAAGAAGACTTTGACAAAGAATACTATGAAGCTTAAGACTAAGGTTGGTGAGAGTAGAAGAGAAATTTAGTTCAATGTGGGAGACTTGGTGATGGTACATCTAAATAAGTCTAGACTACAAAAGGGAGTCTCACACAAGCTGCAAATGAGGAGGATAGATCCCTGTCATATCTTGGAAAAGTATGAGAATAATGCCTATACAGTGGAGTTGTCAGAGGATAGTGGAATGTCCCCTATCTTCAATTTTGTAGACCTAGTCCATTAAAAAGGAACACCACCTTATATGGATCAAATCCTTAGTGAAGTAATCCAAGATGTGGAAGAACTCAAACTACCTTCTACATCAGTCAAGAAGGCTAACAGTATACTGGATACTAGAGTCTACAAGAAGAATAGAACTAAGGAGTACAAAGAACACTTGATCAAGTGGCATGGTCAATCTAATGTTGATGCAGTGTGGATCAAGGAAGCTAAGTTTAAGAAGATGGGAGTTGATCCTACCTTACTCAATCCAAGGGTGGATTGAACTCTATTGTTTAGAGGAGGATGGTGCAGGAGCACCTAGGCTAACCTCCATTATTTATGTCATTTTGGCTTGTATTTGACTTTATCCAAGTTAGAATTTTGAGAGAGTTGTGTGTTTGATTTGGACCTTATAAGGTCTTTCAATGTGGACTAAGTGAGTTCGTGTTAGAACTAAGGTCACCAATTAGTCTTTGTTAGTTGTTTTTGATTAAACTTAGGCTTAGAAGCTTAGAGATGGATTTGAGTTATTAATGTGTTCTAAACACATGAATGATGTAAGAAAGATGCCTTGAGGCCATAAATGAAGTTGGTTCATTGAGATATAGAGGTTAGAGGTCATAAAAGTTAGGATGGTGGCATGAAGGCAAAGATGCCTAATATTGTTAAAAAGTTGTCATGACAACATTCACAATAATGGAAAATGTTGCATGCAACTCGACAACATAGGATCCCCTAGAAGATAGGAGTGAGAGATTAACTAAGAAGGCCTAAAAACATGGAGAATGGCATCTAAGACCATCTCAAGCTTTAATCTCAAGATAGAGATCATTATAACAAGATTTTGAATAGTGAATATAGCTCTGCAACTCTGTTTTGAGAGGAACCCGAGCTTCTCAGTGTGACAATGTTATTTTGTGGATTGAAAGATTCGAGTTAGTGGTGGATTGTTATTTTTGAGTTAGTTTTAAGTTTTTTTCATTTAGTAAGCAAGTTTATTTGAGTTAGTCTAAGGTCTTGAATAATTTGTTTTAGGTTTAGGGAGTTTCCTAGTCCTGTCCTGACCAGTTTATCATTTCATGGTTCCCCCATGAAATATAGCCATGGGATCTTCCTAAGGGTAATTGAATATATTATAGGATCCATTGGTCTATACATATTTAGAGTTAGGAGTCATGAGGAGTTGGGTTTCTATTTTTAATGCCAAGCCCTAGGCGAGCATACAGTGCCCTGTTAGAGGTTTGAAGGTGAAGATTTGAAGATTTCTTGCAGGGTATAGCAGTATAGTATGAAAAAAGTATAGTTCTAGGTTTGATATGAACATATTTTGATATGATATGAAGATTGAGAGTCTATAAATCCATTTGATTGAGATTTGAATGAGAAACCAGTGAGGTCCTATAAATTAGGCCTTTTAGCCCTATTAGACCTAGATAATAGGAACCATATGTACAGAGGACCTAGGAGTCTAAAACCTTAAGAATCCTTCATAAAATAAAAAAGGTTATCTAAATGTGGGATTATATTTTCAAGTTGTTTGGAAAGTTTTGGAAGGAATTGGTAAAAGGTCTCTGGTAAAGGCTACAAGGAATCAAGCCTAATTAGGCCTCCTAAAGACTAGGTCTTGAACCCGATAGGAAAAGGCTTGAAGGTCATTCTAAATGGATCCAAATGGAAGTGATATGAATGTAGATGAAGCATTTGAAATACCTACAATAAATTTCATGATTGGTGAGAAGTTTCCACTTAGAGTCTTCTAAGAGTAGAAGTAAGCATTGGAGAACTACATGGTGTTTGTCCTTCAAGGTGTAGCACAAGGAGTGAGGCTCTTGGAGAGGAGCTAGATAAGGCCTTAGTTAATCATCTAAGCCTTTGGAGATCCTAGATGAGATTATGATCCTTGATAGAGACAAGCTAGGTCTCTTAGAAGTTGTGCAAGCAAACCTTGGAGCACTCACATCACTTTCTATAGAAGAATATCAAGTCTCATAGTCAACCATAATGTGTCTAACATAATAGACAACCAGTTCCTTTCCATCATTGTCATACTAGGCTAGAAAGAACATTTGATGATGGTAAAATATAAAGTAGAAAGGGGTGATCTTGCATAAATGACATTAGAATAGGAGGGTTATCCAGGTAGTCCTTGCTAGAATAAAATGCTATTTAAATTCCATCATCCTATTTTAATTTCACATGTTTCTTTAGTAATCACGTGAAATGCAAGGTTCAATTGGAAAATTGAGAAACAAATCTTCTTATGGCCTGAATCTTCCATAGTAATTAAACTATGAAGTTGAGAGATGATCCTAAGTGGAGGCATGTTGACAATAATGTAAATATTATCTATATTGGTGTAGGGGTACCTATTAAGATCAAGCCTCCGTGAGGCACATTTGAGTTTGGTTTCATGTTTTGGCCTTAATTAAGATCATATGGACCATTTTTGTGATGTTTTAAACTTTAATTAGGAGACATGATATATAATGGCCTAAAATAGAAATAGGGTCCTTGTAATGGCACAATGTGTCAAAGTTCTAAAATGATGTATCCTTAAGGTGTAATATTATTTAAAGGTTCATTTGGACCTAATTAGGCATGTTTAGGTTGTTCCAATTCATTTCAGAAAATTTGCAACATTGCAAATAATGTAAAGGAAGTAAACCAATAGTTATATGATTTAAAAGTTAGTTGAATTTGGTTGTAGCTGAGAGGAAATGATGTAATATGACTTTTATAGTTGAATGAGATGGTGGTGGTCAGATTGTAAGTATTTCTTATGAGAAAGTCGTAATGAGAATGTTGATTTTACATATTTTTGGCCTCCCTATGATTGTGGTAGCGAATTATATCACTTTGTATGATTCCATTTCAACTTGAACTTTATTTTGGATGATAGATAGTTTTCTTATCTTTTATTTTAATTTTGTTTCATTGAATTTTGTTGAGTATAATGAAAGTTATGGACATTTCATTAACTGTAATTTCTAGATTTTCCTATAAAAGTCTGTTTGCAACATTTTGTATGGTTTTGTAAAGATGATCCATGATATAAAACACACATGGTTGGAAAGAGGGAAGAGTATTATTTTATTTGAAATGGGTTTGAGTGAATTTCATTAATTTTGGAGAGAGTTATACACATTTTACTAAAAACTATTCTAAAACCCTGGGTTTGAGGGTTTGAAGCGAAGAAATGTAAATAGCTACACATCCCACCGTATGAAAAATTATATAAATTGATGGAATAATTTTATATGAATTATCTAGATTTTTTTTGAAGGATTTATGTGGGGGATGAAATTTGAGACCATTTTGGGTGAGCCCTAGTTTGATTTTGTTTAAGAATTGCCTAGTTGTGACTAGTTCCTAAGAGGGCTTTGTAATATGATGCAATAATGAGTGTCTAAAATCTTGAATTTTTTTTTATATTTTGATCATTTTTATTCTTTATATGAGGTGTAAGAATAGCATTGAAATTAGGAGAAGGATTAGCAATAAGTTCCTTTGGAAAAATGGCCTAATTGGCCTTGTAGGACAACAAACCCGTCCTCATTTGGAGGTGTTGGTCCAAAGTGACCTCAGGAGATTTTGAGATATATTTTATGAGAAAATAATTCATATCCAAAAATATTCTCACCTTTTTAAAATTGTACCTAAGTTAAGGTTTATGACAATTTTTGTCATTGGTAAGGGCTACTAGCCTTAAGGGCAGTTTATAGATAAAACATAGTAGTTGACATGTCCTGTGGTTTTGGGGTTTGTAAAGGGTGTTTATATGTTGAGATTTAGAATTATAAGATTCTCTTAAAGCTATTTAGATCTCATGAACCATGGGGTTCCTAATAGGTGTTTGTAGCCATGATGACAAGTGACCTTGTGAAGGGGAGATTGAGAGTGAAACCCTATGGATTGTGTTGGGGTTTTGAGAAGGAGATGAGTCCATTTGTTGTGAATATGTCATCATTATGTTAATTTTTCCCTTACCTCTTCATAAATTTGTATTAGAGATCAGAAGGTCTGGAAATAAAAGAGTTTGTGTGTTTGTGTTTGTGCAGGTCGAGAGGAGAACTTGGTTGCCAAAAGACTAGGTAGAGAGGAGAAGAGACCTAAGTGAGGAAAATGAAAAGTTGGAGAGATGGATTTTTTTAAGAATTACTTACAAGTTGAGGGTTCACAAAAGAAGAAGAAAGAAGAAGAAAGGAAGATAAGTATTTTAGAAATCTATTGGAAAGTGTGATACTAAGAGGAGGGGGGGGGGGTGAATTAGATATCAATCAATTTACACATTTTGACATAAAAAAACTTGCAAAGTATAAGCATTAAAATTAACACTGTAACAAATCTAATATCCTAATCATCATCCATGAAATAAATATAACACAATGATTTTGGTTACCCAGAAACCCTTGAAAGGTAAAATTGGGGTGGGGATGACATCCACAAATATTCATTATTGCAGTATTAAAGTTTGCATGTTAGGTCTACAAGTTTGATCAAAAAATATGATCTACCCTGTGAGGGGTCTTGCCTGTTAAGAGCTTTGAGACTTATACAATCTACCTTGCAAAAGGATTTGAAAACCTACAACTAATTAAGCACTCAGTTAAGAGATTTACTAAGGTTTGTTAAAACCACTAGGTTAAGAGATTTACCCTAATACACCTGTTAAAATGTCTCAGTACCTGATCCTTTGGTTTGCACTATGATGCTGATTATTGATCTTCTCCTTATAGTATAGATTTGATCTCTTCTATCAAATATGTCTTTGAATTGTCCTTCACTGCTATGCTTTGTTCTACTCGGTCGCTGAAATCTATCTTTGATCATCAAAATACTTCTCTACTCTAAAAGTATAAGATCTCCTTCATACACTTCTCTTCATGATAATTACTACTACATTTTAGGGTAAAGATCACATCTTATATAGACTATTAATTTTCTCCAAGATTTAAGATCTATGATCTAAATTGTCTCCTTTTTCCGCTTAACCTTTCCCTAATTTTGATTTGTTCCATGTGTTACATAGGGATTAATGATTACAATACAAGAGCGTAATCACCTTCGTAATTTCTTCAACAAACAATAAATGAAATATAAATGTTGGCCAAAATGGTTTACCTAAGTGTTTGTGCCATAACAAACACATATGTCAATTTTGGCTTACTCAGAATTTGATATTTCTGGCACTCGACATTTACTGTTCTTTATACCTTGGTGCTCGACATTGTCTTCTTTACATAACTCAACAAAATTTGACTCGGCTAATACTGAAGTACTTGGTGACCATTGCTTTACTTAGCAGTGACTACTGCTTGGTAAATATATAATACACATGACTCGGCCTATATATGATGACTCGGTCATAGTGATGACCAACCAACATTGCCTAGAAAATGACTAAGTGTAAGACACTAATAGACAACAATACTTTAGGGATCAACAATCTTGCCCTTTGACAGTGGAAAAAACACTTCACCATGATATTTTCATTACATTTACAAGAGTACTTAGTACTAACAAAAAAATGTTTACAAAATACTCCCCCTAAAACTTAACTCGGTCTTCAATTTTTTTTTTACATATGTACACATAAGACTTCCTTATTTGACATATACATGAGTACATATAAGTTAAAAAACTAATATGTCATACCATTCATCTCTTCTTTCTTCATTCCAATTCTACTTTCTTAAATCTCACATGTTGTTTCCCCTTGTGACTTTACATGTCATGTCACTTTGATTTCCCCCTTGTTTTTGTCACTTGAAGTTCTTGGGGTGTAGGGATCTTGAAATATTTGTTCAAAAAAGGTTTTTGAAGCTACATGACCATACTCAATGCATTGTCCCAACTAGATGTTGCAGACTTCAAAACCTCAGACTTTACCTCTATCTCGGCAGCTAGGTCAACTAGGCTCTTAGTAGTAGAAAGATGGGGATCTTTCTGAAATAATTCCCTTTCCTTAACTAATTCTCTTTGTATAGCCTCCAGATGAGGTGTTAACATAGTTTGAATGGAGAGTAGTCAAGCCCTTATCTTACAATCATTAGCCATCAACTCAGATAATCTTCCTTGAGCATGTAGAAGCCTTGTAAAATGCATAGAGCTAGAACTTGCATCCATACTCAATGAATGACCTGTAGACTTGATATCTAACTGTAGCTTGACTAACAGTGTTAATATGATTTAGAAAAATAGAGGGGGGGGGGTGAATCAGTTGTTCTTAGGTCCAGATGTATCAATTAAAATTTTAAACACTTTAACCACTCAGATCTAGTAATCAACACTACTCGGTCAATACAGAATGTATACCAGAAACATATAACAGTGCAGTCGACTATCCAACAATATTTAACTTTCAAAACATAGAAATATTCAAACCAAAACATTCACACAAGTATTGACACTAGGATTTATAGTGGAAACCCAATTTGGGAAAAACCACTTTGTAACATGTTATTGATATTTTCACTCTTTTGAAGTAAGCTCTATGAAAAGCCAACCCTGTCAAAGGTTTAAAAACACATTGCTAGGTGTGACCCTGTTAAAGGATTTCAACCACCCTATTAAGAGTGCACCTTGTTAGAGGAGTTAAGTACATTCCATTAGAATGCAACCTTGATTAAAGGATTTATACAATGACTGTTAGGTCAACCTTGATTAAAGGATTTTGACTGATACAATGATTAGAAAGTAACAATAATATTTGATCTAAAAACATACAACTCACTTTGAAAATAACATATTCAATTCTTACATATATGCTGGCTTACTGACTGAGTTCCATTTCCATCTCCATCACTGATCTCCTCAGAAATCCCTTCAAGAAATCACAAATTTGATCCTTCACCTTCAACCTTTCTACTTATTCAGTCAATAACAACAACTCCAACATCTCTCTCAACCTTACACTTAGGTTTTTCTTAATACCTCTTTGATAGGTAGATCCATCTTTTTCTACTTAATCTCCTCCATGGATCTCAGGGTTAGGTCAGATTCATGGAATCCTTCCAACATTATGTTCTTTGTCCATTCTTCTAGAAACACTTTTAATCTCTTTATTGGAATCACAATAAAATGGTTTACTGTGCATTAAATGCTCCATACAGTCAATTAATAAAGTCAACATGAATTACATAATCCAAGAATTCAAACATGTCAGCTAGGAATCTGAATTCTTCCTCAAATGTAAATTATTGATGCTTGGTCAATACTGTGTTCAACTCCTCAGTCATCACTGCGAAGCTTGGTCACCACTCCAAACTATTTCCCTTGGCTAATGCTATCTCCCTCAGCAATACACTGATGTTCAATCAACACTAAATTTACTTAGCATATACTGGCTCAGTCAGCACTAACATCACTCGGCTTAAACTAGATTTCTTCACTTTTTCTCAGTTAAGCCTACTTTTCAGTCTTGATTCTTACTTAAATAAACAATACATTATCTTATCATTGTGCCACATAATCAAGTACTCATTGAAGTATCAAATAACCTAGCCTTTCTCTAGGTTCTATTGTTATCATCCTTACCCTAATCCTTCTCATTACTCAATAGATATAGTACTTTCTTAGATAGCAACAATCTTACCAATTAAGGTTTGACATCAATGACAATACACCTTTTTCTTCAATTACAGTTTCCAATAATCTCCCTCTTTGACAATAATGCCAAAGAAACATCTAGAACATGCATCTTTCAAATGTAGATGTCATCTTGTCAGTTCAATAACAATATTTATCCCTCTTTCATCTTACTTATGAATGATTGTAACTTTTTTGTACTTTTCAAAACTCTCAGTTGCTCCTAAAGTGTGACCATTACTGCATCAATTTTTTAGATACTCTTTGCATCAGTATAGACTCTTAGTTTAAATCTCTCATGCTTCTTGTAGTACAGTCCAGTCTTCTATCCCTTTCAAATATCTCATTATTCTCTTCACAACCATCATATGACTTTCCTTAGGATTGTCAGAGAATCTTTCCATAATCCCTATTGCTAGAGCAATATCTGGTCTACTGTGAATAACATATTACAACTTTCCAATCACAGATCTATACAGAGTTTGGTTTACTTCAGTAGTATCATAATTTTTAGATAGTTTTTGTCCTGTGGCCATGGGATTAGATAGTTTTTGTCCAGTGGCCATGGGATTACTTACTGGCCTTGAGTCCTCCATACCAAAGGTTTTCAATATCTCTTTGACATATTTAGACTATGTGATGAAAATACCTTTCTCCATCTGATATATTTGTAAACCAACAAAGAATTTTATCTCACCAAACATAGACATTTAAAACTTAGTTTGCATCTCATTTGAAAATTTCTTACAGAGGGCATCTTGTCCACCAAATATGATAGCATATACAAAAATCTTAGCTAACAAGATCCCTTTACCTTCTTCATCTTTCATGTATAGATTGCTGGTGTCATTTGTCCTTGAGAATCCAACCTGTATCAAGTAATTGTGCAACATCTCATACCATGCTCTAGGTGCTTGCTTCAATCCATAGAGTGCCTTGTTCAGTTTGCAAACCATGTGTTTCTTGTTTGGATAAAAAAATCATTTAGGTTTCTCAATGTACACTTCTTGTTCTAATATACCATTTAAAAATGCAGACTTAACATCCATTTGGTATACCTTGAAATCTCTGTAGGCAGCATATGCAAGTAGAGTTCTCACTCCTAATCTTTCTATAGGGGAAAATGTCTCCCCATAGTCTATTCCTTCTTCTTATGCATAACCCTTGCATACTAGCCTTGCTTTATTCCTTGTGATTTGTCCATGTTCACTAAGCTTATTTTTGAATACCCATTTTGTTCCAATGACATATTTGTTTTCTGGTCTAGGCACTAGAGTCTAGGTATCACTCTTTTCTATTTGGTCTATCTCCTCATTCCTAGCTTGAATCTACTCTTCATTTTATAATGCTTCCCTTATTGTCGTAGGCTCAAATTCACACAATAAACATGTAGGATCTCTTAACTTGCTTCTAGTCAAAACTCCAATTACTTTATCACCAATGATTTTCTCAGGCTTGTGATGTCTCCTTACATACTATGCCAAAATAGGTTCAGCTTTATTTTCTCCTTGCTCTTCAGGTTCATCAATAAGATTATCAAATTCAGCCTTTGATTGCTCAACAACCTCTTCCTAATACTTGGCAACATCCTCCTATCTCTTGGCAACATCCTCCTAATGCTTGATAGCATCCTCTTGATGCTCGACAATATCTTTGCATTAAGTGAAAGTGTGTTACTTGCCTCTCCTTCTTCTATATAGACAAAATATCTATAATATTCAGGTTCTCTTTTTCTTTCCTATTCATTTTTCTCTGCATATTCATTAACCTTCACATTTACACTTTCCACAATTTTGTTAGTGTTAGAGTTCAAACACTTGTAAGCTTTACTCTTTGTGGAATCACCTAGAAATATGCCCTCACCACTTTTAGCATCAAAATTCCCATTCCTATTATCTTTTAGTATATAGCATTTTCTCCCAAAAATTCTAAAGTATTTTACATTAGGTGCATAACTGTGCCATAGTTCATAAGGTGTAAGATTTGTACCTTTTTTGATTTGTACTCAGTTTAAGGTATAAACAACTATACTTACAACTTCTTTCCAGTACTTTTGTGCAAAATTCTTCTCAATCATTAGTGTCCTTGCATAATCCATGATAGATCTATTCATTCTCTCTGTTATACCATTTTGTGGAGGTGTTCTAGGTGCAGACATCTATCTCTTGATTCCTCAATCATTACAGAACAAATTGAACTAATTTGATATAAAATCTCCACCTCGGTCAGATCTCAAACATTTCAAGTTTCTACCTGTCTCCTTTTCAACCTTAGCCAAATACCACTTAAACAACTAAAATGCATCAAATTTTTATTTTAAAAACATTACAGTCATCATCATATTGTAATCATCAACAAATAGTATAAAGTATTTATCACCACAATAGCTTTGTACACCCATAGGTCCACAAAAGGTTAGTATGAACCAGATCTAAAACATTTTCAGAAGTAAAAGTCTTGCTCTTGAAACTAGAATTTTTCATTTTACCCAACTCACATTGTTTGCACATCACATTATCAGGTTTCTTCAATCTAGGAAAACCTCTAACTTTCTTCTTTTTACTAATATTTACCAGATTGTCAAAGTTAACATGACATAGCCTCTTATGCCATAGCCATATATCATCAAGTTGTGCAACCAAACATGTCTCTTTAGATAGGTCTAGATAGAACAAATTACCTCTTGTCTATTCTCCACTCCCAATCAGTTCACTAGTGGCATCAAATATTTTAGCCATCCTGTGATGAAACTCCACTCTGTAACTAGTGCTATTAAGCTATGCAACACTTAGCAAATTATAGTTAAGACCTTCAACCCAATAAGCATTTTCACAAGTGATCTTATCAGTTAGCTTAATTAATCCTTTACCCTTTATAGGACATAGTGCATCATTACCAAACTTAACACTTCTACCTTTGTAATGATCTAGGGTATCAAATTTACTTTTATCACCAGTCATGTGGTGTGAGAAATCACTATCAATAATCCATTTATCACCTTTGCTCACATAGGAAATAAGTGCAGTTTTCTCATCTTCATTAGACTCATCTTTCATAGCAACATAGACTACTTCAATTTCAAAATCATCATTATCAGTGTCAGTTTCTTCTTCAGCAATGTAACAAGATTTCTTACCTTTATCCTTGTAGTCCTTGTACCTTCGGTAACCTTTGTTTTCTCTCTTGTCTTTGTACTTGCTTTCTCTTTCCTCATCTTTGTCATCCCTATTAGGACATCTTGTAGCTATATGGACAACTTTGTTACATGAGAAAAATATGATAGGAAGTTTACCTTTATACTTGCCTTTTCCTCTTTTCAATCTTCTGGCCATAAGAGCTTCAAGATCCTCTAGTTTCTCACCAAAAGTGTCACTATCACTTTCAATCTCACTGATACATCTTTCTTTTTCCTTCTTAGACTTATGAAAAACCATTTGTGACTTGAATGCAAATTCAACATTAGCAATAGTGAAGTTAGCATAATTAGAAAGCTTAAAAGCAGTAAGCTTACCAACAAGACTTTCCAGTGTTAGAGCATTACCAGGGTTACATCTAGATTCTTGAATTGCTAAAATTTTGATGGCATATATAGGACACAAAGTTCTTAGTACCTTTCCAATAATAGTCTCATCATCAATAGCTCCATTAGCTCCTCTAATAGCATTTACAACCTCCTTTATCCTACCACAATATTGAGCAATCTTCTCACCTTCTTGCATTTTCATTTCATCAAACTTACCTCTCAGGATTTTAGCTTTTTCCCTTAGTACATTTATGTCACCACCATAGATGTTTGCAAGAGTGTCCCACATTTGCTTTGCATTTGTGCAATCTTTAATGTCTTCAAATTGAGGATAGCTTAAGGTAGATGCAATCTCCAACATTTCTTGATTGTGTTCTTGTTTAGCTCTCATATCCTCGACAGTTAAAGGTGCAACAGGTGTAACATAGTCACGTTCAACATAATATTTCACTAAGTCACCAATACTAGCTAGATGTAGTTTCATCAAGCTCTTCCATGTAGGGAAGTTCTCCTTATTCAACTTCGGTACCTCATTTTTATACATCTTGATTATTTACCTGAAGTACCTTTAAACATGTTCTCTATAAGCACCAATAGCTCTAATACCAATTGTTAATATGATTTAGAACAATAGAGAGGGGGGTGAATCAGTTGTTCTTAGGTCCAGATGTATCAATTAACCTTTTAAACACTTCAACTGCTCAGATCTAGTAATCAACACTACTCAGTCACTACAAAATGTATACCAAAAACATATAACAATGCAGTTCACTATCCAACAGTATTTAACTTGCAAAATATAGAAATGTTCAAACTAAAATATTCACACAAGAATTGACACTAGGATTTATAGTGGAAACCCAATTTGGGAAAAACCACTTTGTAACATGTTATTGATATTTTCACTCTTTTGAAATGAGCTCTGTGAAAAGCCAACCCTGTCAAAGGTTTACAAACACACTGCTAGGTGTGACCTTGTTAAATGAATTCAACCACCCTATTAAGAGTGCACCTTGTTAGAGGACTTAAGTAAATTTCATTATAATACAACCTTGATTAAAGGATTTATACAATGATTGTGAGGTCAACCTTGATTAAAGGATTTTGACTAATAAAATGATTAGAAAGTAACAGTAATATTTGATCTGAAAACATACAACTCACTTTGTAAATAACAGATCCAATTCTTACATATATGCTAGCTTACTCACTGAGTTCCATTTCCATCTCCATCACTGATCTACTTGAAAATCCCTTTAAGAAATCACAACTCTGATAAACTCCTTCACCTTTAGCCTTTTTTCTTAATTAGTCAATAACAACAACAAATCCAACATCTCTCTCAACCTTACACTTAGGTTTTCCTTGATGCCTCATCGATAGGTAGATTCTATTGGAAAGTTGTCTATACTGAAGTATATGACTAGATATAGTGTTGTCATTATGGCAACAAAGTCATATAGTAGTTTGGAGTCAACACACTAAGTGTAAAGATTAGAAATCAGTTAAGTTTTGAAGACTGGACAACATACAGAGTTCCTATAGCTCAGAGCACCTACGCCCATGTGTATGGATGAATTAAGGTATGCACCCTGGAATTTAAGATTGTTAGAATATACTTATGCTTAGTCTAAGAGTGCATATGTAGATATGCATAGATGTGAAAGTTACAGTCATTTGAAGTTGCATAGCCAATGTGTGCTAGTAAAGAACATAGCATAGAGCCGACAGTGACTATTTTGGTTTGCGATTGTAAATTAATGTTGTAGAGGCTATGCACCCATTGTATTTAGGTTGCCGACATATGTATATGTATAATTGTAAGCATGCTTAAGCCAATTCATTTGGAAGCATTATTTGTAATTAGTTATAGTGCTGACCTAATTGTATAATTGGTATGAGCGCATAAATATAAGGTGCGCCCATTGTATTCAGCATGGAAGTTGTGAGAGAGTTGTGAGAAGTAGAGAAGAGGTATGTGAAGAGAGCATATGATGTATTAGATCTTTGCAAGAGGTTAAAACATCAACACACCAAAGGAACTAATCTAACAAGCAGTGTCACAGTAAGAGTTCACCTTCAGATATAGTGTGTATCTGATTCAGAAGGTTGTAGCCTTCATCATTTGAGTAGTGAGCTCTAGGACATCAAGTCCACTCCCTTAATAGGGACCATTGTAAAAGACTCCTAACAAGGTCTGACCCTTAACAAGGTCTACTGTACTAAAAGCATTGTAAAGCTACTCCTAACAGGGTAAAGGATATTCTAACAAGGATCACAAAACACTAGTGTAGATTATTAGTGGGTATCAAGTCCCACCAGGGTTTTTACCTATTTGGGTTTCCCCGTAACCATATTGGTGTCATGTGTTGATTTCATGTTTCATATTTATGTGAATGTTTAATTCATTACTTAAGCATTTATAATTCAATATTCAAATTAAAGTGAAAAGTTAAAATATAGTGAACACGGATTCACCCCCCCTCTCAGTGTTCCCATTCCTAACAATTGGTATTAGAGCTTTGGTCCTCAACAAAGAAGTTTAACCACTTGAGGAGATCATGGAAAAAGAAGATATGAAACATTTGAAGAAGAATCTTGAAGCAGCTCTTGAAGACCTAGATAATTTAGAAAGAGAAATTGAAGAACTAAAAGAAAAAGTCAGTGATGCTCAATTAGTTATCAAAAGACTAAGAAAAGATTTGAAAGGACACTCTAATAGTGAACTTGAAGAAAATGCATCTCTATTGAGTCAGCTTGAAGAACTAGATGACAAACTAATGAATAATCAAGATGTCTACAATGAACAAGTCAAGGAGAACCTTCAATTGAATGAAGAACTAAGGGAAGCTAACTTAGAAATCTTGGAGCTAAAGAATATCAAAGAAAGCTTGGAATTTGAATTGAAGAAGTCAAAGGATCATATTGACAAATTACACACTAGTGCTAAATTGGTAGAATCATAGTTGTATGCAAGAAGAATCAAAGGAGACACTAGCTGTATTGGGTATAATGAAGCACAAAATCAGATTGATAGTATGTGAGCAAGAAAGGATTCACAAAAGGACTCTACTGATACTGGGAAGATTGAAGATCAAACCAAAGACAATAGTAATCCTCCTAAGAATGAGCACAAGCCTATAAAATGCACCTGTTTTGCATGTAACAAGCATGGACACATTGCAAGGAACTGTATAGAGGTAAAACCTTTTAATGGTTACTGTTATACATGTAATAGATCTGGTCATAGAGAAATAAATTGCAAGACTAGTAAGAAGAGCAAGATTCAATATGATCAAAGAAATCAGAATCAGACAAATGTTAGAAGTTCTCAAAATGTTACATGTCAGATATGTAACTATAATGGTCACTCAGCCAGAACATGCAAAATGGTGACTCATGTCAATGCACCAAGGAATAATAGACCTCCAGTGATTTTTCAGACCTGTAACAAGGTTGGACATATCTCAAAGTTTTGTAGATCAAGGACACAAGGTCAGGAAAGCCCTAAAAAGACCAAAGAACCAATTTTGGATACTAAAGTAGAAGTCAAGTTTGTGAAGGCCTCAAAAGATGGGAGCTTGATTTGGTCAGAAGGAAAGAAGGACAATGCTGTTGAGATTGTATTGGGTGCATCCCAAGTGGATGCACCCTCTACATCTGCATAAATGGCCCTCAGGGTCATAGGGGGAGCTAATTTAGCTCTAGACCTCTGCATGGCTAGTATACTCATCCTCAAAGTATGCACCTTTGGACTTAAGCTTTTGGAGTGTATATAAACCTTTGTGCAAGAGTGCACATGCTGATTGCTAGCAAAACTCAAGTTTGAAAATTTGAAGTGACAACCTGGTTTACGTGAGTTGCATTAATGGCAAATTTCTTACTTTAAGTACATAAAAAGTTGTTTGTTCACTCATTTCATTCATATTTAGAGCGATTGGAGAGAAAATTGAGCCTTGGAAGTTGTTGTGAAGATTTGAGATTGAGCTATCAGTAATTGTAGTGCATTTGATTGGTTGCAAGAAACCCTAGCTCGTTGCATTGATTCAAAAGCCGTCAGAACATCTCAGAGATCATTTGGAAAGTGAGTATCAATTAAGTCATGGCCACTCCTATTGTTTTTGATGTTGCTAAGAAGAAGAGGTATGTTTTAAAGAGGCACCCATTTAAATCAACCCTAGATGATTTAGAGGGAGCATTCTCCCACACGCTGATGGGCATCATACATGTAGAAGACATAAGGGCTTACATCTATTGTAAGAAGGAACCTGTTGGACTAGATAGGTTAAGGGCACACATGGACACAATGTTGAAACCAGAAAAAATGTTCATGGATGAATACACCAAATGGAATGATCACCCCATTATTGAATATGCCACTACATATGAATTCTATGAAACCAAATGGATTAAAATATTGTTGAGCAGAATCCATGATGACTTGTTTTGGATTGGAGATGTACCAGTAAGAATAAGAGGAGACCTAATTCATGAGATGACAAGCCTTTCTAAGACAGGTGCCATCCTTCCTATGGGTAAGGATGTCAGGAAAATGGTGGAGCAAGTGTGTAAATCTAGAAGTGATAAGCATGGCATGACCATTGAGCATATAGAGAAACTAGACATCAAGTTGATATCAATGATATTGGGTTACAAATTTCATCACACCAGCAGGGTGAATAGTGTGTCTGCAGGCACTATTCTAGCAGCCATCCATCTTGTGCAAGAAGATGGAGAGTTCAACTTGTGTGAGATCTTGCATGCATAGTTGATAGACAATATCAAAGCTATAAAACATGACAAGACTAAGGTATTTAGGTTTGGGTCCCTAATCATCTATATGTACCTTCATATAGTTGGTAAAGTGTCAGACTTGTATCTAGACAAGTCCATTCCTACCATGCCACAGATATCTAACAAGGCATCCATAGAAAGCACACTTAGAGATTACATTACTTTGGAATTGAAGACCTTTAGAGAAAGGATGTAGATGAGGTATAGGATTCCTAAGAGTAATGTAGAGAAGTATAAGGATACAATATGCTTCATGGTGGAGATTGATACTACATGTATGGAAGTTGTGGAACCTAGAATGAAGTGGATTCATCCACTTCGATATGAAGTTGAAGAACAAGTTCTTGAAGCTTATGCATAGGTACTACTATCAGCCCCTAAGGATGACAATGAACCTAGGTGGGGAACCTATGAAGAGAAAATTAGAGAAGTTGATGCTAAGCTAAACAATGCTGCAACAAAAAGAAAGGTTGCAAAAGTCACATCAAAGATCCTAAGAATTCATGGTGTATCACAAGCAGACCTTGTTAAAGCAAGGGATGAGAAGATTTCTCTAGAATTAAAGAGCGCAGTAGAAGAACAAGAAGATCCCAAGGTGAAGAAGATAAAAATTGAGAAAGATGACAGTCAGAAGGATAAAGAAGATAGTACTCCTTCTGTGCCCAAAGATACTCCTCCGGAGTATAAGCCTTTATTCAAGAGGAAGAAAGAAGCAAGCACCATTCATCCATCCTTGCGAGCATTAAGGAGAAAGAAAAACACTCAATCACCTCCTCAGGTAGGATTCAGACCTAGCTTCAAAGTTCTAAATGCAAGAATTGTTGATGAGGGAAGAATTGATCAAATAGGGAAGTTCTATGAATCATATAGTGAAATTAATAAGTCTAAAATTCATGGTATGATTATCAAACATATGATAAAGTTCAAGAAGATAGTTCTTGAATTGAAAATAGAAATTCTAGATAATTTATGGGACATTCTAGAAAACCTTGAAAGACAAGCAAATGAAGAAGACCTAAGGATCAGGGAAAAATTACTAGAAGACACTCTACCTATATGTTCTAAAGAAGAATTGGATCTGATATTGAATTTGGTGAAGCCACACCTTAGAAAAAAGATCATAACTCTTCACATTATGAATAAAGATTATGAGTTGATTATGAAGGAAATAGAGAAGGCCTTTGAAAAGGTGTTATTGGAACAACAGATCAAACCACCCACTATGCCCATCACTCATGCACCCATTAAGGAAGATAAAGTGGTAGAGCCCACTAATGTACCAATGATAGGTCCTCAGGACTCAGTGCCCATAATAAAAACTCAAACATAAGAAGATCAGTCTGCACCTATGACATAATCACCCAAAGATAGCACAATTATCATAGATAATGTGGAAATAGCCATGGTGGCTACTGATAAGGAGTTGGAAAAGTTTGAGGAAGCATTTGTCAGCACTGAGGAAGAAAAAATCTTATGCAACAATACCCCTCCCACTCAGCAAGAAGAAGTAATCATAGAAGATGTATCTGATGAAGAAAAGAAAGAAGGAGTAGAGATAGAAAAGAAAGATGAATCTTCTATTTATTTGTTCAAGGTGAAGCAAGAGGTGATGGATAGAACTCCCATCACTTGCTCCTCAGCATTGTTGTCAAGTTTCACACCTGACACTAGCAGTTTGGACTCCTAGAAGGAAGAAGACTTGATTAAGTTCAACATCCTAGCTATGGAGAAGGCGAAGGAGAAGCAAGTAATGAGGAATCCTTTCTTGGTGGAATCAATAAATATTTTGAATAGTTTGCTACCAGAGGATAAGAAAATGGTAAATGTACATTCAATTGATGATGTGAGCACAGTCATCTCTCAGTTCAAAGTAAATTTTTCAAGCCTAGAAGAATCTATGACCATAGTGGCAGAGGAGAAATACTTAAAAAAGAGACTCAATGAATTGATGAGTAATTTTGCACTAGAATTGAACTCTCTTAAGTCTGGTTAGGCATCATTGAAGGAGTTTGTAGATCAAGGAAGGAAAGTCATTGCAGAATCTATGGATCAGGATAAGTTCACTGATGCCCATCTTAAGAAGATCAAAGATGCAAAGGCAATTATTGAGAAGGTGAAGATTTCAGTGCTAGACATAGCCACTGATGCAAACATGTGCAACAATTTTTATCAAGGTCAATTGGACATAATTGAGAAGGAAGAGAAAGAAATGGAGAAGATAAGGTCTAGATAGACTCAATTGAGGAACACTCTTGCACCCTCACTAGACATTCTCAGTCAAAACATAAAGGAGATTGATGCGACCATGATAACCTATGATCAAGGTCTGAGAATAGAATTGGAGAAGATGGAGAAGCTTCAATATGCATTATGCGCCCATCTACAGATAGTCAATTCTTTGATAATCTTTTGGAAGAAGGAGATCCAGAAACTCAAGATTGCATATCTGGATGTTTTCCCTTAGTGAGTCTATGTAGATAAAGTTTTTTGATGCACCTTTGTCATTAATGTCAAAGGGGGAGTTGTATAGAATATGGAGTACATATATGTATAGGGAGATATAAGAATTTTTATAAAATGTATAGAAGACAAAAGTTTTTTGTGTAAAGGAACAGTTAGAGACTTGGCCATATTCCTTTGTTTCCATCAATGAAAAAGGGGGAGATTGTTGGAAAGTTATCTATACTAAAGTATATGACTAGATATAGCATTGTCATTATGGAAACAAAGTCATATAGTAGTTTGGAGTCAGCACACTATGTGTAAAGATCAGAAATTAGTTAAGTATTGAAGACTAGACAACATACAGAGTTCTTGCGGCCCAGAGCACCTGCGCCCATGCGTATGGATGAATTAAGGTATGTGCCCTAGAATTTAAGATTTTTAGACTATACTTATGCTTAGTCTAAGAGCGCATAAGTAGATATGCATAGATGTGAAAGTTACAGTCAGTTGAAGTTGCACAGCCAGTGTGTGCCAGCAGAGAACATAGCATAGAGCCGACAGTGACTATTTTAGTTTGCAATTGTAAATTAATGTTGTAGAGGCTATGCACCCATTGTATTTAGGTTGCTGACATATGTATATGTATAATTGTAAGCACGCTTAAGCCAATTCATTTGGAAGCATTATTTGTAATTAGTTATAGGGCCAACTAATTGTATAATTGGTATGAGCACATAAATATAAGGTGCACCCATTGTATTTGGCATGGAAGTTGTGAGAGAGTTGTGAGAAGTAGAGCAGAGGTATGTGAAGAGAGAATATGATGTATTAGAGATTTTCAAGAGGTCAAAGCATCAGCGCACCAAAGGAATTGATCTGACAAGTAGTGTCACAGTAACAGTTCACCTACAGATATAGTGTGTATCTGATTTAGAAGGTTGTAGCCTTCATCATTTGAGCAGTGAGCTCTAGGATAGTGAGTCCACTCCCCTAACAGGGATCATTGTAAAAGACTCCTAATAGGGTCTGACCCTTAACAAGGTCTACAGTACTAAAAGCATTGTAAAGCTACTCCTAACAGGGTAAAGGATCTTCTAACAAGGATCACAAAACACTAGTGCAGATTATTAGTGGGTATCAAGTCCCACTGGGGTTTTTACCTATTTGGGTTTCCCCGTAACCATATTGGTGTCATGAGTTGATTCTATGTTTCATGTTTATGTGAATTTTTAATTTAGTACTTAAGCATTTATAATTCAGTATTTAGATTAAAGTGAAAAGTTAAAATATAGTGAACACTGATTCACCCCCCCCCCTCTCAGTGTTCCCATTCCTAACAAATCCATCTTTTTCCACTTAATCTCCTTTGTAGATCTTATGGTTAGGTTAGATTCATTAAATCCTTCCAACATTATGTTCTTCATCCATTCTTATAGAAACATCTTTAATCTCTTTATTGGAATCATAATAAAATGGTTTACTGTGCATTAAATGCTCCATACAGTCAATTAATAAAGTCAATATGATTTACGTAATCCAAGAATTCAAACATGTCGGCTTGGAATCTGAATTCTTCCTCAAATGTAAATTACTGACGCTTGGTCAATATTGTGTTCAACTCCTCGATCATCACTGTGAAGCTCGGTCACCACTCCAAACTGTTTCCCTCAGCTAATGTTGTCTCCCTTAGCAATACACCAATGTTTGGTCAACACTAAATTTACTTTGCATATACTAGCTCGGTCGACACTAACATCACTCAACTTAAACTAGATTTCTTCACTTTTTCTCAGTTAAGCCTACTTGTTCATTCTTTCTTCTTACTTAAATAAACAACACATTATCTCATCACTAGAGAGTTCTGAATGATATAAACAATGGTTATTTCAGCTTTCTTCTCACACTCTCCAGTCTTCTAGACTGCTTCATTCTGAATTTGATGTTCACTTACATCCTCTTTATTATCTAATTCAACTCCCATATATGTGCTTGCATTTTGTTGTACACTCTTATCAATTATAAGACAAAAAATGATCTTCCACAACTTTAAGCTTTGTTGAACAGCATCTTCAACCTTGTGTTGAAGGATAGAGTATGCCCAAAGCTTGGGAACAAATCAATTCCTGTACTGCTCCATGTAATTCTAAATGTAATTAGGGGATAAGTCAGGTATGACTTGAGCAAGAGTGCTCTCCCTAATTTGCTTTTCTGTCATAAGAGCATATTCCCATTTCTGTGCTAACCTTTGATATAACTCATTAGGAATCAAATTTCCTAATTGAAGTGGTGTCATCTTAAATATATAGAGAATCTCAAGCATTTCTTGTTCTATTCTCTCCTTATCCTCAATACTCATCTTTTCAAATCTTATTTTCTTAAAGCTTGCTAGGCCAACAGTGATCTTGATATTGTGGCATATTTCCCATAGTCAGTGTTTTGTTCTGTGATGGTACCTTCTTATTTATCTCCTCATCACTATCAGTTTCCTCATCATCCTTATCCAAAATGAGTTTTCTCCTTGGTTTCTTCTTCATCTGGCTCAACACTGCCTTAGGTTGAATTGTTTTTCTTTTGCTTGATGCAGGGGATTTATTTTGTGGTTCAACAACTACAACATTAGAGGCTGCCCTATTTCTCAGCCTAAGTACTAGCGAGGAGATGGGATTTGGTTTCTATATTATCTTCCTTATGGGATTGACAACTGATGCCTTCTTGCCTTTATCTTCTACCACTTTCTCCTCCTCTTCACTTTCACTTGACTCGCTTGACTTATCCTCTCCTACTCCTTGAGTTAGTTCAAGAGGTGCATCTACCTCTTCTCCTCATATAATCTTTTCAATGTTTTTCACTATCTTCTTCCTTTTTCTCTCCATGGTAGCAGACTTTAATCCCATGGTTATCTTGGCCTTAGCTTCCTCATAGGTTCCAAAATGTGTGGCCTTCTTATCAAATTCCTCAGCTAATAGGGCTGTGATTGCTACTGTTATTTTATCGATGTTTACCTCATAAGGTAATGGAATTAGCCATGATACCCATGGTATTGTAGCTTGTGCATATGTGCAATTAGTGTCTACTAGAAAGAATATGTCTTGATTGTATTTTTCTACTAATGATACAAGAATTATACTTCTTTTCCTCATTTTCTTCTTAAAATCAACAAAGTATTTATCCATAATGATTTCAAAATTATCACCCATTTGACCAATAAACTCATTAACCTATACTATCACTGGTTTATCCTTATCCCATTCTACTCCTCCAATAGTAGGAAAATTTTTCTGAATGTAGATAAATAAACAAACAAGTAGGGAACCGAACTTACAGATAGAATTCTTTTCTTTTCAGATTGATGTAAGATTCTCAACCACCTATGTTAGTTGGAGCTCGACAAGGTCATATGTATGATTCTTCTTTATTATCTTCCAATCTTGCTCCAATGCCATACATGGGACACTATCCAACCAACTAGACTGATAAAATTTGTGTGCTATCACCCTTACTACGAATTCAATTTCTAGGTTTGTGATAGTAGAGATAGTCATACCTCACTTGTTCCATACCGCTTGGGTGTTTTCTTGTATTTCCTCCTTACTTTTTCATCTCATAGTTTTCTTTCTAGGGAGCTTAGGGTATCTAGTTACCCAGTGAATCATATCTTTGGTGATTTGGACTGGTCCATCCTCCAACCAAATTTTCATATCATTTACCCTACTCAGTATAATCTTGATCTACTCCACTTTGAAATTTTGTGGAAAATCAAGGGCATGAACCAACCCTTGCTTGACAACCTTCTGGTGTTTCAGCTTCAACACGCCATTGCTGCATAGTTTATCATACGCTTCTCTAAGTTCATAATCACTAATTTTTCCAATCTTACACATGTAACATGAATGGATATCATTTATCATTAAGAATTTCTCTTGAATTGATGACAAGGCTCTAGTTAGATCTCCCATGATTGCACTTTTCGAAATGGGCTGAAACTTCTTTGGCTTACATGCATCATTCCTCACTAATTGAACATTGAAAAACCTCTTTTCCTTGTTTCTTAATTGTAGCTAATGATGATGATGCCATATCTTTTAACTTAAGGGTTTTGAATATTAAAAATATTTACTTGGTAAAATACCTTGCACAAGTGTTCTTCAGATATTTGCCGATGACATGTTGTGAAGATTTTTGTGAATCACACTTAGCACTAATCGCACTAGTTACTCACTCTTGAATCACTCTAAAAAATTTCTCAATTCGCTAGTGAAATGAAATAAATGGTAACTTCCCTCTTTATAGACTTCAAATGGTTAGATTAGGGCTTTAGATCCGTACAATTTTTAGGTGAGATACAAGTGTCTTAGCAATCTCATGTTAAACTTGGTCAACATAAGATTGGTTGATACAACCTTTCGGTTACAACTCAGTGTACATCACATCTTGACTATCATAGGTACTCGACAAAAACTAGTGACTCGGTCACTATAGACTAGAATACCGATGCTCAACATAAAATATGCAATGTAGTTCTTTGCTCAAATCTATCCTAATGCATCTTAATCTATGCAGATATGGACTTTTTCTCAACAAATGTTAGGAACTAATATAAGGTAAAACATTATAAGATTCAGTTCCATACATACCTTCTTTGCTTAATTAGAAGTAGTGTGATCACCTGATCCATCAGATTGGGTGACCTTAGGTGCACTGGCTTCACTACTACTTTCCTCTTCTTTCTTCTTCCATGTCTTGTTCATATGATTTCTTATCTGCTCAATAGTTTCTTCATTCTTGTTTTGATCACTGCTCGGTATGTATGCTCTACAATATTTCTTTAGGTGACCAATCTTATTACATTTATAGCATACCATACTTCCATTCATCCAACTCTTGGATTTACCTCTGAAATGTGTCTTCAAAATTTTTTCTCTAATGTGACCATATTTTCCACAGTAATGATAATTGTACCAAGTGTTGTAGTCCCAATTGTATGTATTACCCTTCTTAGGTGATTTGGTCAGTTGATTGGATGACCACTTGGGTTTGGATCTACACTCAAATGCTCTATGTCCATATTTCTGATAGTTGAAATAGTGTCCTTGAAATTTAGGTGAGGTAGGTGGATTAGTCACCTTTGTCCTGCATTCATGTGCTTGATGTCCATGTTTCTTATAGTTAAAACAATGTCCATTGAATTTTGTTTTAGGATCAGACTTACCATGTTTGCTTCTGTAGATGTTGGATGTATGTTCTAGCTTTCCATAGTGATGGCATGTGGGCTTGTTGTTCTTTGGTTTAGCATTTCTTTTCTCTCCACTCTTTGATGATTCTCCTTCCTCAGTGGATGATAAGTGCTCATCATGTCCAAGACCAGATGTATCACTAGATCTTCTAGGTGACCTTAAATTCTCTTCAAATTATCTTACAAATTCATTAGGCTTGTTCATCCTTTCATTGATATCCTTTTCAGATCTTAGTTCATTCCTCAATTGATTATTTTCTGATCTTAGATTGGTGATTTCCACATCTTTCCTACCCAATTCTTGATTAACCAGTAGCAATTGATTTACCATGTCTAGTTGATTGTTTGTCAGTCTTTGCATGTCACTTGTCCTCTCATCAAGTCTCATTGATATTTGTCTTTGGTCTTCTTCAACCATTCTCTTATCTTCTTCAGATTTATTTTTCTGTTCTACAACTTCACAGAGTCTTACAGATTGTTTTTCTTGTTCTTTCTTCATATTTATGATGTCCTCATTCAGTATGTTGTTTTTCTCCAATAGCTCTTTTATGGCTTTGTCACTTTCTGCAAAGTTTCCACTATCAAATAGTCCATTAGTATCCTCTTCTTGATATTGTGTTTCATTCTATTGAATAGCTATTTCTCTTCTTCTACTTAAAGATTTCTTTAGTTCACCTCTGGCTACTTCAATTTGTTGTAGTGCAAGCTGAATGTCAATCTTATGATTCTCTATAATCTTTCCCAACTTATAGACT
Source organism: Chamaecyparis obtusa (assembly GCA_027943335.1). NCBI lineage: Eukaryota > Viridiplantae > Streptophyta > Pinopsida > Cupressales > Cupressaceae > Chamaecyparis > Chamaecyparis obtusa. The sequence goes on from BSBK01001723.1 coordinate 692,876, forward strand.
TCCATCTCAAGATCTTTATCTCACAAGTGGTTAGACTTCTTTAATAGACTAAGATTTGATGTCGATTGTTGGAAATATATTGGAAAGTGTGATACTAAGGAGGGGGGGGGGTGGTGAATCAGATATCAAGCAATTGATCCATTTTAACATAAACAAACTTGCAAAGTATAAACATTAAAATTAACATTGTAATAGATCTAATATCCTAATCATCATCCATGAAAATAAACATAACACAATGATTTTGGTTACCCACAAACCCTTGAAAGGTAAAACTGGGGTGTGGATGACACCCACAAATCTTCACTACTACAGTATTAAAGTTTTCCTATTAGGGATAAAAGTTTGATAAAAAAATATGATCTACCCTATGAGGGGTCTGCCCTATTAAGATCTTTGAGACTTATATAATCTACCTTGCAAAAGGATTTGAAAACCTACAACTAATTAAGCACTTGGTTAAGAGATTTACTAAGGTTTGTTAAAACCACTTTGTTAAGAGATTTTCTTTGATACACCTATTAAAATGTCTCAGTACCTGATCCTTCAGTTTGCACTATGATGCTAATTACAGATCTTGTCCTTACAGTATAGATTTGATCTCTTCTATCAAATATGTCTCTGTTCTATCCTTCACTTCTTTGCTCTATTCTGCTCGATCACTGAACTCTATCTCTGATCATCAAAATAATTCTCTGCTATGAAAGTATAAGAGCTCCTTCATACACTTCTCTTCATGATAATTACTACTACATTTTAGGGTTCATATCACATCTTATATAAAAAATTAACTTTCTCCAAGATTTAAGATCTACGATCTAAATTGTCTCCTTTTTTCTCTTAACCTTTCCCTAATTCTAATTGGTTCCATGTGTTACATAGGGATTAATGATTACAATACAAGAGCATAATCACCTCCATGATTTCCTCAACAAATAATAAATAAAATATGAATGTCAGCCAAAAAAGTTTACCTAAATGTTTGTGCCATAACAAACACATATGTCAATTCTGGCTTGCTCGACATTTGATATCTCTGGCACTTGACATTCATTGTTCTTTATACCCTGGTGCTCAACATTGTCTTCTTTACATAACTTGGCAAAAGTTGAATCAACTAATACTAAAGTACTCAGTGACCACTATTTTACTCAGTAGTGACTATTGCTCGGTAAATGTACAATGCACATGACTCAGCCTATATATGATGAATTGGTCACAGTGATGACCGACCAACATTGCCTAGAAAATGACTAAGTGTAAGACACTAATAGACAACAAAAATTTAGGGATCAATAAAGGAAAGAGGAATAAGAGAGAGAAAGGAAAATGGAGTTTGAACAAGATATTAGATAAATGAAGCAAGAATTGAAATGAATAACATTAGAGATGAAAAAATGACACTTACCAATCAAGGAGAAGATCACATGACCCATAAAAAGGATCATTCAAAAGAGAAAAAGGAAAAAAAGGATATAAATAATAAAGGAGGTAAAAATGAAGAGGTAAGCATGCCTATGATTATTTTGACATCATTGAGAATGGAATAAATTCAAAAGGACAAGGTAGATATGGTCGTGGATGAGTTTCCTTATAAATTTCAATTGATTGAATCTAATAATCAAGCTGAACAAGTTGAAGGGTGCATGAAGGTTGGCATTTTTAACAGACTTGATATTGTTGATAGTGGTGAAATGGATGAGGTTGAGAAAATCAATGTTGCCGAAGAATTAACTATGAGGCCCCACCCCAAGCCCGTCATAGAATTTCCATTTATCATTATGATAGACATAGTATATGATTTTATATTTTGGTGCATTCTGAGATTATACTCTTTTGGACAAGGATTTGATTTGATTAGATTATGATACACTATATTTTATTATGCTTTCCATACTCATGTTGATGAATTAATGATACATTATGATTGTATTATGGTTATTGATTTATATGAATATTGGAATGATGCAATTGAGTATATATGCCTATATGAGTTAATTAGGAAGAATGACAATTGAAATTTGAATTATGATGAGATGTGGTATCATTGAAAATTAAATGATAGGTGATAGAATGTTGTTAATAGATATGCATAAAATTTCATGTGGAAATACGTGGAAGATTGCTAAATTATTATGGTATGTTGGATTTTTGAATTGGATATGTGAGATGTCATATAATTGGTAATTACTTGAATGATGTTTATGTTCCTATAGTTCATATGTTTATGATTTCTTGAGCTACTGATATTTGAATTGATTTATGCAGGAAGTGACAATGGAATTAATTCGAAGAACTAGAACCAAACCTAGGTGCAAAATTTAAACCAAGGTTGCATCCAATGAAGAGACAAAACCTTGTTATAATGTGTTTTAATTCCTAATTGTAAATGTTGAGTGTATGTTATTTATAATTTATTAAATTTAAATTGTTAATTCTAAATTTTTATTTTACAAATGGACATGCCAAGTGTGTTATGTGATGTGGATATTTTATGGTGTCACTTGACACTTATGTTGTATTACGTGGCATCGACATGTCTATTTGGGAGATGATTGGTTGCAACCAAACCTAGGATTGTACCTAGTTACATTTTTCATGATAACCTCTTGGTTAGAGAGCTTGGAGTAAGGTTACATCCCTTGGAAGCCATAGGTGAACTCTAGATAGGGTCTTGAGGGGTTAAATGGACACCTAGGGTTGAGTTTAGGTCTTATTTAGCAAGCCCACTTGGTATACCTATGGGTAAGGGCCATTTTTAACCCTAGGAAAACTCATAGTTGACTTGGGTGCCCTTCCAAAAGTTGGTTCTCCAAGATGGACGAAAATAAACTTTTGGAAGCAAGGTCTTCGTTAGAGGACCCTTCCTTTGAGTGCAAGTTACTTGTTCCCTTTTGAAAGTTACCTTTTTTAAGACCAAATTTTGTAATCTTGTAAGGGGTTTGGGAAGAACAACCAATAGAATTTGATGTCTTCTTCCAAGAGGGTTTGGAAAATGTGTAGAGCTATTTTAGTGGGATCTCCCAAGACTTGGAAGTTGTTCACCCACTCTCCAACTTTGGAGACAACTAAGGAGGTAGAGAAGATTTTGGAAAGGAGTAGGACTTGGACTTGGAATCTCTTCTTCAAACCTCATTTGCCTTAACTTGTGTGAAGGTTGGTGGTATCATATCCATTGTTTTTATGTTATTTTGTAAATGTAATATTGTAAGAAATGCATTGAGAGTTGTTTTTTTTCTTTCATGGAGTTTTTCCTTGTTTTCAATCTTGTAAGTGTTTTGGGTGTGAAAGGACAAACTCACCCTTGGGAGGGAAGAGTAGCCTTGGGGTGAAGTGTTTTTAGGAAAACTTAGTGAGTGTAGAGTCTTTGTTGCCATTATTATTGGGGGCCATAAGGGGAGGTTTGGCATGTTCCCATTTGGGGATCATAAGGGATTTTATGAGCATTGTGATAAAAATGAAATAGTTGTTTTGTATCCTTGAGAAGATATTTGTATTTTGTATTTACATGAAATTCTCCTCCTAAGTATTTTGGTCCTCCTTCACCCTATATTTGGATCATTTTGAGATCTTATGTGTAAATCTTGGGTTGGGAGTTCACATGTTTGCATTCTTGTTTGAATCTTATTGTGCTTAAGTTTCTTGTTTGAATGTTACCTGATTAGTATCTAGTTCTCCTAGCTCAGGGGTGACCTTGGATGTGAGGTGAGCCTCCATGGGCAAATGCATATTTTTATTACAGGTTTATGCATTGGGATGAAAGGGATAAAATCTTGGATGAAGGAATGGTTCTTATTAAAATATGGAGTCATTTACTTATTATGTTTTGTAAACAAAAGATTATTCTTATTTTAATAGAATAAGTTGGTATTGCATTCTTGCAAGGAAATATCACAAAAAAAAGTATATTACTTGGTTTAGTTAGTGTTTGGGTTAATGTTCTATTTTACCCCATTGTATTCAAGAAAAAAAACATATTTAAGAAATGAAAGTTTCTTGGAAATTTTGTATTTACATGTGAAAGGAAGAGATATGTAAGTTTGTTTTTCTTTTAAGGAAGAATCTTGTGTAAAACTTTCCTATTAGATTAGTAGTTGTTCATTTGAAATTTGTAAAAAAAAAGGGTCTCTTGAAGATCTATTATATTTAGCATTATTGTTTGGTTTAAGAGAGTTTGAAAGGAGTATGTTTTTTTTGAGCATATATATTTATTATAGGAGTCTACTTGAAATGTAAAGTTGTTGTTTAAATTTTTTTAGTTGTAAAGTTTTTTTTTTCCAGATTTAGTGTCAAAATAAATTTTTGATGCAAAAAATATATATAAACTTCAAATGTTATTCTAGTTTTAGAAGCAACTTGAAAAGAAGATTATTTGTGTGTATTTGGAATAATTTTTAGATTATGTATGTTCTTTTCCAAAAATAAATTATGTATATAAAAATATGAATATATATTCTTATATACTCATATTTTTATATATGTATGTTCATACATTTTATATTTTGGAACATTCAATTCTCTATTTGAAAAAAATATATGTATACTCATTTTAGACTAGAAATTTGAATATATATATATATATATATATACATATATATATATATATATATATGTATAAATATATATATATGTATATATATATATATAAATATATATATATATGTATATATATATATATATATGTATATATATATGTATATATATGTATGTATGTATGTATATATGTATGTATATATATGTATGTATATGTATATGTATATATATATAAATTTTTGATGCAAAAAATATATATAAACTTCAAATGTTATTCTAGTTTTAGAAGCAACTTGAAAAGAAGATTATTTGTGTGTATTTGGAATTATTTTAAGATTATGTATGTTCTTTTCCAAAAATAAATTATGTATATAAAAATATGAATATATATTCTTATATACTCATATTTTTATATATGTATGTTCATACATTTTATATTTTGGAACATTCAATTCTCTATTTGAAAAAAATATATGTATACTCATTTTAGACTAGAAATTTGAATATATATATATATATATATATATGTATATATATATGTATGTATATATATATATATGTATATATATATATATATGTATATATATATATATATATATGTATATATATATGTATGTATATATATATGTATGTATATATATATGTATATGTATATGTATATATATATGTGTATATGTATATGTATATATATGTATATGTATATGTACATACATACATACATACATACATACATACATACATACATACATACATACATATATATATATATATATATATGTATGTATATATATATATATATTACACATAAATGTATATCCTAAAGAATGAATATATATGATGTATTTTTTTAGATATTCTATTTTCTTTCAAAAAATAAATAAATTTATTTATGCAGTTAATTGTTCTTGGGTATATACAAACATATATGATATATATGTTAGATAACTAAGAGGGGGGGTGAATCAGTTCATTCCAGTTATCCTATAGTCCCAAATCTCCCAGATGTATATATTCAAAAATTTCAATCAAAATATCAACTCAGTAAGCTATCAAAAATATCTTTCTCTTCATCTACCGATTGAAAACAAATTCAATACTCTATTTACCGATCTGACTAGATATGAAATGTGTAATGTAAAATAACAATTCAATCACATCAAATACAAATAACTAATATATTTTTAATGTGGAAACCCTATTAGGGGAAAAACCACCTGGGACCGGTAACCCAAAATAATTCACTCTTCTAAAGTGAGCTTAGTTAGGAGCCAACCCTGTCAAAGGTTACAAAACACACTGTAAGGTGTGACCTGGTTAGAGGATTTATCACTAATAGTTCTCCCTTGACCAACATTCACTATGGGGTCAACAAAAAAACAATCAACATTTATTGAATGTCATATTGAAATACAAAAAGATTGTTAAGTCCACTCGGTTAAGAGATTTTGCTGTAACAATGGTTAAACTGATACAGTAATGATCTGATTCAAATATAAATAAGATTTTTAGATTTTTAGATCTATGCTAAGCTCAAAATACCTCCTCTGATCAATAATTAATTCAATTCTTCATATCCTCCAACTTATTCCACTTGGTGAATAATTCTCTGACACTAGGTAATATCTGTAGTTCAACTCAGTTCTGTCTTCAACCAGTCTAATCAACGGTGCATGAAAATAGTCCTTTCACGTGAATTATCCTACAATGTCAATAATTCTAGACTCAATAATGAATCTCATGTCTCTTTAAATAGACAACAAAAACCATTTTCTTTTCATCCTTAGATTTTGCCTCCTAATCTTCATTGTTCATTTTTCCGCTTTAACCTTCCTCAACAGTTGTGTCTATAACACATTTCATTCTTCTTCATCTGATCAATCTTTAATTTTGCTAGCCATTAGATCATCATAACAAAATTTATCTACTACCTCAAAATCATAAGCAATTGTCTAGCTCATCAATTTAGTTGGCTGATATAAAATTTATTTGTTTCTTTCACTCGGTCAATACTAGAATGTGTCGGTGAATACCTACTCGATTAATACTATACTCGGTATACAGTACACTAGCTCGATGTATACATAAATCTTAAATTAGAGACCACATAAAATTATTTAGTTATTATCTTCAATACATAACAAAATCATGTAATATAATCAAGTCAACAACATGATGCCATAGACTCATCAATAAATTACCCAATGTATACAATAGCCTTATCTTTCATACCCATCTCATCTTCATGTAGATACCTCATTCCTTTACCATTTTTCTTCTTCAGATGTTTTCAACCATCATGATAAGTACAGTCAAAACTAGTTGACATCAATGACAATACATTGACTCATTTAATTTCCTTACATATCACTTTAGTAGCCTGGTGACCTCCAATCATTGTCTTTTACTTGTCCATTCATTCCATCAAGATATTTAATTAGTTGTAGGTTATCAATCTATCCCTTTGTCATTGATGGCAACACAATATGAAATATGCTATAGAATACCAAACATCTATTCTACAACTCTTATAAGTAAATGTTGTAGCTCGGTAAGCTCTCCCTAGCTTGTTGATTTAATATGTTTAATCACTACACAATATTCCATGTAGACTCTCCCTGTGGATTTGATCTTCTTCTCCTTCCCGTGATTCTTCTCTCCCTTTGGATACATATTTCATTGATTCCTTCTCTCCCTTTAACAACAATGCCAAAAAGAATAAATAACTCTATAATAGCCAACATATTATCTCTAGTGTTCGGTTCAGATTAAGTACCTTCATGTACCGACATGCAATGTTCCTTGTTGTAGCTTTCACAACCTTAGGAAACCTAAAGTGTGACCAATATGCATCAACATCATTTGATATTATGATAAAGTATAGGTTGATGCAACCTCCTAATCACCTTAGTGACTAATAGATAGGGGATGGACCACTAGTCTAGTCCTTAAGTACTGATGAAGGGTGCTCCCCTTAATACCACAAACACATAACAAAAATAGAGAAACAACAACAATAATATGCAAGAACAGAAAATTGGCTTCTTATTATCTCCACAAATGTGGAATTACAAACTTTCAGAATTACAATATGCAAAGCCACATGGGCATTCCTTACAGTATTCTGTAGGACAAAGCCTCAAATCAATACCCAGATCTACTACCCAGAACTATTCTGAACTGCCTAAGACAATAATACAGCCTTCCTTATATAGGCAATTTTCCACTGCCTGGGAAGGTTCCAAAATTTTTAGCCAATAAGGCCGACCAAACTTAGAATTATTTTATTTTACATTTTATTACATCATAGTCGGCTCAAGATAACCTTTGAGACCCGAACAAAAATTTTGAAGAAAATTATTTTCCACCATTTCAGGTGGCCCAACTTCCGAAGACCATAAGTCATCACCAGTTGACCCGATCGGCTATTATAACCCCATTTCAGAAATGCCACAAAGCACTCTAAAGGATTGACTAGTGCAAACACCTGTCACTCAAATTTTTGACCTCATTCAGGGCCTCTAAAGCCTTCAAAACTTAGTTCAAAGTTTTTGTACCCTGCTGCCAATACCGAAAATCTTCAATATCTTCCAATATACACTTGATCTGGTAATGAAACTTTACTGGCAGACTTATATGAACCTCTAAGAAAGAAATCAGATCATTCTGAGCACATATGAAAATTACCAAAAATAGTAACTTTCCATAAATAGCAGCTCTGCACAAAATAGCCCTTATTGAATACAAAAATAGAAATATTTTTGGGTGATACAAGATTGCTCTTACACCCAGGATGCTCCTGCATCAGACACCCAGGGTAATTTGAGAAGTGACCCTATCACGACTCAGGTGTGCAGAGGAAAGCCAAGACGGCTAACCTCCTCCTTTGTCAGCCATGATGAATCTTCAACAGGTCATCCTTTCCACTTGACCAGATATTCTTCATATGTCCTATTCCTTGTGCTTCTACCAACATGACTGTCCAGTATATCTTCGATCTCCTTAGTGTCTAAACTAGTTGCTGGAATACTCCACTGTGCTGCTATGATCTCATCTTCAACACCTCCTTCATGATACTCTGTCAGATCTGAAATGTTAAACACTGGTGAAATATTTAGCTCAGTAGGCAATTCTACCTCATATGCATTTCTTGAATCATGTTTCTTCAGTATCCTACATGGTCCAAACTTCTTTATTTTCAGTTTGTTATATGTACCAACTGGAAACTGCTCCTTCTGCAAATGAACCATGACTTCATCACCAACCTGAAATTCCTTATACCTCCTTTTCTCATCTGCCTTAGCCTTGTACTGTGCGTTCATCTTGGTAATATGCTTCCTCACCTCCCCATGGATGTTCTTCAAGTGTTCTGCAAAATCCTCAGCTTCAGCACTACTTATTTCTCCTTTATCTATCTTCCTCAATTCAGATGCATTTCTTGGACTACTTCCATATACAATCTGGAATGGTGATTTATCAGTGCTTCTATTGACATAATTATTGTATGCAAATTCTACCTGTGGTAAAATCAAATCCCATCCTGTTGGCTTATCTCCAACCAAACATCTCAGCAAATTTCCCAAACTTCTATTCACCACCTCTGTCTGTCCATCAGTCTATGGATGATGTGATGAACTAAACTTCAAATCTGTCTTCAACTTCTTCCACAATGTACGCCAGAAATATTCAACAAACTTAGTGTCCCGATCTGAAACTATGGTCTTTGGCAAACCATGAAGTCTCACTACTTCTCTGAAAAACAATTCTGCTACATGAACATCATCATTAGTCTTCTTGCAGGGAATGAAATGTGCCATCTTTGAAAATCTGTCAACCACCACAAAAATTGAATCATGTCCCCGCTGTGTCCTTGGTAAACCAAGAACAAAGTCCATACTGATATCCTCCCAAGGCTTCTCTGGTATAGGTAATGGCTGATACAACCCTGTATTCTGCTTCACTCCTTTCGCCATTTGACATACTCTACAACTCTGTACAAACTTCTTCACATGTTGCTGCAACTGTGGCCAATAATAATTCTCACTAACCAAACCAAGGGTTTTATCACGACCAATATGTCCAGCCAATCCTCCGCTATGCTTCTCCTTGATGAGATTCTCCCGCATAGAACTTTGTGGAATGCACAACTGACTCCCTCTGAATAGCATATCATCCTGGATGATGAAATCCAACCATTTCATCCTGTCTAGAGTAACAGGTTCTGTACAAGCTTTCTAAGCTTCACCAAAATCAGGATCCTCTGGATATAAATTCTTGAGTTCCTTGAACCCAACCACCTCAATCTGCATCTCTGTCAGCAATAGTTGCCTTCTGCTAAGAGCATCTGCAACCCTATTAGACTTTCCATTCCTGTGTTTCAAAACAAATGTATAACTCTGCAAAAACTCAACCCATTTCAAATGCCTTTGATTCAATTTTCCTTGACTATTCAAATATTGCAAAGGTTGATGATCGGTATACAAAACAAACTCCTTAGGAAGTAGATAATGTCTCCACTTCTTTAATGCCTGAACTATAGTATAAAATTCTTGATCATAAACAGAATATTTCCTCTTGGCATCATTTAACTTCTCACTAAAATAAGCAACAGGTTTACCTTCTTGGCTCATAATAGCTCCTATTGCAGTACCACTAGCATCACAATCTACTTGAAACACCTTATTAAAATCTGGAAGTGCTAAAATAGGTTGTTCTGTAACTTTTTGTTTCAACAATTGAAAACTCTTTTCTGCCCCATTAGTCCACTTAAAATCTTTTCTATCCCCTCTCATTGTTTCAGTCAAGGGTCCACAAATACTGCTAAAATTTCTGATAAACTTTCTGTAAAAGCTAGCCAAACCATGAAAAGATCTTACCTCAGTAGCACTCCTTGGAGTAGGCCATTCAAGGATAGCCCGTACCTTCTTTGGGTCCATTTTTAGACCTTCTACTGAAACTACAAATCCCAAATACACTAACTCTTTTTTCACAAAACTGCACTTCTTCAAATTAATCAACAATTTCTCATCTCTCAACTTCTCAAACACCATACGAATATGCATCATATGTTCCTCCAATGTCTTGCTAAAAATAAAAATATCATCTAGGTAAACAATGACAAACTTACCCAGAAATTTTTTCAGAACCTCGTTCATGAGCTGCATGAAAGTGCTCGGTGCATTGGTTAGACCAAAAGGCATGACTAACCACTCATATAGTCCTTCCTTTGTCTTGAAGGCAGTCTTCCATTCATCTCCTTCTCTGATCCGAATATGGTGATATCCACTCTTCAGATCTATCCTTGAGAAATACACAGCTCCACTCAAACAATCCATAATATCATCCATTCATGGCAATGGAAACCTATACTTGATTGTGATCTTGTTTATTGCTCTGGAATCTGTACACATCCTCCACTCTCCATTCTTCTTTGGTGCTAATACCGCTGGTACAGCACAGGGACTCAGACTCTCTCGAATCAACCCTTTCTGTAATAACTCGTGTACTTGTCTATTCAACTCTTCACTTTCTGCTGGTGTCATTCTGTGTGCTGCCTTGTTTGGAAAACTAGCTCCTCGAATCAAATCCATCTGATGATTGATCTTCCTTACCGGTGGTAATCCATCAGGTACATTATCAGATACAATATCCTGAAACTCATTCAACAAATCTGCAACCTCTACAGGTACATCCTCTGCTTTTTCTTTACCAACTTTTGGAGTTAAAGCAAAACACACATGCTCATGCCTCATACCATCTAGGAATTTTCTTCCATCAACAAATGTTATTCTTGCATTACCACATACCTTTTCTTCGGTCTCCTTCAATGGCTTTAGCTTATGTCGCACTCCATCCTTTGTCAGGGAATAGGTATTTGCACGACCATCATGTACAACACATCTGTCAAACTGCCACGGTCTACCCAACAACATATGACATGCATCCATAGATATGATATCACACAATACCTCATCTTGGTATTCACCAATCTTGAACTTCACCAGGCATTGTTCATTGACCATGACCTTGTGGTCATCCTGTACCCAGGCAATCCGATATGGATGTGGGTGTTTCTGTCTCTTGAGCTTCAACTTTGTCACCATCTCTTCTGACACCAAATTGTCAGTGCTTCCACTATCAATAATCACATCACAACATTTACCTTCACACTTGCACCTGGTGCGAAACAGGCTCCTCCTTTGTTCAGGTTCATTCTCACCACTCAGCAAGACTCTTCTGTTAATTAGCATTTCTCCTCTTTCAGCATCTTCAGAATTTGACGATCTAGCATCTTCATCTACATGTGCAACTCTAGCCTGGCCTTTATTTCTCCTGTCTGTTCTGCCTTGGCACTGAGGACATTCAAATGCCCTATGACCTTCTTCTCCATAGTGAAAACATGTTCCACGGAAGCAACCTCTTCCAGATCCTTGTCCTCTTCCTCTTCCTCTCTGATCTCTATTATTATGATCCTGGAAGTGATTGGAATTATTTCCTCGCTGATTCTGACTGCTACTGGCCTCATCTTTCTTTTTTGGATCTTCATTTCGGCCACCATATGACCGTCCACCAGATCATCCACCGCGACCTCGTCCATTTTGTCTGCTCTCAAACTTCTTGTTCAGCTTTTCCTCTACTTTTAAGGCAAACTGGTATGCCTCTTCAATACTGTTCATTCGAACCAGATTCAGCTCCTCCTGAATGCTTGGCCTTAACCCATTAAGGTATCGGGCAACTTTCTCCTTATCAACTTCTGCATGGCCTGTTCTGATGAGAAGTCGATAGAACTCCTCTGTATACTCCTGAACAGATCTTCCTTCTTACTTCAAACTCTGCATTTTCTTCAGTAGGTCAAGCTCATAATCAATAGGAATGAACTGTCACTTCAATTTATCCACCATCCGATCCCATCTTGTGATTTTCTCCTTTCCCCTTCTATTTCACTCCAACTGAATCTCTTGCCACCATATCTTCGCATGACTTTTCAGTCTGGCCTTCGCAAATTTGACCCTATCAGGATCCTCAACATCTTCATAATCAAAATATTCCTCACATTCATTGATCCAGTCGATCAATTCCTCTGGGTTAAGATTTCTAGAAAATATGGGAACCTCAATCTTAGGTCTTTTCCCAATCTTGGAAATCGCCCAAAAAAGTCTTTCTTCCTCCTGGTTCACAATTTCAGCTTCTCCTTCTTGATATTCTTCTTCGGTTTCATCCTCACTTTCATCTCTGACATTAAGATTCATTCCTCTGTGAATCTCTTCTTGCAATGCTCACACTTGTCTCTGCAGCTCTCTAACCTCAGGTGTCATAGCACCAGGTCTTCCGCCACGTTCTCTTCATGGAGGTATTTTCGCGATGCGCGCTGAAACCCTAACCACGGTCCTAGTGCAAACTACCTCACAGTCAGTGATCTGTTTACACACTTAAGAACCCCTGCTCTGATACCACTTGATGAAGGGTGCTCCCCTTAATACCACAAACACATAACAAAAATAGAGAAACAACAACAATAATATGCAAGAACAAAAAATTGGCTTCTTATTATCTCCACAAATGTTGAATTACAAACTTTCAGAATTACAATATGCAAAGCCACATGGGCATTCCTTACAGTATTCTGTAGGACAAAGCCTCAAATCAATACCCAGATCTACTACCCAGAACTATTCTAAACTACCTAAGACAATAATACAGCCTTCCTTATATAGGCAATTTTCCACCACCTCGGAAGGTTCCAGAATTTTTAGCCAATAAGGCCGACCAAACTTAGAATTATTTTATTTTACATTTTATTACATCATAGTCAGCTCAAGATAACCTTTGAGACCCGAACAAAAATTTTGAAGAAAATTATTTTCCGCCATTTCAGGTGGTCCAACTTCCGAAGACCATAAGTCATCACCAGTTGACCCGATCGGCTATTATAACCCCATTTCGGAAATGCCACGAAGCGCTCTAGAGGCTTAACTGGCACAAGCACCTGTTACTCAAAAATTTGACCTCATATGGGGCCTCTAAAGCCTTCAAAACTGAGTTCAAAGTTTCTGTACCCTGCTGCCAATACCGAAAATCTTCAATATCTTCCAATATACACTTGATCTGGAAATGAAACTTTACTGGCAGACTTATATGAACCTCCAAGAAAGAAATCAGATCATTCTGAGCACATACGAAAATTACCAAAAATAGTAATTTTCCATAAATAGCAGCTCTGCCCAAAATAGCCCTTATTGAATACAAAAATAGAAATATTTTTGGGTGATGCAAGATTGCTCTTACACCCAGGATGCTCCTGCATCAAGTACTCAAATGTATCCTTAGGTAAGGGTTTGGTGAATATGTCTACAAGTTGTTCTTTTGATTTTATAAACTCTAGTTTCACTTTCTTTTCTTTTACTTGTTCCATCAAGTAGTGATACTTTATGGATATGTGCTTTGTCTTTGCATGCATCACTACATTCTTAGAAATGTTTATAGCACTTATGTTGTCACAATATATTATCATTGGATCAGTGATCTCTTCATTTATCCCTTTCAAAAGTTTTTTTATCCATGCAATATTTGAACAATTAGCAACAACAACAACATATTCTGCTTCGGCTATGGATTGAGAAATGCATTCTTGTTTCTTGCTTATCCAAGTAACTAATCTTTCACCCAAAAAGAATGCTCCACCAGAAATTCTCTTCCCATCATCAATGTTTCCAGTCCAATCTATAGTGGTGTAAACTTGTAGTTCAAAATTTCCCTCTTTCTTGTACCATAAACTATAGTTCTCTATGTTTTCCAAGTATTTCAAATCCTCTTAACAACAGTCATATGTGATTATTTAGGATTAGTATAAAATCTTGCTACAATCCCAATTACATGTGCAATATTTGGTCTACTATGCTCAACATACATTAGTTTTCCAATCATTGATATGTATAGTGTTTGATTTACCTTAGCTGACTGATCATCCTTTGTTAATTTTCATCCTATGACCATCGGTGTACCAACCAATTTTGAATCTTCCATTCTAAATGTCTTCAACACTTCTTTGATGTACTTTGATTGTGTAATGAACATACCTTCATTTTGTTGTAGAATTTGCAAACCAAGAAATAATTTAATCTCTCCAAACATTGAAATTTTAAATTCTTTTCTCATTTCATCAGAAAAGAATTTTCATAGATTATCATGTCCTCGAAATATGATATCATCAACAAAAATTTCAGCAATAAGAATATTGTCATCAGTTTCACCTTTCAAAAATAAATTGTTGTTGTCACTTGTTCTTACAAATCCAATACTAATAAGATCTGAATGCAGTCTTTCATACCATGCTGTCAGTGCTTGTTTCAGTCCATACAATGCTTTGTGCAACTTACATACCATTTTTATTTTATTTGGATCAACAAAACCTTCAGGTTGTTCAATGTATACCTCTTCCTTAATTATTCCATTCAAAAATATAGATTTGACATCCATTTGATATAATTTGAATCCTTTGTAGGTAGCATATGCAAGCAATATTATAACTCCTTCAAGTCTTGCAACTGGTGCAAAAGTCTCACCATAATCAATACCTTCTTCTTGTGCATACCCTTTTCATACAAGTCTTGCCTTATTCCTAGTGACTTCACCATTTTCATTCAACTTGTTTCTGAATATCCATTTGGTTCCAATTACATTCTTATCATTCAGTCTTAGTACTTATGTCCATGTTTTGTTCTTGAGTATTTTCTCAATTTCCTCATTCATTGCTTTAATCTATTCATCATTCTCAAGTGCATCCCTAACATTTTTACGTTCAAATTCACAAACTAGACATGTGATGTTTCTCAACTTATTTCATGTCATCATGCTAGCTTGCTTGTGACCAATAATCTATGGATGGTGTCTCCTCACAATTTTTTCTAACACTTGCTCTCTTCTTTGTTCATCATTTGGTGTAGGATCAAGATCTTCCTCGGTAACTATTTCCTAATTCTCGATCTCTGTAGGCTAATGCTTAGTGTCATTATCATGTTGCTCAGTAGTTTTAGCCTGTTGCTTAGGTAGAATGTCAAGTTGCTCAATGTATGTGAATTTACCATAGTCTTTTGGTTCTTTTTTGCTTTCTTCATCATTTTTCTCAAAAAACTCATCAACTCTCATATTTGCACTTTCAATCATTTTGTTAGAAACTTTATTCAAACATTTGTAAGATTTTCTTTTAGTAGAATATCCTAAGAATATTCCTTCATCACCTTTTGAATAAAATTTCTCATTTCTATCCTCTTTCAGAATGTAACATCTACTTCCAAATATTTTGAAATAACTTACATTCAATGTGTACCCATACCATAACTCATAGGGTGTCTTGTTTGAATCTTTCTTCAGTTGTACTCGGTTCAATGTGTATACAATAGTATAAAAATATTCTCTCCAATACATTTGTGCAACATCTTTTTCAATCATCAGTGTTCTAGCCCAATAAACTATGGATCTATTCCTCCTTTCAACTATTCTATTCTGCTGTGGTGTTCTCAGTGCAGAAACCTATCTTTTAATTCCATGCTCATTACAAAAGTTAGTGAACTCATCATAAATAAACTCACCACCTCTATTTGATCTCAATGTATTTTAACTCTTTTCCACTTTCTTTTTCCACTTTAGCTTTGTACCATTTGAACATCTTGAAAGCTTCATATTTTTCTCTCAAAAACATAACAGTCATCATCCTAGAGTAGTCATCAACAAATAAAATAAAATATCTGTCACCATAATAACTTTGAGTTCTCATAGGACCACACAAGTCGGTATGAACCAACTCCAAAATAGATTTCGATGAATAGTTCTTTCTCTTAAAACTAGATTTTGACATTTTTCCCATTTGACATTGTTTACACATGAAATGGTTAGGTTTAGATAAGCTCGGTAAGCCTCTAAATTTTCCTTTCTTAATGATTTTAACCATGTTCTCAAAATTCACATGACATAACCTTTTATGCCATAACCACACATCTTCAGTTCTAGCTAATAAACAAGAAGTTTCAACATTGTCAAGATAGAATAGATTACCTTTTGATTGTTCACCAATACCGACCAACTTTCTAGTCTCATCATAGATTTTCACCTTTCTATTTTCAAATGCAACTCGGTGACCTGAGTTATTCAACTGTGCTACACTCAACAAATTGTAGTTAAGTCCCTTTACCCAATATGCATTCTCACATCTAATCTTATTGTTCAACAAGATAGATCCTTTTCCTTTTAGTAGACAAGGTGTATCATTTCCCATTTTAACAGATCCACCATTATAATGTTCAAGGTATTCAAATTTGTCTTCATCACCAGTCATATGATGTGTACAACCACTATCAATAATCCATGTATCATTCTTGCTAACTTTAGAAATAAGTGTTATTTTAACATACTTTTCTTCTTCTTCTAAATCTTATTTCAAGGCTATGAATACCACCTCAATGTCTTCATTGGTGTTAGTGTTGGTGTCATCCTCATCATCTTCAACAAGGTGAAATGATTTCTTGCCTTTATCTTTGTAGTCTTGGTTGCTTCTTCTGTTATACCATCAATTACCTATGTGATCTCAGTTATCTCTTTTATCAAACTTTCTTTCACCAGATCATTCATTGTCTTTATCATCTTCTTTCTGGTTAGGACATCTAGCCGCAATGTGACCAATCTCTTTACAGTTAAAACATACCAAAGGTAATTTCCCTTTGTATCTTCCTTTACCTTTCTGCAGTCTTCTAGCCATTAATGCTTCAAGTTCATCCTCATCACTATCACTGTCACTCTCGTTTAATATCACGTGTTTACTACTTGATTTACCAATTTTCAAGGATGACATAAATATAGACTCAATATTTGGAACAATATTGTTATCATAGTTATTCAACTCAAAATTAGTCAGTTTACCGATTAGGCTATCAAGTGTAAGAGTGTTACCTAGGGATAATCTCATTTCATGGATTGTAGAGATTCTAATAGCATAGATGGGCAACAAGGTTCTAAGAATTTTACTCACAAAAGTGTCTTCATCAATAACACCTCCTGCTCCTCGGATAGCATTGAAAATCTCCTTAATTTAGTTGCTGTACTGAGAAATGTTTTCTCCTTCTTTCATCTTCATGTCATCAAACTTTCCTCTAAGACTCTCATCTCTTGCCCTCAACACATTCTCATCTCCTCCGTGAACTAGTGCAAGTTTGTCCCACATTGCTTTGGCAGAAGTACATGTCTTAATATCTTTAAATTCAACATCTGATAAGGAAGCAACAATCTCTATCATTTCCATATTATGTTCATGTCTATATCTTAACTGATCAACAATAAAAGGTCCAGTCAGTTGAATGTAATCATTGCTCAAGTAAAATACTACAGACTATCCAATTCCAGATATATGCAGCTTCATTCTACTTTTCCATGTCAAGAAGTTGTCTTTGTTTAGCTTTGACACCTCTCTCTTATACATCTTGTAATCTTTAGCTTAATTCCTTCAAAAATTCCTTCCAAGAAACCAATGCTCTGATACCAATTGTTAGATAACTGAGAGAAGGGGTGAATCAGTTAATTCTATTTATCCTACAGTCCCAAATCTCCCAGATGTATATATTCAAACTTTTAAATCAAATTAACAACTCGGTAAGCTATCAACAATATATTTCTCTTCATCTACCGATTGACAACAAATTCAATACTCTATTTACCAATCTGACTAGATATGATATGTTTAAAGTAAAATAACAATTCAATCACATCAAATACACATAACTCATAGATTTTTAACATGGAAACCCTATTAGGGGTAAAACCACCTGGGACTGGTAACCCAAAATAATTCACTCTTCTAAGGTGATCTTGGTTAGGAGCCAACCCTGTTAAAGGTTACAAAACACACTATAAGGTGTGACCTAGTTAGAGGATTTATCACTAATAGTTCTCCCTTGACCAACATTCACTATGGGGTCAACAATAAAATAATCAACATTCATTGAATGTCATATTGAAATACAAAAATACTATTAAGTCCACTAGTTTAAGATATTTTTCTGTAACAATGGTTAAACTGATATAGTAATGATTTGATTCAAATACAACTAAGATTTGTAGATTTTCAGATCTATGCTAAGCTCAAAATAACTCCTCTAATCAATAATCAATTCAATTCTTCATATCCTCCAACTTAGTCTACTTAGTGAATAATTCTCTGATGCTTGGTAATGTCTGCAATTCAACTCGGTTATGTCTTCAACTAGTCTGATCAGCGGTGCATGAAAATAGTCCTTTCATGTGAATTCTCCTGTAGTGTCAATAATCCCAGACTCAATAATGAATCTGTTAGAAAGTAAAGTCCACCAATATAATTGAGAGGGGGGGGGGGTGAATCAGTTATCAGATAATTATAACCTTCATAAATTTCAACAACATTTAACCATGTAAGCAATGTAATTACCAACCATAGAAATATATTCATACACAATGACACAATAACACAAGATATGTTGACTAGGGAACCTCTTGATCAAAGAGTAAACCCCGGTGGGAATGATGCCCACAAAAGATGCACTAATATAAATATTCCTTGTGAAAGGATGGACTCTGTTAGGAGTCTTATGAAATATATTTAGTACATATGAATCCTTGTTAGGAGATTTTGAATCCTTGTTAAAAGATTTTAACCCTGTTAGGAGTTATGGAAGACAGAAGGACCCACTTCCCAAATAGCTTCAGGGTAAGATCACTAAACACACTATCCAAATGACCTTAATATTATTTAGTAGAATAATATGAAATATGTTACCTCCTTACTATGCCAAACCGTACTCACTGCTACACCAAATCTCTGTACTTCGCATGTCTTCCTTCACAATTTCACTTTCACAACTTCATTATCTTTTTTCTTCACTTCATGCTTACATTCGCATTCAAACATACCATGCTTACACTTCTTTCACATTACTACCACTATAGCAATAAATAAAAACATTCCTTCCTTTATACCACACTCAAATAATTACAAATGAGTTGGCACACAAATACAAAATAAAAGTTTCCACATGCTACATCAAAATTACACAAAACTGTCAGATTCTAGATATAATAACTCTTCACTCATGAGACCTCAAAGTTTATGCTATGAACCACATCACTATAAATGTGTCTCAAACTTCTCTTTAACTGTGCAAAACTAGATTCCATCCTGATTAGGAGATATCATCTGATTTCCACAAACCGCTACTCAAGAACACTGCCTGAATACTACTTCCACCAAAATGCTCATAAATTCTATGAATAAATGAATTACTACTTGGGCTCTTAACCATAGAAAAATAACATATCAAATAATATAACCTCAACATTGCATAGCTCCAACTACAATATTCCATGTGCACTAATCAAAACACTGTCTGCTTCTTTGCTAGTCTCCAAAAGATCACTGTGTTGACATCAATGAAAATCATAGTCATGAATGCAACAACAACTGCTACAAAATGACTGCCAACATCCAACATTCATTCTTGATAATCTCCCCCATTGGCATTGATGGAAACATAGATGAAAAACATCCAATGTTCCAAAAATCTAATACTACAACACTGCTGCTCTAACAAACATTTCAAATCTTGCTTCGTTATCCTATTTAGTTCTCTCCAATAGATGGTACAAATGGTTTTTCATGTACACTTCTCCCCCATTGATATCAATGATAGAAATTTCATCACTATGTCAACAAAAACTCAATGTCAATAGACATTGTTTAGAAAATACATTCACAAGAGTCCTCATGACTTAGCTCACATACTCCCCCATAGAGGAAGTACCAACATCCAATCCAAAAGAAAGATAGGGCTCATATACCATTGGATGGATGCAACCAACTACATCATTACTCAAAAGTAGGTTGGGGCATAACCCCAAGCATACCTCTCAGATACTCAAATGTATCCTTAGGCAAAGGCTTTGTAAATATGTCTGCTATCTGTTCCTTTGTGCTTATGTACTCTATTCTGACTTCTTTTTCAACAAATTTTTCTCTTACAACATGATACTTGATCTCTATATGCTTAGTCTTAGAATGTAAAACAAGATTCTTAGACATACTAACTATACTGGTGTTGTCACAATGTATGACAATAGGCTCAACAAATCTAATTCCAATATCCTTTAGCATCTACTTCATCCAAATTATCTGGTTACAATTGTTTGCTACTGCTACATACTCTACTTTTGCTGTGCTCTATGAAATACAACTCTGCTTCTTGCTTAGCCAAGAAACTAATCTTCCTCCAAGAAAAAAGGCTCCACCACTGGTGCTTTTCTTGTCATCAACACTACCTCCCCAATCAACATTTGTATATGCACATAGGGTAAAATCATCAGATTTTTCATACCACAATCCATAGTCCATTGTACCTCTTAAATATCTCAGTATCCTCTTTACTGTTGCATAATGTGATTCTCTAGGTTCAGCTTGAAATCTTGCTACCATTCCAACTGAATGTTGTATATCCAGTCTAGTATGTGTTAAGTACTGCAATCCTCTAATCATGGATCTATATTTCTTCTACTCAACTGCGAGTGTTTCATCTTTGCTAGATAGTTTATGTCCTATAACCATAGGTGTTCCAACTTGTTTACAATTCTCCATTCCAAATCTTTTCATCAAATCATTCAAGTACTTTGTCTGACATACAAAGATACCATCACTATTCTATGTTATCTGTAATCCTAAAAAGTATTTCATCTCACCAATCATACTCATTTCAAATTCAGTCTTCATTTCATCAGCAAATTTTTCACTAGCTTCATCTTCTCCTCCAAAGATAATGTCATTAACAAAAATAACTATAATCAACAAACCATTTTCAATTTCTTTTGTGTACATATTGCTATTAGCTATTCCTTTAGTAAATCCCAATTTCAACAAATACTTATCCAGTCTAGCATACCAAGTTCTAGGTGCTTGCTTTAGTCCATATAATGCTTTTTTCAGTTTACATACCATATCTCCTTCTTGAGTCAAAGGAAAACCTTCAGGCTGCTCAATATAGACTTCTTCCAATTCTCCATTCAGAAATGTGGACTTCACATCCATTTGATACACTTTGAATTTCTTAAAAGATGCATAGGCCAAGAACATTCTTACTACTTCAATTCTTGCCATAGGTGCAAAAGTTTCTTCATAGTCAATTCCTTCTTCCTGCGAGTATCCTTTACAAACTAATCTTGCTTTGTTTCTTACTACTTCTCCTTGTTCATTCATCTTGTTTTTGAATACCCATTTAGTTCCAATAAAATTATTGTCTTTAGGTGTGGGGACCAATTCTCACATCTTTTTCTTTTCAATTTGATCTAGTTCTTCTTTCATAGCATTAATCCAATGTTCATCTTCATAAGCTTCACTAGTAGATTTAGATTCAATTTGAGAAATCAAACATAAATGTACCTTATTCTGAGTCAGAACTCCTCTGTCCAAACTTCCAATAACTTGTTCAATAGGATGATGTCTTGATTACCTATTTGGTGTCATAGTTACAAATCTTGCTTCAACTATAGATTCTTCTCTAGATTCCTCTCTGGTTTCTTTTGCAGGACTCTCATTCAATAATTCACTGTCAATCTCATAGAATAATTCAGTAGTTTCAATGTTAGGCTGAGGATGAGCTTCTTCATCAGATTCATAGTCAAGCATTCTTTCCTAAATTTTAAACTTCTCATCAACTTTAACATTTGCACTTTCAACAATAGTTTTGATGCAGGAGCATCCTGGGTGTAAAAGCAATCTTGCATCACCCAAAAATATTTCTATTTTTATATTCAATAAGGGCTATTTTGTGCAGAGCTGCTATTTATGGAAAGTTACTATTTTTGGTAACTTTTGTATGTGCTTAGAATGATCTGATTTCTTTCTTGGAGGTTGATTTTGGTCATATAAGTCTGCCAGTAAAGTTTCATTGCCAGATCAAGTGTATATTGGAAGATATTGAAGATTTTCGGTATTGGCAGTAGGGTACAGAAACTTTGAACTCAGTTTTGAAGGCTTTAGAGGCCCCGGATGAGGTCAAAAATTTGGGTGACAAGTGCTTGCGCTGGTCAAGCCTGTAGAGCGCTTCGTGACGTTTCTGAAATGGGGTTATAATAGCCGATCGGGTCAACTGGTGATGACTTATGGTCTTCGGAAGTTGGGCCACCCGAAATGGCGAAAAATAATTTTCTTCAAAATTTCTGTTCGGGTTTCAAAGGTTATCTTGAGCCGACTATGATGTAATAAAATGTAAAATAAAATAATTCTAAGTTTGGTCGGCCTTATTGGCTAAAATTCTGGAACCTTCCCAGGCGGTGGAAAATTGCCTATATAAGGAAGGCTGTATTATTGTCTTAGGCAGTTCATAATAGTTCTGGGTAGTAGATCTGGGTAATAGTTTGAGGCTTTGTCCTACAGAATATTGTAAGGGAATGCCCATGTGGCTTTGCATGTTGTAATTGTGAAAATTTGTAATTCCACATTTGTGGAGATAATAAGAAGCCAATTTTCTGTTCTTGCATATTGTTGTTGTTTCTCTATTTTTGTTATGTGGTATTAAGGGGAGCACCCTTCATCAAGTGGTATCAGAGTAGGATTTCTTGAGTGTGTAGACAGTTTGCCGACTGTGAGGCAGTTTGCACCAGGACCGTGGTTAGGGTTTCAGTGCGCATCGCGAAAATGCCTCCACGAAGAGGACGTGGCGGAAGAGCTGGTGCTGTGACACCTGAGGTTAGAGAGCTGCAGAGACAAGTGTGAGCATTGCAAGAAGAGATTCGCAGAGGAATGAATCTTAATGTCAGAGACGAAAGCGAGGATGAAGCCGAAGAAGAATATCAAGTTGACATTGTGAACTAGGAGGAAGAAAGACTTTTTCGGGTGATTTCTAAGATTGGGAAAAGACCTAAGATTGAGGTTCCTACATTTTCTGGAAATCTTAACCCAGAGGAATTGATCGATTGGATCAATGAATGTGAGGAATATTTTGAGTATGAAGATGTTGAAGATCTTGATAGGGTCAAATTTGCGAAGGCCAAATTGAAAGGTCATGTGAAGATCTGGTGGCAAGAAATTCAATTGGAGCGAAATAGAAGAGGGAAAGATAAAATCATAAGATGGGATCGGATGGTGGATAAATTGAAGCGACAGTTCATTCCTGTTGATTATGAGCTTGACCTAATAAAGAAAATGCAGAGTTTGAAGCAAGCAGGAAGATCTGTTCAGGAGTATACAGAGGAGTTCTATCGACTTCTCATCAGAATAGGCCATGCAGAAGCTGATAAGGAGAAAGTTGCCCGATACCTTAATGGGTTAAGGCCAAGCATTCAGGAGGAGCTGAATCTGGTTCGAATGAACAGTATTGAAGAGGCATACCAGTTTTCCCTAAAAGTAGAGGAAAAGCTAAACAAGAAGTTTGGGAGCAGACAAAATGGAAGAGGTCATGGTGGACGATCTGGTGGATGATCATATGGTGGCCGAAATGAAGATCCGAAAAAGAAGGATGAGGCCAGTAGCAGTCAGAATCAGCGAGGAAATAATTCCAATCGCTTCCAGGATCAGAATAATAGAGATCAGAGAGGAAGAGGAAGAGGACAAGGATCTGGAAGAGGTGGCTTCTGTGGAACATGTTTTCACTGTGGAGAAGAAGGTCATAGGGCATTTGAATGTCCTCAGCGCCAAGGCAGAACAGACAGGAGAAATGAAGGCCAGGCCAGAGTTGCACATGTAGATGAAGATGCCAGATCATCAAATTCTGAAGATGCTGAAAGAGGAGAAACGTTGATTAACAGAAGAGTCCTGTTGAGTGGTGAGAATGAACCTGAGCAAAGGAGGAGCTTGTTTCGCACCAGGTGCAAGTGTGAAGGTAAATGTTGTGATGTGATTATTGATAGTGGAAGCACTGACAATTTGGTGTCAGAAGAGATGGTGACAAAGTTGAAGCTCAAGAGACAGAAACACCCACATCCATATCGGATTGCCTGGGTACAGGATGACCACAAGGTCATGGTCAATGAACAATGCCTGGTGAAGTTCAAGATTGGCGGATACCAAGATGAGGTATTGATTGATATCATATTTATGGATGCATGTCATATGTTGTTGGGTAGACCATGGCAGTTTGACAGATGTGCTATACATGATGGTTGTGCGAATACCTATTCCCTGACAAAGGATGGAGTGCGACATAAGCTAAAACCATTGAAGGAGACTGAAGAAAAGGTATGTGGTAATGCAAGGATAACTTTTGTTGATGGAAGAAATTTCCTAGATGGTATGAGGCATGAGCATGTATGTTTTGCTTTAATTCCAAAAGCTGGTAAAGAGGAAATAAAAGATGTTCCTGTAGAAGTTGCAGATTTGTTGAATGAGTTTCAAGATATTGTATCCGATAACGTGCCTGATGGATTACCACTAGTCAGGAAGATCAGTCATCAGATGGACTTAATCCCAGGAGTGAGTTTACCGAATAAGGCAGTGCACAGAATGACACCTGCAGAAAGTGAGGAGTTGAACAAACAAGTACATGAGTTGTTACAGAAAGGATTGATTCGAGAGAGTCTGAGTCCCTGTGCTGTACTAGCGGTATTAGCACCAAAGAAGAATGGAGAATGGAGGATGTGTACAGATTCTAGGGCAATAAACAAGATCACAATCAAGTACAGGTTTCCATTGCCACGAATGGATGATATTATGGATTGTTTGAGTGGAGCTGTGTATTTCTCAAAGATAGATCTGAAGAGTGGATATCATCAGATTCGGATCAGAGAAGGAGATGAATGGAAGACTACCTTCAAGACAAAGGAAGGACTGTATGAGTGGTTAGTCATGCCTTTTGGGCTAACCAATGCACCGAGCACTTTCATGCGGCTCATGAATGAGGTTCTGAAATTTTTTTTGGGTAAGTTTGTCATTGTTTACCTAAATGATATTTTGATCTTTAGTAAGACATTGGATGAGCATATGATGCATATTCGTATGGTATTTGAGAAGTTGAGAGAAGAGAAATTGTTGATTAATTTGAAGAAGTGCAGTTTTGTGAAGAAAGAGTTAGTGTATTTAGGTAGTTTCAGCAGAAGGTCTAAAAATGGACCCAGAGAAGGTACAAGCTATCCTTGAATGGCCTACTCCAAGGAGTGCTACTGAGGTAAGATCTTTTCATGGTCTAGCTAGCTTTCATAGAAAGTTTATCAGAAATTTTAGCAGTATTTGTGGACCCTTGACTGAAACAATGAGAGGGGATAGAAAAGAATTTAAGTGGACTAATGGGGCAGAAAAGAGTTTTCAATTGTTGAAACAAAAAGTTACAGAACAACCTATTTTAGCACTTCCAGATTTTAATAAGGTGTTTCAAGTAGATTGTGATGCTAGTGGTACTGCAATAGGAGCTGTTATGAGCCAAGAAGGTAAACCTGTTGCTTATTTCAGTGAGAAGTTAAATGATGCCAAGAGGAAATATTCTGTTTATGATCAGGAATTTTATGCTATAGTTCAGGCATTAAAGAAGTGGAGACATTATCTACTTCCTAAGGAGTTTGTTTTGTATACTGATCATCAAGCTTTGCAATATTTGAATAGTCAAGGAAAATTGAATCAAAGGCATTTGAAATGGGTTGAGTTTTTGCAGAGTTATACATTTGTTTTGAAACACAGGAGTGGAAAGTCTAATAGGGTTGCAGATGCTCTTAGCAGAAGGCAACTATTGCTGATAGAAATGTAGATTGAAGTGGTTGGGTTCAAGGAACTCAAGAATTTGTATCCAGAGGATCCTGATTTTGGTGAAGCTTGGAAAGCTTGTACAGAACCTGTTACTCTAGACAGGATGAAATGGTTGGATTTCATCATCCAGGATGATATGCTATTCAGAGGGAGTCAGTTGTGCATTCCACGAAGTTCTATGAGGGAGAATCTCATCAAGGAGAAGCATAGCAGAGGATTGGCTGGACATTTTGGTCGTGACAAAACCCTTGGTTTGGTTAGTGAGAATTATTATTGGCCACAGTTGCAGCAAGATGTGAAGAAGTTTGTACAGAGTTGCAGAGTATGTCAGATGGCGAAAGGAGTGAAGCAGACTACAGGGTTGTATCAGCCATTACCTATACCAGAGAAGCCTTGGGAGGATATCAGCATGGACTTTGTTCTTGGTTTACCGAGGACACAGTGGGGACACGATTCAATTTTTGTAGTGGTTGACAGATTTTCGAAGATGGCACATTTCATTCCCTGCAAGAAGACTAATGATGCTGTTCATGTAGCAGAATTGTTTTTCAGAGAAGTAGTGAGACTTCATGGTTTGCCAAAGACCATAGTTTTAGATCGGGACACTAAGTTTGTTGGATATTTCTGGCGTACATTGTGGAAGAAGTTGAAGACAGATTTGAAGTTTAGTTCATCACATCATCCACAGACTGATGGACAGACAGAGGTGGTGAATAGGAGCTTGGGAAATTTGCTGAGATGTTTGGTTGGAGATAAGCCAACAGGATGGGATTTGATTTTACCACAGGCAGAATTTGCATACAATAATTCTGTCAATAGAAGCACTGGTAAATCACCATTCCAGATTGTATATGGAAGTAGTCCAAGAAATGCATCTGAATTGAGGAAGATAGATAAAGGAGAAATAAGTAGTGCTGAAGCTGAGGATTTTGCAGAACACTTGAAGAACATCCATGAAGAGGTGAGGAAGCATATTACCAAGATAAATGCATAGTATAAGGCTAAGGCAGATGAGAAAAGGAGGTATAAAGAATTTCAAGTTGGTGATGAAGTCATGGTTCATTTGCGGAAGGAGTGGTTTCCGGTTGGTACATATAACAAGTTGAAAATGAAGAAGTTTGGACCATGTAAGATACTGAAGAAGCATGATTCGGGAAATGCATATGAGGTAGAATTGCCTAGTGGGCTGAATATTTCACCAGTGTTTAACATTTCAGATCTGACAGAGTATCATGAAGGAGGTGTTGAAGATGAGATCACAACAGCACAATGGAGTATTCTAGCAACTAGTTCAGACACTAAGGAGATCGAAGATATACTGGACAGTCGTGTTGGCAGAAGCACAAGGAACAGGACATATGAAGAATATCTGGTCAAGTGGAAAGGATGACCTGTTGAAGTTTCATCATGGCTGACAAAGGAGGAGGTTAGCCGTCTTGGTTTTCCTCTGCACACCTGAGTCGTGACAGGGTCACTTCTCAAATTACCCCGGGTGTCTGATGCAGGAGCATCTTGGGTGTAAGAGCAATCTTGCATCACCCAAAAATATTTCTATTTTTATATTCAATAAGGGCTATTTTGTGCAGAGCTGCTATTTATGGAAAGTTACTATTTTTGGTAATTTTCATATGTGCTCAGAATGATCTGATTTCTTTCTTGGAGGTTGATTTTGGTCATATAAGTCTGCCAGTAAAGTTTCATTGCCAGATCAAGTGTATATTGGAAGATATTGAAGATTTTCGGTATTGGCAGCAGGGTACAGAAACTTTGAACTCAGTTTTGAAGGCTTTAGAGGCCTCGGATGAGGTCAAAAATTTGGGCGACGGGCGCTTGCGCCAATCAAGCCTGTAGAGCACTTCGTGGCGTTTTCGAAATGGGGTTATAATAGCCGATCGGGTCAACTGGTGATGACTTATGGTCTTCAAAAGTTGGGCCACCCGAAATGGCGAAAAATAATTTTCTTCAAAATTTCTGTTCGGGTTTCAAAGGTTATCTTGAGCCGACTATTATGTAATAAAATGTAAAATAAAATAATTCTAAGTTTGGTCGGCCTTATTGGCTAAAATTCTGGAACCTTCCCAGGCGGTGGAAAATTGCCTATATAAGGAAGGCTGTATTATTGTCTTAGGCAGTTCAGAATAGTTCTGGGTAGTAGATCTGGGTAATAGTTTGAGGCTTTGTCCTACAGAATATTGTAAGGGAATGCCCATGTGGCTTTGCATGTTGTAATTGTGAAAATTTGTAATTCCACATTTGTGGAGATAATAAGAAGCCAATTTTCTGTTCTTGCATATTGTTGTTGTTTCTCTATTTTTGTTATGTGGTATTAAGGGGAGCACCCTTCATCAAGTTTTAGTTCTCTTATGGTAACATCTATATGCTTTGCTCTTCAAAGAATATCCAAGAAAAATACCTTCATCACTTCTAGGATCAAACTTTCCAATATCATCATCTCTCTTTATATAACATTTTCTTCCAAAAATTCTAAAATACTTAACTGAGGGTGCATGTCCAAACCATAATTCATAAGGTGTCTTGTCTGTGTCTACTCTAATTTGTACTCTGTTCATTGTATATATTGCTGTATTCACTGCTTCTCTCCAAAATGTCTTCGCCAAATCATTCTCAAATAACATAGCTCTTGCTGCTTCAGTCACTGACCTGTTTCTTCTTTTTGCAATACCATTTTGTTCAGGTGTTCTATGGGCTGAAAACTGTCTCTTAATACCATTCACTTCACAAAAAGTGTTAAACTCTCTAGAAGTAAATTCTCCACCTCTATTAGATCTCAAACATTTAATCTTCATTCCAGATTCATTCTCAACTTTATTCTTAATGATCTTAAACTTATCAAATGCTTCAAATTTTTCTTTGAGAAATGCAATCCACATCATTCTTGTAAAATCATCAGCAAGAATCATAAAATACCTTTCTCCATAGAATCCTCTAGTCCTGGTAGGACTGCTCAAGTCTGTATGAACAATCTCCAACTTCTCTGCCGATGTGAACTTCTTACTAGGAAATGAACTTCTCTTTTTCTTAGGCATCACACATTCTTTGCAAATCATGTTAGTAGGCTTCATAATTTTAAGCAAATCCCTTACTGCAAGTGTAGTACTCACTTTCACAATGTTATCAAAGTTTATATGATAAAACCTTCTATGCCATAACCAACTGTCATCAATTTTAGTAATCAAACATGTCATCTCAGTAGGGTTCAACTGAAATACATTACCTCTGGTTCTAGATCCAGTTCCAATCAGATTTCCATCTTTATCCTTTATCACACAAGTTTTCTCAGTAAACCAAACTTGATATCCCTTATCCATTAACTGTCCAACACTCAAAAAATTATGTTTCAATCCATCAACAAAGTAAACATCATTAGTATTAGTCTTTCCATCAAAAGTAATAGATCCTATACCTTTAATCAAACAAGGTGCATTGTTACCAACTCTAACAATTCCTCCATCATAATTGTTAAACTTTATGAACTTCTTCATGCCACCAGTCATATGATGTGAACAACCACTATCTATAATCCAATCAGCTTTCTTTTCAACTTGGGAAACTAATGCTTTTTCTTCCTTAACATCAGATTCATAATTCTCTTCCTTAATTGCTACAAATCCTATTTCATCATTATTCTCAATATCACTTTCACTCAAAGTTCTTTCTATACTAGCTTCAAGATCTTCATCATTAGCATAATAACATTCCTTAGATCTTCTAGGCTTGAAATTATTTCTGTACTTCTTAACTCTCTTAGGACACTTAGATGCAAAATGACCATATTCTTGACAAGTCCAACATTTAAAAATTTTCTTACCATCTGGTTCTCTTTTCACAAGCAAGGAAATACCTTCTTCAATCTTCTTATCTTCTTCATTTCTAGATTTTCTGCTGCTGGCATAATCTCCACTCACACTAGTACTTCTTGACAAAGTAGGACGAATACTAAGAGCACTGAATGCTATCTCCATTCTAGGTAAGTCTCTCGATACCCTCAAGTTCATTTCTGCTACTTCCAATCTTCCAAGAAGAGTCTCTCTTGTAGAGTTTGTAGTACAAGGTATAACTTGTTCAATCATCTTTGTTGTCTACTTAAATATAGGAGTCAATGTCCTCAGAATTTTCCATATCACTTCATTCTCTGTCTTTGTTCCTCCACAAGATTTTATTCTTGCAACAATTTCTGACATTCTACCAATATAGCTTCTAACAGATTCATCTTCCATCATTATTATATCTTCAAATGCACATATCCAATTATGTAATCAACCTCTCTTTGCATGTTCATCACCTTCAAAAGTAGAGTGTAAAGATTTCCAAATTTCATGGGCTTTTGTTAAACATCTTACTTGATTGTATTCATTCTTTGGAAGTGCTGTCAAAAGTGCTTCTCTTGCAAGTATGTTACACATGAATAGATCTAGCTCATCTTTAGATCTTGTCTCAAGATTATCTTCTCTAATGATAGTCTTCTCATTCTCTGTAATCAACCAATAAATTGGTCCTAAACATAGTAGATGTGTATTCATCTTCTCTTTCCAGCTATCAAAATTTACTCCATCAAACTTAGGGCTTTCTTTCCTGAAATTCGCCATGGATCTCCTTAAGCTGTTAAAATTTTCTTTCAAGGACCTACTGCTCTAATACCAATTGTTAGAAAGTAAAGTCCACCAATATAAATGAGAGGGGGGGGGGGGGGGAGTGAATCAGTTATCAGATAATTATAACCTTTATCAACTTGAACAACATTTAACCATTTAAGCAATGTAATTGCCAACCATAGAAAGATATTCATACACAATGACACAATAACACAAGATATGTTGACTAGGGAACCTCTTGATCAAAGAGTAAACCTTGGTGGGAATGATGCCCACAAAAGATGCACTAATATAAATATTTCTTATAAAAGGATGGAATCTATTAGGAGTCTTATGAAATACATTCAGTACATATGTATCCTTGTTAGGAGATTTTGAATCCCTGTTAAAAGATTCTAACCCTGTTAGGAGTTATGGAAGATAGAAGGACACATTGCCCAAACAGCTTCAGGGTAAGATCACTGAACACACTTTCCAAATGACCTTAATATTATTCAGTAGAATAATATGAAATATTTTACCTCCTTACTATGCCAAACTGCACTCACTACTACACCAGATCTCAATTCCAGATCTTTGTACTTCACATGTCTTCCTTCACAATTTTGCTTTCACAACTTCATTATCTCTTTTCTTCACTTCATGCTTACATTCACATTCAACCATACCATGCTCACACTTCTTTCAAATTACTACCACTACATCAATAAAGAAAAACATTCCTTCCTTTATACCACACTCAAATAATTACAAATGAGTCGGCGCACAAATACAAAATAAAAGTTTCCACACACTACATCAAAATTACACAAAATTGTCGGCTTCCAGATATAATAACTCTTCACTCATGCCACCTCAAAGTTTGTGCTATGAACCACATCACTATCAATGTGTCTCAAACTTCCCTTTAACTATGCAAAACTAGATTCTATCCCGATTAGGAGATATCATCTGATTTCCACAAACCGCTACTCAGGAACACTGCCTGAATACTGCTTCCACCAAAATGCTCATAACTTCTATGAATAAATGAATTACTGTCTGTGTTCTTAACCATAGAAAAATAACATATCAAAGAATATAACCTCAGCATCACATGGCTCCAACTGCAATATCCCATGTGCGCTAATCAAAACACTATCTGCTTCTTTGCTAGTCTCCAGAAGATCACTGCGTTGACATCAATGACAATCATAGTCATGAATGCAACAACAACTGCTACAGAATGACTGCCAACATCTAGCATTCATTCCTAATAGAATCTCATGTCTATTTAAATAGATATGATAAACCATTTTCTTTTGATCCGTTAGATTTTTCCTCTTAATCTTCATCATTCATTTTGTCGCTTTAACCTTCCTCAATAGTTGTGTCTATAAAATGTTTCATTATTATTCATCTAATCAATCTTGAATTTTTTCATCTGTTAGATCATCATAACAAAATTTATCTACTACCTCAAAATCATAAGCAATTGTCCAACTCATCAATTCAGTCAGCTGATATAAACTTTATTTGTTCCTTTCACTCGGTCAAATCCAGACTATGTTGGTTAATACCTGCTCGATTAATACTATACTCGGTATACACTACACTAGCTTGGTGTATACATAAATCTTCAATTAGTGACCACATAAACTTGTTCAGTTCTAATCTTCAATACATAACAAAATCATGTAATACAATCAAGTCAACAACATGAAGCCATAGAATCATCAATAAGTTACCCAATGTATACCATAGCCTTATCTTTCATATCCATCTCATCTTCATGTAGATATCTCATTCCTTTACCATTTTTCTTCTTCAGATGTTTGTAACCATCATGATAAGTACAATCAAAACTAGTTGACATCAATGACAATACATTGACTGATTTAATTGCCTTACATATCACTTTTGTAGCTTGGTGACCTCCTATCACTGTCTTTTACTTGTTCATTCATTCCATCAATATATTAAATCAGTTGTAGGTTATCAATATATACATACATACATACATATATATTTATATATCATATATAATATTAAAAAAAACTATTTAAAAATAAGACTTGTATTTTTTTCCTTGGGCCTAAACCCTACCCCACAAGGGGGAAGGGCTCAGCTTGGTGGTTCACACTCAGTGGTGCTATGACAGTGGAGGGCCATTATCATGGTGGCCGCTGGGTGACACCATGGCCATGGTTTTGACCATTGCCATGGTGGCCGGTTGTGGCACCACAACAGTGGCCATGACCACTGCCATGGTGTCCGCCATGACACCACCACCTGTGACCCTTAAATGGGATCCATGGTAGGGTCACCATGGGGGAGGATCTCACAACCTTCCCCACACCAAAATAAAACTCATTTAATTTTTTTAAAAAAAAATATAAGTACTAAACAAAAAAAAGAGTTCTATACCTGAAAGATGTAGAAGAACTCTCTCTTCTCCTCAAATCCCCATTAAACATGCATGTACAAAAAGAAGAAGGAAGAAGAAGAGGAGGGAAGAGGAGAGAGTTTTTGTGAAGTTGGGAATTATGCCCTAACCCTAATTTTAGGTTAGGGTTTGGAGAGGAAGTGAGGGAAAGAAAGAAATTCAAAATGAATTTCTTTTCCTCCTTCCTTTCTTTTCCCCATTTGGTCATGCCCTATTAGGGCTGACTTTTATTATTCTTTTTAAATTTTATTCTTGTATTATGTTTTATTTCATTTGTAATGGTATTTTCTTTTGGGATTTTTAGTGTGTAAAGTCCCAATAAGATTTATATTTTGGTGAGTTTGTTATATTTTAAATTTGTCCTTGGGTATTTTATTATTGACAATATATTTTACTAGTTCATTTCATTAGTATTTTTATGGGAACTTTTAGATCTATTATTTTATATAGGCCTAATTTAATAATTAGACTACCCAGTATCATTACCTTGAATTAATAATTAAAGAGGCTTTTATGTTATGTCAAGACAATTTTTTTAATTAAATTAATGTTGTGGGTTAAATTTTTATTCATTTAACTAGTTGTCATTAATGTGGAATTTATTAGTATATTTTAATCTAATTTGATAAATTATACCTAGGTAAGATGACTAATTTTAAAGATGCTTTTATTTATTTGGTTAATTTTAAATGTATTAATTTTGATAACTAGGGTAACAAGGGAAAAATTTATCTTGGAATATTTAAATAATTTTATTAAAGTAAAATGTGCTCATTTTTAATAATTAAACCTTAGAGACAACCTTAGACCTGGGTTTCTAACCTTGATGTTCAACTCAATTGAGGGATGTTGGCAAGTACATTTTAGGCTTGTCATGATTCCCCTCATATGTGAAATCTATGTTCACCCTTTTAACCTTTTGTATTAAATTACCCGGTTACATCATATCTTCTAGAATGATCTTTTAAACACTTAAATTATGTTAACATGTAACATTAGTAAGCTAATTATGCTTTAAAAAAAATTGTTGGTGTGTTTTGCCCTTGGATTTTGATGGGCGTGACATTAATAGAGGGGAATGATAGTGATTAGATTGTTGATAAGGTTGCTGATGAAATTAAGGATGCAGATGATTCTATTAGATGTTTTCATATGGCAAGAGTCACCAAGGAGATAGGACCAAGATTTCATGAATTGTGTAGTTACTAATTGAATTATTTTTGTCAATGAAATCATTATCATGTTTATTCTAGTGTAGGAACAAAATAAATCACGTTGGAAAAAGTAACAAATTTTCTTTGACAAGTCCAAGTACCTAGATAGGAGGGTAGGAAGTCCAAGGGTGAAGATGAAGCATAGTGATGGTGCAAGTTCCAGAGTTGATACATGATGTTTCAAGTACCTTGTACATTGGAGGGACATACCAGATGAAAGAACAATTTTGAGATCAGAGGAAGAAGAGTTCAAGCATAATCTTGTTACAGGTCCTCACTCAAGGGACTTGAGTTTCATTTCCATGGGGTGTATGGTGTAGGGGCTCCTATTGAGATCAAGCCTCCATAAGGCATATTTGAGTTTTTTGAGGTTGGTTTCATGTTTCGGTCTAAAATAAGGTCTTATGGACCATTTTTTTGATGTTTTGAACTCTAATTAGGAGGTATGTTATGTAATAACCTAAAATGGAAATATGGTCCTTGTAATGATACAATGTGTCAAAGTTGTAAAATGATGTATCCTTAAGGTGTAATATTGTGTAATTAGGCATGTTTAGGTTGTTACAAGTCATTTTGGAGGTTGGTACAAATTTTTATCTAGTCATTAAGTAAAAATTGTCAAAGTTTGTCATTTTGGAAAAGTTACAACATTGCAAAAAATGTAAAAAGGAAGTAAACCAATGGTCATATGGTTTAAAAGTTATTTTAATTCAGTACATCTTGAGACACTATTGCCACATCTACAACTAGATGTTTATCTATAGTCTCTTTAGATGGGAGGAGGTGGAATCTTTAAAAATACATATGCAATTTTTTCTTCAATTCTACATTTTCAATCAGAACCTCATCATAATTCTTAGACAGGGAAATTATATCAATGTACATTATCCATATGTTGTAAAGCCACCCTATCCATTAAGGATACATGAGTAAGCATGTATGAAATCTCCATGGAAAAAATATTCTAAATAGTTTTAACAATTACATCCCGTCTCCTTTATTCACCAATGTTTATCACATGGGGCTTGTGTGTAGCAGGGGATAATGCCCAAATAGAAAGGGATTTTGACTTGGTGTTAAAACTAGACCCCTTCAAGAAATCACAAAACTCATGTTTTGAAGAGAAAACATGGTCATTTTGATTCCTAATCTTGTCAATAATAAATCTGGATTTTAGATCCCATCCAAGAAGCAATAACATACCACTCTCCTTAACTAGTTTCTTGGCCTTTTCAATAGTCAATTGAATTAAATCATAATCATATTTTTGAAAAGTAGAATGAACAACCTATTGTCGATTCAAGCTAGAAGCTTTACATCCTGATCCACAAACCTCTTGAGTTATCTTCCTTTAAATTTTATCAATAATCTCTTAAATACTTGAGTGTATATGAAATCCTTATCTTCTAAGGAATTGCTGAGCAACAATCTCTCTATCATCTATCAATTTTCCCAATGGTTGGTCCTTGTACAACTCAAGACCATCACTAGGTCATGCCCCAATATTTTCTCTTAACCTTCTTATTGATTGATCAATCTCATGATCATCACTATTTGCAACATCATCATATGTATAGTCTTGAACCTGGGGCCTAGTCCTTGCCCTTTTAGGAGGAGGTTATTCATCAAAATAAAAATAATCAAAATCCTCCTTTGAACTTGAAACTATAATTTCTCCTTGTTTTATTGAGGTGGAAGATATGGAATCTAATCCATTAGAGCATCATAATTATTCATAATATCCTTAATTCTTATAAGAGGAGGAAAATTGGGGTAAAATCTAGGGAAATTGTTATTTATTTCAATCAATATTATCTCACACTCCATTAAATTCTTCTACTTTTCCTTGCATGCTTGAAAATCCTTCTTAAAATAGAAACTTCTTACTACATCCTCATCATATAAAGGCTCATGAGGAGGGGCCTTTACCCAACTTATTATCTATGCAAATGCTCCCTTGATAAAACCTTCTACATCACATAATCTAGGAGAAGTAGCCTCCATCTTATATTTCTTTATGAAAGTGTTGAGCTCTTCAAGTACTTTCTTGCCAATAGAAAATTCTTAAATTCGATCAACCCGGGCACAAGAGTACCTCTCCTCTTACCTTGTAGATACTCTCTTTCAACCAATAATAATTGCCAAAAAAACTCAATGATAGAAATTCTATTGGGTACAAAAATTTGTAATATACGGGGAGGCTGTAGGCAAGCATAAACTCTAAACATAGTGAAATCATCAAATAACTAGTAATCACCCTAGTTACAATCAAACAACCCATTTGATATCTCTCGTGTTGGCCTTAATAATTTTCTCACCTGAATGCTTAATCAATTTATGTCTTTCCCAAAGAGGTTCATGACGGGGGTAATAATCCAATTTTGAAAATACAAAAAAATAGGGGTTGGGTGGCTAATGTCCCACACCCTTTTCCACCATTGCAGAAGCATCTTTTCTCCATATGGGTCAACTATCTCTAAGTACAACCACTTATGAATATTATTAATATTGAAGTATAAAATTAAATGACACAATATGGAATAATACTTGATATCAATCAATGAAGGGTTCTATTGAATAGAAACTAGGCCTTCATGTAAGGCATTCACTAAATACTATATAAAATCATAATTTGTATTGACCTCTAGGTTTTGGATTATCATTTCCATGCACATTATCAATTGTGGTTGTGTTCTCAACATCAAAACCTAAAACCTTGATAAACTCATGAATTGTATACACAAAATAATGTTGGAAATATTTAAGGTCAAAAGGATCCTTTACATTATCAGGGATTGGAATTATCTTTTTGTCAGGTCCCCTCAGCATAAACCTCGGTACCACTTTTATTCTCTAAACCCACTTGTGGGCTTGATAATTATTTTTCTCTCTTTCAAAATCAATTTATGTGCAATCGACACCAATGATTCCAAAAGCCTTAGTAAAAATTATTCTATCAATTTTCACTAGAGCTCTCTAGTTTTCCCTCCTAATAACCTTAGTTGATGGGAAATACTTTCGGGCCAATTTCCTAAGGAATTCCACATCAAAAAAGACATCGAGTACTACTAACTTAGCTTAATTCAAATCCTAGGGAATCGATATGGGAGGTCCCTTAACTCTATTTTTGAAAAAGTAATAAAATAAAGCCCATCCTAATGAAAGAGTGCTAGGATTTCTACACATTTAACACTCATGCTTCCATTCATACTCATTGACAGACAAAGTTCTTGCAGTCCCATGTAATAATTCCACAAAATCTTTCCAATAAGCCCTAACTTGTGTCTTTTTGGTAGATCTAGATGCAAACGCAGATGTACCCTCTTGACTCATTTTATCTAAACTTTATCAGACAATTAACAATAATAGGAATAAATCCCACTGAAAAAACCTATCAGGAACACAAAGAATATACTTATAAATTTATGAAATCACATGTAAAAACACTACACTTGCTCTGTAATCCTTCTTGTGCTCCCTAAAATCTTAACTAAACAATTTTGATTGTGATTGTGCTTAATGAGAAACAAAATCTCATATTTATCATCTCAATCTAACAATTAATACAACTATCACTTAAAAATTAATTTTGCATAACTCAACTATCAATTTGACTGGCCATGTTGTAACTTTTGAATCTTTGAATCTCAGCTATCAATCTCCATTTTAGTCGATGAGCATGGTGAGTCAAATAACTTCAATTGGTCCAGATCAATTCACATTCATCTACATCACTTGTACATGGAAAATATTTATTTTTTAAAACCCCTATAGCTGTGCATGTGACTAATTGGCTGTGAGCCCTCTCAACACTCCTTTCTAAAATTTCCTTGGACATGTGTCATCTCCTTGTAGAGCTAAAAGATTTATAAGCTGCCTATATAAAGTCTCATGGTGTTGTAACTAACTCATCTTGAGTTACTATTTTAGTCTCTCAAAAGCTTGCAACCTATCTCATTAAATGCAGTTTAAGCTAGTTAGGATGTGAGGCCAACAATCCTTGACAGGTGTTATCACCTCAAAAACCCACACAATGAAAACTTACCTACTTGTTAACCCTACAGTGATGTGGTGAAGAAACCCCATCTTATGCTTCCATAATGCATTTGAGTGCCACTCGCTACCTCATGATTTAAAATTGGACCTCATGCATCTAACTTCGAGGCCACAACAAAACACTTTTGAATGAATGAATGAAATATTTTAATAACATCCATGAGGCCCAAGAAGCCTATGGGACCCACCAGTCAAAAATGACCTAATCTAGTTGTAACCCTTTGAATAATTCTTCTCTTCTTCGAGGCATTTTGATGATCAAGTTTGCGGTCTTGTCCAGATGCTTTTCTTCAAAGAGTTGGCTCATACTTCTATTTTCTAACATCTCTGAATACCTAGATCTGATGTCACTATAAGTCAGGCATTCCATGAAAAAGTGATGTTTTGTTTCAACGGCTCCCGTGTCACAGAATAGGAAGGTCCTATTTTCCCATTCCTCTTTTGGCACTTTCCATCTACCCGTGTCACATCTCAACTGGTGAGAGCTAGTTCTAAGTGGGACTATGAGCATTTTTGCTTTCCCCTTAATAGACACTCCTAAATACACTTTTTCCTCGTGGCAAGTGTTGGGGTTAAATTCCTTAACATAGTATGATTTTTTCCTCCCCATGTGCCTTGTCCACATGATGGTACATAATCTTTCTCAAAAAAACTTCTTAATTTATTCATTACTATCCAGGTAGCTATGGATGTTGACATCCCACTTTTGTATCCATTTGTTGTTTTGCTTCATCCATGTGTTTTTTTCTCCTTTCTAGCTTTTCTTTAGTGACTATCCCAGGCCATCGGTTACTTCCCATATTCTGGGTTTTCTTTAAGTAGCATATCAGCCAGACCAATGCAATAGCTTCTAAGGGAAAGGCACCCACTTCTGCCAATAAGATCTCATAAGACACTATGGTTTTGATTTTAAGGCTACTTGTCATGCCCCGCAAGGGAACTAGGAAAGAGAACAAAGATTCTCTTTAGAAAAGAAAACCTGAGTGTCGAATTATGAAAAATTTTGAACTTTAAAAGATTTACATGAACAATATATATAAACATCATTTAACTCAGAATCCTTCCAAGGTTCTCTAATAGTACATTTACAATTCATTAAGTGTACTAACTCCTAAAGCATAACATTTGAAATTCTTTAGAGGGAAATATAAATGCTTTCATTTGATTCCTAACCAATTGATTCCATCTATACTCCCTAAGCCTTCTTTCATAATCAATATAACATTTAAAGCATAATCATTATAGAAGAAGTTATCTAGGAGTTAAACTATTTCTCATATGAAATTAACACATTCGATTTGCTAACTTTTCTTAAACAACAATAATAATAAACATGCCACTTTACTTGAAATACTTATGAAATTCCTTTCTTTTAACACAAACACACTTTTCATAAAGATTGTATTTCCCTTTTTCCTTTCCCTAAATCTACCCATTCCAAGTTACATCACTTTGGATTACAATAAAGATCACATTACATTCTCCTTCTCTTAAGAGGTTACAATAATAACATAACTTTACAAAAAATAATGAAGGATAAACCAAGAGTCTTCTTTCTCTAAACTAGAACAAAGTATACACAAGAATCCATAAGCACTGCAACTGCAGAAGATACCTCGATAAAAATATTTACCACCCAACCACATGGATACCAAAAGGCACACTCCCCCATGCTAGGAGATAAACACCAAGGTCCACAAGGAAGTGATAACTAGGCCACACCTAGGGTTGGGTAACCTTTCCCAATTAGCAAATGAAGAGAAGATCAAAGTATAAATCTTTTCCTAAGGGTTCTAAGGCTTGGTAGAAACTCTAAGCAACAAGCTAAGTGAGTGTCATCACATATCCCTCACCCCTTGGGTTGTCTTGGTAATAGCCACTCGGGGCCCTGGCCCCCAAGTAGGCACATGCAGAACCAAATGCCTTTCATATAGACAAGTGCCATTCAATCATACCTACGCATAGGCACCTTCTCCCACTCCCATCCATAGCATTTAATAGCACTAATGGCATGGGAGAGACATCCATTAATATGTTTATTTTTTGAACCCATTCCCATAAGTTTTAATTAAATTATCACTTGTTAAAACAACTCTTCAATTGGTTATCCTGGTACTAGCCACTTAGGGCCCCGACCCCGCACTAAGAGCCACTCACTTAGTGTTCTTAGGTTTTCTACCCTTAACCCAAACATCACATACACATCATACATGAAGTAAAATATATCATAAACACATTTGAGAACTTTCATCAAAGAATAGAAAAGAATAGGAGAGTTTAGGGACATTTAGGAAAATTAGGAGTGTTTAGGGAGGCCTAGAATAGTCCTGATCCTCCAGACAAACCTAAACCCTAATCCTGCTTCCTAAACACATCTTAAACCTTATTAAATCATCTAAATTCACCATATAACTCCACCAAACAAGTAATGAACATATATAGTTTATACAAAATTCCATATGCAAAACACAATGCTCCACCTATGGAAACCTCCTGTGCCTCAAATTTAGCTAAGTCTAAATTTTTGTTTTTGAAATCTCCAAAATCTAGAATTTGCATCTTAACTCCTATGAAGCTGAAACTTATCTCAAACATCTTGAAGTATTAATGTTTTATAATTTATACAAATATAACTTAAATAATAAGAAATTAAATAACTTATAATTAAATGTTATATTTGTATAAATCCCACCTAAACCTTAACTTGGGATCAAACTATGCATTTGGTTTGTAGACCTACGCATCTATTTTGTAGACTTGTGCATTTGTTTTGTAGACTTGCGCATCTATTTTGCAGACTTGCGCATATGTTTTGCAGACTTGCGCATTTGTTTACAGGAACTACGCATTTAGCTTGCAGAGCTACACATTTGTTTATGAGTGCTGCACATTTGATTTGCAAAGCTATGCATTTGTACAGAATGATAGAAAATAAAAACATGCCACTTTACTTGAAATACTCATGAAATTCCTTTCTTTTAACACAAACACACTTTTCATAAATATTGTATTTCCCTTTTTCCTTTCCCTAAATCTACCCATTCCAAGTTACATCACTTTGG
The DNA here is from genome assembly GCA_027943335.1 of Chamaecyparis obtusa. Taxonomy (NCBI): domain Eukaryota; kingdom Viridiplantae; phylum Streptophyta; class Pinopsida; order Cupressales; family Cupressaceae; genus Chamaecyparis; species Chamaecyparis obtusa. Next base: position 734,512 of record BSBK01001723.1, read on the forward strand.
ATTACAATAAAGATCACATTACATTCTCCTTCTCTTAAGAGGTTACAATAATAACATAACTTTACAAGAAATAATGAAGGATAAACCAAGAGTCTTCTTTCTCCAAATTGGAACAAAGTATATGCAAGAATCCATAAGCATTACAACTGCAGAAGATACCTCGATAAAAATATTTACCACCCAACCACATGGATACCAAAAGCAACACTCCCCATGCTAGGAGATAAACACAAAGGTCCACAAGGAAGTGATAACTAGGCCACACCTAGGGTTGGGTAACCTTTCCCAATTAGCAAATGAAGAGAAGATCAAAGTATAAATCTTTTCCTAAGGGTTCTAAGGCTTGGTAGAAACTCTAAGCAACAAGATAAGTGAGTGTAATCACATATCCCTCACCGCTTGGGTTGTCTTGGTAATAGCCACTCGGGGCCCCGGCCCCCAAGTAGGCACATGCAAAACCAAATGCCTTTCACCTAGACAAGTGCCATTCGATCCTACCTACACATAGGCACCTTCTCCCACTCCCATCCATAGAATTTAATAGCACTAATGGCATGGGAGAGACATCCATTAATATTTTTAGTGTTTGAACCCATTTCCATAAGTTTTAATTAAATTATCACTTGTTAAAACAACTCTTTAGTTGGTTATCCTGGTACTAGCCACTTAGGGCCCCGACCCCACACTAAGAGCCACTCACTTAGTGTTCTTAGGTTTTCTACTCTTAACCAAAACATCACATACACATCATACATGAAGTAAAACAAATCATAAACACATTTGAGAACTTTCATCAAAGAATAGAAAAGAATAGGAGAGTTTAGGGACATTTAGGAAAATTAGGAGCGTTTAGGGAGGCCTAGAATAGTCCTGATCCTCCAGACAAACCTAAACCCTAATCCTACTTCCTAAACACATCTTGAACCTTATTAAAGCATCTAAATGCACCATATAACCTCCACCAAACAAGTAATGAATATATATAGTTTATAAAAAATTCCATATGCAAAACACAATGCTCCACCTATGGAAACCTCCTGTGCCTCAAATTTAGCTAAGTCTGAATTTTTTTTTTTTGAAATCTCCAAAATCTAGAATCTGCATCTTAACTCCTATGAAGCTGAAACCTATCTCAAACATCCTAAATTATTAATGTTTTATAATTTATAAAAATATAACTTAAATTATAAGAAATTAAATAACTTATACTTAAATGTTATATTTGTATAAATCCCACCTAAACCCTAACTTGGGATTAAACTATGCATTTGGTTTGCAAACCTGTGCATCTATTTTGTAGACTTGTGCATTTGTTTTGCAGACTTGCACATCTATTTTGTAGACTTGTGCATCTATTTTGCAGACTTGTGCATTTGTTTACAAGAACTACACATTTAGCTTGCAGAGTTGCGCATTTGATCTGCAAAGCTATGCATTTGTACAGAATGATAGAAAATAAAAAAAATGACTGACATATCCAACTTGCGGGTAAAACTAGGCATTATAGGGACTATGTATGCCAAATCTGGGAAAGACCCATTTGAGATCTCCTAGTTTCCATACAAAAAAGGCCCTCCAACTATGATTACTAGCCATCTAAACCTACTCTATATTTGGAGAAAGAAACTAGGTTCCTATGACAAACATAAAACTATGAGGGTCACTTGAACAATCTCAAGGTCTGGAAGTTCCTAGAGACCCCTGAGACATATGGGAGAATGTCACAAGGATCTTAGGAAGTTCTCAGATTTCATCCAATTCCAAAATGAAAACCAAAAAATTCCTAATTGATCATATATTCCTTTGATCACAATAATGCATCTATAAACATTCAAATCCCAACTATTCCATTACACAAACAATAATAGCATGATCCAAATCTAATTTTCTATTCTACATTCATCCAACAAGAAAATAACAAAGTAAAATCAACACACATAGGGAATATACACTTATTTATGCAACACTATAGCAATATTATCCTCTCTCCTAATGTTATTTCACAATAATGCAGACATAGTACAATAACATAACCATTCACTAACTTGCAGATTCACATAAGAAAACAAGTAGATAAACATAATATCACTCAAACAAGGCAACACTCAAATGGAGGATCATCTCCCAGGATAGATCCTACTTGGTGTCCTGCGGAGATACCATTGATGAAGGTGGATCCAACTGTCTCAGCCTTCCTCACGCACTTTGCCAGACTCCTTCCAAAATGCAAATACAAGCTTCCTCGATAATATTATAGATTCCCTAAAATGTAATATCCTATCACCAAGACAATTATGAAGCCTCCTCAGAGATCTATTTTCTTCCAACTCCAAACACTCCTCCAAATTCCTTCTGGATGTAGACTCAAGCCTCCCCTAGAAATACTATGATTTTCAATGATGATATCCTTCCTAAAACTATAATAAAATTCTCTGAGAAAAATCTCCAGCCACCTAAAATCTCAATATGATATCGTAAAACTATAATAAATTTTCCTAAGAAATCATTCTAGCCAACTCCCAACTCCCTTTCTCACAGGGATTCTTCCTATTAATAAACTAAGGAAGTGGTTGCACGGGAAAAATCCAACCGATGTAACCATTCAAAACTAATGGTTGGTTAATAGTTTAGGATTAATTTATCCAATAACAATAACCATTCCCAAAAAGAGGTCTTTATAATAATATTAATAATTTCCTCTCATATATCCTTTATTTAAGGAAAACCAATAGTAATTTCTATTTTTAAACATAATTACTATTTATCTAGATCACCTTTTTCCTAGGCTAGAGTAAAGGAGGTTAACTATTTATTTAATTTCTATTCCATATAGATAATATTACTTATTATCTATTGATGCAATAATTTATTATCCAAAAACAAATATATATAAATATAATTTAATGCAATAATTCATATTTCACAAATAATTATAAATATATGTATCCATATGCATACGTGTGCACCCATATGCCTATGTGTACATATACCATCACATGTATTATACAACAAGCATATTATTATTATTAATATCACAATCATATTATTATTAGTATTATAAAACATATTACTACTAGTGACATATAAATACATTTATTTAATTGTGCACTAGATCATACTTCATACAAGATATGAAAATCCATATAAGGTAACTTCTAACAAATGATATAATATTCTATACAAAGGAACTAGAGTTACCATTCACAACATCACATAATCAATAAATGCATGAAGCAAGAAACAAGCTGAGACAACACAATAGTATATCATCAACACAAGGACTAACTCAGGAACTCCCCATCCTAAGGAACAAAAAAGGTTAGGGGTAGGATTCCTTCCTATGGAAACTTGGTGCTATCTCCATAACAACAACAATGATCAAGGATCTTGAGGGCTCACTCAGACCTATGAGACTAGGTGGAGATGATCCCTGGTACCTGCAAGCCTACATCACTGAGAAGAGATACATGTGCATATATATATATATATATAATAAGACATTTGCAAACAGATGACCAGGATTGATACATCACGTGGACCTCATCTACGTGAGTAACTAAAACTTCATCTTGAGTCATGAAAACACACCAATCACATATACATAAAGCATACGACATCATATATATAATGGTTAGATTTAAAATCCTTGGGTTAGCTCTTTAAATCTCCATAAGCATATATAAGGTAAATGATTTCCAATTTCATAAACAATAAACCATAATCATAACTGAGTACGTCTAAATATTTGATAAGCATATCATCATCCAAATAAACATAATTGTAAACATATAGTTCTAACCATCATACTACAAAATGTCCAAATCAAAGAGTCAAAGTATAATCATCTGAGAGGGTATTACACTACTGATGATAATGTGTTTCTGTATTCTTTCTACCTGTTTCCATTTATGATCTGATAGGATGCTGCCCCAAATTTCACACCCATACAAAACCACAGGTGTGACAAGCATCCCAAATAGAATTTTCTTTGTCTTTCAATCCTAGAGTTCAACATTCCTACACTTATTCTATAAAGAATACAATGCCTTCCAACTCCCTTGAATTAATTTAGATCTACATGTTTCCTAGTTGAGTTTATTCTGGAACTCTATTCCCAAGTATTTGTATTTGCTCACAATCTCTAGAGGGTTTCCCTCAAAGAGAAAAGTGTCCGAGGGTTTCTTATTTCTCTTCAACAAGAAGTTCATAACTTTGGTTTTTCTGGTGTTAACTTCCATACGCACCTCTTGAAAAAATCTTTCCAATGCATTCAAGTGCTCTCTCAAACCATTGGCCGTCTTGGCAATAATGATGAGATCATCTGCATATAACAATAGTTTTATCACATAACTAGCCAGCTGAACCCCCTCACCACTAGCTCTATTTAACCATGCTTCTAACTTGTCAATGTAGACCCCAAACAAAGTAGGAGACAATGGGCACCCTTGTTTGACCCTGATGTCACTGCCAAAGCACTTTGATAATCCATCCAAAGTTCTGATTTTGGCCTTAACCTGTTCATATAGTCTGTGTACTGCTATCCTTAGCACCATAGGTATTCCCAAATCTTCCATTGATTTCTAGAGTTTGTGATGAGGGACAATGTTAAAGGCTTTTTTGAAGTCAACAAAGCAACAAAAAGCCTTTCCACCTAGAGTGTCCCATATTTTCTCAACTAAGTATCTAAGATTCACTCTATGATCTATGGCGGAGTGTTTCGGTCTAAAATTAGCTTGTCCCTTTGCTCTTTTCTCCTCTGTTTCAGCCCATTTACTGATTTTTCATTCTACCATGCTTCCAAATAACTTTTCAAGAAGGGGATTGATCATGATGGTTTGATAGTTAGAGGGGTTGTTTTTGTCTCTGCTTTTGTAGATCAAGACCACCACGCTAGTTGTCTAGTTTTTAGGAAAACCTTCCTCATTGGTACTGTTAAAGATACAGTTGATATGAGGTGCAAGCAAATCAGCACCCCACTTTAAGTAATCAACTTGGAGCCCATCAATATCATGTTCTTTACCTATTGCTAACCTCCTTATACCTTGAGTGATATCATCACTATTGAATAGCTCCTCTGTGTGCTTAGTTATCAGGATCCCATGATCACCTAGCTTGCGTTCATAAAGCGCTTTGGCATATTCCAGCCATGAAGTGCTAGTTATGTTATTCTCTACATACTACTTTTTATGTCTGAATTTGTTCTAAAACTTCTTAGGCCTATTTTTCCTAAGGTTAATCAACTCAAGTCTTCTCAAGATCACATATTGTTCCTTCTTCCCTCTTAACAACTTGTTATACTCCTTAATTTTTTCATTATTCTTTTGTCCTTTCATACCGCCTTTTTCCCTCTTGCATTCATCATCAAACCACAGGTTAGCTAGGAATGTATTCTTAATGTCTTTTTTGGGTTTAGATCTTTTACAATCTTCAAGTGCCTTGTTGATAATAGGCACAAGGTTATCTTTGTCCACTTGGTGCTATTTGGCAGCATTTGAATTCTTTTATTGATTGTTAGATATCCTAGTAAGAGAGTTTATGAAAATTTCCTGATTTTCTCGTGTCATTAGGATCCTACCAGCCAAAGGAATTTTTCTTTCCTTGCTGATCTGCTGAACCTTTTGTTTCTCTTTTATGTGAGTTTCCAGCTTGAGTGAGATCAGATTATGATATGAGTTTAGATCGATTGGACATTCCCTTATTTCAAACTCTTATATCTTTGAGGTGTAGTTTTGAGAAAAAATGACGTAATCCACCACACTTTTCCCATTGTAAGTTTTGCAAGTAATGTTTCTTGAATTGGGCCATTTCTTTACTCCATTGCAAATGACCATGTTGTGGAGGCAACAAACACCCAGTAGTTCTACCCCGAAATGATTGACCTTGCCTTTGTCATCCTACGACGATCTCTCCCACTGTTGGGCCCCTTCTTCCTCTAACCATATTGGATCATTGCTTTCTTTGTACCCTCTTTCAAGATTGAGAGTCTGATTATTTTCTATCCTGGCATTAAAGTCACCTATAAGAAAAATTTTGCCTAAGGCACTAAACATAGAAATGTACTTCTTGAGCGAGACAAATGGGTCTTCATGATCAAGATGATTCTTCTTATAACATTTTGATCCTTTAGGGGCAAAGTAGCATGCTGTCACCCAAATAGAAACCTGATTTTCTATTATTTTTATCTAGATGTACTGGTTGTTTGCATCTTCTTTCTCCATACTGATAAATATGCCCCATGTTTCCTTAATCAAGATGGTGATCCCTTCGTGTCCTTTGCCATTTTCCATCCTTTCATTCCACACCGAGATTTTCTTGTAACCCTCAAACTCTGGGACCTTGCAACCATCATGTTCATGCATCTTTGTGAGTAGGATGATGTCTTTTCCTCCAGCTATGGGTCCTAACCCAGGTCCTCTCCTCCATGGGTAGCCTCTACAATTCCAACTAACTACAGTTAAGAATTCCTGGGTGGGCCTGAGTTCCTATTTATCATGTGTTATTTTTTCACTAATATGGGCCTTCTTGTTTTGCAGCCATGCCCATTTTCTACTTTCTCTTGCTATTTTAACTTTTTCCCATTCTTTCCTCCTTTCCTCTTGTTGGGTTATGGTAAGATCATCATCGAGGTAGATATGCATTCCTTTGAGAAACCTCCTATTTCTCATAATGTTGTTTTTGTCTTTTGCATTCTTCAACATCACCCTTATGTGTCTATCCTTGTAGCCCTTTGTCCACTTTTTGATTCTTTATGTTTGCATAACCACTCCATTCCACTCTAATTGGTCTCTAAGGAAGTCCTTTATTAGTTCTTTTGTGGTTTCTTGTTCCCCATAGTCTCTTAGCCCTTTGATGATGAGATTTTCTGCCCTCTCACTTATCTCTTTTTCTTCCCTAATCTGACTCCTAATTTTCTTTTCTATGATTTTGTTGGGTGTGTTTGTGGTCCCCCTTACTATGTTGGTCCATGACTTGACTTCTTCTATTTTTTCTCTTATCTGATTCCCTTTTTGTTCCATTACTGCCATGACAGATTGCATTTCTTTAATTTGCAAATTCTCTTATCTATCTCCACCATTTCCTCCTCCTATGTCTCTTGTTGTCATTTTTGTCTCTCTTAGTTATTTCCTCAATAGAGTCAGCTTGTTCTCTCCTTTTTCCAAGTTGAATTGTAGTTTTTGAACTTGTTCTCTTAGTATATTGACCTCTTTCATTAACTTCCAATTACTTTTTCTGATCTTTCTCACTTTAATGTCTTCCATATGATTCTTCTCTTCTAATGCCGACAACCTTTCTTTCATGAGTACTAGGTTGTTGATGTACATGTATGGGTACCAAGACATAGGCATTTTTGTGGGATTGTATATGTTTGACACCTCATCCACTGCTATGTTTGCTGGGTGAGATACCTCTACCGTACTCTTGTCCTCTTCAATCTATTTCTATCTCATTGGTGGGACCTCAGTGACTACTTTTCTTGTTACCGATTTTGGTAAGATAATTGTCAACTTGCCCTTCTTTGTATATTTGGTCTTTCTAGCATTCCTTCTTCTGATTATGCCTTTGTATTGTTTCATGTTCACATAGATATAGTTTCCTCTCGTGGGCAATGTGTTGAGTTGGGGGAAACCCTACAAACCTTGTGACAAATTGCCAGCTATTGTTTCGAAGTTAAATGAGTTCCCAAGTCCAGCAGAGGAAAATAAGTTTTCATAACATTTTATTTCTCCTCGCATTCTCATGACCTACAAGAACCTATCTTATTAACTACCATGATGACACAATAAACATTTTTGGGTTACCTTAAAGGGTAAACTCGTGAGATCATAGGTCAAACTAACCACACCAACAAACTACTTCAAAGATGTAAGTAATATATTTTATTCACTTCTTCAACATCTATAGTACTAACACATGGCTCATTATCACTACCTCACATGCTAGAACCTTTGTCGCCTATTCAAGTTACGATGGCACAAAAAAATATTACATAACCATTCATAAAATACCATGCAACCCCACAACCACTAGCTTCTTACCTCCATAATCATTGTTAGGACATGAAAAATCAATTACCAAACCATCACCATTCACCCACAACCTCACAACATTATTTTCCAGTGGGACTTAACACCTACAGGGCTGTGACAAGAACTTTAAGATTCAACTTGAACCACATGCATAATTAAAGGGTTAAGTTATAGTGAAAGGGGGAAAATACTTTGGCACTAGGCTAGGACTTAGGAAATATATGGTCACAGAACATAAAGTACAAAATATCGACCGTGACATTCAAGAATAAATTGACATAAGACCATAGCCCTAAGGCATACAAAAATAAATAAATTGGTAGGCTAACACATAAAAGATAACATAGGTACCTAAGTAAAGGAAGACGACTAACACATTTGAAAATTGTAGGGCCAAAATATAATCTCAAAGATAGAATGGCCTAAAAAATGACATTCATTTTTGAGTTCTAACATGATTGAGGCAAACCTCTTAACATAGCCACCCAATATTTTCACTTGGGTGTTCTGTGTGCAGGTATAGATAAAGATAATGCTTTAAATCTTATTGGAGATTCAATAGCATCTTTTGGTGATTCAAAGGTTGCAATTTACTAAAGGTTTGTTTAGAGTGGAGAGTTGAGACTCAAAATCTCAAGGGGTTTCATTATCCTTCTTAGAAGTTTTGTTTTCATATTCTATATAGTTGAGTTCCAATATTTTAACCAAAATACATTTAGAATCTATAGAAAATATCACAAAACACTAGTTTACATCATATCAAATTATTAATGAAATAGGTGTTTTAAAGTGAAGATTTACTTCATATGTTGATTTCAATGTCCTACTTTGGGAAAATGGCAGGAACCATTTTGTGTGATGACTCCTATACATCCTAGCTTACTTGAAGGAACATATTTTAGAAATTATAGTACATAATCATCTACTAAAATAGCTACTTCTAATGAAATTTATATTTGTTGTTTTCCTCTCCCTATCTAACCATTCAATCATCTTATAGTCACCCATAGTGAGATAAACTTGATGAGCCCTATCATATGTCTAAATTGTACTAATTACATGTAGATAAGATCATTATCATTGAAATTGCATTCTTTTTGGAAAACTAGGGTTCATTATACCCTATTGATAGAATTTATGTTTTTATTATCTTATGTCATTCCTATTTCTCTTTACCATAATTTTGGTTTAAGACCTTGGCACATGATAGTAGTTTTGTCCATACACGTGTAATTTTTTTTAAACTTTTGTAGTTAGTAGAAACTCATCTTATAATTCATAAGACCAATCAAATTAAACCTATCCAATTTATTTTTTGGGAAAGAAGGTGTAATTTTATCCTTGTATCAAAGACATATATGTCATCTATTGAGAAATAATAAGTATTGATCATACTTTATATATCTTGTCATTGAAACTATAGTTTTATCATAGTGAATATAAATATCTCCTATAAGACACATTATATTTGTATTAAAAATTCTTTTGGATGTACATAAGTTGACATGTATATTGTTAAGAGGTCAACATAATTTTGTTAGAATTCAAAATAGCATTAAACAATCTAGCTTAATGTAAAATATAATTCCAAATATTACATTGTAATGTAAAAAATTGCGGACCCTCACAATTTCACATTGTGATTTGAACCTTCTTTAGTGTCCACCCTATTAGCATATTCTAGGTTAATTTGAGCTTTAACCTTGAACTATTTCCCCTAAACCAAGATTTTATGAGATTTTGGATGGTAATTATAACTATATTCTGGGAACATGTATATTTTGGAGAATATCTTCAAGATGTAAGTGTCTCACATAAATATTTATAGGATACCAGTATCCTAGAAGTTCTTAAATTTCAAATATTGGTTTCTTGGTCATCTTTCTATTAAAACCCACTGACAATGTATTTTTATACTTTTACACATACTCCTAAGCAAATAAACATTGACATTCTTTCTTTAATAATGAACCTTTTGTACTCCCTAGACTATCTCTAAGATCTCTTTGGGAACCTCTACTATAATTTCTATGTAGGGTGGAAGTACTCCTTTATATATTCATTCTATTGTTGAACACACTTCAGATGCTGAGGGGGGGGGGGGTGAATCAACATAAAACAAAATAACACTAACTATCTTCACTATTTACCTCATGAAACAATAAGAAAGTAATAAATATAACCTTAAACACATGAACACCAATATTTTATACGTAAAAATCTAAACTAGGAAAAACCACAGCAAGAAATTTCCAACAAGGATAATTCCCGAATTGATATAGTCTGATTACAAAGGTGGTAGGAGCTCATTTCTTCTGACATGAAACCAAAGGCTCACTACCAATATAAAAATGAATACAAATATGATCTCACTACTCCAAACTTGCATACATAGGCTCATTGCCAAAGTAGTAAGATACAACAACAAACTTGTGCACCCGAGACTCATTGTCTTAGGGACAAGGTACACACAACTCTTTATAATATATAAAGAGATATTACCCTAATAATGTATCTAACTTTGACAATAATATCAACTTTAATAACCCACTTTTACTTCCTTTTCTTCTCTACCATTGTCACCAAACTCTTCTCTAATAATTGTAGGTCTTCTCTAGTTTGCACACAATTTGCTTCCTTTGCTCCTTACATTTTTCCAAAGCACAAATTTTACTTATATACAAGATAGATCATTGGATATTACAACAAGGTTGGCCAAGGAAAAATGATATTAAAATTTAAGGTACGCGTTGTCCTAGAAAACAAAAAAATGTGATACGGTCCCATTCTAGAAGCATCCAGATCAAAACATAAAATGAACCCAATCGGATGAGAGATAAACATTAAATGTATAGGTCACATATAGTATGAAACCTTATAGATTAGAGATAAAAATTAAATTTATATCCCAAACCTAAATAAATAATCTTGATCCAATCTAGAAGAGAGAGGAGAGCAAAAACATAGTACACATAGCTCAATGCTAAACCCACAATTATTGGAACATCTTCACCAACTCAAACATGTAGACACACTGCCCAAAGAACCACTTAACTTACAAAATAAATCTGGACCTCTATACACTATAGTGAGATCCACATTCCATGTCATAAGCCATGCCACTTGTCAAAATTCCATGTTAGAAGCCATCACAACACATTTTCAAATTAGAACAACAACTGAAGAAAACTGCAACACAAAATCAAAATAGATTGTGGATCACTAGGAAATTTTTTTTGGATCACTAGAGAATTTTACAACCAAGACCAAAATCTGAATCTATCTATATAAACATAATAACACCTTCAACCTTGATTTCTAAAGTATAAACCTTCCAAAAAGAACAATTGTAAGCACAATTATAGTGATGTTAACTGTAACAGTAAAACTATATTTCTATGTCACTAAACCACAAATATTTGGATTACATAGACTTATGGATAAAATAATATCGCACTGAAAAACTAATTAACATCATCTTCTCATGATCACAACATACATATTTTTCTTCCACTACACTATAGAACTAAATACATACTTGTCTTCCACTGCATTATAGGTACAATACACATACATACTTGTCCAAATATAGCAGACTTCTTGATGCAAGAACATCAGGGCATGTTAAGTTTCCTAAGGAAGACAAAAGAAAAACCAAATAAATGAAGAATAAAGTTAATTGGAACTTGTTGGATCCAATCATGGCCTTTGAAGGCTATAAAAATAATAAAATTGTATTTAATCCTAAAGGGCTTGTTAAGGACCTTAGGATCATTAATGGTGGAAAATGATAATAATGGAGAAAAAAGGTTAATTAGATCCTTAGGAATCTAAGAAGGATGTAGGAATGGTTAATATATTCTTAATTATCTTCTTAGAAAGTTGGGTAAGTTATTTTGTTGTTTTATTCAATAAATTGTAAGTTGGAGAATTCAAATATTTGAATGCCAATGACTAGGAACATTTAGGAGGGAAATTGGTTTTAGGGAGTTTAATCATGAATTTTTTTTTTCAATTGATCCAAGATGGTTGAGGGAGTTATAAGGAAGGTATTTTAATATATTTTGATCTTTGGTATGACATATGTATGCCAGAGATTTGACTAGTTTACGAGACTGTGACTAAATTTTAATAAAAACATATATTTTTATGCAAGTTTGATGTTGTATTTGTATTTAATTTGATCATTGGATATTCTCACACTATAAGGAAATTTTCTACCATTGTTTGAAACCACATTGAATGTTTTGAAGTCCTTTTAATTAGTTGATCAATCAAAACATTGCTGTCTGTCCTTATAATCCAATGTTTTCTTTGCAAGTTTTGATAAATGTAATGGATGGATGATCATTCCATGGATGACCAATGAATTATTCACATGGAATGATGTATCATTGAATTGAAACATATTAAACTAATCTTATAATGTATAGATGAAAGGTTATTTGATGGTGATCACTGAAACAGGGTGTTGAAGGGTTAATAGAATGGTTGGTTAGGAGAAGTAACATAGGATCTGCTTGAAGGAGATAGTATTTTTATGAATTGAGGTGTCTAGATACACCCTATACAAGGTGGATCCACCCTTGTTTGATCCCATAAGTGTTGGGAAGGTGTTGAATCAAAAAGCCCTAGTTTAGAGGGTTATTGGTGACCAATTTGGAGGTTTACTACTTGGAAGCATCCAAGGCCCAAATTGATTCAATATTACCTAGTTTTGTAGTGAATATGAAGAATTTTGAGAGTCTTGGAGTCAGGGAAGAATAATAGCTTATAGTTTCTTTGTAAATTTTCCTTATTTTGTGCTCGCTATTAAGGAACAGTCTGCAACCCTGCAACTTGGCCCAAAAAAACATATGATTAAATCTTGATATGATTTTGTTCATCCAAGTGGGTATATGAAAAGCTAATGTTTTTTCCTAGTGTCCTCAAGAAATCTAGAGTAATTTGAATTTTTAAATTGTTGTTGACCTACAAGAGGGGTTATTAGGCCTTGTGAGTAGTTTAAGTACTTTGGTGTGTTGGGTGTTGTTACAAACCTCAAAACCTATTAAATCTTATTGAATCAACCTAGAATGGGTCATTTAAATCTATCTTAGCCATTTGGGAAGGGTGTGTCCATTTGTGTTCACTTTTGGTGTATTTAGGCCTTAAGGGTTATTGGGCAAGTGCCTAAACCACTCAAAGGTTTATCATTTCAAACTTGCATTCAGTCCTTCCACCATCCACCCTCTACATCAAGTGGTATCAAAGCATCAGGGAAAGGTTTGGGTATAGGTCTAAGATAGCTATGGCACCTAAGAACTAGATGGTTAGAGAAATTGATTAATTGAAGGCAACACTTGAGAAGAGGGAAAGAGAGAATAGGGAACTAGAGGCAACAAGGGAAATAGAAGAGAGGAAAATGAGGAGAGAAAGAATTCAATTCCTAGAGAGGATAGTGTAATACCCCAAAAATGGGCTATAGGTTCATTAACCTCTTACATCTACAAATTGATCAAAATCGACATCAAAGTCCTAACCTAAGGCACATCTGCACATCAAATCATCGAAACCTAATTGATTATCTTAATTCTGTATCGGGGAATATTCCTATTTTATCATAATTATCTCTAATTTAATAATTATTTGGCGATAAATCCTATTTATCCTAAAGTTTGATAAATTGAATATTCTGAATATTTAATTAATCAGATTTAATTCTGCCACTTAATTATTTATTACATTTAATTCTATTTGTTCCTAAATTGTATTATTTAATTTTGACAATAAATCAAAAATCTCATGACTGATTGATTAAATTCTTATTTAATTAATTAATGTCAATTGTCAATATTTAATGATATAGTTTTTGAATAAAAGTTTGATTAAATAATTGATTAACCCATAAATCAGTTGTTTTAAATTTAAAATCAGTTAAGTTGAGAATAAATCACTTTATTTATTTAATTAATTCATAATTATCTATTGACATTTGAAGGAGCAGTTAAACTTTAAATCAGAAAATCAATTCAAGTTGTTATCTTTTGGAAACTTAACATCTATTTTGAGTTGAAAATTGATCTAAACTTCTGATTTAAGTTGAAAAGCTATTTTTGCATAATTTGCATGATTTTGTGAGTTGATCTATTTCTAATTTCTTGTTAACTCAAAAATCAACCTGAGTTTATCAAGAGTGATTTATGGTTTTTCTTATGCATCCTCAAGCCTTGGATTTCTATAAAAACAAGGCTCTGCTCTTCATAAAAAACAACTCTTGAATTTGCACAATTACTCTGGCGAATTTGCAGCTGAAGGATTGAGCACTTGTGACAGGCGATTTGTGAGATTTTTCATTGTTGGTCATAAGCATTCATAGTTTTTCATAGCATATCATAGCATTCATTCATTCATATCATTCCTAGATTAAATCTGCATATCATTTCATTTTCATCTAGATTAACTTCATATCAAGTTTTCAATCCTAATTGCATACAAAATACAAAAAAATAAATTAATCTGCATTCATACAATTTTTCATTCATCTTTTGCATTCAAATCCTTCATTTGGGTGTTGCATTGTCACTGATCTCAGTCTAATATGAGAATACCATACTCACATCTACTAGAAGGCAGTAAATCGCCTAGTTAGCTGAGTTTCATTTATTTACAAATTTATTTGATTTGCTAACCTCTAATGTTTTACTGAAGTATTGTGTCTGTAGCTAGGTACAATTTTCACACACACATTTCTAGCACCCATTGTGGGGCCCTGAAATGGGTTTCCATTTCTATTCTAATCATTTCATTCAATTTTCTATCATTTTTTGCCATTTTTGTGATTTTCAGATTCTGTCCGTACATTTTTCATATGACTTTTGTCAGAAAGTCATACCAGAACCCACTGACTATCGTATGACAGTTGAGATTTTTGAGGCTTGTATCATAACTTACACATTGTCATTTGGGAGCTACATTATCGTGTGGAAAGACGCCCACTATCGTACGAGTTTCTAGATTGTCATATGGGAGGTAACTGACTGTCGTACAAGTTTTGCCATTAGAATTCAATTGTCATTTCAGATTTTTAGACAATTTTCTAGATTTGATTATTGGATTTGGACTAAAAGCTAACCTTAATAATTGAGATCTTCTATTTCTTATTGGTATTCACTGACTGTGATTGAAAAAGTGCAATAAATTGCTAAAATAGGTAAAATCTAATAAGCACATTGCGAGGAATTCAGGTAATTTGTTCAATCTGATAACACTTCATTTGGGACATAAAATGAACTCTCACATGTCAAGCTTGTGTGACCTTTCCTACTTTTATATGACAGACTTCAATTTTTGGGATATAAAATGAACATAGATTTGCTTCTTGCATATCTGTTACACAGTAAATAGGCCCTATGAACACTATTTATGGATGATCTTGAGAGAGTGGGCTTCTTTCACTTGTTCACGAATGCGAAGCTCTTCTTGACGAAGGATCCCCTTATAGGTAGGGAGGATACTAAGATTATCTTGCGTTCTACTGGGTTTTTGAGTCCTCAGCTTTTGATCGATATGTTCTCTCTCTAGAGAGATCGATAGACCATAATTGTTGACATCATAGATCTTTGTGAGATAATTTTAGTCTTAGCATGTCAGATAAATCTATTTGCATTATTTTGGTGAAGTGAAGAGGCTAGGGGATTATGCTCTACTTCCTTTTTGGATAGTACTAGAAACCCAGATCCTTGAATTCGAAATAGTCCCCTTGTGGTATCTTTTGTGATCACCTTTAGAGAGGGTTAACCATAGTGGACATTCCCTTTATTGGGTCAAACACATGGATGGAACCTTGATTAGTAATAACCATTTTCACTGTGGTAGCAACATGCACTATATAAATGTCCTTGTGGAGGAAATGTTCATAGGTGTGGTCTCTTGTTGGGCTGTCAGATCTCCCTAGCAGCTCCTGATTGATTAAATTCTTGGACTATGTTAAAACCTTGGTGTGCCTGGATTGGAGTTTTCCCTCTTAAGATCACAAAAATTGTAGAGTCAGACCATTACTGAAAACCCTAGTGAGGCCAAAATTTTCATTTTCTAGGACTATGTGCTTTATTGCAAAACTTTTTGGAACATACACAACTAGCATTCCTAGGGATTAGCAAAATAAGTCACTTGATTCTTCATGCACATGGTTGCTTTGTCCCCTATTCATTGTTTTCAAACATACTTGAAATGAATTTCTTGCTATTCTGCATGCTTGTTTACTTACTTGGTTATTGAAAATGAACAATCCCGAAATGAACTTCAAATCTGGACCAAAAACCTTGCAAAACATACTGATTCTAAAAACTGAGAAATTGCAAAATCTGACACAAAATTCCTTTCTGGATTCAAAAGTCATCCCACAGGATTAGAAAGTCATATGAGTTTTGAGCATTTTTCATATCAGAACCCCTAGATTTTCGTATGAGAGCTTGTATATTGTCATACGAGTTTTGTCAAAAATCACAAGCAAAAAGTCAAAATCTACTATCAACTGTTGTGTGAGCTTTGCAATTGTCATACGAGTCTTGTTAATTGTTGTGTCAGAGCCTACCTAGACTCATACGAGCTTGGAGAAATTCATATGAGAATTTTGAAAAATTGTCAGAAACCTTCCAATTTTGTTAGAAATCCAATTTTTATAGCCAAATTCCAGATTCTGTCAAAAAATTCACCATGTCGGGAACAAAGCAAAAACTAGAAGAATCCAATCTATTTTCCCGAAGTGGTCTCTTGAGTTTGATCCAACCTTCTGATCTATCAATTTGAATCCCATCTGATCTTGTGTCAAAACCTTGTCAAAACCATCTTCAACTCAATCTTCATAAAAAATGGCTAAGTGTTGTGAGCTCATGTCTGCCATCTTTTGGGCATCTACCCATACTACTAGGACACAGTATCCTTCATTTATGTCCAATCTAATCTTTAATCAATCCAATATTGACAAGGTTGCATCATTCGATCTTGTTGAATTAAGTCATTCTTCAGTAGTCTTCATCTTGCTCTTTTGTTTCACCCAAGGTTAATGGTGGAAACTAGAGCTTCATCACATCAAAAACAAGGAGAAAAACCCAAATTCTCTTCAGCTACATCTTCTATGATTGCTAAGACATTTCATCAACCTTTTGACACAACTAAATTTGTAGAAGATGCTCTTGGAAATATTTACTTGATAGGTGGTTACGTCACCCCTCCTACATCAACCCATGCAGGTCATCAAGAAACTCCTCATCAATCAATCCCTAGTAGTTCTCTCAACAACACTATGTCTCAAGGAGGAGGTGCAAGCCAAGGGTCCCAAGGACATCAATCCCAACATGGTGCAGATCAAGAACCCACACCTTTTGAAATTTCTCGATATCAAAATGATGATGACTTCAAGAAAATGATGAGGCATTTCTTGAAAGAAGACAAAGAAACTTACTTTCTAGAGTTGGCTCGTCAAGGGGATAAACTTCCTCCTAACTTTAATGTTGAAGATATCATTACACATGAGGAAGAAACTTTGATCACCGCTATGATGAAACAGATGCATGCCATGCAAGTTAAGCTCAAAAAATTTGAAAAAGAAAAGGAATCTAAGGAGTTCTCCATGTAGGCTCTATGCCCTTTTCCATTTGATAAAGACTTGTACATGCCACCATTCCCTAAAAGAGTGGAGATACCTAAATATGAAAATTATGATAGAAACTCCGATCCTCAAGATCATATCAGAGAATTCTATACTCAATCTATGGATTTCATGCATGAACCAACCTACCTAATGCATCTTTTCCCTCGATCTTTGGGAGGGTTAGCTATTCATTGGTTCTCAAAAATGCCTCCAACAATCAAAACTTTTGAGGAGTTAATCAAACTATTCTATCAACAATACTCCTACAATATCCAACATTCAGTCACTATAATCGACATCTACAATCTGAAACAAAACTCAGGAGAACCATTCTTGACTTTTCTCAAATGATGAAGGAAGAAGTTGTCTCTATATGCTAGACCCATTCCAGAAACTAAGAAGCTGGAAATTTTTATCAACAATCTTGTTCCAGAAATCAACTACCATTTGAAAATGCAAAATCATACATCCTTTGATAAGATGGTAGAAAATGCAATCAAAATTGAGAAAGTACTTGTACAAAAAGGAGACATATCACTTCAAAAAGACAAGTATGAATCTGGATCTAGTTCCAAAGACAAAGGCAAAAATTGGAACAAGAATAAAGGTGTCATCACAGATGGTGTTGTTGATAATATTTGTGCCCCATCTAAGGCACCCACTTTTAATCTCACTGTTGGCACCCAAGCTATCAAAGCCTCAAAGGCAAAAGCAACATAATCAAACAAGAAGCCATCTGACTACAAACCTTGGGCTATAGATCCTAAATGGAAGTTTACTCCTCTTGGAGAATCCTTGGAATCTACCATGAAAACTTTGTTGGCCAACAACATCATCTCCTTACCTGAGATAAATTTTTTTGATCTTGAACCTAAATTAAAGTGGTGGAGGGAGAATGATTTCTATGACTTCCATCACAATAAGGGTCATAAAACCAATAATTGCATTCACTTGAAACACATCATACAAGACAAAATTGATAATGGAGAAATCATAATTGACAATCATAAAAGCAATAATGATCATACAACATTCATGAAACCATTTCTGAAACATGGTCAAGGAGATTCATCTTCTCAGCCTAACATGGGTGCTAAAGTCAATTACGCCTACTCTAGAAACAATGCTATCATAAATATGGTTGAACCATGCCTATCTAAGCATTGCAATGTTATCACAATTGTAAGGAAAGATAGAGATAATCAATCAGCAAATGCAGTTACTCGATCACAAGCTTAGACACATCTACAAGGACAAATCCTAGATTCATCCAATGTCCCTAAGATGCCTTTCAATCTTTCATATGCTTCTAAACAGAAGGCTGCCTCTAAATCAAATCCTAAAGACATGAGGCCAACATCATATAGTATTGTCCAATAACTCCAACATACAAATGCAAAAATCTCCATGTTTGAGTTGCTTCAGATATCTCTAGCTCATAGAACCATTCTAGACAAAGCTCTACTCGGATCCAATTTTCCTGACAAACTTGATTTAGATAGATTCCAGACTATGGTTGGTCATCTAACATCTCCATAATATATCTCCTTTTCAGAGGAAGATGATAACTCCTTGAGTCATCTACATAACCAGTCTTTTCATATTGAAGTCTTGATCCAAAACCATCGTGTCAAATGTGTGTTGATAGATGGAGGTGCTAGTCTCAACATTTGTTCTTACAACTTGATCACATAGTTGGGATTATTTGAAGCTACCATTGATATTAAGAAGAAGATAACTATCAAGGAATATGATGAATAAGAAAGGTCTTCCAAAGGAACAATTGTCTTACCTATCAGAACAGGTCAAGTTATCAGAGATATCACATGTCAAGTTCTTGATCTACCTTTGGCTTAGAACATTCTTCTAGGAAGACCCTGGATACATGAAATGTGAGCTATTCCTTCCACATACCATCAATGTGTGAAATTTCCTTATGAAGGAGTAGAGGTGATGATTCCAGCTGACCTATCTACAACTTGCAATGCATTGAAAGAAAGTGTCGATAAGCTTGTTGCTAATAATAGAGAATCTTTCGCTAAGCAGCTAGACATTGCATCAACTTCCAAGATAGAAGAACTTGCTAAAGAAGTCAAAATCAAAGACAATAGCATGGGAGAATACACAATGGAACTCATTTTATCTCTCACATCTCTCCCTTTTTCCCCTAAATCTTATGGACAACCTTCTGACAAAGTGAAACCCAAAGCTTAAGAATCCTAGGTCATATTCAATGGAAGCTTTGTCACAGAACAAGTATCTAAACAAGAGTTTGAAGAAGAAGAAGCTGTGCTTGCATGGTTGTACAAGGATGAGTCCCAATCCCAATTAGTTTAGAAATGTGACTCCACTTCAAGAAAAATTCCTCAGAAGTCATAGGGACCAGGGGACAAATTAATCACAAAAATGGGATACATTGGAAAAGGACCTCGAGGACTACAAGGTAAAGGTCTTCTATCACCTCTTGATCATCGTGGCTAAACAAACAAAAATACAACAGGTCTAGGATATCAGAAGAAGCCTTTATATCTTAGCAAAAACTCTCTACATGTCTTAGAACAAATTGAACCATCAACAACAATTCAACTAAAGGAAGAAACACAACAATCTGACAGTAATGATTCAGACACTATTGATGAACTTATTCCTTATGAGCATTTTCCTAAAGAAATACTAGACCTCCTTAAAGATGAAGAGAAAACTAAGGAGAACATCAATGTAGTAGACACACAAGAACCTACTATGGAACAAAAGATAGTTGCACCACAAGAACTAGCTGATCTTGAGGAAAACCAAATAGACAAGTAGGAAGGTGGCAGCTATTTTGAGATAGATTCTCATGAGTATGAATTCAAATCAAAATTTGAGGGTAACCCTTCTTGGGGTATCCATCTTGACTTTACATAGGTTCTTAGATTTCCTAGAGGCATAGATGAAGAATCAAATGACTATGAATAGGGAGTCATTCTAGAGGAAGATGAGCTTATCACAGAAAAACATATTGATGTTGTTCACCAATATGCACCTAAACCTAACATAAGTCTAGAGTGAAATAATGAACTTAACGAGTCTGATCCATCGATGGTTGAAGTGGACTCCCATAATGACATTGAGCCTATTCATGAATTGAACATTTTGAGTTGTAAAATCACCTTTGAACTTGAGAGTCGGGTTAGGACTAATGATGATAGATCCATATCCGTAAACACTATTTCCCAATCTTTCACCGCTTTGACTATCCAACATCCCAAACTTCTTGACCAAACCTCCATGAATCCAGGCCAAGGTATCTATACCTTTCTAAATGACTATGTCCTTGCTTGCTACCTCAATGCAGTTGAGCCTATGATGACTTCCATCAGTGAATTGAGTGTTAGCATGATAGAGTCAGACATCAAGTTGTGGGTGAATGTTAAACACCTTCATGAAATTAGGATAATCAACTACAATTCTAGAAAAATACAATGCAAATTTAAGCTAAGAATTGAAATTAACACCCTTGACATCCCATAGTTCTGTAACTAATTTGGTAAGTAGATCTGTCAACCTATTCTCTACTAGTGACAAATCTAGAATGAGAAATATGATAGTACAAATGCTTAATCTAGCTCTCAAACTCTCAAATTGATACAAAGATAATTCAAATGCTCTCAATTTCTTTCAATTTCTATGAAATTTCCTATAATGGTGATGCTTTGCAAATGAATTTCTAATATGATTATTGCTCTCAAAATGCCTCTCATTTATAGTAAAATCCCAAGGGTAGGGGGTAGAGTGAAGTAATCATGATTTAGCCTTGGTTGAGTCAAAAAATTTGCAATGTTTTTAAATGGGGGGACAATTTAAATGTTTGTCTCAAAGGTTTGGACAAAAGGACAAAATTGAGTGGTTGAGATTCAAAGTTTGAAATGTGTGATTGAGATTCAACTATTTTGAGTGATCCATGTGCTTTTGTTCCTCAATTCTCATTGGTTGCTCAATTTGTTGTTGAAAGATATTAGGATTAATTAAATTCCATTAATTAATTAAATTAGCCATGTAAGGGAATAGGTTCACTTTGATTTTTGATTTAAAACTATACAATTAATTGATTAAAATCAATTATATAGTGTTTTTGGTCCCTTTAAGCTTGTATTTAATTATTTAATGTCATTATTTGATTTTTCCTTTGATTTTATTGATTTTGTCCAATTTTGATTTAAGAAATGTCCATTTTGATTTGATTTGATCCATTTTGATGAGAATTAGTGCATTTTGGTAAGATTTTGTAATTTTATGATTTAAAAGCACTTGCCCAATTTTCAGTGTCTACAAATGCCCCTCTTTGAATTGATGTGCAAAGCTCATTGATTCAAAATTTTTATGTCCTGATCATTGATTTTGATTAACTGATTGATTGATTGATACACCACTCTGATTTTGATACCTGATATGATTCAACATTTGATATGATATGCCCCACTGATATGTCTCACTAATAATTATTCAAAAATTTGATGCCCTAGATTCACTGATGTTTGATGCCACTTTGATACTCTTATGATGCCCCCTTAGAAATGAAACATATTGATTGTTTGATTAGAAAAATTTGATGATATTGATCCAATATGTTTTCATTTCTAGAAAACATTGATGATAGTCCTAGTTCAACAAATGGCCTAGTTTGATTGATATGCTGATATGGGTTAAAGTCAAAATTTCACCTCAAAATTAGCATAAATAGGTTGAAAAACCTAGATTTACTATTCATTTTCACTTTTCACTGTTGAGATTTTGCTCTGATCCTGAGTTGATTATTCACGATGGTTGTCCCTATTCATGAGCATCGGTTCGAGAGGTGTCACCGTTATCAGAGACCTTTGGATTACAGACCTCCTATGAGTGATTTCAAACCTTCCTTTGTACATTTATTTCTCTTTAATAGCATTTATTTCTTGTTTTTGTAGATTAAATTTTGCAAAATGCTGCGTAGTATATGTTAAATGCCATGTAGGTTTGTGAAACAATGCATCCTCACATTTTAATGACACCTCCATGTGTTAAAATGCCACCTAGAAACCTTTAAATCTCACCTGATAATAGTTTGAATCCGTGTAGCACTAGGGTTTTCATGCAAATTTATAAATGATTTTCCCCTTGAGAAACCCTAGGTTTTAAATGATGCCTAGGCATGATAAAATGTTGCCTAGAGCTTTTAAATGATGCATGAAATGTTAAGTGAAGTGTGCTAATGATAAAGTGCTATGTATTATCTTTCCTTCACTGCATAAGGTAAAATGCCGCATTCTAATAGGCAAATGATGCCTACAGGATTTTTGAAATTTTTTGAAACTCAAACTTGATTTTCTGATAAAAATTTGATGTCTTTGGTTGATCGATTGAATATTCCTAGATAGCTAGGTCTATTGTAGTTAAGAAAAACAAGTGATTAGGATATTAGGATAATGGTACCAATGAATGTTTGATTTTTCAATCTGATAGGATAGAAAAAAACTCTGATAGGTAGGATACTGATTGATCAGTGTGAAAATTGATAGGTAGATAATTGATAATTCGCTCTCAAGACATAGAGACACAAACAAATGGTACTAGGTGTGATTGCTTGATACTTTGATTTTGATAGGATTGATTGACTTAAAATGATTTACTGATATAGAAAATTGATATGATTCCCTTGATTTTCCAAATAGGCACATTTCTATAAGCTTTACATATGGACCGTTACATCTTGGGTTATAGATCTAGGTTAGGCTTTGACCCCAGTAGAGTACCGCGTCATTGAGATGTGTGGTCTGAGTTTCCTTCTTGATATCCCATAGTTCCAGCTGAACCATGGTCTCCTTACAACTGTGGCAGAGAGATGGCACTCTGACCACAATACTTTCCATTTACCTTTCGAGGAGATGACCATCATGCTAGAGGACGTGTACAGATTGTTGCACATTCCTACTCAAGGTGAGATGGTATACTATGATTTAGTTTATGATAGTACAGTATGTAGATAGGTGTTTAGAGATAACACCATTGATGATGATACTATCATGTGGGTGTAGTTTTCTTCATTTCCCACTTTGCTAGCAATTTTGGGTGCTTGATAGGTGGATTACCGCTTCTCGACTAACGAGGTCATGGTTTTTCTATTGGATGGGGCCAAATTCTAGAGGATTTTCTTGCCCAGCTTCGATAGTTTGATTTGGATTCTTGCATCCATGCATAGTTATACCATGATTTACATGAGGTGGTGTACAGATCTAGCACTTCTTTGTCAACAAGTGTGGTGATTCTTCAGTTGTGGGAGCATCTTCCCATCACTAGGCCCTTGTCAGATTGGATTCAGCGTCAAGGTTTTCCTTATGCATTCTTATATAGTGGCATGGTTGTCCAACATCATCTAGGAAAACTTGAGTACTGGTGTCGGAGGATCAATG
The DNA here is from genome assembly GCA_027943335.1 of Chamaecyparis obtusa. Lineage (NCBI taxonomy): Eukaryota > Viridiplantae > Streptophyta > Pinopsida > Cupressales > Cupressaceae > Chamaecyparis > Chamaecyparis obtusa. The sequence goes on from BSBK01001723.1 coordinate 758,601, forward strand.
ATATGGATCAGGTCATCTGGAGACCATATCTATTTTTTGAGAGTTGGAGGGAGGATGATGATGAGCTCCCTTATATATTTTCTCCTTGGTTGATGATTGGTAGATCTACGCTTGTGATTGAGTGATTTTTCTTTTGTCAGGTTTCCAGATAGTATGATAGAGTTTAGGATATGCCGTAGGGTATGGCACTATATGCTCGAGTTCAGGCAGAGAAATCTATGTGGGGTTCTCAGATTGATTTCTAGTTTTCTTGTGATCAGATTGCCTAGATGATGTTCTGTAGATGGGATATTTTAGTGCATGTAGCAGATGCTGGTATGTCTCTTGAGTTTAGAGATTGGTGGTCTTGGAACAGGTTTTTGAGATTTATAGATCCTGCGGAGCCTATTCCAGGTAGGGATGAATGATCAGAGGATGACAAGGGAGATGATGACAGGGATGATGGTGATGATGGTGGTAGACCTAGATGACAATGAGCTTAAAGAGGATAGAGAGCTCCTAGAGCTCTGGGCAGAGGATGAGATGGGCCATGGGTATGAGGTGGACACCTCAGGGATAGAGCTGGAGATGGAAGACAAATACAAAATGGACCTAGGTTTGTTCATCCTAGAGATGCATTGGTACAAGGACAAGAGAGACAACATAGGGTCAGGAGACAGGGACATATTGATGTGGCTAGATAGGTTCCTAGTGGATAGGATCCTTTCATTTAGTTACAGTGGGTTGCATTGGCACATCAGGATCAGATTCTGGCACAACAGGTGCCTCAAGAGGTTCCTTAGTCTTAGGATATGGGTCAAACATCACAGTCTTCTCCTAGTATGGACACTCTATCACATGATGTTTAGTCATTTCAGATAGGTTTATTAGTTGTTTTGGGTCGACTAGACTAGGTGGCTATGATGATGCAATAGTTTATGACCATTGTGTCTTAGAGGCCCAGTATGGCTAGCACTAGTCAGACTCCTCCTACATAGGATAGACTAGGTGATGGGGGTCTAGATGGATTAGGTGCAGGGGATGGACTAGGTGGTACCACAAAATTATGATTATTGATTTATGGATCTCCTCATTTTGATGACTTGTATCATGTTTCATGTTGTTATTTGATTAGGACTGGGATGTACCCCTGTGTTGATGACATATTGTATCTCTGATATACATATTTGTTGGATCATTGATGTTATGAACATTTATATGATGATATACTTTCCTTGATTCTCTTGATGTTGTTATGTGAGATCATCTTTATATGTAGCTATATGATGTTTTATAATGCATTTACTTTCGATTATGCTATGGATGCAATGTATCTTATGTATGATATAGATAAATGGATGCAATGATTTATGCTATTTTGTGATATGCTTTTTTGATTTTCAATGTATGGATGCAAAGCTTTCATGGAAATATGGATGCACCTATGTTTTTGATTTTGAATGTATGCAAATTCTATACTTAACTACATGTATGCAAATGATGTATGATGAATGAATTTGTTTCTTTTTCTTTTTCTGATATAGAGATAATGAATAATGAGTAATGCTATGAATGAATGCAAAAGATAATCTCACATTATTGATTTGAACCAAGGCTGAAACATTTAATTGAACCCCCTTTTAATGTTTTTCTCAAGCTGATTAACTAAACCCCTTTGTCCTTGGAAAAAACAAAAATACAAACATGCATTTAATCTAACATGCAAATGCAATGCAATGCAACTAATTTGTCACTAGCTTTTAGCAAAGAAATGCCATAGGGAAATATTTTCATCATTGAGCAACGTGGGACCAGAAAGAAAGTACAACCATCACTGACCACATCATGATGATATGAATACCACTTTTATATCACTTTTGGTAACCTTTTTAGGAAACTAGTACAATCCTCACTAGTTGAATGATCAACTATGGGAGTATGAATACCGGTTTCAACAGATTCAATGTTGCAAGTGGATTTTGGTATTAAGATATGGAAGATCTAAATAGACAAGGTATCTATTTGCATAAACAAGCAAAGGTCAATCTTCCCCCTTATATGATAGTCCTCGATGGTTCTTTGATGACCATGTCATTAGATGAATTCACATAAGTTGATGGATCTCCCTCAAGACAGTCACTCAAAGGCAAGAAAATATCATGTTTCCATCATGGCCAATCTATTGGAAACACCATTGATTATCTAAAGAAACATGATAAAAGTCAATTCAATAAAGATCATTAAAAGAAAGCTTCAAGTGTTTTGCAATGTATCAAGATTTTCAAAAAATAATTTCCAAACATTCTGATCTTTTAAGTGTTATCAATTTTTAATCCTGAATAATAAAGTCAATGAAGGTTCAAAGATCAAGTTGTAGGATCAAAATTCTTGGGTATGAACAATGATATCCATCAAAGGTTCTAAAAAATCTCTCTTCTGAAGCTCTAAGAATTCTCTCTCTGATGCCATGACCGAATGTAGCACTAATTGAATCCATTTGTACTGAAATTCCAATCCTCTCTTTCCCCCAAGTGATAAATGTGATCGTGTGACAAACTTAGGGCCATAGGAAATGCAACAATGCAATTGAAAGGTTTTTTTATGACTATGCGCAAATGACAGATGCAATGAAGATTTACAAGTGAGATGATGGAAATGCAATATGTACACATGCAACTAGGAAAAGACTTAAGGGAACAAAAGGCGCTTGATTGCCAAGTTTTCACCTTTTGGGTTTTTTTCTCTTTTTCATTTTTTTTGCTACCAAGGCACTTTTTTTTCTTTTTTTTTTTCAAATTTTCAATTTTTTTTTGGTATTTTCAAGGTCTCTTTTGACTATGTACAATAAATATGATGCTTCTCATCTGATACTCCTTATACTCTTTCATCTACGTCATGTGTAGAACTTCTTTAGATCGATGCTATTGATAGGTTCTTGTAGCTCTTCTCCATCACAATCTGCTAATTTATAAGTTCCTATTCCAAATGAAGAAACAATGATGAACAAACCAAGCCAATTAGCCTCCCATTTACCCTTTTTTTAATCTTTCAGCTTGATTTTTAGGGTTTTCTCTTAGCACTAAGTCACCTACTTGAAAGACTCTCAGTTTGATATGCTTATTGTAGTTCCTTGAGATCCTGTTCTGATAGACTTTTAAGTGTTCATAGGCTTGCATTTGATGTTCTTCTAAAAATTCTAATTGTTAAAGCCGAACAACTCTATAATCTTCATCTGTTATTAACCCTTGCAATGATACTCATAAAGATGGGATTTCAACCTCCAAAGGTAGAACAACTTTAGCTCCATAAACCAATGAATATGGTGTAGCTCCTGTAGGTGTCCAACTACTAGTTCTATAGGGCCATAATGCTGGGTTGATTTGCACATTCCAATCTCTTCCTGACTTATTCACCGATCTTTTCAAGGTTTTCAAAATGTTCTTATTTGTAGCTTCGGCTTGTCCATTTCCTTAAGGATAATAAATGGAAGAAGAGTGATGTGTAATATGGAATGTATCACAAAGTTCATCCACATCTTTGTTTTTGAATTATTTTCCATTATATGTGATTATGGCATGAGGGATACCATATCTGCAAATGATGTGATTGAGTATGAACATGGAAATCTATTTGCCCATGGCTATGATCAAAGGAACAACTTCTACCCACTTTGTGAAATACTCCGTAGCGGTGATGATGTACTTGTGCCCATTGGAAGATGGTGGATAGATTATGCCAATCAAGTCAAATCCCCATTGATAAAATGACCATGGTGTTACAAAATGATTTAACTCTTGTGTCGGTACATGTATCATGTCACCATGGTATTGACATTAGCTGCATATTTTGACAAAGTGGCAAGCATCTTTCTATAAGGTTTTCCAAAAATACCCCATGCAAAGAATCTTCTTAGCTAGGTTTAAACCACTTGAGTGCAACCCACAAATGCCCTCGTAAACCTCACATAAAGCTAACTTAGACTCTTCTTCCTCTAGACATCTAAGTAACATCCCGTCAAGACCCTTATGATACAATGTGTCAGAAAGGATTATGTAATGGGCTGATTGTCAGATGAAATTTCATTTTTGGGCTTGGGATTGGTCTGAAGGTAACACTTGGTCTTTGAGATAGGTATAGATAGGGCCATACCAAGGTGAGCCATGTCCATTGAGTAGGGAAACAATTTGGGTGTCGGGAAGGTCAAATGCTGGTTTAGCAAACTCTTCCACCAAGAATTTGTACTTCTCGTTCTGATTAGGTTTTTGAAGTAAGGAAGCCAAGGTCACCATTTCATCAGTTTCTCTATTCTTCTCTCTTGGAATTTGTTCAAAAGTTATCAAATAAAATTACTTTTTCCAAGCATCAATCATAGTCTTATATGGCATTAGTTTTGCATCTTTGGTATTGTATTCATCATTAACTTGATTGATTACTAATTGAGAGTCTCCATATACTTGTAGCTTGGTGATGTTCCATTCTAAAGCCATCTTAATCCCAATGACTAAAGCTTCATATTCTACTATGTTGTTTGTACATGGGAACCAAAGCTTGTATGACTTGGGAATAGTATACCCTGTTAGGAATGGGAACACTGAGGGGGGGGGGGTGAATCAATGTTCATTGTATTTTAAATTTTCCCTTTAATCTTTATTCTGAACTTAAATGATTAAGTACTAAAATAAACATTCACATAAACATGAAACATGAAATCAACACATGACACCAATATGGTTACGGGGAAACCCAAATAGGTAAAAACCCCGATGGGACTTGATACCCACTAATATTCTACACTAGCATTTTGTGATCTTTGTTAGAAGATCCTTTACCCTATTAGGAGTAGCTTTACAATGATTTAAGTATAGTAGACCTTGTTAAGGGTTAGACCTTATTAGGAGTCTTTTACAATGATCCCTATTATAGGAGTGGACTCACTATCCTAGAGCTCACTGCTCAAATGGTGAAGGCTACAACCTTCTGATTTTAGATACACACTATATCTGTAAGTGAACTGTCACTGTGACACTGCTTGTCAGATTAGTTCCTTTGGTGCACTGATGCTTTGACCTCTAGCAAAGATCTAATACATCTTATGCTATCTTTTCATACCTCTTCTTTTCTTATCACAACTCTATTACAACTTCCATACCGAATACAATGGGAACATCTTATATTTATATGCTCATACAAACAAGACTATTAGGTTGGCCCTAAAACTAATTACAAACAATGCTTCCAAATGAATTGGCTTAAGCGTGCTTACAATTATAAATATAAACATGTCAGTAACCTAAATACAATGGGTGCATGGCCTTTACAACATTAAATTATAATCGCAAACCAAAATGCGAACTGTTGGCTCCATGCTCTATTCTCTGCTGGCACACACTGGCTATGCAACTTCAACTGACTGTATCTTTCACATCTTTGCATATCTACTTATGCGCTCATAGACTAATCATAAGTATAGTATAAAAAGCTTAACTTCTAGGGCACATACCATAATTCATCCGTACACACATGCATTGATGCTCTGAGCTGCAAGAACTCTATACACTGTCCAGTCTTCAACACTTAACTGAATTCTAATCTTTACACTAAGTGCATTGACTCCAAACCACTTTATGAATTTGTTTCAATAATGAAAACACTATATCTAGTCATATAACTTATTATATACAACTTTCCAACAATCTCCCCCTTTGTCATTGATGACAACAAATGAATATGGCCAAGTTGCTAACTGTCCCTTAACACAATTTTTTTTTGTCTTCCTTACATTTTTTATACATAATCTTATATCTCCCTATATTATGCTCCATATTATATACACTACTCTCCCTTTGACATTAATGACAAATATGCATCAAAAAAATGTATCTACACATACTCATTGAGAGAAAACATCCAGATATGCAATCTTAAGGTTTTGGATCTCCTTCTTCCAAAAGGTTATCAGAGAGTTAACTATCTAGAGATGGGCACATAATTCATATTGAAGCTTCTCCATCTTCTCCAAGTCATTGATGAGACCATGATCATAAGTTACCATGGTGGCATCAATCTCCTTTATATTCTGATTGAGGATGTCTAAAGAGGGTGCAAGACCATTCCTCAATTGAGTCTATCTAGACCTTATCCTTGTTATCTCTATTTCTTCCTTCTCAATCTTGTCTATTTGTCCTTGGTAGACATTGTTGCACATGTTCACATCAGTGGATGTGTTTGACACTAAATTCTTTACTTGCTCAATCATTGCTTCTACCTCTTTTATCTTCTTGAAGTGAGCATCAGTGAGCTTGTCTTGATCCATGCATGCTATAATGATCCTTCTTCCTTCATCATCAAATTATTTCAAGGATGCTTGACCAGAGTTGAGAGAATTCAAGTCTAGTGCAAAGTTGCTCATTAGTTCATTGAGTCTCTTCTTTAAGTACTTCTCTTCTACTACTATGGACATAGATTCTTCTAGGCTAGAAAAATTACTTTTGAACTGTGAGAGGACTGAACTCACATCATCAACCGAATGTACTTTTAGCACTTTCTTATCCTCTGGTAGCAAACTGTTCAAAATATTCACTGATTCCATAAGGAGAGGATTTCTCATGACTTGTTTCTCCTTTTCCTTTTCCATAGCTAGGACGCTAAACTTAATCAGGTCTTCTTCTTTCCAAGAGTCCAAACTGCTTGTGTCAAGTGTCAAACTTGACAACAATGCTAAGGGGGGAGTGATGGGAGTGCTGTTCATCACTTCTTGTTTCACTATGACCAGTTCAACAAAAGTTTCATCTTTACTTTATTTTTCCTCTTCTCTTCTTCTCTTCTCTTCTTCTTTCTTTTCTTCTTCTTTCTCATTAGATACATCTTCTATGAGTACTTCTTCTTGCTGAGTGGGAGGTGTATTGTTGCATAAGATTTTAGCTTCTTCATTACTAACAAATGCTTCCTCAAACTTGTCCAAATCCTTATCAGTAGCTGCCATAGCTATCTCCACATTATCTATGATAATATTGTTGCCTTCATCTGATTTTGAGATGGGCGTAGACTTGTTTGCTTTTGTTTGAGTTTCTACTATGGGTGCTAAGTCTTGAGGACCTATCACTGGTACATTGAAGGTCTCTACTTCTTTGTCTTGCTTACTAGGTGCATGAGTGATGGGTGCAGTAGGTGGTTTTATGTTTTGTTCTAATAAAACCTTTTCAAAGGCCTTATTTGTTTCCTTCGTTATCAGCTCAGAGTCTTTGTTCATAATGTGTAGAGTTCTCATCTTTGTCCTTAAGTGTGGCTTCACCAAATTTAATATTAGTGCCTCTTCTTCTTTAGAACATACTGGCAGAGTATCTTCTAATACTTTTTCTCTGATCCTTAGATCCTCTTCATTTTCTTATCTCTTTTGGTATTCTAAAATATCCCATACTTTATCTAGAATAGAGGTTTTCAATTCAAGGACTATCTTCTTGAACTTGATCATATGTTTGACAATCATACTATGTATTTCTGATTTGTCAATCTCACTATATGTATCATAATACTTCCCTACTTGATCAATTCTGCCCTCATCAACAAAAATTTAAGGCTTGGTTTGAACCCTGCCTTAGGAGGTGCTTGAATGATTTTCCCGCTCCTTGTAGCTCACGAGGATGGATGACTAGTGCTAGCTTCTTTCTTCCTCTTGACTATTGGCTTATACTCCAGAGGAGTGGTAAGGTCAATAGTATCTTTGGGTGCATAAGGAGTATTATCTTCTTTACCCTTCTGACTGTCATCTGATTCAATTTTCATCATCTTCAACTTAGGATCTTCTTGTTCTTCTTCTGCTGTTGCACTTTTCAATTCTAGGGAAATCTTTTCATCCCTTTCTTTATCAATGTTTTCTTGAGACACACCATGTATTCTCAAGATCTCAGAAGTGACCTTTTCAACCTTTCTTTTAGTTTCTGCACTATTAAGTATTGCATCAACTTCTCTAGTCTTTTCCTCATAGGTTCCCCACCTAGGTTCATTAGGATCTTTGGGGGCTGATAGAAGTACCTATGCATAAGCTTCAAGAACTTGTTCCTCTACCTCATACCCAAGTGGATGAATCCACTTTGTTCTAGGCTCAACAACTTCCATACATGTAGTATCAGTCTCCACCATAAAGCATATTGTATCCTTATATTTCTTTATAATGCTTTTTGGAATCTTATACCTCATTTGCATCTTAGCCCTAAAGGTCTTCAATTCCAATGTGACATAGTCTCTTACTGTGCTTTTTGTGCATGCTTTGTTGGATATTTGAGGCATTGTTGGAATGGACTTGTCCAAATAAAAATTTGAAATTCTTCCAACTATATGAAGGTACATATAGATGATTAGGGACCCAAACCTGAATATCTTTGTTTTTTCATGTTTGATAGCTTTGATGTTATCTATCAGCTATGCATGCAAGATCTCACACAAGTTGAACTCTCCATCTTCCTTTACTATCTGATGGCAGCTAGAATAGTGCCCACATACACACTATTCACCCTGCTGGTGTGATGAAATCTGTAACCCAGTATCATTGACATCAATTTGATGTCTGCTTGCTCAATCAACTCAATAGTCATGGCACACTTATCGTTCCTTGACTTACATACTTTCTCTACCATTTTCCCAACATCCTTGCCCACTAGAAGGATGATGCCTATCCTAGAAAGGCTTGTCATCTCATGTATTAGATCACTTGTGATTCTTACTGGAACATCTCCAATCCAAAATAGATCATCATGGATTTTTCTCAATAAGATCTTTACCCATTCTATCTCATAGAATTCATATGTCGTAGCATACTCAAAAATAGGGTGATCATTCCATTTGGTGTATTCATCCATGAATGTTTTATCCTATTTCAACATGGTATCTATGTGCGCCCTTAACCTATCTAGTCCAACATGTTCTTTCTTACAGTAGATGTAAGCTCTTATGTCTTCCACATGCATGATGCCCATAGGCCTGTGGGAGAAAGCTCCCTCTAAATCATCTAGGGTTGATTTAAATGGGCGCCTCTTGAAAAAATATCTTTTCTTCTCAGTGACATCATAAACAATGGGAGTGGCCATGACTTACTTGTTAATCACTTTCCAACTAAACTTTGAGATAATCTAATGGCTTCTGAATTGGTGCAACGAGCTAGGGTTTTTGCAACTGATCAAATGCACTGCAAACACTGATAGATCAATCTCCAAGACTTCACAACAACTTCCAAGGCTCAATCTACACTCCAATCACTCTGAATTCAAATGTAATGAGTAAACAAACAACTTTTTGTGTACTTAAAGAGAGAAATTTACCATTAATGCAAGTCGCATAAACTAGGCTATCACTTCAAAATTTCAAACTCAAGCTCTGCTAACAATCAACATGTGTGCTCTTGCACAAAGGTTCCTATACACTCCAAAATCTTAAGTCCAAAGGTGCATACTTTGAGGATGAGTATACCAGCCACGCAGGGGTCTAGAGCTAAATTAGCTCCCCCTATGACCCTAAGGGCCATTCATGCAGATGTAGAGGGTGCATCCACTAGGGATGCATCCAATATATTCTCATCAATGTTATCCATCTTTCCTTTTAAAAAAATCAAGCTCACATCCTCTGAGGCTTTCACAAACTTGACTTCTCCTTCAAGATCCAAAACTGGTTCTTCGGTCTTTTTAGGGCTTTCTTGACCTTGTGTCCTTGATCTATAGAACTTTGAGATATGTCTAGCCTTGTTACAGGAGTGAAAAATGATTGGAGGTCTATTATTCCTTGGCACATGGACATGAGTCACCATTTTACATGTTCTAGCTGAGTGACCATTATAGTTACATATTTGACATGTAACATTCTGAGAACTTCTTACATTTGTCTGATTCTGATTTCTTTGATCATGATGAGTCCTGCTATTCTTACTAGTCTTGCAATTTATAGCTTTATGACCAAATCTATTGCATGAATAATAATAACCATTAAAAGGTCTTACCTCTATATAGTTTCTTACAATATGCACATGCTTGTTACATGCAAAACATGTGCATTCTACAAGCTTGCACTCATTCTTAGGAGGACCACCATTGTCTTTGGTTTGATCTCTAGTCTTCTCATTATCAGTAGAGTCTTTTTGTGTTTCCTTTCTTGCTCGCATATTGTCAATCTGATTTTGTGCTTCATTGTATCCAATACAACTAGTGTCTCCTTTGGCTCTTCTTGCATACAACTGAGATTCTACCAAATCAGCACTGGTGTGTAATTTTTCAATATGATCCTTTGCCTTTTTCAATTCAGATTCCAAGCTTTCTTTGATATTCCTTAGCTCCAAGATTTCTAAGTTAGCTTCCCTTAGTTCTTCATTGAGTTGAAGATTCTCCTTGACTTGTTCATTATAGACATCTTGATTGTTCATCAGTTTGTCATCAAATTCTTCAAGTTGACTTAATAAGGATGCATTTTCTTCATTCAACTTCTTGAATTTTTCTTCAAGATCACTGTTAGAGCATCCTTTCAAATCCTTTCTTAGTCTTTTGATAACTAATTGAGCATCACTGACTTTTTCTTTTAGTTCTTCAATTTCTCTTTTTGAATTGTCCAGGTCTTCACGAGCGGCTTCAAGATTCTTCTTCAGATGTTTCATTTTTGCTTTTTCCATGATCTCCTTAATTGATTTAACTTCTTTGCTAAGGACCAGAGCTCTGATACCAATTTTTAGGAATGGGAACATTGAGAGGAGGGGGGGGGGGGGTGAATCAGTGTTCACTGTATTTTAACTTTTCCCTTTAATCTTTATTCTAATCTTAAATGCTTAAGTACTGAAATAAACATTCACATAAACATGAAACATGAAATCAACACATGACACCAATAAGGTTATGGGGAAACCTAGATAGGTAAAAACCCCGGTGGGACTTGATACCCACTAATATTTTGCACTAGTGTTTTGTGATCTTTGTTGGAAGATCCTTTACCTTGTTAGGAGTAGCTTTACAATGCTTTAAGTACAGTAGACCTTGTTAAGGGTCAGACCCTATTAGGAGTCTTTTACAATGATCCCTATTAGGGGAGTGGACTCACTATCCTAGAGCTCATTGCTCAAATGGTGAAGGCTACAACCTTCTGATATCAGATACACACTATATCTGTAGGTGAACTATCACTGTGACACTGCTTGTCAGATTAGTTCCTTTGGTACGTTGATGATTTGACCTCTAGAAAAGATCTAATACATCTTATGCTATCTTCGCATACCTCTTCTTTCTTATCACAACTCTATTACAACTTTCATATTGAATAAAATGGGTGCATCTTATATTTATATGCTCATATAAACAAGACAATTAGGTTGGCCCTAAAATTAATTACAAACAACACTTCCGAATGAATTGGCTTAAGCCTGCTTAAAATTATACATATAAGCATGTCAGCAACCTAAATACAATGGGTGCATGGCCTTTACAACATTAAATTATAATTTCAAACCAAAATGCTAACTGTCGGCTCCATGCTTTGTTCTCTGTTGGCACACACTGGCTGTGCAACTTCAACTGACTGTATCTTTCACATCTTTGCATATCTACTTATGCGCTCATAGACTAAGCATAAGTATAGTCTAAAAAGTTTAACTTCCAGGGCACATACCATAATTCATCCATACACATGTGCGTTGATGCTCTAAGCTACAAGAACTCTATACACTATCCAATCTTCAACACTTAACTAAATTCTGATCTTTACACTAAGTGCGCTGACTGCAAACTGCTATATGAATTTGTTGCCGTAATGACAACACTATATCTAGTCATATACCTCAGTATAGAAAAATTTCCAACATACCCTTGAGGGGTAATCAATAGTTTTTTAGCCCCAGAACCTCCTTGTGTATATGCTCTGTCAAAGTACAACTTCTATGTCTTGGCTTCTATGTTAACAATTGCTGAATCCAGAAACTCCACTTGAATGGTTTGCGTAGAAATCAATGGGTTTTCAGCTAAGTGATCTGCTATCACTTAACCTTTAGTGGCCTTCCTATCCACATACTCAATGTCGAACTCACTTAATATCATGACCCATTTTTCTATTCTACCCGTTAAGGCAGTTTTGCTAAGCAAGTATTTTAGAGGATCAATTTTTGCAATAAGCTTCACCTTGTGCATCAACATGTAATGTCTCAATTTTTGGGATGCAAAGACAACCACTAGACATTCTCTTTCCATGAATGTGTAATTGAGTTCATACTTGATCAATGTCCTACTCAAATAGTAGATTGCTCTTTCTTTCCCTTGATCATCCTCTTGCGCCAAAAGAACTCCTAAGGACCTCTCGGTAGAAGATATGTACAATAGAAATGGTTTTCCCTTGATTGGTGGCACTAGAATTGATGGATTTATTAAATAAGTCTTCAAAAAAGTGAAGGCTTTGTCGCATTCTTCATCCCACATGAAAATGGTGTCTTTGTGTAGCAACCTTGTGAATGAATGACATTTTTCCACCAATTGAGAAATGAACCTTGTTATTTATTGTAGCTTCCCTTGAAGAGAACTCATTTGGCTTATGTTCTTTGGAATTTACATATCCATTATTGCTTGGACCTTTTCAGGATCCACCTCAATCCCATTAGCGGAAACTATGTAGCCTAATAATTTGCTAGATTAAACACCAAAGGCAGATTTTTTTGGATTAAGCCTCACTTTAAATTGTTCCAATTGGGTAAATATATTTTCCAAAATTTGTAGGTGATCTTTTCTTTTATGTGACTTTGCCAATATGTCATCCACATAATCTTCTAGAAAGGTGTACATCATATCATGGAAAATAGTGGTCATTGCCCTTTGGTATGTAGCTCTGACAATTTTGAGGCCGAAGGGCATTACGTTCTAACAAAAGGTACCCCAAGGGCATGTAAAGGTTGTCTTCTCTTGGTCTTCAGGTGCAATTTTTATTTGATTGTATCCACTAAAACCATATATTAATGAATACATGGAGTGACTAGCTGTCAAATCCACTATTGTATCTATGCTTGGAAGTGGGAAGTCATCTTTGGGACATGCAAGATTCAAGTCTCTAAAATCTGTGCATACACGAATGGATTTTTTGTGCTTCGTGACTGGTACAATATTGGATATCCATTCAGCATATGCAATTTCTCTTATAAACCCCAATTTCAACAATTTCTCCAATTTGGCTTTGACTAGGAGAGCTATATGTGGGTGCATCTTTCTCAACTTTTGCTTGATGGGCTTAACCCCTGGTTTAACATTCAAATGGTGCATGATGAAATTAGGATCCAATCCTGGCATGTGGCATAGGACCATGAAAAGTTCACTTGTTTTTCTTGGAAAAACTTGATAAAATCCTTTCTTTCTAAAGGTATAAGTGAAGCTGCTAGGTGTATGAATTTTAGATCCAATTCTATTCCAATGTTGACCTTCTATGTTGGCTCTATGAGAATTGGGGACCTTTCTTCTTCATGTTCGGGTAGGGTATCCAACCTCTCTTCCTTTGGTGCCACATTTGGGTTTTCACCATAGGAAACATCCTTTATCTTTACTTTTTTTGGTTCTAGTGCTACCACACAGTGGTTTTCATCACTAGAACTTTTCATTTTTTTCTTTGGATTAAGAGATTGGACCCCCACTATTCTCATCATGTTTGAATCAAATTCATTGGTGAAAGAGGGCTCAACTGCATTTAATTATTGGATCATTGTTTGGTCATTTGGGAAATAGAGTAGGTCACTTGGCTCGGTTAGGTCCCAATCAATAAGTTCAGGATGCATCAAGGGTAAGGATTCATTTGGTAAAGTGTCATCGGTTGGATTTATGGACATGACCTCATTGGATGGTTCATACATTATATCATTAAGGTTAATGACGTGAGCTTCCTCAAGATGGTCCATGGAAGAAGGATCAAATTCCTCTTCACTTGAGTCCTCAAAGACTTCTCTGGGAGAGAAAACATGCAGGGTAAACCTACCATATGAATCAACCCACCATGAAGGTATATAAGGTTCACCTACCCCCTGATAATAATGTGCTTTCCCTATGAGAGATTCTTGTGGATCTGCACTAGCTTGAGTATTGTCTTGAGTATTGTCCTCTAAGACTTCTATGGGAAAGAATGCATGTGGGTTAAAATTAACATTAAAATCACTTTCCCACGAAGGTATCTGAGGTTCCCTTTCCCTTGAATGAGTAATAGGTGCTTTCCCTATGTTGAGTTCTTGTATATTGGGATCTTCATTATCTTGAGTTTGCTGCCTAGGAATGTTAGCATAAGCATGTATTGTGACAATCTCTTTATCATGGCATGAGTCATCAGATAAATTATCCCACTCATAGTCTTGAGAATCATCACTATCAACATTAGATTCCACCATGTTCACTTGTGGATAGGAATCATGCATGGGGCTAGAACTTCCTCCTTTGTGCTAGTAGCCTACCCCTAATCTTTCTTCTTTTGACCTCCAAGAAGGTTCAATAGGCTCTAGCAAACCTCTATTTCTTTTGCCTAAGGGTCCTCTTCCCTTGTACCCCATTTTTTGCATTATTTCAAATCCTTTCCCATATTGATTGGTCTAGATGTTAATGTGCTAAATTCTCTCCAAAGGGGTATTTGAGGTATCATTTTCATCTTGATAAAGCCATCGGAGAACTTCATCTTATTATTTGTCAAATGCTGCCCTGTCAGTTTCTCTTACAAAATAAGAGTTATATTTATGATGAAGATGTTCCTTGGATGGTTTCCCATGTGTTCTTGGAGGTGTAGGTAAGTCAAAGAGGGAAATAGAATATTCCCCTACTCCCTTGGAATTAATTCTACATTGTTTTTCAAATGTATACATCATCTCACTCATTTTTTTGTAATGGTCCTCTTTATCTTTTTCTTTCTCCTCTTTGGTGGGTTTTGAAGGTTCTAACTTTGGTGTAGATGCTTTATCTAAATTTTCATTTGAAGTTGGACCCTCATAACTCACTTTCTCCTTTCCTTTAGTTGATGTAGTTGAGTTAGTTCAAGGAGGGCTTGGAGTAGAAGTAGCACTTAATGTTAACTTAGGATCATCCATTTTAATGTCTTCAATAGTAGCTCTTGGAATAATCCCTTCTCTGTTATGTGGAATAAATAATTCATGAAGAGGCTTTAGTGCATTGCAATATTGGAAAGGGTTTGAATCCCCTCCAATCATGATTTCCTCACCCATGTATGGAAATTTTATGCATTGATGATACATGGATGGAACTGCTTGCATATCATGGATCCACAACCTCCCCAATAAGATATTATAAGTTAGTTTCATATCTAAGACTTGGCATTTTGTATCCTTCTTGATAGGTCCAACTTGAATGGGTAATACAATCATGCCTTTCGAAGATCTTTCCACTTCATCATAGGCATTTATGGTAATTCTTTTTGTAGGATCAATGCATGACTCAGATAATCATAGAGATTTGACAAGGCTCAAAGTGAAGATGTTAAGACTAGATCCCCCATCTATGAGAGCTCTCTTGACCCTATGTCTTTCAATCAAGACTTCTATATGCAGTGGTAGATTTTGGGGATGAGTAATGGACATGTCATCATGATCTAAAAATGAAAGGCAATGGGGTGCAATGAGATGTCCTACCATATTCTAAAACTTCTCCTCTTCCAAGTTGATAGGAACATTAGTTTCCACTAAAGATTTTTCCAAAATCTCCTTATGATTTGGAGATAGTTTTAATAACTCCAAGATAGAAATTTGTGCTAGAGTATTTTGTAGTTGATCCACCAAACTATATGGTTTTTGCTATTGTAGCAAGTTGTTTTTCCAAAATGCTGGATTGCGGAGGGCCAATAGGTCTAGGATCAACCCCTTGTAGGGTAATCCTTGAATCCTACCCCCTAGTGATAACATTAGATGTTTCCTTTTGGGGCTGTTCTTTAATCACAATAGTATTGACAACATGCTGATGACTAGATAAAGTATTGATGATTTTTTCATAATGATCTTCATTACTTTGAGGCCCCTCTATAGAGATCATACCATTATCAATCAGGTCTTGCACCATGTTCTTTAGCTATAAGCAATCATTTGTCTTATGCCCTCTAATTCTATGATATTCATGGTGACTATTCTCACTCCACCAGCTAGGCTTGTTTTGTGGCTCATAGGGTTGAATGCTAGGTAAATTAATGATCTTATTAGCAATGAGAGTCCTTAATGATTTCTTGAGAGGTTCACCCAAAGGTGTGAAGGTCCTCTTGGGAGTTGGTGCTAAGAATTGCTTAAACTTGTTACCTCCTTGATTGTTCCCAAAGTTGCCACTATTGGTATTACTGTTGAAGGGCACTTTAGGAGATTGATTTGCATTGTTCACCTGATTAGGTGTTCTTGTGAGAGAAAAGGGAGTCACTTTTAAATTATTAGAATCAACAACACCATCATTGACTACTCCTTTATTGTTGTTCTTCAACCCAAACTGATTATAGCTGTTAGAAAAGTTCTTATTTTGGTTGTTATGGTTGTTGTTGGAGGTATTGTTATTGTAATTCTTATTATCCTTATAGAGTTTTAACTCTCCACTCTTAACTAATACCTCTTTCGTAGTCACCCCATTTTCAATAAGGTCTTGGAAGGTCTTAGGACATTGCATTCTCAACTGATAATTCATCTCATTACTTAAGCTATTGATAAAGATATCCATCTTCTCTTTTTTTGGTACACTCGAAGGATATCTAGCAAATACCATCTTCCATCTTTGTAAGAAGGTTAGGAATCCTTCTCCTTTTTTCTTGGTATTACATAAAATGATCATTGTGACTTTGTGTTTGATATTGTATGAATAGTGTGTCACAAATTTAGAAGCCAGCTCTTCAAATGTTTTAATGCTAGAAGGTAATTTCAAAAACCATTCCATGGCCATACCTCCCAAACTTCTAGGAAATAATCTCATTAAATAGGTGGCGTCGTGCATGAATTCCAAGCTCAATGTGCAAAATTCCCATAGATGATCTATTGGAAATTTGGCTAATGTGGATGCATAGATGTTTTCATTATGGCAACATATGATCTCTATTAAGAGTGCATAATTTGGAATGCAAGTATGCAAAGTTGAAGGAAGAAATTGTCTAAGTTTGGATATAGTGATCCTGACAGAGCACCCGATGAAGATTTAGTTGGTGACGTCCACTGGAGAAATATTTTTGTTTGCATAGTTAACTAAAGCTTATATAGAGTATGAGGATACCCCATCTCAGTGTGCATAAAGTTTGGAGTAGTATGGACAAAGTTATTCAAAGTTTATCGAAGACAGTTTTGCAGACAGAGCAGTTTTTGGAGACAGTTTTAGCGAAAGAGTTAAGGGATTATTTTTGCTTGTCAAAATAATGACTTAACATTATTAAGGAATGAAATCCTAGATGTTTACTCTTGGATAATGATTTTTGATGCTGACCATTTAAATTTATTAGCTTTAATAACTCATATATTAGGCATACTTGAAATGTAATGAAACATAGAAGTGATATGTAAAAAAAGAAAGAAAAGATAACTTGTGATAGTTGTATATTGTGATAGTAGCAAAGGCTATTGATGTGAAGTTGTAAGCAGTACCATATTATAGTCAGAAACATTTTTGTATTACCTATTTGGGCAGTGAGCTTAGCTGGTGATCAAGTTTTGTAATCTAAACTCCTAACAGGGTTAAGGCTTCTAACAAGGCCTAAAGTCCTTTAACCAGGACAGATCTACTATATATTGTAAATTGACTCCTAACAGGGTCCAATATCCCTAACAGGATAGTTTTGATTAGTGATCTTTGTGGGTACCATCCCCACCAGGGTTTTCCCTTGGCCAGGGTTTCCTCGAGAACATATGATGTGTTATGAGTTCTTTCTATTTACTGCTATGTTTGTTAATTAGCTTGATAATCTTTATATGCACTAAAGTAATCTGTTATATCCATAAGTGGGAAAATGAAAAAGTTTGTGAAATACTAATTCACCCCCCCCCCCCCCCTCTCAGTATTTCCTATTCTAACAATTGGTATCAGAGCATAGTTACTCAGAGAAGGAACATTCAAGGAAAGCTTAGCAGCTTGAGTAAGATCTCTATGGATATGGATCAACTTCAGAAGAATCTTGAAGAAGCTCTTGAATAGATTGATATGCTTACTGATGAAAGAAACTCCTTAAGAAGAAAATATGAAGATGCAAAGAATGCTATTGACAAATTAAAAGGTAAGATTGAAGATCTGAAATCTGAAAAGAAATCTGATATGCTTGTTGAAGATTGTGATGAATTAGAAAAAGAAAATGAGATCCTTAAGCATGAGTTGAAGATAGTAAATCTGAAGCTTAGTATGAAAGATGGAAATTTGAGATCTGATAATGAAAAATTGAAAATTGAGAATGAAGATCTGAGGTCAAGAATTGAAAAGGAAACATCCGAATCTAAAAAAGTAAAAAATGCAGTATGTGGAATTTGAGAAGTATAATAAAATTGTGAAAGGTGAATTAACTCAATCTAAACAACAACTTGAAAGGCTATACTCAAAAGGTGATAAGACTGAAAAACAAATTTCTTTTGAAGAACCATTATTTGATAGGACTGGATTTGGATATAGTATGTTTAGAACAAACCATGAAAGTAAGAAGCTAGATCTGAAGACATCTAAAAGTGTGGAGGAAATAAATCTAGATGAGAACACATTGGAAGAACCATCTAAAGAAGAACCACCTAGAGAGAAAGATGAATCAAAGCAAGATGAATCAAAGCAAGAAGAATCAAAATAGGAAGAATCATCTAAAGGTATACAAAGAGAATTCAAAGGTAGATGTTTTGCTTGTAATACTATTGGGCACATGAAGAGAGATTGCATAGGTAAGCAATTTAGATCTTTTAATGGACATTGTTATAATTGTCATAGTTTTGGACATAGAGCTAATGAATGTAGAAGACCTAAAGTAATTTTGAATAATTATGATAGAATGATTGGGAATACTAACAATGCAGATAAGAAATTTATTGAAGTAATGAATCAAAGAAAAGTGGTAGTATGTTTTAGATGCAACAAAGTAGGACACATTGCTAGAAATTACAGGTCACAGATTAACCAGCAAGGACAGAGATTTGGAAACAATGGAATCATTTGTTAGATATGTAACAAGTTTGGACACTCAGCAAGATTTTTCAAAATGAACAATGGAGGTTATCATCATAACCCTAACCCTAGGAACAATGCAAGAAGGAATGAAAATGTAGGAAACAAAGAGAAAGGTTGTTGTAGCAATAAAGATGAAGTAGAATTTGACAAAGGCACAGATCAAGGAGGTATAGTCAGCACTGAAAGTAGTCAGGAAGGTAATGTAACCAATGGTAAGGATGAATCTTTACCTGACCCTTCTTTATGTACTTAAATTATGTAAGTTTCTGTAGTTTAGGACTTAGGATTAGTGTAGATTAGGAATTTGAATGAGTTAAGTTTTGCATAGTTAGATGTAGGTTTATTATGTTGTACTAATGCTATGGTTAAGTGCGCAAAAGAAAATATTATGTTTTGTGAGGTCGCATAAAGTTTTATGATTGCAGGTTTGCAGAATCAACTTTTTGAGGTTTTAGAGGCAAAATGAATGAATGCGATGTTAGATCGAGTTAATGTGAAGTGTTATAAGGGAAAAATTGAAGTTATTACAATTACAAAGTGATTGAAAGGGGATTTGAAAGAAGAAAAGTGAGTTGAGGATGATTTGAAGAAGTTTGGAAGCAGTTTGCAGCGACGATCATACTGAAACCCTAGATTTGCAAAGTTGAGGTATTTCTTGATCTTTAATCAGTTGATAAGATGGATATTTCTATGGTTCATAATGTTAAGGATAAGAATAGACCAAAGATTAAGAAAGAACCAGTAGAACCAACTAAAATTGATGACAGTTTAGCATTATCATCCGTACTAGATAGAGTATTGCACATTGAGAATGTTAAGGGATATTTAGGTTGTAAGTTTGAAACTTTGGGAGATGTAGACTTTAGTGATGATTACAGGAAATTGTACAATCAAGACATGTCAGTTAAACCAGCTTATGGGAACTTAGAGATCAATGAAATCATCAAATATTCCATGAAGTATGAATTCAATGATGAGGAATGTACCAAGATCATTTTAAGTAGAATCCACAATGGGAAATTCTGGATGGAGGATAGAGTTATTGATATAACTGTTGACCTAATTCATGAAGTTACTAGATTATCTAAAGTTGGAGAGATTCCACTGAATGAAAAGAACATGAGAAAGATTGTTTTACATAACATTGGATCTAGTTATAATGGTAGAGGAATTGTGATAAGCAAGATTAAGCAAGATGATGTTAGGTACCTTTGCAAGATCCTAACAACTAAATTCTATGGTAGTTCAAGGGAATATGACATGGCTACATGAATGATTCATGTAGCTTATCTTATGCGTGTTGAGAAGAAACCAGTAGACCTATGTGAAATCTTGAAAATTTAGTTATTTGAGAACTTAGAAAAGATTAAGAAGGCTAAGTACACTCAGTTTAGGTTTTCATCTCTGATAACCTATATGTTTTTCCATATTTTGAGAAGATTTCCTTAAATAGTAGATTGGAGTGACAATGTGAACACAATGGAAAGAATAAACTCACTATACATGAAGCACCTTTTTGATAAAGTTAATGACAGTGTGAAGCTTGTGTTGAAGACTTTTCAGAATATTGTCAAGAACAAGTCAAGGATTCCTCAATCCTTAGTTGAAAAGCATAAAGATGACATTTGTTTTATGCTTGACACTGATTTCAGCTACATTGAAGTAGTTGAGCCTAGAATGGAATTCATAGACCCTCTTGGCTATGAAATATCTGAAGCAGAAATAGTAGGATATGTGAATAGATTGTTAAAGTGTGAGTTGGATGATCATGCAAACAGGTTTGGAACCTATGAAGAGAATTTCAACTCTGCAATAAGTTTGAGAGAAAAGAAGCAATCTAGTAAGAGAGTTGAATCTACTATGAAGAAAATATTGAAAGAATCTGGTATGTCAAGTCATGAGTTTGACATAGGTAAGAAGACTGCAAAAGCCCTGAGGTAAAGTGAAAATCTTGTAATTCCACCTGAGACATCAAGTGTAGATCCTGTTGATCCGATTGTAGTAAAGGTAAAAGTTGAAGTACCTGAAAAAGATGAAGGAGATAAATATTTTTCTCCTATTCCTAGCAAAAGAGTAAAAGTTAGTGCAACAGGACCCGACAAGAGATAGAAAGTGGTTGTACCACCTATTCCTAGAAATGTAGCAGTAATTAAAGATGATTATGTAGTTTCAGTCAAGAAGAAAATTTGGAAACCAAGAATTGAAAGAGTTAATGAAGATATATTGAAGCATGGAGACTTCACTAAGTTGAATAAATTCTATGATCTGTATGGATCATTTGACAGATTGAACTTTGAAAATGCAATGGTTACACATATGATTGTGGTAGATAAGAAACTTAGCACCATTCATGGTAAGATCCCAGAAGATTTGTATAACAGACTTGTGAATAGAAAATAGAGAGCACAAGAAGAAGACATGAAGATGAGAGAATAGGTAATCAGATAGTTTTGTGAAGTTAAGGATGAAGATCATTTGAAGAGATTCTTGAAGTCTCTTGGAACTTTATTGAGAACAAAGAGAAGAATAATCCTTATAATGGGAGGCAAAAAGGAGGAAGTACAAAAAGAGATAGAGCAAGCAGTAATGCAAGTTCTTGCAGATTTAGTTGCAGAAAAGCATGTTGAATCAGACCCTCAGCAGAAGCAATCAGAGGAACCGCATGCAGAAAAAGTTGGTATTGAAGAAGTTCCATCTTCTTCACATATCAATATTGGCAAAGAATCAATGGATATTGAAGGCACCAAAGTGACTTTAGAATTAGATGATGTAGTGTTTCATGATCTAGGAAATATTGTTGACAATTTGGCTTTGGGAGAGAAAGAAATAGTCATAGAATCAGAGAAGAATACAGAGGTAGAGGAAGCACCAACAGTATCAGAATCAGTTCCAGTAGAGCAGATAGTCAAAGGTAAACAAATTTTGACAGAGGCCACTACCTCTAGTGCACCTTCTAAACCGGTTGAAGACATTAATGCACCTGACAGTAAGAAGAGGCATATTGGCTCAATGTTTGAAGACCTTGGAAAAGAAGTTGAAGATGATGATCAGCTTGAGTTCATTACATCTCTAAAAAAAATAATTGGAAAGAATAAGAAGGTGAAAGACCTTGAAGGCAAAGTTAGAGTTTTGACAGAGAAACTTGAGAGTGTGATCAGCACTAAGGTATCTGAATCAGATCCACTTGAGAAAGCTCAATCAGTAATAAATTATTTTGACTCTGAATTTTCTAACTTGAAGGATATTGCGAAGATAAAAGTTCAGGAAGACTTTGAAGTAGAAATGCAACAAACTTTGAGTGTAAATATTCAAAATGATATTGGTAGTTTAGATGTATGTATAAAGAATTTGAGGAGACACTTTGAGATAGGAAATAATTTTTATATACAATGTACTAAATCAGAAATCATAACATTTGAAGACGATAAGAAGATCAGAGAGAAGCTAGATGCTATTACAGCTGAGACAAACACCTTGACAAGCCCTAATGTCAAGATAAGTTCTATTGAGAAGAACATAAGGAAATTGAAAGATGAAATCAGAATGATAGCAGAGGAGAAGAATAGAAAGATGATCAGGGTTAACATCTTGAGAGAGCATGTCTCAATCAAGATATCAATTGTTGAAGATCAAATTGAGCAGTGTCTTTCACCAAAGACATCATTTTAGAAGTTTAGCTTCAATTCCCTACAAGCTTGTCAGATAGTAGCATACGGATTGAGTACTCTACTCAATGTTGCTGAATCCATCAGGATAATATGGGAGAAAGATTTTGAATCTTGGAAGTTAGAGTTTGGTGATTGTGTTGCAAGCCTACCGGCTTTGCAATAATTGATAATAAGGTATAAAGTTTTTGTAATTTTTGTACACCCTATCTTTGTCATTGTTGTCAAAGGGGGAGAGATAGTAGCAAAAAATTATATATATGTTGAGGAAGGATACTCATAGGGGGAGATATTCTATGGAGTATGATATTGTATACATATTGTATAACTTTTGGCCACAAAATTTTGTATAAGTTTTTTTTGAAAGTTTTGTTTGCACACTTAGCCAATTCTCCCATATGTTGCCACCAATGACAAAGGGGGAGGTTTTTGGAAATTTGGCTAATGTGGATGCATAGATGTTGTCATTATGGAAACATATGATCTCTATTAAGAGTGCAGAATTTGGAATGCAAGTATGCAAAGTTGAAGGAAGAAATTGTCTAAGTTTGGATACAGTGATCCTGACAGAGCACCCGATGAAGATTTAGTTGGTGATGTCCACTGGAGAAATATTTTTGTTTGCATAGTTAAATAAAGCTTCTATAGAGTATGAGGATACCCCATCTTAGTGCACATAAAGTTTGGAGTAGTACGGACAAAGTTATTCAAAGTTTACCGAAGACAGTTTTGCAGACAGAGCAGTTTTTGGAGACAGTTTTAGCGAAAGAGTTAAGGGATTATTTTTTCTTGTCAAAATAATGACTTAACATTATTAAGGGACAAAATCCTAGATGTTTACTCTTGGATAATGATTTTGGATGCCAACCATGTAAAGTTATTATCTTTAATAACTCATATATTAGGCATACTTGAAATGTAATGAAACATAGAAGTGATATGTAAAAAAAGAAAGAAAAGATAACTTGCGATAGTTGTATATTGTGATAGCAGCAAAGGATATTGATGAAAAGTTGTAAGAAGTACCATATTACAGTCAGAAACATTTTTGTATTACCTATTTGGGTAGTGAGCTCAACTGGTGATCAGGTTTTGTAATCTAAACTCCTAACAGGGTTAAGGCTTCTAATAAGGCCTAAAGTCCTTTAACTAGGATAGATCTACTATATATTGTAAATTGACTCCTAACAGGGTCCAATATCCCTAACAGGATAGTTTTGATTAGTGATCTTTGTGGGTACCATCCCCATCGGGGTTTTCCCTTGCCCAGGGTTTCCTCGAGAACATATGATGTGTTATGAGTTCTTTCTATTTACTGCTATGTTTGTTAATCAGCTTGATAATCTTTGTATGCACTAAAGTAATCTGTTATATCCATAAGTAGGCAAAAGAAAAAGTTTGTGAAATACTGATTCACCCCCCCCCTCTCAGTATTTCCTATTTCTAACATGATCTTGAGGATCAGATGTTCCTTCGTATTTATCATACTTAGGAAATACTACATTAATAGGGAATGGCACCATGAATAGACTCTTGTCAAATGGAAAATGACATAATGCTTCTATTGAAAATGGCTTTGGAGCCCCGCTTTGCTTTATTTTGTCCAATTGCATTTGAAATAACTTAAATTGTTTATTCATGATATCGATCGGGCTCTCTTCAACTTCTGGTGGTCTAAGTTGATTAACATCATAGTCACGAGGGAGTTTAAGACTTGTTCGGGCTAGGTCTAGAAAGTACTTTTCCTTGTCTCTTTCCATGGATTTCTCCATGAGTTTTAGAAAGTACGGGCTTTGTATAGCTTCACTAACCTTTTCATCAGTGGCATCTTCAGCGGTTGGTTCACTATTGGCCCCATTATTATTGTTGTTAATCCCTTGACTGTTAGGCTCTATTCCTCCATTATTGGTATTACCCTGATTGTTTGGGTCAATACCTCCATTGTTGTTATTACTCAAGCTACCAGAGTACATCATGTTGGTTTTCGATTCTTGAACGGGTGGTTCTTGTGGTATTCTTGGGGTAGAAAAAGTATCACTCAGGAAAGGAAGCTCTTGGCTTAGATAAGTTCCATCTACTTGAAAGGTTTTCTTTATGTAATATGATTGAGTGAATGCTAGCATGAGTATACAAGCTCTTGGATATGGGCTTGATCTTACTTTCTTTTGTCCAAATCCTTATAAAATTTTCAAAATTGCTCAAAACTAGGATTTCTGACCAGGCAAGATATTGGAACAAATAAAATAGCCAAAAGGGTATCTAAATATGAAATCAACATTTTTTGAAATCCTCAGGAAATGTTCACTATTTGCCCTATTTAAATTTTGGACGTCACTTGCCTGAGTGTAGGCATGACTTTAAACTTGATACGTGGTGACTAGAATATTCTTAGGCATCACTCTACAGGTGAGTAGATAGCTTTTGCCTATTGGTAGGTGTGATTTAAATTTTTCCAGGCATCACTTCAACTATTACAGGTGTGAATTTATTATTTCCAAGTGTCTTTTTACAAATCATAGGCATAATTTCTTTATGCATAGGTGGTTTTTCTCGTTGTGTAGGTGGCACTTTACAGACCAGGTTGTAAATTTCAAATTTTAAAAATTGTAAGATCAGGTCTGTGGAATTTTCTTGCTTGAAAATGAAGTACAAATGCAACACACACATCAAATTTGCACCATGTCCCTAAAACCACACTAAAAGTGTATGTTCTCGGTCATTTTTCACAAGTATTAAACAAGAAAGTCTTCCAAGAAATCTATCTATAGTCAAATTTGGCTTTTAACATGTTTGGCTATATAAGGTAGCTTACTACTTATCAGGATTTAATGAATATTTCCATTCTAAATCATGTCAAGCTCTTTTTCCCACTTGTGGGCTTCCCACACCCACAAAAGCATGATTTGGTGCAATCCAAAAGGACTACAAGAGGAAGTGAAAAAACTTGCACATAACCTAGTCAGTCCCCTATTAAGGAAGATCATATTTTTTTTAGAGTGGGTTGGATAGTACCATGGCTAAAGAGATTATCTCCCACTTGGGTCATTCCATCTCACCATCCTCGTAAGGAAAATCTTGGGAGGCAGACCCTCTATTGCTTTATTTTAACTAGCATGTATGGAAAAGAAATAAATTAAACTTAGTCCAACAAGTTTGGGAATTTGGTTCTCTTAAAAAGTGAAGAGCATATCCCTATTGTTGTTCTTTGTTCCAAACACTTTAAGCAACAATTGTTCTTTTTCAATCTCTTGACAAAGAGATTCTTATAATTGAAGTGTTTGGTTAATTCCTTATTTCTATTAAGCTAGATCCAATGAAAGCCACAATTTAAGCAAATGCAAGCTTGATTTGATGAATACCTCTTTTTTGTAGCTAGCAAAGGCTAGGTGCTTTTATGAGATTTTTGGCTTTTTAACTTGCTCACTCACCTAGTGGCGATCGTTCCCACTCCCTCCTCCAACAAGTTAGTCTAACAAAGCCATTAAAAATGAGGGAAACAAAAAGGAACAAAGTGCAATTTCCATTAAGTGTTTTTGACAAGATTTTTCAAAGAAATTCCAACAATTTAATGTAAGCAAATTTTAACTCAAAGTAGGGAATTTAATCTTGTATGCATCTAACACTTTAATGCAATTTTTGTAAAGATCTTCTTCAAATTTTAAGCTATCCAAAATCAGAGTAGTATGAATCTCTTTTTCATGTTTTAATTGGATTCTTACCTCTTTACTTGTGTGACTCTACTCTCTGGCTTTCGTACCTTTCTATGTTTGCTCATCTGGAGGAAAAATACAGATAGAGAGTTAAAAAACCAAATTCAATAATCTGATAGAAAATTGAAATGAAAAATGCTAGGTGTCATTAGTCAACTAATATGTGTGATTTAAAGACTAGCAGGTGTAACTTTAAAAATAACAGGCATCACTTTCCAGTGACTCAAGCGATATTTAAAGATCAGTAGGCATAATACTTTAAATGATAGGCATTAAAAGTATTGAAAATTGCGTATGATAAGATATTTAAAGCGGCAATAAACAACTACTCATATTCATTTAAGAAATACTAGGTGTGATAGATCACTATAAATTGCATTGTAAAGATCGTCACATGTGGCAAAAGACAACAAATACGTGGTATTTCTCAGTTCTTAGGCATCTCTTTACAGTCTTAGGTGCAACAATTTATCTCACAGATGTCACACTTTATCTCTCAAGTGTCAGTTAATTGCTGGTAAGTGTCGTCATAATAGCCACAGGTGTCTCTAAATTCTTCATAAGCATCGTTTCATGAAATTAGGATAATCAACTACAATTCTAGAAAAATACAATGCAAATTTAAGCTAAGAATTGAAATTAACATCCTTGACATCCCATGGTTCTCTAACTAATTTGGTAAGTAGAGCTCTCAACCTATTCTCTACTAGTGACAAATCTAGAATGAGAAATATGATAGTACAAATGCTTAATCTAGCTCTCAAACTCTCAAATTGATAAAAAGATGATGCAAATGCTCTCAATTGCTCTCAATTGCTATGGAATTTCCTATAATGGTGATGCTTTGCAAATGAATTTCTAAGATGATTATTGCTCTCAAAATGCCTCTCATTTATAGTAAAATCCCAAGGGTAGGGGGTAGAGTGAAGTAATCATGATTTAGCCTTGGCAGAGTCAAAAACTTTGCAATGTTTTTAAATGGGGGGACAATTTAAATGTTTGTCTCAAAGGTTTGGACCAAAGGACAAAATTGAGTGGTTGAGATTCAAAGTTTGAAATGTGTGATTGAGATTCAACTATTTTGAGTGATCCATGTGCTTTTGTTCCTCAATTCTCATTGGTTGCTCAATTTGTTGTTGAAAGATATTAGGATTAATTAAATTCCATTAATTAATTAAATTAGCCATGTAAGGGAATAGGTTCACTTTGATTTTTGATTTAAAACCATACAATTAATTGATTAAAATCAATTATACAATGTTTTTGGTCCCTTTAAGCTTGTATTTAATTATTTAATGTCATTATTTGATTTTTCCTTTGATTTTATTGATTTTGTCCAATTTTGATTTAATAAATGTCCATTTTGATTTGATTTGATCCATTTTGATGGGAATTAGTGCATTTTGGTAAGATTTTGCAATTTTATGATTTAAAAGCACTTACCCAATTTTGAGTGTCTACACAAGTATCTTAGTCAAAAGAATAATAGTAAAAATAAAAAGAAAAGGAGTTCTGAGGGTGAAAACCACTTTGTGGCAGTCTCAGAACCTACAAAAGTAAAAATAAATGATGTATCCGAAGGTGAAAACCTCTCTGAGGTGCCTAAGGATGAGATATTTGATGTCCTTATGAGTCATTTACATGACAGATCTCCAGTACTAATTGAGCCCACTCAATCTATCAACTTGAGAACATTAGAAGAACCAGAGTTGATCCATGTAGCACAATCCTTATCAGAAGAAGAAAAGAAAAAATTTACTACATTCCTAACAGAAAAGGAGATTAACTTTGCATAGAAATATTTAGATATGCTAGGGTTGGATCCTGATCTTATAATGCACCATTTATCTATAGCTCTAGGGATCAAACTTGTTAAGCAAAAAATGAGAAAGATGCATCCACATGTTGCACTCTTGGTCAAAATTGAATTAGAGAAACTACTAAAAGCTGGATTCATTTGTGGTATTGACTATGATGAATGGATCTCTAACACAGTTCTGTGTGATAGAAAATGGTCACACTTCTGTGAATCCTTGCATTTGAGAATACCCAATAATGAGCTCTCGAATATCAATTCACAACTCTCTATCTGTGGAGTGCATGAATTGTTATGAGGCTCTCAGATTGACTGAGTTGAACCCATGCAAGTACACCACAGAATGAGAGATTCAAGGATGAGAAGCAAGAATGCTAATCTCCATTGAATCATCAAGTTCTTGCATGCAAATGAAATTAATCTATATGATTGCAATGCAAGAAAATAAACTACTTTATTGAAATGAAGATTAAGCTAAAACAATGAAATAAATTAAACTAAAATGCTATGAGTATTAAACTATATGTAAATATGCAAGCTAAATAATGATCTCAAAAAATCTAATGTAAAAACTTGCAGCATAACAATATTCTAAAAATTCTGGATCTTTTATTGAGAAGGAGAGGGCTCCTTATATAGGAAAATGAGGAATTGAATGCATCCCCAAGAACCATGTGGGATTAATTCAAAAAGAGGAAAGAAAAATCATTTTTAGAAAGTGTGGAGAGAAAAGGAAATCTCTTTATTTTATTTATTTTTTATTTCACTTATTTCCTTTTTCATCACAAAAGATCTTTTGAGAGGATTTTATTTATTTTAAAAGAATAATTCGCTTTTAATGAAATAAAATAAGGTTATTAATTAAAAGATGAATATTAATAAAATAAAATAAAATCATTTAATTAAAAAGGGTTTTAATTAAATAAATTTATTTTACTTAAGAGATATTACTTTCAATTAAATAAAGTTATTTTATTTATTTAAAAGGGATTATTTCTTTTAATTAAATAAAATTATTGATGACATGATTAAACCTTAGGAGATTATTGAAATGATTGAAATAGTTATGATTTGATCAAGGAAATTGATTTGAATATATTGTAAAGCATTGATTCAGAAAATTGATATTTGACAAATTGAATAAATGGGGCCCAAAGTCTAGGTGACCATTTTAGGGTGCATACATTTGCCCCTCTTTGACTAATGTGAGGTCGACTCAGGATCACATGCAGTCAAAGAATGGAATTGAAGTGTGAGATCGATTTGGGATCACAAAACAACCCAGATGTGTGTTCAACGGATGGGAACACATCAGGACATAGATAAGTAGATTGAAAAAGATAAGGCCAACACCTGTGAATATGTAATTGTCAAGTCTCAAATAAGAGATAAGAATCTCAAGCAAGGTTGCCCCAAGAGAAGCAATTCATAAATTTGATAAAGCTGAATCAAGCATTGAAGTTTGGTAGGTACTGCCCCCTCATGATCGAAATCAAAATGAGATAGAGGAGAAATAGTAAATTGATAAATTTGATCAAATCAAACTAAATATAAGGTTCTTGATGTAAGATGAAAGATATAAGAATCACAGAACTAAGGTAGCTTACCAAGAAAGATTATGCCCCAAGGTTGAATTAGAAGAAAAGAAGTGGGATGAAAGCGAATGGAAGATAGAAGTTTGGAATAAATGGAAAGAAATGGAGAGAAGAAAGAGAATTTTCCTCCTGAAAGAAGATGCCCCAAAATCAATCAACTGTTTAAGATAGGGAATTTCGATGGAGATCATGAAAGAAGGTAAGGAAATGAAGATCAAAACGTGACTATAGTTGAGTAAAAGTCCACAAGAAAGATGAAGGAAACCCTCTCAAAACTCATAATGCAGCCTAAAAGTGCAAATTTAACATGAAGTCTAAATAATGTAAGCTACATGGAAATGCAAAGGTGTACTTGCAATAGGGTAACATAGGATTTTTGTGTTCATCATTCATTAGAGAATGTAAGAGAACTTATTTTCATCATAGGGCCATTATTACCGGACATCGGACGATCACACAATCATCACTAGTCACAAATGCAACTATGAAGATATGAATGTGATTTATATCAAATTGGAATGTGGAAATATTCTAACATGAGCATCAAGGACATAAAGGTCAAGATGACTACAATGTTAGCTTACCCAATTTAATGTAGCAAAACCACACTTGCATCAAGGCATAAATGCCAGGATGACCATAAGAACGGTTGTGCAAAAATTGTCAAGGATGATGCCTTAAATCTCCTAAGTGTGTCAAGGAGACAACAAGAGACACTGAAGAGGTTCAAGATGACACCCACAAGTAGAAAGAAAATAAAAACATGCCCCATGCCTCAAGTCTTCTAGCTATGCATCATGGAGAGACTTATTAGATAGGGACACTCAATGAAAATCAATAACAGTCAGCACACAAAGAAAAAAATCATGACATATCTCAAGCATTAAATGTTCCATTTAAAAATTTAAGTGTGTAAATTGATACTGAGTTTCAAGGATAAGGACCAAATGCTTGCAAGCAGGTAAGATCACATGACCAAACTGGATAAGACCAAACTGATAAGTGTTGAAAAACACTCGATGTCAGGAGTTGTGTTGAAAAAGACAGTTGGGTTGGTGTTGAAAAATACCATTTGCGAGGTGTCCTAAAGACAAGCATATCCAAGAGACCAAAGCTAACATAGTGATGCCCCCTAGACAAAGACAAAGACCAATTCCAAACCAAGGCGACAAGGACAAGGCATGATGGAGAAAGGCTAAGTGTCGAGGACGCATGCTAAGAAATAGGGGTGCAAAGGCCTCAAGTAGTGCCCGTTTCTAGGTTTTCACCACTGGAAGAATTTTGTCAAGACTTTTTATAATTTTTTTGTATTTTTTGCTACCAAGGCACCTGTTTCCAAGTTTTCACCAAGGCACTTTTTCTTCTTTTTTTTTAGAATTTTTTTTTTTTTGATTTTTTTGTATTTTTTCAACATCATATATGAATTTTTTTGGAATTTTTTCAGGATCAATAAGGTATATACAAAGGATGCCCCCAGATAGAATGGGCATCAAGGATAGAACTTCTTCAGGTGCAAAACATTGATAGGCTCAGGGAGCTACTCCTCCTCTTCAGTAGATAGTAAATAAGCACTTGTACCAAAAGCTACTGTGATAATGTAGGGTCCAAGCCAATTAGGTTCGAATTTTCCCTTTTGTTCTCTATTTTTTTGGTTCTTAGGATTCTCTCACAGGACAAGATCTCCTACTTGGAATTCTCTAGGGTGAACCTTTTTGTTGAATGCTTTGGACATCTGCTTTTGGTGGACCCTCATATGGTCAAATGATGCTTTACACTTTTCATCCAGAAGTTCCAATTCTTGTAATCTCATGGCGCGATAATCTTCATCTGTAACTAGAGCTTTGAGAGAGACTCTAAGTGACAGAATCTCAACCTCTAAAGGTAACACTACTCCAACACCATATGTGAGGGCAAAAGGAGTAGCCCCAGTTGGAGTATGAATACTCATTCTATAGGCCCATAAGGCCAGGTTTATCTATAGGTGCCAGTCTCTACCATTCTTATGAATTGTTCTGTGTAAAATCTTGAGAATGGTTTTATTTGAAGCCTCTACCTGACCATTTCCTTGCGGGAAGTAAATGGAGGACCAATGTTGCTTTATCTTAAATCTTTGGTAGATTTGTGTAAGGTCCTTGTTTTTGAACTGACCTCCATTGTCAGTGATGATCTCAGATGGCACTCCATATCAACAAATGATATGGTTTAAAATGAATAAAGACACTATCTTGCCTGAGGCAATAGAAAGTGGAATAGCCTCTACCCATTTTGTGAAGTAGTCAGTAGTAGTGATAATGAACTTATGTCCACCTAATGAGTTGACATGAATCTTCCCAACAAGGTCAAAGGCCCATTGCTGAAATGGCCAGTGAGATATAGAAGGAATTAGCTCCCTACTTGGAGCATGTATCAGGTGTCCATGTTTCAGACATTTTTCACAAGACTTGGCAAAAGCTATCGCATCTATCTGCATCATAGGCCAATAGTACCCCACCCTAAGCAACCTTCGAGCCATGGAAAGACCATTAGAATGTCCCCCACATATGCCCTCATGGATGTCAACTAGCACTTGATCAGATTCCTCCTTTTCTAAGCACCTAAGAAGTGTCCCATCTAGACCCCTCCTATACAAATCACTAGAGATGATGGAATGACGAGAGGTGTTATGGAAAAGGTTTCTTCTTTCAGATCGGTTAAATGTGTTGGGGATGATGCCATCACAGAGATATGAATAAATAGCACCATAGCAGGAGGATTCATGATTGACAATGGTACAAATGATGTGGCTTTCTTGAGAGTCATAAATGGGATAACGTAGCTCTTCCACCAGGAATTCATATCTAGACTCATGTTCCTCTAACTAAAGAAGTGAAGCAAGGGTGGCCATAGCATTAGCTACTTTATTCTTAGCCCTAGGGATTTTCTAAAAAGTGACAAAATTAAAGTACCGTCTTAATGAATCAACCATTTTTTTGTAAGGTATCAACTTGTCATCTTTTGTTTTGTATTGCTCATTGACTTGATTGATGATCTGCTGAGAATCCCCATAGATATGTAGTTCTATGATATTCCACTCTATAGCCATTTTTAGTCCATTTGTTAAAGCCTCATATTTAGCTATGTTGTTTGTGCATGGGAAGAGTAACTTGTAAGATTTGGGAATAGTGTACCCATGTGGAGAGACAAACAACACACTAGCTCCAGAACCATTTTGCATGTAGGAACCATCAAAGAATAGTTTCCAGGATCTCTTAGTCATGTACATAAGATGTTCATCTGGGAAATTGACGTGAATGGTCATATTATCTTGAATTGGGAAATTAGCCAATTGATCTGCAATAGCTTGGCCTTTGATTGCCTTGCGCTCAATATACTCTATTTCAAATTCAGAGTTCCATTTAGCGAGTCTACCTGTGAGAGCAGCTCTACCAAGCAAGTATTTGAGAGGATCAATTTTTGCTATGAGGTGTATGGTGTGCGCAAGCATATTGTGTCACAACTTTTGAGAGACAAACACTATTGCAAGGCAAGCTTTTTCAATACTAGTATAATTGACCTCATAAGCAACAAGAGTGCAGCTAATATAATATATGGCCCTTTCTTTCCCTTGTTCATCTAATTGAGCCAACAATGCCCCCAGTGAAGATTCAGTAGCTGAGACATACAAAATGAGGGGTTTTCCTGGAATGGGAGGCATTAAAATGGGAGGACTTGCCAAGTATTCCTTAATTTGATCCATGCTCTTCTGGCAATCCTCATTCCAGACACATTGAACACCTTTATGCAAGTTTTTGTTAAAGGGTTGCGCTCTATTTGCCAATTGTGAAATAAACCTCCTTATGGATTGAAGGTGTCCTTGAAGACTCCTCATTTGACTGATATTTTTGGGAGGTGGCATGTTTATAATGGCTTGGACCTTTTCAAGGTCCACTTCTATCCCTTTGGTTGAAATGATGAATCCCAATAATTTTCCAAAAGTAACACCAAATGCACACTTTTTTGGGTTTAATCTTAGTTGAAATTGTTCCATGCGATCCAGAATTACTTCTAAATCAGCTAGATGTGTTCCTCTTTTCTTAGACTTAGTGAGGGTGTCATCGACATAATCTTCCATATTATTATGCATCATGTCATGGAAGATGGTTGTCATAGCTCTTTGATAAGTAGCTCCTACATTTTTCAATCCAAAGGGCATGATGTTCCAACAATAAGTACCCCATGCGCATGTGAATGCAGTCTTTTCCTAATCCTCAGGAGCAATCTTGATCCGATTATACCCAGAAAAACCATCCATCAAGGAATAGATCTCATAGCCCGCCGTCATGTCCACTATCATGTCTATGTTAGGAAGTTGAAAATCATCCTTTGGGCATGCTCTGTTAAGATCTCTAAAATTTGTGTAGATTTAGATAGATTGATCATGTTTAGAAACAAGTACAATGTTGGAAATCTAGTCAGCATAGTCTATGGCTCTAATGAATCTTGCACCAAGGAGCTTTTCTAATTCATCTTTCACTAAAAGAGCTATATGAGGGTGCATTTTTCTCAACTTTTGTTTGACTGGTTTCACACCTGGAGCTATGGACAAATGATGCATAATGAGATTAGTGTCCAACCCTAGCATGTTTGAATATGTCCATGCAAAATTAATTTTCTTCTTTTGGAGGAACTCAGTGTAGGCTTTCTTTTCTTGAGGTGATAAAGATTTAGCCAAGTGTACAATTTTTGGAGCCTCTTTTGTGCCCAAATTAACAGCTTCTATAGGTTCAACCAATATTGATAATCTATCCTGAAAATAGCTTGGGAGACTATCAAGTACCTCATTCGTAGGCACCTTAGAGATGTTTTCACCCTTGGATACATCTTTTATTTTTACTTTTTTTGGTTCTGACACCGCCACACAGTGGTTTTCGCCATCAGAACTCTTATTCTTTTTTTCTTTTCTTTTTATCTTCTGACTAAGGTACTTGATGTTAGGTTCTATCATACCGGTAGCTAGTTCACTGGTGGAAGAGACTATAGGTTCAATGGCATTTAGATAGCAGGTGATCTCATAGTGATTGTGAAATGTCAAGAGTTAAGGCTCTTGATAATGTTGAGACCAATCAATAAGGTTGGGGTCAATAAGGGGTAGGTTAATGACTGGTTCAATATTAAGGATATAGGTGATGTCATCTTTGGTGATCACAAAATTGGAGTTTATCAAGTATCCCTCTAAGGTGCCTAAATCAGGATTTATCCTATCA
Source organism: Chamaecyparis obtusa (assembly GCA_027943335.1). Taxonomy (NCBI): domain Eukaryota; kingdom Viridiplantae; phylum Streptophyta; class Pinopsida; order Cupressales; family Cupressaceae; genus Chamaecyparis; species Chamaecyparis obtusa. Next base: position 793,745 of record BSBK01001723.1, read on the forward strand.
AGTGAAGAATCATCTACTAATGCGATACGTGGGTTCCAATCTTCTAATTTGACACATGACTCATCAACTACATTAGGTTGAGAACTATAAGCTTGGACAACATCCATATCCAAGTCAACTATTATGTCTAAGAGTGAATCCCATTCAAACTCATGAGAGTCTATTTCTAAATTATTGTTGGGGCCTCGTGATGTAGAAGCCTCAAGGTTTGGAAGAGTTTCCCCTCTAACAATTTGCTCAATCACAAAATTATTTGAATTATCACCATCTATCGTAGCTGGGATGGAGGCACTATCCATAGTCAATCTAGCATTCATATAGTCACTATCTATCACAGTTGGGATAGGAGGACTGTCAATTGTTAAATTTCTTGAATCTCCCCAGAGGAGATTTGTTGAAGGTACCCAATCATCTTTCATGTCTTGTTGATTTGTCAAATCTGGTAAATATTCTATGTCATCTTTACTATCCCACCTATCATGAATGGGGACAGTGCACTTGTTATTGTTCATAAAGCCTAGGCCAACTAGTTTCTTAGACTTACGTCCAAAAAGATCATGATTGAGTGGTTCGGCTCTAGCATCTATCCTGTGACTAAGAGGGCCATATCTTGGATAACCCATCTTCTTGAAAAAAGTATATCCTCTCCCATAGGACTTAGGAGAGGGGGAGAAATTTTCATTGTGCTGGTACTTCTCCTCTTTGTATATCCAATCTCAAATAGCTACTTCCTCTTTTTGATCTTGTATTGGTATTGAGGATTCAACAAACGTGTCAAATAGTGTCATTGCCGAAGAAGATGGTTTCATCTCCTATGAAGGCTTTCCATAGGTCCTAGGGGAAATAGGCATCTTTGCAAAAGAGTCAAGTTGATACCCCCCCATGCCAAGGTCTAATGATTTAAACTTGTCTTGACAGTCTACTAAAGTTGCTTGATAATCCTCTACTTCTCAATTAAGAGGGACATGAACATTAGCTAAGATTGAATTGACTGATAAGGTGTTATCCCCTAGTATGAAAATTTCTACTCCATTGTAGGGGAACTTAAAACATTGGTGGTAGGTAGATGACACTACCTACATGTCATGAATCCATGGTCTTCCCAATAAAATTTTGTATGCAAGGCGTCCAACATCAACAATTTGGAACAAGATATCTTTTTTAACTAGGCCAATCTTGATAGGAAGGACAACCAGCCCCTTAGAACTTCATTTTGCCTCATCATAGGCCTTTATAGTGATCTTCTTTCTAGTGTTGATCACTTTCTTTGAATATCCCAAAGTTTTTAACAAACTTAAAGTACAAATATTTAGCCTAGCACCCCCATCTATCAACATGCGCCTGACATGGGTTTTATGAATCATTACTTTAATGTGAAGGGCAAGATTGTGTGGATGGCTTAGGGATTTGTCATCATCTTCTAAGAAAGAGAGGTAATGTGGGATAGTAATGTGATTCACCATGCCTTGAAATTGGTCTATATCTATGTTTTTGGGGACATTTGTTGTGTGCAAAGCATCTTCAAGAATCTGTTTATGTCTAGGGGACAACTCTAGAAGCTCCAAGATTGAGATTTGTGCTAGAGTTTTCTGTAACTGATCTACAAGATTGTAGTTTGGTTTGGGAGCAGTGGTGGACTTTGTGGTGACATTCTTGGATGCCACTTGCTTGGGTTTATTGGATGGACCTGAACTAGGACCTCTAAGAATGATAGGGCCTTGACTCTTGGTAATGACATTAAGGTCTTGAGAAGATAGACTAGAATGAGGACCTCTTAGCACCACAACAAGTTTTTTGTCAAAGATAGGGGGAGAGTCATAACCATGTGGGTCCTTAATCCTCATCATATTAACACTTGGCTCCACAACTTCAAGCATGTTTACCACATTTTTTGCCGCTGTGTAAGTGTAGTTAATTGCAGCTTTTTCATTCTTTGATTTAGAGGTTTCCCCCTTTTTTTAATTAGGAAAAGGTTCCTTAAAACCCTTATGATCAACATTGGTATTCAGACCATCAACTTGAAGCTTTCCACTTTCTATGAGATCTTGGATGATATGTTTTAATCTCCAACAATTTTAAATAGTATGGCTAGTGCCATTGTGAAATTTACAGAATGCCTTGTCATCCCACCAATGTGGCTTGGGTTCAGGAATGTGAAATTTTGTAGGATCCTGAGGATGTGTCAAGTTGTTAGCAATGAGAGTTTTGAGAACATCCTCATATGAGTCACCCAATTTGGTAAATTTCCACTTCTCCTTTTTGGGCCTCTCCTGATATCTTGGTTTACTTTCTTGTTGTGGAGGTGCATTAAGCTTCATGGCTTGCACAACACTAGTCAAATTAAGAACACCTTGATCTCTTGATTGGGAAGAGTCCATAACTCTGTCATTGAAAACTTGTTTGTTCTTGTTCCAACTATTGTTCTTCCCTTTATCCTTGTTGTTATGTTGACCATTGTTGCCATTGTTGCTATGTTTGGTTAAAATGCCTTGTTCTTTTAGGACATCTTCAATTCGACATGCAGTTTTAACCATGGTATCAAAGGAATTGAATACTATCTTTTTAATCTCATATCTCATTTTAGGCACCAAGTTACTGACAAGTATGTCAATATTTTCATCCTCATGGATCGTCCTAGGATACCAAGAGCACTATCTCCTCCACCTCTATAAGAAGGTAACAAAGGGTTCCCCTTGATTTTGTTTCAAGTTGCATAGGTCCAACATAGTAACAGATCTTGATAGATTATATGCAAAGTGTTGAACAAATCTATGAACAAGTTCTCTAAAAGTCTTGACGGGGGGAGTGATATTGGTAAACCATTCCATTGCTTGTCCTTTAAGACTTCTAGGGAATAACCTCATCAAATAGGAGTCATCCTGATGAAATTCAAAGCTCATAGTATAGAACTAGCACACATGGTCATGTGGATCACCACTACTATCATATTTATCATATTGAGGGAATTTCACCCTCTTTGGAAAATCCTTCATACTCACACTCTTGTCGAATGGATTAGGAAAAATCGAGTCTAGTGAGAATGAGCTCTTAGGTTGCATCATTTTCTCCATCATTTGCTTCATTTGGCAGATTTCTTCCTCTTGAGAGGGATTTTGATTTTGTATTTTGTTTTCCACATCAAAATTATAAGGGACTTTGGCACCCTTGTTGACTAGACTTTCCAAGAATTTATCTTTGTTTTTTTCCAAATACCTATCCACATACTGTTGGAAGATAGGCTCTTGTTGCATTAGCATAAAGTCTTGAGTATCAAGGTCATAATTTGAGCTACCACCTCCATGTTGAGAGCATGGTCTTGAGTTTCTGGGAGGGGTTTTCCTCCTATAGTGAGCATACTGAGAGGCCCTTCTTCCTCTAGGACTAGGAGATCTAGAAGGGGTTCTTGGATACCTTCTACTTCTTGGTGTTCTGGAAGGGGTGGAGGGAGGAGAATTATTTCCACTATTAGCACCCCTGTTGTTGAATTGAGTGTTTAATTGTTGGGCTAACAACCTATCTTGCTCCTCTTGGAATGCTTTTCTCTCTATGTCCAACAAGGCTCATTGTTCCTCTTCTAGAAGCCTAAGTTTTTCTTCTTTTGTAGCTCGTTCATTTTTTGTAGCCTATTTTTCCCGCTCAATTCTTTTTAGCCTCTCACTTGTATACCTTGAGCTATTTTGAAGTGGTGAACTTGGTCGAGACTGCTTGAACAAGTCATTGGTATACGTTGCATTGACATGAGCACCACTAGTATCATTGTCTTGGTCTTCATGTTGTGACCATTGTTCTTGGTGAGCTCATCTCTTATGCCTTTCATCCCTTTGATGAGCATCCAAATATCTAGCATTAATGAGGGGTGAACCAGGTTGATCATCATGAGAAGAATTCCCAAATATAATGTTGTTTCTATGTTGTTCATAGATGTCATCAAGAGTTTGATCCATGGTTTCCCTCTCCCACTGAGTCACAGTGTAACTCATATCCATACCTGAGTGGGAAGGTGCTAAGGGGGTACTCAACTCACTAAAATTGCTCTTCAGGTCAAACTAGGTTTCAGACTTACTCTTAGGCGACTAGTCAATTATTGGTTCCTTTTCCTTTCTCTTTTGATGAGTCTGAACTAAGGGTAGTTGGTTGAAGACTATCTAAGGTCACTTTCCTTGGCTCACTTGATATCTTGTTGTTACTGACATGAAAGGGAGAGTTTAGGGAAAAAAGACAATTCTAAGAAACATCAATACCAGACTCGGATAATAAAAGTTTTCTCTTATCTAAGAGAGATGGTGAAATAGAACTGTTGCAAATCGGTGCAAACCAACACTTCCATAGAGGTGCTCAATTTTTGGGTGAATACCCTATCACATATGGATCAAGAGGATGACTTACACAAATTATACTGAATTTGAATTTTATGAAAATGGGTGGACAAAGAGATTACTAGCACTCTCCAAGTGTGTTATCAAAGAGTCAAAAAATTTATCTATTTGATAGGAACAATTCCTAATTTATCACTCTCAAGAAAAATCTCTTATGGGATCGAGGATCACTAACTCAAAAGGTCAAAAACACAAGAATCCTAAATACAGAATAGGTCTCTAAAACTAGGACAAGTCACCTAATCAAAAAACTCAGGATTTCAATTTCTTGTTCATTTTCAAAGATCAAGTAAGTACATCAACAGATTTTTATCATTGATCAAGTACATAAGACAAAAATCAAGGAGTTCAAGCAAGCAATTTTCTTCAAAGAATGAGCAAGGGGAAAAGTAACCTTGCACATGAACAAGAATAGTGACTTAGTATTCTACTTCTTAAAGATTCTACTTATGTATGTTCTTGAAAATGTTTTAGCAGGCACTTAGAACACAACAACATCCTGTCAAGCTGTCTACAAGGATATACATGGCTTTTATAAAAGGAGTCCTTGAAATACACAAGGTACATGAGGCACAAATCTGTAGATGAGAAGAATTTGAAATCACACAGCTGGGGGGAGACGGTAACCCAAATCTCCTCCTTCACTTCTCAAAGGTATAAAGTTCTTTAAGGCTTAGCCAAGAGTGAAATCTAACTCATTCCCAAGAGAGGTGTCTTTGGATTCACCTCCTGATATTTATACTCCACCAGAACATGGGAGTTAAGGTCATCCCTTGAGGTGATGAAATCCCCAAGCAGGCCTTCTAAAAATAAAAAAGTAAGTAATTCACTATCAAAAGTATTGGAAAGCACTAAAGGCAGAACACTTAACTCTTCAAGTAAATGTGAAGTGAGTCTAAAAAGTGGAACATTTAACTCTTCAAGTGAGTTTGAAGTGAGTCCACAAGGTGGAATATTTAACTCCTCACACAAACTCAAAGTGAGTCCACACCTTAGAAAACTAATGAGATCAAGAAAGCATAAAAAGGGAGAAACTTTGTGGAACACTTAATGCTCTTTTCAAGTAGACCCCTCTCCTATGTATGAATGCTGACCTTGCATCCAAAGGGCGGTAATGAGGGGTGATTAGAAAGAAGCGAGTCCAACACCCAATTTAGCTAACGAGATCAATCAAAAGTACTCTAAAGTTGCTTATCAATACTACTCATAAGTGCAAGAGGGTTTGAATCATGGAGTATTTAACTTTCCAAGTAAACATGAAGTGAGTCCACAAAGTGGTGCATTTAAATCTTCATGTAAACAAAGAATGAATCCATGCCCTAAATTACTCAATGAGATTTTTTGATATTAGAACCAAGAATTACTTAATGTTTAAACACAAGCATTCACTTAAACACAAACTTGTATGAAAGCAAATCTATGTTCATTCATTTCCCATTAAGAGCATCAAAAATGTGTTCTATGAAAGCATGTAAAAACTCAAGCCAAACACATAAGAGATTAATTTTATGTCCAAACCAAGTGTTATAGAGATTATAGTAACTCACCTTAGGTCCAAAGATCTGCAATCTAGAATTTAGCACACATCTGAAAGTACAAAATCAAGACAAATCAATGGAAAACCATAAGTGTTAGAAATCAATACTCTAAAAACATGATATCGACAAAATAAGTGATTAAGTGATTAAACCTAATCAAAATCTAAAATCAATAATCAGTAAAGTGATTAAGCCCAATCAAAATCTAAAAAACATGACATCGACAATCAATATTCTGCGCAACCATATCTAAATAGAGTGCTTGATATCTAAACAGAGTGCAATATTCCATGTCTTCAAAGGGAACCATGATATGAATGAAGGAGGCATAACAAGGAAATCTACTGATGGCATAACTCAACAACAGTAATGAAGCAAACAATGCATCTTCTCATACACAAGACACAAAGAATGACCTGCAGTTACTAAATAAGAAATCGTAACAAGAGCATATGGAAAATGGTAGTTACAGGAATGCCTCATACAAGAAGTGAACCCCTTCACAGACTTATGTTCCATGATAGCAAAGAATACAAAGAAGAAGAATCAAAATCAATATTGAAGCAATCATTATAGATAAGAAAAGTGTCTCCTGCAGCTACCAATCTTTAACTCTAATGCCCAAGGGTTGTTTGGCTACCATGATTCTAGCAAGGATTGACCACCATTTAATAATCAATTTCAACATACCCCAATGCTAAGACCAGATCAACGAAAGACCATATTAACAGTGTGAGTTGGATGAAAAAGCCTTGAAACACTTGCTCGAAGTTTATAGAATGTGGATACAAAGAAAGTCCCCATGCACATTCTATTTGAAGGATGTTTCTAAGAGATGTTATCCGTAGGAATAAAATGAAGTACCAAATATTTTGCAGAGGAATTTTGAAGATGTTTGTAGCAGATATGCTTAAATATATATATATATATGTATATATATATATATATATATATGCTTAAATATATATATATATATATATTTAAGCATATATATATATATATATTTAAGCATATATATATATATATATATATATATATATATATATATATATATATATATATATTTAAGCATATATATATATATATATATATATATATATATATATATATATATATGGAGAAGCATAGACTTGGCACTTCAACCGTTTGACAAATTGTCTCAAAGATAATGCGGAGAAATAGACATGAAGTGGGTTGTCTAATTTTATGGCCTGAAGGATGCAAGTGGAAAAGTGTAAAGCCTTATTTTCACTGGCTGGCAGAGTGAGAACCGTATCGACATCCCTTATAGGAAAAGGTGATTCTTGGAACAGTGTATAGGCATGGAGAATGTGGAAGAACGATTACGTGCACCAAATGTTTGCTGAAGTGTCTCATGAGAATGTAGACATAAAGACAAAACACAGTGATGAAAAAGGTGACACACTTATTTTAAAAGAGGCTGAGAGAATGAGTTATCCACAGAGCATTGTTATGTATACAATAGTCATGAATTGGTGCTTAAGATCAGGCAAGTTTGAGTAGGCATTAACAATGCATTCAGAGATGAAAAGCAATGGTTATCCTTGTGGTATGTTTGCATATTGTACTATAATCAAAATAGATTAACCAAACAGTCAACTCGATTCCATAAATATTTAAACATTCTTCAAATCAAAACCAGTTATATCAGTAAACTACTAAACTTCAAATAAAACATTAAACTCTCAAAATGAGATTGTTATTATTAATATCAATCTTGAAATCCAATTCAATGTAAATCCAAATAGTAGTCCATCTTATAAATATGCAAACACTAAAGAAATTCAGAATTGAGAGCCACGAATGGGAAGCATGAAGAACTAAAAGTTTATAACAGAGAACAGAGCACAGTGGGTGCCAAAATGTGTGATAGAAAATGGTCACACTTTTGTGAATCCTTGCATTCGAGAATACCCAATAATGAGCTCTCAAATATCAATTCATAGCTCTCTATCTATGGAGTGCATGAATTGTTATGAGGCCCTTAGATTGACTGAGTTGAACCCATGCAAGTACACCACAGAACGAGAGATTCAAGGATGAGAAGCAAGAATGCTAATCTCCATTGAATCATCAAGTTATTGCATGCAAATGAAATTAATCTATATGATTGCAATGCAAGAAAATAAACTACTTTATTGAAATGAAGATTAAGCTAAAATAATGAAATAAATTAAACTAAAATGCTATGAGTATTAAACTATATGTAAATATGCAAGCTAAATAATGATCTCAAAAACTCTAATGTAAAAACTTGCAGCATACCAATATTCTGAAAATTTTGGATCTTTTATTGAGAAGGAGAGGGCTCCTTATATAGGAAAATGAGGAATTGAATGCATCCCCAAGAACAATGTGGGATTAATGCAAAAAGAGGAAAGAAAAATCATTTTTAGAAAGTGTGGAGAGAAAAGGAAATCTCTTTATTTTATTTATTTTTTATTTCACTTATTTCCTTTTTCATCACAAAAGATCTTTTGAGAGGATTTTATTTATTTTAAAAGAATAATTCTCTTTTAATTAAATAAAATAAGGTTATTTAATTAAAATATGAATATTAATTAAATAAAATAAAATCATTTAATTAAAAAGGGTTTTAATTTGAACAATATAAGGATCTGCTCCAAAAGAAGTGAAAATGCAAAAAATACAAATGCAGCGGAAGTTAGCCTTTTAGCAAAGGCAAATAAAATTGGGTTTTATACATCACCGTATAGAAGAGGCAAGGAGAATCGGCCATGAGCAAAGCAATTCTTCCACTGATAAGGGTTCTTACAGTACTGAGAGCTGGGATTCAAACAGTGACAACAATTTCTCAGGGTACTGCTTCAATTGTCTCTTATACGGCCATAAAATGGATGATTGCTGAAAGCTAGACCTTAGAGCCCAATGCCCTAATTATGCACATTTGAAGGCCTTCATTGCAAAATAAAAAGAGAAAAGTCTTATTGAGACATCACAGAAGGAGAAGGAAACAATAGACACGGGCTCGGATCTCATAACAAAGAAGGTAAATTGCAAGGAAAATTTGATGGGGAACGTGAAAATGAGGCCCATTATTCATTCGGTACAAGATTTGGACAAGCAGCTAGTTTTCTTTGCAAAAACTAAGTATGCCCTATAGGTAATATCATGCACCGAGGTCGCTAGGGTTTGCAAACCTGAAATTGCTCCTGCTTGTAATCCCAACTTTGCATTGGGAAAAGACAAGGTGACTCATGGACACACTGTAAAATAGAAATCGGAATGGCAAATGATCTGCAGGAGAGCTAAGGTAAAGGACTATCCAAAAAACAATCTTAATAATGATATTCCACTTAAAAATGCTTTCGAAGTGTTGAACAAGGAAGAAATTTCACTCGGGGCTTGTACATCTCGGCATAAAAAAACTAGGGCTTTGGAAGGTAAGGGGTCTAGGGGTTAGACACACATGGATGGTGCTAAAGCACATTACTCAGTAAATAAATCTGACCCTCACCTTAACAAAACCCTAGCTAGGGAACAAAGGCCAGTAGAGGAGATCAAGGGTTTACCATATATTCATACTTCACCAAATGCCTACAGTCCTCCCCATCGTAGGAGAGAAAATGTGGAATTATTGAGGAGTAAATCTCAGAATTTGGTTAAGCATTGTTATGAGGGTCTCCCATCTCCTACTAAATGTAGGGTTGGTGTATACACTCTGCCACATAGGCGTTCAGATGAGCATAGACAATCAATAATTACACTGGATGAAAATTATATTGTGCAAAAGCAGAATGCTTATACAGAGACAGGCGTCATATGTAAATGGATGGGAACTGGAGCCCACATCAAGGATATAATCAAAGGTTTGGTATCTCTCCTCCCTTTGGAGGTAAGTATTACTATCATGGTGGATAATTTCATTTTTGTAGATTGCAAAAGTAGTAGTCTTAAGAATAAAATTTTAGAGAAAAATTATCTGAAGTTCAGAGAAATTTCTTTTTTTGTATGTGCCTAGTTTTCCTTTTTTAATCCAATGAAAATAGCGGATTTCCAAGTAGAAAAAGCAATTATGTTAAGAAATCTTCCATTAGAATGCAATCACCCAAAAATTATTAAAAGAATAGGAGATAAAATTGGAGTATTTAAAAGGATTGTTAAAGTTAAACACAATACATCAGATGTGATTATCATAGCATAATTAAATTATCATGACAATTATATCCCCCCCCTTCAGCTGCGTTTCAACTCAAATATCCTAATTATAAATCCCAAGATCATAGAGGACTTCATAGAAGATTCTGAGAAAGGAAGGAATCCACTTCCACTTATTTGGAAAAATAGTGAAGATACTTTCTGTGGCTCAGAAAATAGGGTTAAAGCTAATTTCTTAAGTGATAAGGGGGGTTTTGAACTCTCAAACAATGAATTTGGGTACTTTGAGTTTCCACCCCTCAACTTGGGTGAGCTAAAGGTCTCGGGTACTAGTAGCAACCCTCAGGAATCCTGCAAATCCCCTACTATGTCAAGGAATCTAGAAATTCCCCTTGGTACTACTGAAGAAACAAACAATATGAGCACTGTGAATGTTAACAATAATCCCAAAATTCTAGAACTTGGTTGTGATAGCAGCATTATAGATAAGGAAGATTTGAACTGTGTAGACATGAGCATTGCAAATGAACAAAGGATGACTGATATGCTTAGAAAGAAGGATGATCCACAAGGAAACTAGACTAGGAATCATAATGCTATTGATACATTAGCTCTTGAATTAGTAGTTGTAGACCAAAAGCAAAGTGGAGCAATTGAGGAGGATGCACCAACAAAACATTTCTTAATCCCATGAATGCCAAGGCCAATAACAAGGAAAGAATCAGAAGAAAAATGTGAAGAAGTAGACCAAATCATTAAACATCTAGGAGAAGGCCTTACAAATGAATTAATGGATATGTTTTTGGATGAAATATGTGACTACGAAGAATTAACGTATCAAAAAGAAGCATTAATTAAACTCATTAACAACTGTACCATAGAAGAAGAGGGGGAAGGTCATATAAAGATGCAGCCCCCTTAGTCCACCTCCTTGGAAATAGGAAACACAGACAACTTATCTCCCTCTACCTCTATAGTAGTACCAACAACCTCTATTCATAACAAGAAGGGAATAGAAAAGGACAGCTAGAGCCAAGAAATGGACATTAAGGTTCACGAGGGTAACCTCGTAAGTCTCAGCCTGAACAACAGAACTATGGTAGTAGGGTCAAGAGGGGAGGAACCAGAAACCTCTATCCCTATAGAATTAGAATATTTAAACTTGGAATTAACAAAGAATTTAGAGGACTTAAGTGAAATTTATGGTAAAGAAATTATTGATAGTGCAGAGCTCCAAGACCAATTAAAACTGGATCAAAATCATTCAGAGCAGTAGGATAGCAATTTCATAAGAGTTGATGGCAATCTTGCATTGGTAAAGGACTCAGTTGAAGGCCTCTTTGGTATTACTAATGAAAATAGGCATTTAGGTATAGCAATGACAAGAGGAAGTCTAAGTACTCCTAACATTAACAAGATTAAAAAAAAAAGAGGGAGGAAATATGCAGTGGAATTAAGAACTATAGATGGTAATGTAGGATACCAAGTAAAAATTGTAGACATTCTTTATGCTAGGAAGGAGAAGTGCCTTCCCACAGAACAATGAAAGTTACAACTTGGAATGTTAGGGGCCTCAATGCCCCTAACAAACAGAGACTAATGAAGAGATACTTAAAAAATTTTGACTCCGAAATAATTCTCTTACAGGAAACTAAGCTCAATAAAGAGGAAAGTACTAAGTTTAACAAAAGATTAGGTATTTGGAAGTCAGAATTTGTTTTAGCTTTAGGTCCTTTAGGCAGGCTAGCACTTCTATGGGATCCCCATAAAATAGTAGCTATACCCACATCCGTCAGCGATAACTGGTTTGCCTTAGAAATTAAAAGCCTAAAATCTAACTTAAAATTTAATTTGATCAACGTATATGGACCAATCCCTAACGAAGGAAAAAGGAAAGTATGGAAGGAATTACAAGACTTCTTAACTAGAAATATGCAATAGCCCTTTATTATTGGAGGAGATTTCAATGCCATATTGGATCTAGAAGAAAAATATGGAGGTTCACAATTCATCTCGCAAGCACAAAAAGACTTTAGCAAATGGACCTCAGAGAACCACTTAATTAGTATCAACACAATTAATGGAATTTACACATGGAATAATAGAAGAGCAAGTTTTAGTTACATAGCAAAAAAATTAGACAGGTTCTTCATTAGAGCCAATTCTAACAACTTTAATCATTTAGTGAGTGCAGAAATCCTTCCTGAAGCAGGATCAGATCACTTTCCCGTTAGGATTAATATTACGGAGGATACTAAACCATCGAGAAACCCCTTCAAGTTTGAATTCATGTGGTTCCAAAACCTAGAATTCATTAAACACTTAGAGGAATGGTGGAATCAAATTACGATTAAAGGCTAAAAAATGTACTGTTTAATAGCAAAATTAAAAGTCATAAAAAACAAGGCGCTAGAATGGAATAAAGAAACATTCAATAATATTTTTGCAGAGAAGGCACTACTTGAACAAGAAATTTATGATCTTAATAATATAGTAATAGAGCGAGGTATGAACGAACATAGCTATCACAAGGAAAAAGAATTACTGGCAAAATATAATGACATCCTACTTAAAGAAGAAATTTTTTGGAAGCAGAAATCCAGGGAATCTTGGTTAAAGGAGGGCGACATCAATACTAAATTCTTTCATAATACAACCGACATTAAAAGAGGCATTAACAAAATAGCTAAAATTAAAAATAATGATGGAAGCATTACCTCAAACCCTAAGGAGATCTTAGATGTTATGACTAATTTCTATCAATCCCTTCTCAATAGCTCAGAAGCTACTGACCCCATTGCCAAAGGGAAATGCTTAAAGCTATCCCAAAGTTGATTTTAGAATCTGACAACAAGATGATTAATAGTAAGCTTTCCTGGGAGGAAGTTAAGGTAGTAGTTTTCCAACTGCATCCGGGTAAAGCACCGGGCCTAGATGGGTTCCAAGATGGCTTTTTCCAAAAGTGCTAGCATTTTGTTGGAGAAGAGGTTTGGCAGGCAGTAGAAGCTACTTGGAACTTGGGTTCACTTCTAAGTGAAATAAATAACACCTTTTTCACCTTAATTTTGAAAAAGAATGAAAGCACAAAGCCTGGGGACTTCAGACCGATTTCCCTCTGTAATACCATCTATAAAATTCTTTCTAAAATAGACTCAAAACCATTCTTCCCATTATTATTTCAAAAGAACAGATAGGTTTTGTTGCTAATAGATCAATTTTAGATGGTATAATCATAGTGCAAGAGATAGTACACATTGTTCAATTAACAAAGGAACCTAGTATGTTAATTAAAATAGACATCCAAAAAGCATATGATAAAGTGGATTGGAGATTCCTCTACAAGTGCTTAGAAGCCTTTAGTTTCTCTAAATAGTGGATTAACCTTATCTTTAATTGTATCTCAACTCCTAAAATTTCAATTCTTATCAATGAGACTCTAGAAGGCTTTTTCAGCATTTCTAGGGGCATCAGGTAAGGAGATCCATTGTCCCCCTTCCTCTATGTCATTATGGCGGAAGCGCTAGGAAGAGCTATTTCCTAAAAATAGCTAGAAGGCAAAATTTTGGGGCTGAAGGCATCGGAAAATGTACCTAATATTACCCATCAATAGTTTGTGGATGACACGATTCTACCAAGTTCAGCTACCAGCCAAGAAGCTAGAGCTTTCAGGGATGTCTTAAACACTTATTCAAAAGCATCAGGCCAGCATGTTAATCCAGCCAAATCTAAAATCTTCTTTATTAACACCCCACTGAGAACCGAATTGGAGATATGTAGTTTGTTGGGATATAAAAGTGGCAAATTCCCATGCAAGTACCTTAGAATTGACTTGGATAAGGGTCTTCTATTGACCAAGCTATGGTAATAAGTTATATCCAAAGTCTAAAACAAGAAAAGCTCTTGGAAAGGGAATTGGCTAACTAAAGTAGGAAGGACAACAATGATAAAATTAGTCCTGTCTGCTATACCCATGTATCACATGTCTCTGCTTCCCCTTCTGACTAGCGTTAAGAATAACCTAGATAAAATGCTTTGGGATTTTTATTGGCAAGGCACTTCACATGATAAAAAACTTGCCCTCATTAAATGGGACACCTTATGTAAACCGATCTTAGAAGGGGGTCTTGGTATCAAGAATCTATTATGAAAAAACCAAGCTCTAGGGGCTAAACTTATATGGAGAATGTATAAGGAATCTAGTAGTAAATGGGCATCTATATTAATTCATAAGTACATCCCTGATTCAGACCCCATTAATATCTTTAGGTCGCACTCTCATGTCAAAGGATCTAGAATATGAAATTTTATAAAAAAATGTAGAGGAATTATTAGTAAGTATCTCTCATGGGATGTCAGAGTAGGGGATAAAGCTCTATTCTGGGATGACTCCTGGGAAAGCCTCACCCCCCTAAAAAGAATGGGTTTTTCTTTAGAGTTTATGGAAGAATGTAAAAGGAGTATGGGCATCTATCTTAAGGACTATCTTTGTAAGGAGGAAGGAACTACTTGGAAGGATTTAAGGGAAATTGATGATGTATGGCAAGAAAAGCACAACCTCCTGGCTATTATGAAAGATAGGGAGATTTCTAATAAAAATAGATCAGATATTTTAATTTGGGCAGGGTCCAATAATGACAATTACTCTGTCAAGGAAGGCTACAATTTGATTATTAGAGATCATAATATGGATAAAATAGACATCCCTCTAAATCTATGTTGGAATAAATTCTACCTCTCTAAAGCTGGTATGTTCTTATTGGCGGCATTGCAAAATAGGATTCTTACAGTAGATAGGTTACATAAACTAGGTTTTGAAGGGCCTTCTAGATACCCATTGTGCAAAAATCATTCTGAGGATGTCAATCACCTCCTCCTCAATTTTCCTTTTTCCCAAAATTGCTAGAATTGGCTCCAATAGAGTTTAGGATGGAAGTCTGCAAGTCATTTTGATTTACTTAGCAACTTAAGAGCATGGCTAGCACTGTACAAAGATAACTTATACAAGGACATCTGGACTATAGCTCCATCAATAGCAGTATGGGAGATCTAGAAAGAGAGAAACAGAAGAATCTTTTCTGACCAAAAATTAACCTGGAACTCGATCACAAACAAGATTGAAGCATCTATTGTAGAAATTATAAATAGAAAGCTTAGGGATAAGCTAAGTTACAAGGAATCTTTCAAGAGCTGGGATAATAAAATCAGATGCAGATGGCCAAAATTAGCTATCCCCCCTCTGTATGGTAAAGGGGGTGCCAAAGTAAAGGCTGACAGAGCAGCCTACAAATGGATATCCCCGAAAGAAGGTTGGTACAAACTCAACTTTGACGGAGCCTCGCGTGGTAATCCAGGGATTGCTGGTGTCGGGGGGATTATTCATAATTGGAAGTCTAAAGTTATTGCCAGATATTCTAAACCCATCAGCCCTTTCACAAACAATTTGGCTGAATGTTTAGCGGTAATAGAAGGGCTTAAGATTTGCAAAAATCTTAACTTATCTAAAATTATTATCGAAGGGGACTCACAAATTGTGATCAATGCTATTCACACTAAAAAGACCCTAAATTGGATTTTGAACATGAAAATAGAAGAGATCAACTGAATCTTGGAGAGAATACCAAAATTTGAAATCAGGCACACTTATAGAGAAGGAAATACAGAGGCAGACATACTAGCTAACCTAGGAGCAGATGGGAAGGTAATAATGGATGTTTTAGCCTAAAAAGTCTCCTAAAGACTTCAATTTACAACATCACGAAGAAATTTTTGTATTTTTCTAGATCATTTAATAACCTATATACTCACTTCCAGATACTTAGGAAACAAATTAAGAGATAATAAATATATAGTAAATTACACAACTAGTACAAATTCTTAGAATAGCAAGCTGCCCCTATTAAGAGCTTTTCTTTTATTAATCTTTGCAAAAGGCTAGAATTAAGCACTCTTTAGACTAATATCACCTTACTTTAGACAGGATGATAACCTCCTACCATGGTGTAGTTAAGGTTCGGTTTGGTGAAATAGAAGAACAATAATTACATGTTAACACAAATAATAACAATCCTAGTAGGGTATAGATTAAAGGGTTAAGACCAATGAAAGCTAGTAGTCTTGTCAGAAATCACTGACATTGGTCACAATAGGAATAGCCTTTTTATGTGGCTACCATAGGATACTTTGAAATGAAGTCACTACAATATTTTTGATAGCATAATTCCATCATATGGAACAAACAACCCTTTTCAGAATTATTGGAATAGCATATCGAAATCAAGGGTCATAAGACCTTGTAATAATTGGATTAAAAAACTGGTACTGAATCACAATGCTAAAATGATCATATGATAAGACATCCTAGAAGCATGGGTAAAATGGATTTCACTACCTTTCCTAATTGTCCCTCGACATTCATTTTTCATCATTACTTACCTTAGACTATCACTGCTTTTCCTCAGGGTCCTTTCACAATTCACGGATTACTTCCTTAGTATAGGTGGAAAAGATGGAATAATGAGGAGGTACCACTTCAGCCAATGGATTTGATTGGGGGAGATATAACATGTTGATTTTTCCATAGGGGCTAATAAGCTCCATCATGGTTTTCCCACCAGGGCACTGTATTATGATTTTTAGCTTCACTAACAACCATGTGGATATTTCTTTTGTTAGTAGGGTTGCCTGCTAAGTTTTATCAGCAGTAATTATATAATACTTAGTAGATAACCTCTAGCTCATTCCAGATAGTTTGATCTCTCTGGGTACATAAAGCAAACCAATAGCAGGTGATCCTAGAAGCTAAATGGAAACAAAATTGTGGACTTTCTACACAAAAAGTGACCGTGCCATGGCCTTTCGGGGAAGCATATCTCCAGAGAGATGGAATCAAATTCTAAAACCTTTGCTAGACTCTACTAGAAGGGCGATGGAGAAGTCCATTGGAGACTACCATTTTAATAATATGTATTCATACATGACTAATGGAGGGGTGATAGGAATGTTTATAGCCCTTTCCATTTTTGCAGGAAAGAGAAATGCAACAATTATCAAGGTATCAAGAGAAGTTTTTGTTGAGGAGCATTTAGGAAGTCTGGAGAAGATGGTTTATTCTGTGGATAACAACTTAACAATCCCCTACCTGGAAATAACAATGCTGATGGGTTTGGAGGAAATAGATAGTATACCCCAGTCTCAAAGGGTAGCCATGCTATCTTTTAAAGATGAAGGAAACTTTGACAAACATTGGCCTGAAATGGCTAGGAATATAGATTTCCTGTACAAGGAAATTTTGGAGGAGGACATGGACAATAGTTGGATGATTAATTACTAGAGAATGGAGGGTTTTGATATACCCCCAGAAATGGAAAGTATTGCTCCTCCTAATCTGCATATTATGGCTCCAGAAATTCCCAGAAGGACTAAGAAGAATAAGAAAGTACTGGAAGAGGTCGAATGCATCATGGTGATGATTAGAAAGAACAATGCTTGGAAGTGTATGGCGATAGAGAATAATGCGGAATAATAGTATAGGCATTCAGAGTTTCAAATAATTATTTTATTAAGTATTCTAACCACTGAAAATAAGTATATAGTTGTAGACATATGTGTAGAAAGCTACAGGTGTATAAATTGATATATGATGTTTGTAAGCAGTACCAATTTCAAGTATACATGGGGTTGTGGTCTAACTAGTGCTTTCATCTCACCGATGAACCTTATCCAAGACTATTAAGATTGCTAGTCTTTATTTAGTTTGGAATCTATCGAAAGTAGTTTCAAGTTTAAGATGATTATGTAATTAAAACCTTTGTGAATATATAATGTTATTTTTACTTATTAAAGCTGAGGCCAATATGAGTTTATTGCTATAATCCAGCTCTGATGGGACATTGAAGGTCTTTAGTTGGATCAAGGCTATGCCACTGATGAATAATTGATCAAATGAATCATACTTTGGACTATACTATGGAATAGGGAATTGTTTTAATCCAAGAATAATTTACAGATCACTGGCAACCTACTCAATGCTAGCTATGTAGTCATATATATATATATATATAAAAGTATTTTTATAAATAAATATTTGTACATATATAGGAATGGTATATATTCATATATGTAGTGACATATATATATGCATATATACCGATTTATCATATATATATATATATATATATATATATGCATTTTTCATTACTTTGGCTACTGCTTTGCTATATCGGTAAGTTACGCTCTGATGGTCATGGAGTTCAACATTGTATTAGTATTGTATTGTAATCGAGAGTGATTTCTTGAATGCACTAGATTGGTAATTAGGTCTCTGTAACTTCCCCAACTCAATTTTGTTGTCATTATTGTGGTTTATGGAATACTGATGTGGAGGGATTTTTTCATTCAGATAGTATGTCAACTGGTATAAGGTTTTCACATATAATAGGTGCAGTAGCAGTTTCAGCGTTGGTTCTAGGACTTTTAGTAATTTGATTTGGCACAATCTCGATGACAACTTATAGTAAATACCTCTTGGTAGTGCTTTAACTCTTTATAGAAAATGATGTATGAAATTTTAGGAAGATTTGGATCTTAGCATTAAGTTTTTAAATTAATTGGTCTTGGATTTGTACATCTAAACTTACTCTGAGTCAGTTGGGGAACATCACAATTATGGTTTTTCATGAGCCTCTAACTCTGATATTAGAATATTAGGTAAGGTTATGCTTGGGGCTTTTCTCCAGATACCCCCTGTTCTCATTTTCTGTAAGATAAATTAGGCTCTTATCTATCATTTTAATTCTATTATTATTATTGATCACTAACATTGTAGAAAGAAAGGGTTTGTGGTCTTTTGGTTTCTTTCAAGGAAAATACCCAATGGTGATAGGATCCTTTCTCATGCAAGGTTCTGGGATGATTCTACAGGAAATTAAGATCCATTTATGTGTATAAGGAACCAAAGCATGTAATCAAAATAAAAGAAATAATTATAGATTTCTAGGTGAATGTTATTCTCGACAAGGTTGAGCAGTGGGTATGCCCACTGAGGATTATGTATATTTCAATTCTCGAGATGTATCAAGTCATGGGAATGCCCATGAAGCTATGTATCAGAATCCAGACTTATGTCTCGGGCGTGGCTGGAGGTTTTCTCTACCCTGCTCTTTCCTACCAGCGCCTGCATTGAGCGGAGTTTTGTATGTAAAACTTTATATGTTTGAAATATTAATAAAATTCTAGGGCTTTGGCCTTTTACCGATCAAAAAAAAAAAAAGGGGTTTTAATTAAATAAATTTATTTTACTTAAGAGATATTACTTTCAATTAAATAAAGTTATTTTATTTATTTAAAAGGGATTATTTCTTTTAATTAAATAAAATTATTGATGACATGATTAAACCTTAGGAGATTATTGAAATGATTGAAATAGTTATGATTTGATCAAGGAAATTGATTTGAATATATTGTAAAGCATTGATTCAGAAAATTGATATTTGACAAATTGAATAAATCGGGCCCAAAGTCTAGGCGACCATTTTAGGGTGCATACAAGTTCCAGTATCAAAACTAGACAAATCTATAAGAATATGCATAGACTTTAGAGATGTAAACAAGGCATGCTCTAAGGATGATTTTCCATTACCAAACATTGATATGATAGTGGACATGACTGTGGGATTTGAGATGTATTCTTTGATGGATGGTTTTTCTGGATACAACCAAATAAAAATTTCTCTAGAGGATCAAGAGAAAATTACTTTCACATGTGCATGGGGTACCTTCTATTGGAATGTCATGCCATTTGGTTTGAAAAATGTAGGTGCTACATATCAACAAGCCATGAAATCTATTTTTCATGACATGATGCATCAAACTATGGAGGATTATGTTGATGATACATTGGCTAAATCTATGATAAGATCTAAACATCTAAATGATTTGAGAAAAATACTAGATCGAATGGAGAAGTTTAGTCTCAGACTGAACCCTAAGAAGTGTGCTTTTGGTATCACTTCTAGAAAGCTCTTAGGCTACATTGTTTCAAATAAGGGAATTGAAGTAGATCTGGCAAAGGTTAAAGCTATCATGGAGATGCAACTTCCCAAGAATATCAGCCAAATGAGAACATTACAAGGGAGAGTACAATCTATTAGAAGCTTCATATCTCAGCTAGCAGACATATCACAACCTTTCACAAAAACATTACATAAAGGTGTGAATTTTGCATGGAATGAGGAATGTGAAAAGAAATTTAATCATATCAAGAAATATCTATCAAATCCTCCTATTTTGATGCCTCTTATTCAAGGGAAGCCATTGATTCTATATGTCTCTGCCATAGATACATCACCGGGGGCACTGCTAGCACAACATGATGATAACAAGAAGGAAAGAGATATATACTATATCAGTAGAACATTTGTAGCATACAAGAAGAACTATTCCATGATTGAGAAAGCTTGTCTAGCTATGATCTTTGCATCACAGAAACTGAGACATTACATGTTGGCTCATACCACACATTTTGTAGCTAAGATTGATGCACTAAAGTACCTACTAAGCAAAGCTGCCCTCACGGGTAGATTAGCTAAATGGGTGATGCTATTAAGTGAATTTGAAATTGAATATGTTGAGAGAAAAGCTATCAAGGGCCAAGTTATTGCTGATCAACTGGCTGATGCACCTTTGTTTGATGATACACCAATGCAAATGGAATTCCTAGATTCCTCTATCATGAATCTCTCTTCTAGAGCTTGGAAGTTATTCTTCGATGACTCCTATACATAGAATGGATCTGGAGCAGGCATATTGTTCATCACTCCTCAAGGATACTCAATCCCCAAATCATTCAGGATAAAGTTTCCTTGCACAAACAATATTGTTAAATATGAAGCCCTTCTTAATGACATGAAAATAGAAATTGAGTGGAGGATAACAAAACTACACATTCATGGAGACTCACAACTTGTAATCCACCAAGTCAATGATGTGTATCAAACAAAAGATGGAAAGATAATCCCATACAAGAGAATGGTAGATGATCTAAAGAAATATTTCATATCTATCACCTTTGAACAAATTCCTAGAATAGAGAATAAAGTTGCTGATGCTATGGCAATGCTATCTACTTTATTATAGCAGCCTGAACATGAGCTACACTATGAGTTCCTGGTGGAAGCACTATCTTATCCTACATATAATTCCCCCAAAACCACATGATCTTCGCTATTGTTAGCCATGATTCATCCAGATATAAAAACTTGTTCTCCTATCTCTAAGATCAAATCATTCTCGATACCTTCAACCACCATGAGAAATGATACCTTATCCGAAATGCATCCCGGTATGTCATCATTGGTAATGATATGTACAAATGAGGTCTAGATGATACACTCCTTCGATGTTTAGAATGGGAAGAGTCTCAATGTGCATTAGAGGAAGCCCACGAAGGTATATGTGGATCACATTCCAACAGTTTAACACTAGCTCAAAAACTTATTAGGGCCGGGTACTATTGGCTTGAAATGGAAAAAGAGGCTATCAAGTTTGCTAAGAACTATCAAAAGTGCCAAGTACATGGTAACTTAATTCATGCACTAGGAAGAGATCTAATTCCCTTTACTACACAATGGCCTTTTCACCAATGGGCATTTGATCTTATAGGAGCCATACATCCTCATTATTCTAATGGACATACTCATATTATTACAACTATAGACTATTTTACAAAATGGGTAGAAGCAGTCCCTTTGACTCAAGCAACTGGCAAACAAATTTCAATGTTCATTCTGAACTACATCATATGTCGGTATGGTATTCCACATTCAATAGTCATAGATAATGGTGGTCAATTCAAGAATAGAGACTTAGATGATCTATGTGCCAAATTCAAGATTACACAACATTGGTCATCAATCTACTATCCTTAAGGGAATGGACAAGCATAGGATTCAAACAAGAATCTATTGAAAATATTGCATCATACAGTTAATAAAATAGGAAGAGACTGACATCTCATGATCAATCCAGATCTTTGGGCCTACAAAAAAAGTATTAGAATGCCCACCGGGGCTACTCCATTCACTTTAGTTTATGGGTCTGAAGTGGTACTACCTATTGAGGTTGAAATCCCATCACTAAGAATCAGAATGCATGGTCTAGTAACTAATGATGACTACAGAGTGTCTAGGTTGCAAGAACTTGAACTACTAGATGAGTGCAAACAAGTAGCGTATGATCATCTTAGAGTATATCAGAAGAGAATGTCTAGAGGCTACAACAAGAAAGTCAGACACAAAGAATTTCAGGTTGGTGATCTAGTCTTGAGAGAGAATCCTAAAAATCAATCACATAGAGAGCGCAAGGGGAAGTTTGAACCCAACTGGCTGGGTCCCTTTGTTATCACTGCTACTTTTTGCTCTAGAGCCTATCAACTCTCAATGACTAAATGAGAATAGCTCTGAGAGCTAATCAACATTCTCCATCTGAAGAAATTCTATGCCTAAGGCATTCAATATTAAAAAAAGTCCTGAAAAAAATCATAAAAATCGGAAAAAGTCTTGGAAAAATGATCATCCTGGTGAAAACCTAGCAAATAGGCACCTTGATGTATCACCAAAAAAATCAAAAAATATCAAAAGTACAAAAAAAATAAAAATTGAAAAAATGAAAAATATAAAAAAATGAGAAAAAGAAAAAGTGCCTTGGTGAAAAGCTAGAAACAGGCGTCTTGGTAGCAAAAATAGAATCTCTACCAAGATGGGGAAAACTCGACAAATGGGTGCCACTTGTTCAAAATGCTCCATCTATCAGTGTAATCTTGGTCTTTCCCAACTTTCAGTCTTGCTTTAGTTTGTACATATCTCCTAGTTTGTTTCCGCATTCCCATTTTCAATAAAGTCAGTTTGTATGCCAATCGACTCAAGTGTCTGTATCCTATCAATGTTCAAACTTGGGGGCAATCAAAATCATATCCTATAGTCCTTAGTATCTCAAATGTGTCATATCAAGTGAAGGTCCTTTGAAGCTACATCTGAGTCAGTCAGTCTCTCTCCTCTCCAGAAAGGATTTTGCACCTACAACAACACAATCAAACATCGATACAAATTGAAAACAATCTATGCTTCATGCTTAATCTTCTTTGTATGATTACTATTTCACATTGAGATTTCTGCATATTTTGTTCTCTCGAGCTCTTCAATGATGTCCTTTATCAGATTTATAGAGTGATGACCAGGGGTAAAATATTTTCTTTATTTTCTGCTTGGAGTGAATATCTAACAACTTTGGAAATTCTGGATTGAAATGGTGTCCATCTGTAAGAGCCTCCATCTCGTATTGTATGGCCATGTGTACCTCAACCATTGATACCTAAAAAATTCAAGGAAGTTTGATCTAACTATTATCTTTTTGAGTGAGTTCTTTCTCCTATTGTGAAACACAATCTTACCTAAGGATGTGAACGATAAAGGGTCACTATGGGTAATTCACACTAGATTTAGAATAATCTCTTGACTGCTTGATGTGTTTGTTATGCAAGGCATATTCAAGTCATCACAATGTTTATGTTCTGATGCTTATACAAATTGCAAAATCAAAATGGACATGATATTCAGGTCATCTTGGCATTTATGCCTTGGTGCTTATATCTAATCTGACATTCCGAAAACAAAATCAATATTCATATGTCCATGGTTATCTAACCGGTGGGCGTTGTATTGATTCTTGTGCATACAAATCAATATTCATATGTCTATAGTTTCATAACTAGTGGGCATTGTATTGATTTATCTGGTTACCTAAAAATTTCAATGATGAAAACAAATCAACAAATGATCAGTGACTAGGTCCTAGGTATTAGGTTTGCATTTCATTCTACATGTCATTTTGCACTTTGCATGATTGCATGATCTCAAAAATTGCTGAATACACTAAAAATGCTTAAACAATTCTTCAAACCTAAACTTAAATGTGACATGAAGAGCTGAATCTAACATGAAGGTTTCCTCACAAAATCGCAAGCAGTCACCATCCTGGGTTAAACATCCTTTTTAACATAAGACCGAGTACTTGTCTTCATCAATCCCTACAAAACATATCATGTGTATCATTGCATTTAAATTGCATTTCATGATCATTCAATCTATTACATTACATACATGTGCATTTAACATTGCATCACATAATCATCATCATACATTTCCATACATTTTTCATAATCAACTACATTTGCATAAATCCATACATTTGAAAGAAATCATTGCATTGCATAAATCCATACATACATTCTACACTACTCATAGAATTTACATCACATGATATCATCATAAATCAAAGCATGACAAGTACAAATGAAGTCATAACCAAAATCTTGATCTCATATATATCATATAACTCGAACTAGTCAAGGGTGCACTACTAGCACAAGATACAAAAGAATGAGCTCATGTGAGCTATCAGAAGTTAGATTAGTATATATGAACAAAATGACAAAAGTGGAATATCAAGAATAGATTAGCTATCAGCCTAATCCTCTACATCTAGTGGAGGTGGTGGTGGTGCATCTAGCACTACCTCAGCTTGTGGTGCCCTAGCTCCCTTTGAAGCTATCATATACTGGGAGTATGTCGGTACTCTCTGACCAATAGGAACAACAACATAATAGGAAAAAATATAATATGCAGCTCAAGAAGTTTGATGTGTCACCTTTGTCTGCAATCTCCTATTCTCCTCTTGGAGCTCTGATCACTATCTATCAACCTCTGTGAATTGCTCCTCAAAACGGGCACTCTAAACTCTCAAGTCCCTAACCTGTAATCTCAAATGCCTAATCATCTCCTGAGGAGTCTGTGCTACACTAGGATCTACATCTGCCATAGGCATATCTGTATCCCTAGTTGGCTGATCAAAAACCTCTTCTCTTTGTGCCTTACGAAGTCTCACCTTGGCACCTAGATCAAAATCAGTGTCACCCTGTGTAGGATTAGGACTAGAACCTACATCTTATTGTGCACCCAGTACCTCATCTACACTACCAATACTACCCAAAGTGCCACTCTCTCCTCTAGTGGATCTCCGCTAAAAAACTATAGGCCTACCTACTATAGAACTAGTAGGATGAGGTGGTCTCACGTGACCAGATGGTCTCTCTGGTGTCACCACTTCTCTCAGCCTCAGAGGTGTATGCTTGGGCATCAAAATCTATGTATCACCCCATCTCTGACCTTGACCCATCGGTGCCCCTATCACATCCATAGCCTCCTCTATACTGGGGATCAACTCAGTGGGATCTGAGAAACTATATATGGGATGCTCTATGAGCCAAGAAATGAACCCATCTATGACTCCAACATCTGCAACATCTGGACGGTAGTCCCAGTCTTTGCCAACAATACCACTATACTCTTGTGCACATAGAGCATACAAAAACCATGTTGTCCATCCTAGGCCAATCTCTTGGACTATTTGTGCATATGTGGCGTAGTCTTGTGGGGCATCCTAAATGATACCATAATGCTGCTACACTCTGGTAATGATAAATCTCTTGATCACTGTGGTAGATTGCCCAATCAACACTCAGCTTTGAAAGAAATAATTGAACTGCTCCCAGAAAATAGGCCAGGCCTCTATTTATAACTAAGGACGCCAGAGCACAAATGTAATATCATTGAGGACATGCCTCCAATACTCAGTATGGGCCATGCGCACCTATGTGACATATCTTGAATAAATGTAAATCACTAGCTCCTGTGGCTGGTGTTGACTTTGACATATAGGTCTGCATACTGGGATGTGCTCCCAGGCCCAAATCTAAAGCACTAATGTACCTGAAGAAAATGACTTGCTCTCCTAATACATGATATCATGCATCTCAGAGAACATATGAGCCAACATACACTGACCCCAACCTAACTTAGGAGTGGCCATCAACTGTGCAACCATAGGGGCCCAGCCCATCAAGAGACCATTCTCCTGATGGTCGGACATGATGATACCTCCTATCATACCAGCTAGTATGCACTCTAACGTATGGGTCTACCCATATCTCTGAACTAAGTAATCCCAAGAGATCAACTATTTCAGCTATGTATCATCTCCAAACAATCTCCTGAAAGCATGTAAACTTGAGTTCCCCGAACTCACATAGTCAGGACGCAGGCCATGGAATGGAATACATAGAATATGACACATGTCCTCTGGTGTGACCGTCAAATCTCTAGTAGGTAGATGGAAGGTCTGTGTCTCAGAGTGAAAGCGCTTGATCAATGTGGTCAGAAGCCCATGGTTTACCCGAATCTCAGGTAACCGGATCAGATACTCAAAACCACATGATGCCAAATGCACCCTCATCGGATCAGGAAGTGACGCGCAAAGTCTCTGAGTGGCAGGGTGCGATATTTGAACATGGACATCAAGATAGATGACCTACACAACACAAAAACTAGGTATCCTATCAGTAACTTGGTTGAAAAATAGGCTAAAAGTACAAAAAATCAAAAGTTGAACACTTCAAAAGGTACATTAAATGCTCAGGAATCAGCCTAAGAAATCAGACAATTCAAAAATTTGACCTAAAAGGGTGATTTTAGCTCACTATTTTCCATATGACAATACAGTCTGGTATCAAAACTCATACGAGTTTCTATAGGTTGTCATACAAAAATTCATGGTTATACGACAATGCACATGTTCCCGTACGACAATTGAGGGACCCGACGAAATGTTGTAGACTCTTGGGTCCCTCTCATATGAGTTTATAGGGGTTCCAGGATGACACTCTAAAAGAAATTCAAAATTCGTATGAGTCCCAGACAACTGTCATATGAGTTTCTATGTATGCAAAAATAAAAAATTCTGAACATACGAAAAATGATCTAAAAATGCTACAAACATGCAAAAATGGAATTTACAAAGAGGTACAGAGGTCCACTTACCAGATGTCTGTACTGCGGGGGTCTCTGAGGTCGCCGACTACGCTCAAAATAGTGTGAAGACATAGGTACCTTCATCTCATCCATTTTCTCACTTAGAGGGCTCCACAAAAGTTTTAAAAGTCAAATGTGAATAATGAATTGAAAATGACCCTTTTGGCCCTTATATAGGTTTTGACCTAATTTTTCAAAGTGCTCCGTTTTCCATGAAAATTGCACCCTTGGCTAATTTTGACATTCTGAATCCATTTTCGGGATCAAAATCAAAATCTAAGATCATTTATATTGTCAAAATAGTGATTTAAAATTTTCGGACCCAGGACGGTTGATTGCTTGCATAATCAACCTTCTACACATCACAAAAATCCAATATTCAACTTAATTGATTATCTTACATCAAACTATCAAAATTTCAACTTGGTCAACCATGGTCAATTCATGGTCAAACCTAGTCAAATTTGGTCTCCAGGACCTCTAAATGATGCAGAATGCATTCTCGGACATGTATAACCAATTCTCAAATCAATTAACATGCTTCTAAACTATATAACACTGACTTTTCTTGTCATATTTCAATTTTCATCCCGAAGGGGGCATGGTATTGCACATCAATCAAATTTGTAAATCAAATATCTTTCTTTCAGTGATCAAGACAACAACCACGTCTAATTGCTGATTCATCACAAGTCCTCATTGCTTGGGGCAAATCGATCATCGCTTGGGGCATATCAGATTCATCGAGATCCATATCAATCTGATATTCTCTTAATCTTGCAAATTGTATTAGCTCTTTGTAACCATCGGTTCAATTGTGTTATTTCCTTGGTTCTTCATAACAGAAGGGTTTAGATGTGATATCACTACGATTCTTTTAACGATCAGGTCTAGAATCAGGTCACTCACTTCTTCACAATCATAAGGTTTGGAATTAGGTGTTTTGACACTTCTTCGTAATCACCAGTTCATTGTTGATATAGCTAGCATCATCTTGATTCTTTGGTCAACCGGGACCTGAATCTCAACATCTTCAAATCTTTCAATCAATTTCTATCTCAAAATCAGTTAGTCTCTCAGGATCAGTTTCTGCACCACATAACTGAGTCCGCATCTTTATCATACACAGATTATTCTTTGAACCATGGTGCTTCGCACAATGATTCAAAGAGGGGCCAAATGTAATACCCCAAAAATGGGCTATAGGTTCATTAACCTCTTACAACTACAAATTGATCAAAATCAGACATCAAAGTCCTAACCTAAGGCACATCTGCACAATAAATCATCGAAACCTAATTGATTCTCTTAATTCTGTATCGGGGAATATTCCTATTTTATCCTAATTATCTCTAATTTAATAATTATTTGGCGATAAATCCTATTTATCCTAAAGTTTGATAAATTGAATATTCTAAATATTTAATTAATCAGATTTAATTCTGCCACTTAATTATTTATTACATTTAATTCTATTTGTTCCTAAATTGTATTATTTAATTTTGACAATAAATCAAAAATCTCATGACTGATTGATTAAATTCTTATTTAATTAATTAATGTCAATTGTCAATATTTAATGATATAGTTTTTGAATAAAAATTTGATTAAATAATTGATTAACCCATAAATCAGTTGTTTTAAATTTAAAATCAGTTAAGTTGAGAATAAATCACTTTATTTATTTAATTAATTCATAATTATCTATGCACATTTGAGGGAGCAGTTAAACTATAAATCAGAAAATCAATTCAAGTTGTTATCTTTTGGAAACTCAACATCTATTTTGAGTTGAAAATTGATCTAAACTTCTGATTTAAGTTAAAAAGCTATTTTTGCATAATTTGCATGATTTTGTGAGTTGATTTGTTTCTAATTTCTTGTTAACTCAAAAATCAACCTGAGTTTATCAAGAGTGATTTATGGTTTTTCTTATGCATCCTCAAGCCCTAGATTTCTATAAAAACAAGGCTCAGGTCTTCACAAAAAACAACTCTTGAATTTGCATAATTACCCTGGCGAATTTGGAGCTGAAGGATCAAGCACTTGCGACAGGCGATTTGTGAGATTTTTCATTGTTGGTCATAAGCATTCATAGTTTTTCATAGCATATCATAGCATTCATTCATTCATATCATTCCTAGATTAAATCTGCATATCATTTCATTTTCATCTAGATTAGCTTCATATCAAGTATTTCATCCTAATTGCATACAAAATACAAAAAAAAATATTAATCTGCATTCACATAGTTTTTCATTCATCTTTTGCATTCAAATCCTTCGTTTAGGTGTTGCATTGTCACTAATCTCAGCCTAATCTGAGAATACCATACTCGCATCTACTAGAAGGCAGTAAATCACTTGGTTAGCTTAGTTTCATTTATTTATAGATTTCTCTGATTTGCTAACCTCTAATGTTTTACTGAAGTGTTATGTCTACAGCTAGGTACAATTTTCACACACACAAATAGAAGCCTTGGAGAAGGAAAGAAGAGAACCTAGAAGGGAAGAAGTTCATGAGGAAAACCAAGAAGAAAAATGAGAGTTCCATGGAGGAAAAGACAACATGGGTCATAGAGAAGAAGAAGATCCTAAGGAGAGAAGGTTTATGAGATTGATAAAGGAAATATAGGTTATTGGAGGGAAGAGAAATGTAGATTTACCAATCTACCAAGGAAAAATGGATACTGCAGAGGTGCTTGGATGGGTAGAGGCACTTGAAAATTACTTTGATTTAGAAGATGTGGAAGAAGAGAAGAAAGTGAAGTTGGAAAAAGAAAGATTGAGTGGTATAGCTCTTACATGGTGGACTAGCATTCAGAGTGAAAGGATAGCAAGAGGGTTGAATAAGATATCAAATTGGGAAAGAATGAAGACCATGGTAAAAGGACAATTTTTGCCCTCGGATTTGGTTATACAAACAAAGATGAGAAGAAATAATTTGAAATAGAGGGACATGGATATTATGTCCTATAATGAACAATTATAATGAACAATTTCACACCATAAGCATTAGGGGAGGGATAGAAGATGCAAATGAAAAGGTTGCTAGGTACATGAATAGCCTAAAGTACAACATACAAGATGAGATTGGGTTGAACATATCGAGGACCCCAAGAGAATGTTTTCAACTTGTAGTTAGGGCTGAGGAGAAGTTGAAAAGAAAGAATGAGAGACAAAGTAATAGAGGAGGATGAGCCATGAGAGGAAGAGGTGGCAGAACAAATGAAGACTTTCAAAGAAGCACTGATAAGGATAAAAGTAAAGAACCTATAACAAATTAGAGAGGAGGATATAGAGGATGAAGATTTGGTGGGAGATGTGATGGTATTTTTACAAGTAGATGACTTTATTGTAATAAAGTGGGCCATTAGTCATTTAGATATCCTAAATGGATTGAATTAGAACAAGACAAGGATAGAAGAGTATAACTTTTGCAAGAGGATGAAGAGGATGCAACACCTAAATCAATAATGATAGAACTTGAGGTTGGTGAATTCTTGATGGTAAGACAAGGTGAGAAAATTGTAGAACCAAAGGTATAAGTTTTCAAGACTAATTGTTTATGTAAAGGAAACATATGTAGATTTATTGTGGATTCTGGATCACATAGAAATCTTGTTTTATCTGATATGGTTTCCAAGCTAGGAATTGTGCCATTTGACCATCCTAATCCCTACAAGGCCACTTGAGTTACCCAACAAAAATATGTAGTGGTTAGTTATAAGGCTTATGGGAATTTTTAGATTGGTTCATATCAGGATAGGGTTCTTTGTGATGTTATTCCTATGACATGTGGAAATTTAATTCTTGGTAGACCATGGAAAGATAGTAGGAAAACTATTCATGATGGTTTTGAGAAAACATACTTGGTGCATAAGGATGGTAAGTAGTATAAGATGAATTCATTACCTTTGGATAGTGAGAAGGAAAACATTGTTATATGTTTTGGCAATAAGATATTTGACAAGAAGCATGATACTAGTTGGAAAATGAAGGAATTTCAAAACAGGGACCGTCCTAGTGCTAAGGGACTTTTGGAGTTGAAGAGTGTGAAAATAGGGACCATTTGTTTCCCTATAGTGAATTAGAGAAGGGATGAATGCAAGGAGAAGTTGCAGAGGAAACCTATGAAGAGGATTAAATTAGAAATATAGTCAAAATACAAGCAACAATCAAGGCACCAACAACAATAATATCCTAGGCAGGGACACATGAAGAAAAGTTTTATTTCTAAATTTTTTTCGCATGTGAATACATGTTGGAGAGGAAGAAAGAAATTTACCCTTTGAGATTACATGAATCCTGAACAAATACATGATGCAAGGAAGAAATGAAATAACTCTTGGGATAAGATTTTATTTGAAGGAGGGGAGTATGATGCAGGAGCATCAAGGCATGTCAAGTTTCCTAAGGAAGACAAAAGAAAAACCAAAGACATGAAGGAGTTTAATTGGAATTTTTTGGAGCCAATCATGGCTTTTGAAGGCTATAAAAATAATAAAATTGTATTAAACCCTAAAGGGCCTATTAAATACCTTAGGATCATTAATGGTGGAAAATGAGCATAATGGTGAAATGAGGTTAATTAGATCCTTAGGAGTCTAATAAGGATGTAGGAATGGTTAATATAGTCTTAAGGATATTCTTAGAAAGTTGGATAAGTTATTTTATTGTTTTATTCAACAAATTGTAAGTTGGAGAATTCAAATATTTGAATCCCAACGACTAGGAACATTTAGGAGGGAAATTGGTTTTAGGTAGTTTAATCATGAAACAAACTTTGCAACCAATCCAAGATGGTTGCGAGAGTTATAAGGAAGGTATTTGAATATAGTTTGATCTTTGGTACGATATATGTATGTCAAATATTTGATTGGTGTACAAGATTGTGACTGGATTTCAATAAAAATATATATTTTTCTGCAAGTTTGATGTTGTCTTTGTATTTCATTTGATCATTGGATGTTCTCACACTGCAAGGAAATTGTCTAACATTTTTTCAAACCACATTGAATGTTATGAAATCCTTTTAATTCATTGATCAATCAAAATAATGCTGACTGTCCTTAGAATCCAGTGATTTCTTTGCAAGTTTTGATAAATCTAATGGATGGATGATCATTCCATGGATGATCAATGGCTGATTCACATGGAATGATGCATCATTTACTTGTGACATATGAAAATAACCTTATAATTTACAAATTAAAGGTTATTTGATGGTGATCACCGAAATAGTGTTGAAAGGTTAATAGAATGGTTGGTTAGGAGCAACAATAGAAGATCTGCTTGAAGGAGATAGTATTTTTATGAATTGAGGTGTCTAGATATACCCTAAAAAAGGTGGATCCAGCCTTGTTTGATCCCAGAAGTGTTGGGAAGGTGTTGAATAAAAAGCCCTAGTTTAGAGGGTTATTGGTGACCAATTTGGGGATTTACTACTTGGAAGCACCAAGGCCCAAATTGATTCAAGATTACTTGGTTTTGAAGTGAATGTGAAGACTTATAATATTCTTGGAGTCAGGGAAGAAGAATAGCTTATAGTTTCTTTGTAAATTTGCCTTATTTTGTGCTTGCTATTGAGGAACAGTTTGAAACCCTGCAACTTGGTCCAAAATAACATATGATTAAATCATGATATGTTTTTGTTCATCCAAATAGGTATCTAAAAAGATAATGTGTTTTCCTAGTATCTTGGAGAAATCTGGAGTAATTTGCATTTTTGTACCGCTGTTGACCTAAAAGAGGGGCTATTAGGCCTTGTGAGTAGTTTGAGTACATTGGTGTGTTGGGTGTTGTTCCAAAACTCAAAACCTATTAAATCTCATTGAATCAATCTATAATAGGTCATTTTCATCTATCTTAGCCATTTGGGAAGGGTGTGTCCATTTGCATTCACTTTTGGTGTATATAGGCCTTAAGGGTTATTGAGCAAGTGCCTAAACCACTCAAATGTTTATCCTTTAAAACTTGCATTCATTCCTTCCACCATCTACCCTCTGCATCAATTCTAGACCATAGTGTTTGAGAAAAGACAAACATATCTAGAAAAAAATGTTTAACATCAATGACAACAAACAACTAAACATATATTTCTAATAATCTCCCCCTTTGTCGATATTTATGGAAAATAACCACCAAAAATGTTTCACCAAGATATCATTCACTATCAACTCCCCCTTACTGAAATAAACAAAACAATCTTGAACAAATAAATTTTTTCCTTATCTTTCTCCCCCTTTTCCATCAAGGAAAAAGGATAATAACATATTTACCACTACACAACTTTGATAATAGTCACTAGAAATAGTCCAAAAAATAATAAGTCAGAATGATCCCCCTAAATAAATGCACCACTTTGATGCATTAGGTAAGAAGAAGAAGGGAAAACAACCCCAAACTTCTCCTAGAGAAACTCAAAAAAGCTAGGTGATCATATGATGAGACTTCTCTACAAAACAATTTAGTCCTTCTAACCGACTCAACATAGTAGGGAGCTTTTCAACTGATAGATTGCCTTCATCTAATGAGACAGAAGAAGTGACATGCTCCTCACCAATAGTAGCAGTCTGATCATCAAAATCCTCATCATTTTCTTCTTCTTCTTCACTGTCACTTGGAATAATTACCAGTTAAATGTAATACTCTAGACACAACCATCTGACACACTTCATTTGAATACTAGAGAACAAAACACCTGGAGATATCTTTTTCATACTTTTTCCCTCATCTTTTCCTTTATCATCAACGATAGGTAGCTTTTTCACAACTTCTAACCATGTGACACTAGTATCTTCTAAAGTATCAATAATTCCCATATATTATTCCTCATTAATCTTGCAAAATAAATTAAACTCATCAAATAATCTTCTATAGTCAACAATATGGTTATTCAAACTATCTAAGTGCATAAAATCTCTCTACTCCAAATTTGATCAAAGATTAGTATGATTGATCTCTAATACTACCAAACAACTAATATCTTGTTTATAGAACCATACAATCACATTTTCAAACCATATTACCTCCTGAAAAACCTTCACACCTTATCACCATGCTGAGAAGATACCCAACATCTAGCCTCAAAGGGGGAAAATAACTTTGTATGAAAACTCCCCCTTAGACCCTACTATCTGAGTCATTTACTAGAGGAGGAAACATCATTTAGATGAATACTAGACCACCATCAGAAGCATATTTTATATTCCACATCAAATATATCTTGTTCCTTTCTTTTGATTCTTCTACAATCATTGAATAATCATCCTATTTTTCCTTATTTTGTCAGAACTTTGTAATATGTCCTATCATGTTACATTTACAGCAAACTAGACCATCCTTGTAGAACCTTGCAATATGTCCTGTCATGTTACATTTATAGAAAACAAGACCATCCCTTTTCATTTTACCAATTTTATTATTTCTAACATTGATATTTATACTACATTAAACCTTTTTGTGTCCATATCCTTTGTAACCATATCAATATCCATTAAAGTTATTGATATTTCTATTCACATTCTCACTACTAAAGTTCTTAAAATTCATTCTTCTTCTACACTAAACTTCCTTATGCCCTAACTTATTGCAATGATAACATATTCCCTTAACAACATAACTCCTTGATATTTCTATTCACATTCTCACTACTAAAGTTCTTAAAATTCATTCTTCTTCTACACTAAACTTCCTTATGCCCTAACTTATTGCAATGATAGCATATTCCCTTAAAATCATAACTCCTTTAAAGACTTTTGCACTTATTAACTCTGTGTCCTACTTTGTTGCAAGAAAAAAAAATTCTATCAAAAGAAGAATACTTGAAATGAATAGGAGAGGATCTCCGATTCATCATCCCTTTTTTGTCATTTATTTGTACCAAATTCTTTTTTTTTCTTCACCTACTTTTGGTTTATTGGTTCCTTATTACCTTCCAACTTCTTTCGGTCTTCCATATCCTTTTTTTCTTCTTCCTACTTTTGGTCTACCATATCTTATTTGTCTTTTTTTTTCTTTTGGTATTACTTATCTTTGTAATTTTCTTCCTGCTTCTAGTCTACCAACACCCATTCAACTTCCATTGAAACATCTGATCCATCCTTTCTCTCCTCACTAATCTTCTACAATGTGGAATCCACTTTGTCTTTATTGAGTTCCATCTCAACTTCATCTTCTCATCGTCCATTGCATTGAGTTATAAAATATTTATTCTCACATTTGTCTTCAATATAGTAGATGTTCCAAGTAATCCTAAAATGTTAAACAACCCTTTTACCATTTTATTTCTTTTTTATAAGACAACCATCACTTTTGAACATAACTTCATAGCCTTTCTTACACATTTTACTAACACTAAACAAATTATGTTTCAAACCCTCAACATAATAAACATAATCAACTCTATGCTCACCATCAATTGAATGGTTCCAATGCCTTTGATTTGAGCACTTCCTTCTCCTGCAAATTTGATTCCTCCACCATCATATTCTTCAAACTTGATAAATATTATCTCGTCTCCTATCATATGATTTAAACATTTGGAGTCTATAATCCATGCACCCACAGCTTTGGCATGTAATACAATCTCCTCTTTCTTTTGAGAAATAGTTAGAAATAGAGATCCCTCAAATTTTTTGTTAGTTTCCTCATCTTTAGAGAAATATTCTTCCATGGAACAAGTAAATGTTGAAAGTTGGGTTCCTATTCCACTGAAGTCCGCGACCATTTAAAATTTTGGCACAAGAAATGGGCACCCATTTTTTAAAAAT
Organism: Chamaecyparis obtusa; assembly: GCA_027943335.1. Lineage (NCBI taxonomy): Eukaryota > Viridiplantae > Streptophyta > Pinopsida > Cupressales > Cupressaceae > Chamaecyparis > Chamaecyparis obtusa. The sequence goes on from BSBK01001723.1 coordinate 829,491, forward strand.
CAGGCATTCATTTAGCTTCGGGTGCCCAAACCATATTTAAAAAATGGGCACCCATTTAAAAATTGGGTGCCCATTTTGCTTCGGCTCCGAGCACCTGATTTTAAAAAAATAGGCACCCATTTTTTAAAAATCGGGTGCCTATTCTGTAAATGTATTTATTTATCTTTTAAACAATTTTCTAAGTCATTTTCATAGCTTGCTAAATAGGATCATAGTTTTTGACGTACGTGTACCCATTTCTACTGCTATTGCTGACCCCCTTAGCTATTTTTCTCCTGATTCTAGGTACGTACCATTGTTTTTATTTATTTATTCATTAAAAATTATAGTTTAATATTATTTTTAACTAGTTAAATGAGTAATTGTTTAGTTTCAACTTTGTTAAATATAATCTACCATATAAATAATTGTATTTTATGTTTCATTTAGTTATTTTTAGTTTTAATTTACTTTGTAAATTATCGTACCAAACTAGAAAACTAAAAAAAATATTAAAACTTAATTTAACCCTAGGTAGAAAACAAAAACATAAACCTAGACACAATTGAAATACAAAACCCTAAGTAGAAAACAAAAACATAAACCTAGACACAACTAAAATAAGAAACCATAGGTAGAAAACAAAAATATTAACCCAGACACAACTAAAATAAGAAACCCTAGGTAGAAAACAAAAATGTAAATGTAGACACAACTAAAACAAGAAATCATGCCTGTAGAAAACATAAACCTAGACACAACTAAAACAAGAAACACACACACACTCTCTCTCTCTCTATTTTATTATTTTTTTCATTAAAAATTGTAGTTTAATGTTATTTTTAACTAGTTAAATGAGTAATTGTTTAGTTTCAACCCTGTTTTCTAATTTACATATAAATAATTGTATTTTATATTTCATTTAGTTATTTTTAGTTTTAATTTACTTTGTAAATTATCATACCAAACTAGAAAACTAAAAAAATCTATTAAAACTTAATTTAACCCTAGGTAGAAAAAAAAAACGTAAACCTAGACACAATTGAAATAAGAAACCCTAAGTAGAAAACAAAAACATAAACCTAGACATAACTAAAATAAGAAACCCTAGGTAGAAATATAAATATTAACCTAGACACAAATGAAATAAGAAACCCTAGGTAGAAAATAAAAATGTAAATGTAGACACAATTAAAACAAGAAACCATATGTAGAAAACGTAAACCTAGATACAACTAAAACAAGAAACTCTCTCTCTCACTCACTCACTCACTCACTTTATTGTATTTTTAAATTTATATTTCTAAATAATGTTGTAATTAATTATAAGTCTTTCTTTATAAGGTAAAATGTAAATTATATGTTAATTTATATATATATATACAGATTAAATCCATGGATGATTTTAACATTGACGAGCTCTTAGGTCAGCAAGCACCACCACCACCACCACTCCCTCCACCTCCACTTGCACCTCCACCTACTCTTGAGGAGTTGAGAGAGAATATTAGGAGAAATGTACATGCCATTATGAGAGACATTAATACTATTAGACATGATCCTCATCCACCTCCCCAGCTACTACACCTTGCAGATAGCATGCAATACATAGTAGATTCTATACAAACATTAGAATCTGAGCTAGATAGTTTTCAATCATGGAGGGAGTCCATGCATGCTTATTATGATGACGACCTCTCTTATAAAGAGGTCAATGATTTAAAAATTATAAAAAATGATATGAAATATTATTTTTGAACCCTAAAATAGGTGAGGAGATACTTGGCAAGAAGCCACATATTTCTATTAGATGGTGTCAACATCTGCATATAGATGATAATTTTTGGGAGTGGTGGGGGGTGGTATATGACTATCCACCATACACTAATCATGAGGTCTCCCTATATTTTTTGAAAAAATTATGGGCTGAATTTGAATTGGGTAGGAAACCCAATTAGTTTGACATGAAAACATTCCAGGGGTTGGTCGAGGTGTGCCATACGATAGGCTAGGGGCCAAATTGAGTGATAGAACTAGAAATCATGTGCATAATGAGCTGCTTGTCCCTCTTCCTACTCTAGTAGTTTTTGGACCTATCTATCATCAAGAAGTGTAGTCTTCTCTTGGTTCATTGAGTGCCCTATCAGGAAATTTTCTAGAGCACTTGACCGAGGTGAGAGTTTCCCCTAGCACAAAACATGTTTGCACAAGCTATAGGGATATATGTAGGGGTCCCCAAAGTGATCTTAATGCTGATCATGTTGCCCATGGTGGATATTATGATGCAGATGGTGGTGCACATGGTGATGTTGGAGATGAGATCACGTCATATGTTGATTTTCTCTATGTGGACAATGATCATCCCACAAAGGTAAATTTAATTATAATTTATAATGCCATATTAAATTTAATATTTATATAAATAAGAACTATAACATGTGGATTTTTTGGTGAAAAAAGGAGGGTTGACACTACATCATTCATTGGCCGTCATCATATAACATCCACACCTCAAGATCTCGATGCCCCATTCATGGTATGCACTTTGATCTAGATACATTTAAGTACATTTAAACTTTAAACAATTAAAACTTGAATTGATAATGTGTTTGACATATTTTTTTCAATTTTGTAGGGTGCTTCATGTAACATTGAGATTGGTCGTTCTTCATGCTTTGCCCCAATGGTCACTGAGACTCAACCACATTACATGTATATTTTTCATTCATTAATTTTAAGTGTTTATATGCTTACTAATTTATGTACAACTTTGATTTGTACTTATTTTTTGTAATTGTAGGCTTGTGGATTGTCTCATGATGTATCACATTTACGTCCTAACTCATCAGTGACATTAGCTATGTGTCACACACCTAATGTACATGCTTTTGTTCCATAAATTAATAGTCAAGTTATATATACTTTATAATTTATGTATATACTATAAGTTTGATTCATGCTTTATATATGTTGTTCAGGTCGACACCACCATGACTCTTGGCATGACTAAAGGATTAAGCCAAATGCAACCATTGACATTGTCCTTTGAGGTCACGATTAAAAGTAAATTTTCAATGTCTATTGTGTATGTCTTTTATACCTAAATTATCAAAATTTTGTAATGTTTGTTTTTATAGAACTTAATGGCATCCACTTTTGATATAGCTGAGAGAGGACCTCCATGTCCCACTAAGGGAATTACTGAGCATGGAGGAGTGGTAAAATTTTAAATGTTTAAATTAATATTAATTAGTTTTTTAGTGAATTATGAAAGTAATTTGAATTAAATTCACACATGTATAGTCTTCTGATGTGATCTTTTAAAAATGTATAGAAGGATGAGGGTACTTAGGAGGAGACACAACATGATGGTGCATCTCAGTCACCTTCACATGGAGTGAAGAGGACTACATATAAGCTCAATGACCAAAGTTAGATTATACCAGTCACATATAGTATTTTCAATTTTTATATGATGGATATTTTATGATGGCACATGTTATATATGCTATCAGGACTTGTTATCATGTTATTTGGACTTTTTTTATCAGGACTTCTTGTCATATTATTTTGACTTGTTGTTAGAGTAGGACTTGCATTACTAGGACTTGTTATCATATTACTTGGACTTGTTGTTAGAGTAGGAATTTTTTGTGTGATTATATATATCATGAGTTGATATGATGGACATTATGATATATATTATTCCAGGACTTTTTATGTTATAATTTATCTTATTCATGGAATTTTTATCCTATTTCATGGTTTTTTTAAATAGTGGTTTGAATGTAGATATATGAGCTTATGTAATATGATCATTTAATATTAATTATAATTAAGTATCAATTACACAATTTGATCTTTACTAGTGGCCATTTCTTCATATAATTGACAAGAGCAATTGGTTTTAAGACTATCATTAATCAACTAGCTTAGTATATAATTGATATGAAACAATATAGATGTAAGTAATATTGACAAGAGAAATTGATTTTAAAACTATCATTAATCAACTAACTTAGTATATAATTCATATGAAATAATATAGATGTAAGTAATATTGACAAGAGCAAATGATTTTAAAACTATCATTAATAAAATAACTTAGTATATAATTGATATGAAACAATATAGATGCAAGTAATATTGACATTGATTAATTATAAAAAAATAATCTATCTAACAATGAGATCTATTAATTTGAACTATGAATATGGATGTACAAATAACTCTATCATTATCTATTAGTGAACATAGGACCAATGTACATATTTTAATATTTAGAACAAAATTAGATGAATACAACTATGAATTTAACTTATTTTAAAAACAAAATTGGATGAATAAAAGTGAACTCATGTTGTTTATAAAACCAAAATTGGACAAATACAAGTGTGCATTGAATTGCATAAATAGTTCATGTCTATGTTCTTCTAGAGGTCTTGCATCATAAAAATGAATGTTGAGATGTTAGAAAATATGTATTTAAATGTAAAGTTCATTTAAAGTCAATTTTCATTTATTTCAAGTTTAGCTCTAAAATAGCTCTACATATGACACTTGAAAGAAGACATCTACATATAGAACAACATATAAAAATAAGACAAACAACAAAAATGTACATGGATAAATTTGATTCAACCTAATGTACCATCAACATCCTCTCTTTTCTACAATGCATCTATGATTACCTCATGCTCTTCCATTGAAAGTGTCCATAATATTTTATTAGCAGGTCTCCCTTTGTTTTTTTTTTATTTGATATTTTTTTCCACTACCAAATGGGAATAGTGTATAATCTTCTTTTTGGATTGGTAGTCTTTAAAAGCTCGTAAACTATTCCTTCTTGTTAGGCATTTGCGTAGCCATGTACCAACTACCACAAGAAACCCAACTGGATACTGAAAACCATCATCATCTACTTGATGACATATCAACTTTTTCTTAGGTTCTATAGATTGAGCTAGCCAATACTCAGTCTTCTCTTCATTATCCTTAGGTGCAGCAACATACACATGTCCTGCAAAATAAAATTAAGTACATGCACAAATAAAACTTGTTAGATTTATAATTCAAATATAATCATAAATTATATGACATACATAACTAATATAATTAAAATTTTACAATAAATTGAATTAAATTAGCAAGTTGTATAAGGTCTAAAACACGATCATAATCTTCTGATACAAATGCATGATCCGCATCTTCATTTCTTATATCATCTTGATCTTGTGTCTCACTAGGTGTTAAGTGTTTTTTTTCATTCTTCAACCCATTCTGTATTCTCGCATTCTTCCCATTCAACTACAACACAAAATTGACAAAAAATATGCAAGCTCCCTAGTCCATATAGTCCAAGTGTTAGAATTAGAACTCCTAAATGAATGACATTTAGATGATCCACTGATTGTATCACAATCATATCTTGAAAGGATATTCTTCTCTTCAAATAGCCAGAAGAAACGTCCAATTGTAGAGTTCTGACTTGATCTTGTAGAAAAAATTATTTTACACCATTCAACAATTGCACATGTATCTTTAAATTTTGATTTTTCCTTAAATTTGAGTTTCTCTATGCAAAGAGCTCTCATAACACATGCACTAACACCATCATGTTCTCCCTTCCCGTGTCTAGCCTAAAAAAAACTATAGATATGTTGGATATTTATTTGTTTATGTGTCCTACTCAACCAATAAAACATCCTAGTATTCTTGAATTGCCCTGTGCTATTATCTGATCATATTAGATGTTGTGAACATTATATGAATTTATCTCTCCCTTAAATTATCATAAAAGGTCTTAAATAAATATGGGACAAACTCTGGTGAGTAAAATTTATTATCACAATATAGAAATGGTACTCTCTCAATTTTTCTTGATCCTCTTCTGTACTATTAGGTGCATGCCTATAGACAATATGAACAAAAATTGTTACTTGCATTGAATTATAGTATTGTGGTTGGATCTCATCTTGTGGTGCAAGCGTGTAGTTCTTTGCAATGTCAATAGCTGAAAGTATACTATCAACATTTCTCCAAAGCACAAATTGTACTTATATAAAAGATAGATAATTGGATACTACAATAAGGTTGACCAAGCCAAAAGAATATTATAATTTAAGTTACAAATTGGCTTAGACAACAACAAAATGTAATAAGGTCCAATGTTTGAAGCATTTAGACTAAAATATAGAATAGATCCAACTGGTAAGAATTAAACATTAAATGCATGGGTCGATGCACAAAGTTGAGTGACAATTCCATAGAAGTCCTTGGCCAAAAAAATTTGGCACAAGAAACGGGCACCCATTTTTTAAAAATTGGGTGCCCATTTAGGTTCGGGAGCCCAATCTATATTTTAAAAAAGGGCACCTATTTAATAATCGGGTGTCCATTTTTTATCAAGTACCCAAAGCAAAACGGGCACCCGATTTTTAAAAAATGGGTGCCCATTTTGTAAATATATTTATTTTTTTGTTTAAACTATTTTCCAAGTCATTTTCACAAATTGGAAAATGGGATCATGTCTTTTAGAATATGGGTGCCTGTTTTAGCTGCTAGTGTCGACCCCCTCAACTATTTTTCTCTTGATTCCAGGTACGCACCATTGTTTTTTATTATTTTTCTTTATTTTTTATTATTTTTTCATAAAAAGTTGTAGATTCGTGTTATTTTTAATTAAAAATGTAGTTTAATGTTGTTTTCTAATTTATCATATAAATTTAATTATATTTTATGTTTCATTTAGTTATTTTTAGTTTTAATTTACTTTGTAAATTATCGCACCAAACTAGAAAACTATTAAAACTTTTAATTTAACCCTAGGTAGAAAACAAAAATGTAAACCTAGACACAATTGAATTACGAAACCCTAAGTAGAAAACAAAAACATAAATGTAGATGTGTGATGAATATAATCACCTTCATAAAATTAAGATCAAATTAGCAACAATTCAAAGTAAATACAATGCAAATCTATTTAAAAATGAAACTAAGCTCTATAGCATCTCATGGCTCTCTAGAAAGATGTGGTAAGTGAAGCTCTCAGCTCAAATCTCCACTAGTGACACTTCTAAAATGAGAATGTATGCTGCTATAATGCTTCTACAATGATTATTCTAGCTCAAATTGATACAAAGATATGCAAATTTCTCTAAATGCTCTTATAATGCTCTTCAATTGCCTATAGTAACAATGCTTTTTAAATGAATTTCTAAGATGAGAATTGCTCTCAAAATGCTTCATACTTATAGTAAATTCGGGGTGGAGTGAAGTAATCATGATTAACCCTTGGTTGAGTCAAATACTTTGCTTTGTTCATAAATGGGGGGACAATTTAAATGTTTGTCTCAAAGCTTTGGACAAAAGGACAAAATTGAGTGGTTGAGATTGAAACTTTAGAATGAGTGATTGAGATTCATCCTTTTTGAGTGATTTATCTCTTTTTATCCTCAATTATCATTGGTTGCTCAACTTTGTTGAAAGATATTAAGAATTATTAAATTCAATTAATTAATTAAATTTAGCCATGTAAGAGAATAGGTTCATTTTGATTTTTGATTAAACAACTATACAATTAATTGATTAAAATCAATTATGTAGTGCTTTTCACCCCTTTAAGCTTTGGTTTAATTATTCAACATCATTATTTGATTTTTCCTTTGCTTTAATTGTTTTTGTCCAATTTGATTTAATAAATGTCCCTTTTAATGATTTGATCCTCTTTTGATTGAATTAGTGCATTTTGATGATTATTGCAATTTAATTGATTTAAAAGCACTTGCCCATTTTTTAGTGTCTACAAATGCCCCTCTTTGAATTGATGTGTGAAGAACATTGATTCAAAGATTCTTTTGATCTTGATTGCTTTTTTTAGGTCTTGATTGCTGATTCACTGATTCACTGATATGCCTCTGATATGAAAAATTTGATTGCTGCCTCTGATATTGATGAAATGATCTAATACTGATAAAATGATATGCTTTTGTTAATGATTCCAAAATTTTTGATGTCCCACTGATTCCAATGATATTTGATTTGATACTCTGATGCCCCCTCAGAAATAAAACATATTGATTTCTTGATTTGAAAGATTTGATGATGTTTGATTTATTGAATATGTTTTCATTTTTGAAAAATCTTGATGATATGCGATGATTTAGGAATATGCCCTGGTTGATTTGATAGGTTAATATAGGTCTAAGCCAAATTTTACCTCCAAAATTACATCAAAATAGCTTAAATAGGTTGAAAAACCTTGATTTACTATTCATTTGCACTTTTGACTTTGGTGATTTTTGCTTTGGTCCTGTGGTGATTTTCGAGATGGTTGTCCCAATCAGAGAGCATCAGCTTGAGAGGTGTCAGCATTATGTGAGACCACCTGACTATGGACCTCCAGTGAGTCATTCTGAACTCCCTTTTTGCATTTATTGCTCAATTTATCACATTTATTGCAATTTTTACTTTTCATCATTGCTTCAAATTTGCAAAGTCACACGTAGCATAGATTTGTTGTTGTCTAGCCCTTTTTAATGTTGCATTCGCACTTTTTACTCATGCCTACACGTAGTAAACTATCACTTAGAAAACTTTCATTCTCACCCAATAAAACTTCAATGTCACCTAATAGTAGGGTTTTAAGTCCAGTTTGCATATGTTTTTATGCGTATAAAACCCTAGATTTTTATTATCACCTAGGCTTGATTCAATGTTGCCTAGCATGTTTTAATGTCACCTAATAGCTGAATTACCGCATAACACCAACAAAGTGTTGTGTAACATCATTTTTGTACCGCTTAAGGTGAAATATCACGTGGAATGATTAAAATCACGCCTGAGGGATTTTGAAATTTTTTGCACTTGTACTTGATTTTTTTCTGTGAAATTTATTGATAACTTTAGATGATCAATTTGAATGATAAGATTAGGTTTGTTGCATTTAAACAAAACAATTGATTAATGATATCAGGATAGTGGTGCCAATGAATGTGATTTGTCAATCTGATAGGATAAGTCTGGTAGGATAAATCAATCAGTGTGAAAATTGATATGATTGATACTGCTTGCTTCATTCTCAGGACATAGAGACATAAACAAATGGTACTAGGTGTGATTACTTGATACTTTTGATAGAATTGATTGACTTTCGATAATTCCTTGATATGGTATACTGATATGATTCCTTTGTTTGGCCAACAGGCACACTTTCCTATTCTATACATCCAATCGGTTTCATCATGGGTCATCGATCTGGGTCAGACACTTACTGATGTTGAGTATCATGTTATCAAGATATGTGGTCTAAGCTTTCTACTTGATCTTCCATGGTTTCAGTTGAACTATGGTCTATTGACTATTGTGGTAGAGCGAAGGCACTCTAACCACAATACCTTCCATCTTCCCTTTGGAGAGATGACTATCACATCCGAGGACGTGTATAGATTGCTACGCATCCCATGCAGGGGAGAGTTAGTTTACTACAATTCCATATATGATTTCATAGTCTGCCGATGAGTATACAGGGATAAATTTATAGATGATGATACGATCACTTGGCCTTAGTTTGCTTTGTTTCCTACATTGCCAGCGGTACTTGGTGCCCTTATTGGTGGTTTACTTCTTCCCGATTGGCGAGGTCATGGTTTTTCAACTAGATGGGGTAGGATTCTAGAGGATTTGCTTTCTCATCCTCAACGCTTTGATTGGGGCTCATGTGTTCTTGCCCAGCTCTACCATGATTTACACAAGGTAGTTTATAGAGAGTGTGCTTCTTTGTCAGCTGGGGCAGTTATTCTCCAGTTGTGGGTATGGGTGTACCTCCCATTACTAGGCCTATTTCCAATAGGATTCGATAGCGTGGTTACCCATATGCTTTTATATATAGCGGTATGGTTGTTCAGCACCATCTGGGTCATCTTGATTATTGATGGTGACAGATAGATGATCTTGATCAAGTTTAGTGGAGACCATACATTGGTTGTGAGTGCTAGAGGGAGGATGATGATGAGCTACCTTATATGTTCACTCCTCGTTGGATGATTGGCCCTACTACTACTACTATTGAGTGCTTCTACTTTGGTAGAATTTCTAGATAGTATGGTCATGTATAGGATATGCCTTAGGGTGTAGCTTTATATGCTTGGGTATAGGAAAAGAGATCGATGTGTGGTCCTATGATTGATTAACAGTTCACATATGATCAGATTGCTAGTTTGGGATATTGCCGATGGGAGATGCTTCCATGTGTTGCTGATGCAGGGATGTCTCATGAGTATTGAGACTGGTGGTCTCATAATAGGTTTCTTCATTTTACTAATCCAGTAGAGCATGTCCCAAACCAGGATGAGGGAGATGATCATGGTAGTGGTGGTGGTGGTGGTGGTAGGAGATGGCGGGGACAAAGAGGATAGAGAGATCCTTAGGTTATGGGTAGAGTAGGTGATGGACCACAGGTGAGAGGTGAGCATGCTAGGGATGATCATGCAGCTAAGATTGTACACCCTAGAGTAGCAGTAGTAGATAGGTAGTAGAGAGCTCAATGACAATAGAGATGACAAAGATAGGCACATGTAGATGTTTCTCGATAGGTTCCAGGTGGATTAGATCCTTTAGTTCAGTTGTAGAGAGTTTCTCTAGCTCAGCAGGATGAGGTTCCAGCATAGCAGGTGCCTCGACATGATTAGCAGGTTCCTCCATAGATGCAATAGTCATAGGATATGGGATAGAGTTCATAGGCTACTCCTAGCATGGATAATTTATCATGAGATATGCAGGCTATGAGGATAGATATATCTACTATTGTAGGTAGACTGGATCAGGTTGCTCTCTTGATGCAGTAGTTCATCACTCATGCAATTCAGAGACCTATTACAGCTAGCACTTCTCAGGCTCCTCCCTCTTAGGATAGATAGGATGACAGAGGTCCAGATGGATCTGGTGCTGGGGATGGATCTTGATGATTTGATGGTAGATTTACTCATTATTGATGTCTTTGTATCATGTATCATGTTATTGTTATTAGTTAGAACTCTTTGATGTATCACTTTGTATGACATTGTATCTTGATATACTGATTTGATAGATCTTTGATGTTGATGAACACTTTTTATGATGATCTATATGATGACATACTTCCTTGGCTCCCTTGATGAGTTGGTTATGAGATTATCTTTTTATGTAGCTAGATGATGTTTTATATGCATTTACTTTGATTTATGCTATGGATGCAATGTATCTTATTTTATGATATATATAGATGAATGTATTGACGTATGGATTTATGACATGTTTTATGGTTTTTCAATGTATGGATGCAAAGTGATTTATGGAAATGCATTTGAATGCCCCTATGTTTTTGGAATTTTGATGATTTTTGATGTATGCAGTTCCATCCTTAACTACATGTATGCAAATGATGTATGAGTAATGAATGTCTTCTTTCTTTTTTTCTACAGTATTTCTCATACATGAATAATGATTAATGATTGATGCTATGCATGAATGCAAAAGATAATTCTCATTTCCTTTGTTTGAGTGATATCCAAGAGTAAGATGTTTGATTGAACCCCTCCTTTTGTAATATTTCGACTAACCAAGATTATTAATGTACCCCCTTGTCCTTGGAAAATTTACCATAAACAAATGCAATTAATCTAACATGATAATGCAATTCATCTAACATGATAATGCAATTAATCTAATATGATAATGCAATTAATCTAATATGATAATGCAATGCAACTAAGTGTCACCAACTTTTAGCAAAAAGATGCCATAGAGATAAATTTTCATCATTGAGCATTTTGGGACTGGAAAGCAAGTACAACCATCACTGACCACATCATGATGATATGAATACCACTTTTTATCGCTTTTTGGTAACCTCTTTTTGAAATGAGTACAACCCTCACTAGTTGGATGACCAAACTATGGGAGTATGAATACCAGTGTCAATGGATTCAATGTTGCAAGTGGATTTTTGGTATTAAGATATGGAAGATCTAAATAGCCAAGGTATCCATTTGTGTAAACAAGAAAAGGTCAATCCTTCCTCTTATGGGATAATCCTTGATGATTCCTTGAAGACCATGTCATTAGATGAACTCTCATAAGTTGATGAATCTTCCTTAAAATAATCATTGAAAGGAAAGAAAATATCATGTCTCTATCATGGCTAATCTAGTCAAAACATCATCGATTAGCTCAAAAGATGTGATAAAAGTCAATTTCATAAAGATTATCAAAAGAAATCTTCAAGTGTTTTGCAATGTTTCATGATTTTCAAAAAGTATTTCCAAGCATTCTGATCTTTAAGATGTTTTGTCAAATTTTAATCCCAAATAATAAAGTCAATGAAGGCTCAAGGATCAAGTTGTAGGATCAAAATACTTGGGTTTGAACAATGATATCCATCAAAGGTTCAATAAAATTTCCACTTTTCTGAAGCTCTGATAAGTCTCTCTTTGATGTGACTAATTGTAGCACTATTGAATCCATTTGGTACCAAATTTCCAATCCTTTCCTTCCCCCAAGTGATAAATGTGATTGTGCGACAAACTTAGGGCTGATAGGCAATGCAATAATGTGATTGAAAGGCTTTATTATGACTATGTACAAATGATGGATGCAATGACAGTTTACAAGTGAGATTATGGAAATGTAATATGGACATGCAACTTGGAAAGATAGACTTAAGGGCACAAAAGGTGCTTGTTTACCAAGTTTTCACCTTTTGGGCCTTTTGTCTCTTTTTTTTTTGCTACCAAGGCACCTATTGCTAGGTTTTCACCAAGGCACTTTTTTCTTTTTTTTGTAATTTTTTTTTGTTTTTTTTGTTTTTTTCAAGATCTCTTTGACTATGTACAATAAATATGATGCTCCTCATTTGATACTCTTTATACTCTTTTGTCTCCCTCATGTATAGAACCTCTTTAGATGAATGATGTTGATAGGCTCTTGGAGTTCTTCTCCTTCACAATCTACTAACTTATAGGTTCCCGTTCCAAATGAAGACACAATGATGAACAGACCAAGTTAATTAGCCTCCCATTTTCCTTTCTTTTCTCTGTCAACTTGATTCTTTGGGTTTTCTCTTAACACTAAGTCTCCAACTTGAAAGATTCTCAGTTTGATATGCTTATTGTAGTTCCTTGAGATTCTATTTTGATACACTTTTAGGTGTTCATAGGCTTGTGCTTGGTGTTCTTCTAGCAACTCCAATTGTTGAAGTCTAGTGACTCTATAGTCTTCATCTATTATCAACCCTTGCCATGACACTCATAAAGATGAAATTTCAACCTCCAATGGTAGAATAGCTTCAGCCCCATAGACTAATGAAAATGGTGTGGCTCCCATAGGTGTCTGAATGCTAGTTCTATAGGCCCATAATGCTGGATTAATTTGCACATGCCAATCTCTTCCTGATTTATTTACTGATCTTTTCAATATTTTCAAAATGTTCTTATTCGTAGCTTCGGCTTGTCCATTTCCTTGAGGATAATAAATGGATGAAGAATGGTGAGTGATATGGAATGTAGCACAAAGTTCATCCACATCCTTATTTTTGAATTGCTTTCCATTATCTGTTATTATGGCATGAGGAATACCATATCTACAAATGATGTGGTTCAAGATGAACATGGAAATCTGTTTACCCATGGCCATGATCAAAGGAATTGCTTCTACCCACTTAGTGAAATACTCCGTTGCGGTTATGATGTATTTGTGACCATTTGAAGAAGGTGGGTAGTTTACCCCAATCAAGTCAAATCCCCATTGATAAAATGGCCATGGTGTAACAAAGGGATGTAACTCTTATGCTAGTACATGTATCATGTCACCATGATATTGACATTTTCTACATATCTTGACAAAGTGACAAGCATCTTTCTCTAAGGTCTTCCGAGAATACCCTAAGCAAAGGATTTTCTTGGCTAGGTTTAAACTACTTGAGTGTGACCCAAAAATTCCTTCGTGAACCTCATGTAAAGATAACTTAGACTCTTCTTCCTCTAGACATCTAAGTAACATCCCGTCAAGACCCTTATGATACAATGTTTTTGAAAGGATTATGTAATGGGCTGATTGGCGTATAAAATTTCATTTTTGGGCTTGGGATTGGTCTAAAGGTAGCACTTGGTCTTTGAGATATGTCTAGATAGGGCCATACCAAGGTGAGTCATGTCCATGAAGTAGGGAAACAATTTGGGTTTTGGGAAGGTCAAATGCTAGTTTCACTAACTCTTCCACCAAGAACTCGTACTTCTCATTCTAATCTGGTTTTTGGAATAAGGAAGCCAAGGAGGCCATTGCATCAAATGCTCAATTTTTCTCTCTCAGAATCTACTCAAAAGTGATCAAGGTAAAATACTTCTTCCATCCATCAATCATGGTCTTATATGGCATTAGCTTTTCATCTTTGGTATTGTATTCATTGTTGACTTGATTGATGATGAGTTGAGAATCTTCATATATTTGTAGCTCAGTGATGTTCCATTCTAAAGCCATTTTGATGCCAATGACTAGAGCCTCATATTCTGCTATATTATTTGTGCATGGGAATAAGAGTTTGTAGGACTTAGGAATGGTGTACCCTTGAGGAGTAACCAATAATATGCCAGCTTCAGAACCTCCTTGTGTATACGAGCCGTCAAAGTACAACTTCCATGTTTTAGCCTCTATGTTGACAATTGCGGAATCTAGAAATTCCACTTGAATGGTTTGTGTAGAAGTAAATGGATTTTTAGCTAAGTGATCTGCTATCACTTGTCTTTTTATTGCCTTCCTACCCACATACTCAATGTCAAACTCACTCAATATCATGACCCATTTTTCTATCCTACCTATTAAGGCAATTTTTCTTAGCAAATACTTTAGAGGATCAATTTTGGCAATTAGCTTCACCTTGTGCATCAACATATAATGTCTCAATTTTTGAGATGCAAAGAAAACTTCTAGACAAGCCCTTTCCATAAATGTATAGTTAAGTTTGTATTTGATTAATGTCCTACTCAAATAGTAGATTGCCCTTTCTTTTCCCTTCTCATCTTCTTGCACCAAAAGCACTCCTAGAGACCTTTCAGTAGTGGATATGTACAACAACAACAATTTTCCCTTGATTGGTGGCATTAGGATAGGTGGATTTATTAGATACATCTTCAATAAAGTGAAGGCTTGGTCACATTCTTCATCCCACATGAATATAGTATCTTTTTGTAGCAACCTTATGAATGAATGACATTTTTTGGCCAATTGAGAAATGAACCTTCTTATGGATTGTATTTTGCCTTGTAGAGACCTCATTTGGCTTATGTTCTTTGGTATCTCCATATCCATTATTGCCTGTACTTTTTTCAGATCCACTTCAATTCCTTTTGATGAAACTATATAGCCTAACAATTTTCCAGATTGGACACCAAAGGCACATTTCTTTGAGTTTAGTCTCACTTTGAATTGCTCCAACCGAATGAATATCTTTTTAAAAATTTGTAGGTGTCCTCTCTTTTGTGGGACTTGGCCAATATGTCATCCACATAATCCTCTAAAAAGGTGTGCATCATGTGATGGAAAATAGTTGTCATTGCCCTTTGATATGTAGCTCTGACATTTTTAAGGCCGAAGGGCATGACATTCCAACAAAAGGTACCCCAAGGACATGTAAAGGCTATCTTCTCTTGGTCTTCGGATGCAAATTTTATCTGATTATATCTGCTAAAACCATCCATTAATGAGTACATGGAGTGACCCGCTATCAAGTTGACTATTGCATCAATGCTCAGAAGTGGGAAGTCATCCTTAGGAAATGCAAGATTCAAGTCTCTAAAATCCATGCAAACACGAATGGATTTGTCATGCTTTGTGATCGGTACAATGTTAGATATCCATTCAGCATAGGCTATTTCTCTTATGAATCCCACCTTCAACCATTTTTCCAACTCTGTTTTGACTAAGAGAGCTATATGTGGGTGCATTTTTCTCAACTTTTGCTTGACGGGCTTAACCCCTGGTCTAACATTCAAATGATGCATTATGAAGTCAAGATCCAATCCAGGCATGTCGACATATGACCATGCAAAGTTCACTTGTTGTTCTTGGGAAAACTTGATGAAATCCTCTCTTTCTAGAGGTGTAAGTGACGCTGCCAAGTGTATAAATTTTGGATCCAATTCTGTCCTAATGTTGACCTTTTCTGTCGGCTCTATGAGAATAGGTGACCTTTCTTCCTCATGCTTGGGTAGGGTGTCTAATCTCTCTCCCTTTGGTGCCATAGTTGGGTTTTCACCATAGGAAATGTCTTTTATCTTTACTTTTTTTGGTTCTAGTGATGCCACATAGTGGTTTTCATCACTAGAACTTTTCATTTTTTTATTTTTTTTCATTTTTTTCTTTTGACTAAGAGATTGGACCCCCACTACTTCTGTGTTTGATTTGAATTCATTGGTGAAAGAGGGTTCAACTACATTAAGGTATTGGTTCATTGCTTGGTCATTTGGAAAATAAAGCAAGTCACTTAGCTCGGTTTGGTCCCAATCAATAAGATGGGGATTTATCAAGGATAAGGTTTCATTAGACAAGTTATCATCAGTTGGGTTTATGGACATAACTTCATTTGAGGGTTCATACATTATCTCATTTAGATCTATGACGTGAGCTTCCTCAAGATGGTCCATGGAAGAAAGATCAAAATCCCCTTCACTTGAGTCCTCGTCAACTTCTATGGGAAATAGTGTGGGAAAAACCACGAGAAGATTAAAACTAATGTTTGAATCTCCCTCCTCTGAAGGCATCCAAAATGTATCTATCCATGGTGGATTAGTAGGTTCTTGTCCTATGCTAAGATCTTGTATATTAAGCTCTTCATTGTGTTGAGTTTCTTGCCTTGGGATCTTTGCATAAGTATGTATTGTGACTACTTCTTTATCCTGGCATGATTCATTAGATAAGGTATCCCACTCATAATCTCAGGAGTCATCACTATCTACATCAGATTCCAATGTGTTCACTTGAGGATATGAGTCTTGCAATGGGATGGAGCTTTCTCCTTTGTATTGGTAGCCTACTCTAGATCTTTCTTCTTTTTCTCTCCAAGAAGGTTCAATGGGTTCTAATAAACCTCTATTTCTTCAGCCTAAGGGTCCTCTTCCCTTGTACCCCATTTCCTGCATTATCTCAAATCCTTTCCCATATTGATCAGTTTGAATGTTGATATGATGGATTCTTTCTACGGGAGTACTTGAGGTATCATCTTCATCATGATAAAGCCATTGAAGGACTTCATTCTTCTCCTTGTCGAATGCTACTTTGTCACTTTCTCTTACGAAGTAAGAGTTATACTTATGAGGTAGGTGTTCTTTTGATGGTTTCCCATGCGTTCTTGGAGTTGTGGGCAAGTCAAATAAGGAAAAATAGTATTCCCCTACTCCCTTGGAACTGATTTTACATTGTTTTTCAAATGTATCCATCATCTCACTCATTTTCTTGTAGTTATGGTTTTTAGCTTTATCCTTTTCTTCTCTGGTGGGTTTGTAAAGTACCATCTCTAATTTAGGTGCTTGATCTGAACCTTCATTTGGAGTTAGAACCTTGTAGCTTACTTTTTCCTTTCCCTTAGTTGATGTCGATGAGCTTGCTTGAGGAGAGTTTGAAGTAGCACTTAATGTTATCACAGGATCATCCATTTTGATATCTTCAATGGTGGCTCTTTGGATAATTCCTTCTTAGTTATGTGGAATAAATAGCTCATGAAGTGGTTTAAGTGCATTGCAATATTGTAATGGATTTGAGTCCCCTCCAACCGTGATTTCCTCACCCATGTACAAAAATTTGATACATTGGTGGTACGTGGATGGGACTGCTTGCATCTCATGGATCCATGGTCTCCCCAATAAAATATTATAAGTTAGCTTCATGTCCAATACTTGGCAATTTGTGTCCTTTTTGACATGTCCCACTTGAATGGGAAATATGATCATTCCTTTGGAGGCTCTTTCAGCTTCATCATAGGCCTTTATAGTGATCCTTTTCATAGGGTCGATACAAGACTCGGATAACCCTAGGGATTTGACAAGACTCAATGTGCAGATGTTAAGGCCAACTCCTCCATCTATGAGATCTCTTTTGACTCTATGTCTTTCAATCAAGACCTCTATATGCAATGGTAGATTTTGGGGATGAGTAATAGACATGTCATCCTAGTCGAAAAATGAAAGGCAATGAGGTGCAATGAGATGACCTACCATGTTTTGAAACTTCCCCTCTTCTAAGTTAGTAGGAACATTCATTTCTACTAGAGCTTTCTCTAAAATTTCCTTATGGTTGGGAGATAGCTTCAATAGCTCCAAGATGGAGATTTGTGCTGGAGTCCTTTGTAGTTGATCTACCAAGCTATATGGTTTTTCTTCTATAGAAGATTGCTTGATTGTGATGTTGGATTGTGGAGTATTAACAGTTTTTGGATCAACCCCTTGTAGGGTAATCCTTGAAGTCTTCCCTCTAGTGATAACATTGGATGTCTCTTTTTGGGGCTGTTATTTGATCACTATAGCATTCACAACATTATCATAGAGTGGTACAAAGTTAATGTTATTGGTACTTTATTTCTTGCCATTGGATGACTCCCCTTTGTCATGTTTATAGAAGGGATGTTTGAAATCCATGTGTTCTTCATTGCTTTGAGGTCCATCAATGGTGATCATGCCACTATCAATTAAGTCTTGCACCACATTCTTTAGTTGCAAGCACTCATTTGTCGTGTGTCCTTGAATTCTATGGTATTCACAATGGATATTAGCACTCTACTAGCTAGGCTTTTTGTGTGGCTCATAAGGCTGAATGCTAGGTAGATTAATGATGTTTTTGACCATGAGGGTTTTTAATGCCTTTTTGAGGGGTTCACCTAAGGGTGTGAAGTTCCTTTGAGGAGTTGGTACCAAGAATTTATCAGATTTGTTACTCCTTTGATTATTTCCTTGGTTGCCACTATTAGCATTGTTGTTGGAAGGTGTGTTGGAGGTCTGGTTTTCATTATTCACCTGACTAGGTGTTCTTGTAAGAGAAAAAGGAGTCACCTTCAAGTTTCTAGAATCAACAACCCCATCATTGACTATTCCCTTATTGTTGTTTTTATACCGATTATTTCTATTGAACCAATTCTTATTCTGATTGGTGCTATTGTTGGAGTTATTGTTGTTGTCTTTATACAATTTTAACTCTCCACTCTTGACCAAAACTTCTTCTATTGTTACTCCATTTTCTATGAGGTCTTGGAATGTCTTGGCACATTGCATTCTCAATTGGTAGTTCATCTCATTGCTTAAACTATTGATGAATATATCTATCTTCTCCTTTTTGGGCACACTCTTAGGATACTTAGAAAATAATGTCCTCCACCTTTGAAAGAAAGTGAGGAATGCTTCTCCATCATTTTTTTTAGTATTACATAATGTTATCATCGTGACCTCATGCTTAATGTTGTATGAGTAATGGGCCACAAATTTTGAAGCTAGTTCTTCAAAGGTTTTTATGCCAGATGGTAACTTAGAAAACCACTCCATAGCCATACCTCCTAAGCTTCTTGGGAATAATCTCATTAAATAGGTGGTATTATGCATGAAATCTAAGCTCAATGCACAAAAATCCTGTAAGTGATCTTATGGATCCGACGTTCCTTAATACTTGTCATACTTGGGAAACACTACATTGATCAAGAATGATGCCATTACTAGAATTTTATCAAATGAGAATGGGCACAATGCTTCGATATAAAAGGGTTTAGGAGCCCCACTTTGCTTGATTGTATCTAGTTGTGTTTGGAATATCTTGAACTATTTTTTCATGATGTCAATGGCACTTCCTTCAACTTCAGGTGGTTTAAGCTGATTCACATCATAATCTCATGGAAGCTTAAGACCTGCTTGGGCTAGGTCCATGAAATACTTCTCTTTATCTCTTGCCATTGCTTTTTCCATGTGTCTTAGGAAATAGGGGCATTGAATGGCTTCATCAACCTTGTCATTAGTGGCATCATCGGTAGTTGGTTTGGTATTAGTTCTTTGGTGAGTGGTATCAATTCCTTGAGTGTTTTGATCCAGCCCTCCACTATTGGTATTGCCTTGATTATTTGTGTCAATGCCCCCATTATTTGCATCACCTTGGTTATTCAGGTCAATGCCACTATTGTTGTTATTACCCAAGCCACTGTAGTACATCATGTTGTCTTCCACTTCTTGTTCGGGTGATTTTTGGGGGTACTCTTGGAGTGGTAGAATTGTCACCTAGGTAAGGGAGCTCTTGACTCAAATAAGTCCTATTTGCTTGCAAGGTTTTCTTGATGTAGTAGGATCTAGTAAAAGTAGGCATGAACCTTGGAGAATAAGATTCAATATTTACCATGGTCAAAACCTTTGTAAAATTTACAAAAATTGTGTAGAACAAGATTTATGACTGGGCTGAATGTTGGAATAGTAAGAACACAGAAAAGGGTATCTAAATATGTGATAAATTTTTTTTGACCCCCTCGGTAAATACTCTCTATTTTCCCTTTTGTATTTCTGGGTGTCACTAACCTGAGTGTAGGTGTGACTAAAATATTTATACGCGTGAACTGGTATTGAACTAGGTGGCACATTGTAGGTATACAGGTAGCACTTTGCTATTGATAAGGAGTTTTCCAATTTTTCATAGGCATGATTCAATAGATGATAGGCTTGACTTGCTTGTTGATATGCATTTTTATAAAAGTCACAAGCGTGACTTTGCCTTTGATAGGTGGTATTATTTTATGCACAGGTGGCACTTTGCTGACCAGTTTGTAAAATTTTGAATTTTTTAAATGTTTAAGATCAGGTCTTATGAAATTTCCTTGTTTGAAAATAGAACATAATCACAACACACACATCAATTTTTCATCATGTTCCTAAAACATTCTAGTGTGTATATTCTCAATCATTTCCATAAGTATAACACAAGAAAGAATTCCAAGCAACTTACCTAAAGTCAAATTTGGCTCTTAACATTTTGGCTTTGAAAGGTGGTCTTGCTACTTTATCAAGGATTTATTGTGGATTCTATTCAAATAGATCTTAAACTTTCATCCCCCAAGTATGTTAAGGGGCTTCCCACACGCACCAAGGTACAATTTTGCGTAATCCATGAGGACCACTAGAGGAAGTTCAAAAAATTTAAAATCTATTTGTCACACACCCCATTAAGGATGCATGCATTTCATATTATAGTGGGTTGGATTCCTGCAGCAAAAGCGAGCGTATCCCACTTTGGGCTGTCCCTCTCACCAGCCTCATTAAGGCACAACTCAGGAGGTGAGCCCACTAATTCTCTAGCATGTTCATTCAAAGCAAGGAAAATGGAATTAAGGTTAAGCTTTTGGGAATTTGGTTCACCAAAAGGTGAAGAGCATATCCCTAACTTTTCCTTTAGTTCCCAAACACAATAGACAATTTTGTTCAATTTCTTTCAACCACTAACTATAGGGATTTGAGTATTTCGACTCTCTTCCACAAACAAGGGGCTTTTGATTTATTTGTTTGATTCCTTAATCCTTCTTAATTACTAGATTCTCAAAATGCACCAATGCCACAAGCTAAGGGAAAATATTGACGAGTTGAGGCTTACCTTTTCCTTGTAGCTAACCGAAGTTAGGGGCATTTTAAAGTGATTTCATTGTTTTTATCTTACCTTGGCAAATAGCTCCTTCCAAGTATGTTTGTCCACCAGCAAGTTAGTCAACACCAACAAACACTATGAGGGGAAACCAAATCAAAATTGATGAAGCAAAGAATTATGTATGAACTTTAGGCACCTTATTTGTAAATTTTTTAAAGAAAAACTTGAACTACGGACTAAAAATCCAATTAAGAGAAAAAAATTTCATTTTGTAAGCTTCAATAATTGCAAGATAGTTCTGGAATACCTAATTTTCCTCCTCTTGTGTTGTCTCAAGAACATCCTTAATGTGTGCAATGTTTTCCTTCTTGATCCTCTTTGCTAACGCCTTTCGTTCTTGATTAAACCTGCTTTCTGGCTTCTAGACCTTTCTGTGCCTGCTCATTTATAGTAAAATCATACAAACAGAGAGTTAGATAAATGATTTGATCAATTTAATAGAAAATAAAGATAACAGACATCAAGCGACATTGTCCAGCTAATATGCATGAAAAAATTATTAGCAGACGTAACTTTAACGACAGGAATTGACACTTTCCAGTGACACAGGCAACACTGAAAATTACTCAGGCCTAAACAACTTATTTCAAAGTGTGAATTGACTTGAAAATTGCAAAAAATGATTGGTCTCAAGCAAAAATTTAAAAACAATAAGCGTAAAATAGCAAATACAAAGCGTGACTATTTCAGTAAATTACGGAGCAAAGCTTGATCACAAGCGACAATGGATAGTAGATAAGCGATACTTCTTGAGTCACAGGCGTGACTTTATGCACAAAAGGCTGAAAGCTTTATCTCATAGGTGCAAGCTTCTGATTTACAGGTGACTGTAGAGAAATTAAGACATAATAGAAGTGATAGGCCAGGCGTAAATTGTCAACTAATAGGCGTCAGAACAAAGATCGTAGGCATCATCACAATGACAATAAGCGTGAATGAAGCTTCTTTACGTGTGACTTCACCAGTTTTCTACAAAATATTCATGGAAAAGTGACAATACAAGCATGTAATATATGATCAAAATGATAAAATGAGGCTTAGGGCCCCACGGTGGGCACCGTTTGTGTGATGATGATAATCACCTTCAAGAAATTAAGATCAAATTAGTAACAATTCAAAGTAAATACAATGCAAATCTAATTAAAATTAAAACTAAGATCTATAGCATCTCATGGTTCTCGAGAAAGATGTGGTAAGTGAAGCTCTTAGCTCAAATCTCCACTAGTGACACTTCTAAAATGAGAATATATGCTACTATAATGCTTCTACAATGATTATTATAGCTCAAATTGATACAAAGATATGCAAATTTCTCTAAATGCTCTTCAATTGCCTATAGTAACAATGCTTTTTAAATGAATTTCTAAGATGAGAATTGCTCTCAAAATGCTTCATACTTATAGTAAATTCCCAAGGGTAGGGGGTGGAGTGAAGTAATCATGATTAACCTTTGGTTGAGTCAAATACTTTGCTTTGTTCATAAATGGGGGGACAATTTAAATGTTTGTCTCAAAGCTTTGGACAAAAGGACAAAATTGAGTGGTTGAGATTGAAACTTTAGAATGAGTGATTGAGATTCATCCTTTTTGAGTGATTTATGTCTTTTTATCCTCAATTCTCATTGGTTGCTCAACTTTGTTGAAAGATATTAGGAATTATTAAATTCAATTAATTAATTAAATTTAGCCATGTAAGGGAATAGGTTCATTTTGATTTTTGATTAAACAACTATACAATTAATTGATTTAAATCAATTGTGTAGTGCTTTTCACTCCTTTAAGCTTTGATTTAATTATTCAACATCATTATTTGATTTTTCCTTTGCTTTAATTTTTTTTGTCCAATTTGATTTAATAAATGTCCCTTTTAATGATTTGATCCTCTTTTGATTGAATTAGTGCATTTTGATGATTATTGCAATTTAATTGATTTAAAAGAACTTGTCCATTTTTGAGTGTCTACAGTAGACATGTAACTAAAATAAGAAACCATAGGTAGAAAAAAAATATTAACCTAGACACAACTAAAATAAAAAATTATACCTATAGAAAATGTAAACCTAGACACAACTAAAACAAGAATCTCAATCTCTCTCTCTCTCTAAAATGTTAAAACATGTTCCAAATCAAAACCTTTCAAAACATAGAGATTTAAAAACATCAAAAAACTTGGAATCTTTTTTCAACCTTAGGTGCATTCTTAAAGCAAAACATTTTCATTAGTCTTGATTGTCTTGTATTATCATCATTATAATTCCCCCATTTCCTTGCATTTTACTTGCATAATCGTTATTTCTCTTGCGTTGTCCCTATCATTAGTCCTCATTTTATTTATAGTATTCCTAATCTTCTTTGCATTAGTCTTCATTTTCCTTGCATTATTCCTCATTTCTTTGCATTGTCCTTATCATTGCCTTAGATCCTAAGTCCTAATTGCAATTGAATTACATCTTATGTCATCCCTTACCTTATCATTGCATGTTAACTCATTAGTCCCCATTGTCCCTAGATCCTAATTCAATCATATCTTTGGTCTTATACTTGTATTATCATTCTCATATTAGCATCCTCATTTTGCATTTAGAATCTAAAGTTTACTTTAAAAAATTAAACAAACCAAGTTTTAGGTTATACCTTGTGTAGATGAATAGGGAATATTGACCTTGTCAAATTTTTTTCCATTTTGGCATCATTATCATTAATTCAATATCTTATCTTGGTTTGGCTTAGTCCTTTGTATTTTAATTTATCTTTTTATCCTTTAAGGTTTTGATCACACTTTAATTCCCTATGGTTATGCCTTTAGATATTCATTCCTAAGGTTTTCAAAGTCCAAAAACTTAAAAACATAGTTTTCACTTTATAGTACCTCAGTTTACATCTATTGTATTGTCATACCTAAATTGCATTTCAAAAATTCTAAAAAATCTTAAAAATAGGTTGCATTATTAATTTGTATTTTCAAAATCCTTGAAAAAGTCAAAATACCAAAAACATAGATTTCATTTTCCATGAATATCTTTAAGTCCTATTGGTCCCTCTCTAAGGTGCATATAATTTCATTCCTAAATTAAAAATCTAAAAATGTAGGTTGTATTTTAGCACCTTTTAATTGGCCTCTCTTTCTCTCTCTAATATTTTTAAATTATGTAAGTAATTAATTATTTAAGTCTTTCTTTGTAAGATAAAATGTTTAAATTATATGTTAATTTTAAAATTATGTCAAGTCTCTCTCTCTCTCTCCCTCTCTATAAGGTAAAATGTTTAAATTATTTGTTAATTTTTAAATTATGTCAAGTAATTAATTATGTAAGTCTTTCTTTGTAAGGTAAAATATTTAAATTATATGTTAATTTTTAAATTATGTCAAGTCTCTCTCTCTAATATTTTTAAATTATGCCAAGTAATTAATTATTTAAGTCTTTCTTTGTAAGGTGAAATGTTTAAATTATATGTTAAATTTTAAAATTTTGTCAACTCTCTCTCTAAGATAAAATGTTTAAATTATTTGTTAATTTTTAAATTATGTCAAGTCTCTCCCTCTCTAATATTGTTAAATTATGTCAAGTAATTAATTATTTAAGTCTTTTTTTGTAAGGTAAAATGTTTAAATTATATGTTAATTTTTAAATTATTTCAAGTCTCTCTCCCTCTCTAAGGTAAAATGTTTAAATTATTTGTTAATTTTAAAATTATGGCAAGTAATTAATTATTTAAGTCTCTCTCCTCTCTCTCTATTGTATTTTAAATTATGTCAAGTAATTAATTATTTAAGTCTTTCTTTGTAAGGTAAAATGTAAATTATATGTTAATTGTAAATTTTCATGTTTTTATATGTACACAGATTAAAAAAATAGATGATTTTAACATTGATGCTGCCCATGGTGGATATTATGATGATGATGGTGGTGCACATGGTGATGTTGGAGATGATATCGCATTATATGTTGATTTTCTCAATGCAAACGATGATCATCCTGTAGAGGTAAATTTGATTATAATTTATAGTGCAATATTAAATTTCATATTTATACAATTATGAACCATAACATGTGGATTTTTTGGTGAACTGAGGAGGGTTGAAAATACATCATTCATTAGTCATAATCACATGACATCTACACCTCGAGAGCTCGGTGCCCTTTTCACGGTATGCACTTTGATCTTGATACATTTAAACTTTAAACATTTAAAAAACTTTAATTGGTAATGTGTTTGACATATTTTTTGTGATTTTGTAGGGTCTCTCATGTAACACTGAGATTGACAGTTCTTCATTCTCTAGCCCATCATTCACTGAGACTCAGTCACATATACCTATAGTATGTTTTTGATTCATTAATTTTAAGTGTTTATATCTCACTAATTTATGTACAACTTTGATTCGTACTTTTTTTTTTTTGCAATTGTAGGCTTTTGGATTGTCTCATGTTGTGCAATCACATTTACATCTTGACTCACCAATGACATTAACTAAGTGTCACACATAGGTAATGTACATGATTTTATTCCATAAATTTATAGTCAAGTTATATATACTTTATAATTTATGTATATACTATAAGTTTGATTCATGCTTTATATATGTTGTTCAGGTCAATACCACCATGAGTCTTGGCATGGCTATAGGATTAAACCAAATGCAGCCATCAACATTGTCCTTTGAGGTCATGATTAAAAGTAATTTTTCAATGTCCATTGTGTATCTAGATCTTTTATACCTGAATTATTAAAATTTTATACTGTTTGTTTTTACAAGACTTGACTGCATCCACTTTTGATGTAGTTGAGAGAGGACCTCCATGTCCCATTGAGGGAATTACTGAGCATGGACGGATGGTAAAATTTTAAATGTTCAAATTAATATTAACATTGTGTATCTAGATATTTTATACCTGAATTATTAAAATTTTGTAATATTTGTTTTTACAGGACTTGAGTGCATCCACTTTTGATGTAGCTGAGAGAGGACCTGCATGTCCCACTAAGGGCATTACTAAGCATGGATGCATGGTAAAATTTTAAATGTTCAAACTAATATTAATTATTTTTTAAGTGAATTTTTTAATAGTCTTCTGATGAGATCTTTTAAAAATTTACAGGAGGATGAGGGCACTCAGGAGAAGACACAACATGGTGGTACATCACAGTCACCTTCACGTGGAGTGAAGAGAACTGCAGATCAACTAGATGACTAGAGTTAGATTATACATGTCACATACATTATTTTCACTTTTTATATGATGGACATTTTATGATGGCACATGTTATATATATGTTATAGAGACTTGTTATCATATTATTTGGACTTGTGTTATCATGACTTCTTGTCATATTATTTTTACTTGTTGTTAGAGTAGGACTTGAATTACTAGGACTTGTTATCATATATTAGTTGGACTTGTTGTTAGAGTAGGAATTTTTTGTTTGATTATATATATCATGAGTTGATATGATGGACATTATGATACATATTATTCTAGGACTTGTTATTTTATTTATCTTATTCATGGACTTTTAATCCTATTTCATGATTTTTTCAAATAGTGGTTTGAATGAAGATATATAAGGTTATGCAATATGATCATTTAATATCAATTGTAATTAAATATCAATTACATAATTGATCTTTAATAGTGATTATTTATTCATGTAATTGACAAGAACAATATAGATGTTACAAGTAATATTGACTTTGATTAACTATAAAAAAAACCCATCTATATAACAATGATATCTATTAATTTGAATAATGAATATGGATGTACAAATAACTCTATCATAATCTATTAACTTGTTCACATAAGACCAATGTAAATAGTTAATATTTAGAACAAAATTAGGTGAATATAACTATGAATTTAACTTATATTTTTAAAATCAAATTGGATGAATAAAAGTGAGCTCATGAACTATTTACAAAACCAAAATTGGATGAATATAGATGATACAAGTAATATCAATACTTTCATTAACTATAAAAAAAACATCTATCAAAAAATGAGATCTGTTAATTTGAATAATGAATACGGATGCACAAATAACTCTATCATAATCTATTAGTGAACATAATTTGACCAATGTGCATAGTTTAATATTTAGAACAAAATTAGGCAAATACAACCATGAATTTAACTCATATTTAAAACAAAATTGGATGAATAAAAGTGAGCTCATGAATTGTTTACAAAACCAAAATTAGATGAATACAAGTGTGCATTGAATTGGATAAATATTTCATGTCTACGTTCTTCCAGATGTCTTGCATCATAAAAATAAATGTTGAAATGTTAGAAAATACATTTATTTAAATGTAAAGTTCATTTAAAGTCAATTTTAATTTATTTAAAATTCTTTTCTAAATTATAATTTATATGACACTTGAAAGAAGATATCTAAATATAGAAAAACATATAAAAATAAGACAAATTGAACAAAAACTTACATGTATAAATTTGATTCAACCTAATGTACCATCAAAATCCTCTCTTTTCTACAATGTGTCCATGATTTCCTCATGCTCTTCCATTGAAAGTGTCCATAATATTTTATTAGAAGGTCTCCCTTTGTATCTTTCCAATTTGATATATGTTGCCACTACCAAATGGGAATAGTGCATAATCTTCTTTTTTGATTGGTAGTCTTCAAAAGCTAGTAAACCATTCCTCCTTGTCAGGTATTTGCATAGCCATGTACAAACTACCACAATAGACCCAATTGGATACTGAAAACCATCATCATCTACTTGATGACATATCAAATTTTTCATAGGTTCTACACATCAAGCTAACCAATACTCAGTTTGCTCTTCATTATCCTCAGGTGCAACAACAACATACACATGTCCTGCAAAACAAAATTAAGTACATGCACAAATAAAAATTGTTTAAAGATTTATAATTCAAATATAATCATAAATTATATGACATACATTTAACTAATATAATTTAAAGTTTTACAATAAAATAAATTAAATTACTAGGTTGTATGAGGTCTAAAACATGATCATAATCTTCTTATGCAAATGCATGATCTGAGTCTTCATTTATTATATCATCTTGATCTTGTGTCTCACTAGATGTTAAGGATTTTTTTTTCCATTCTTCAACCCATTTTGTATTCTCTCATTCTTCCCATTTACCTGCAACACAAAATTGATAGAAAAATGCAAGCTCCCTAGTCCATATAGTCCAAGTGTTAGAATTAGAACTCCTAAATAAATGCCATTTAGCCATGTTGGATATTGCTAATGCATGGGGTGGTGACTGATACATTTAATATGTTGAATCACTATGTTAATGAATGGGCATTCATACTGTTGTCATTTGTGGTTTGTCACTGATGTCAACATATGTTTCTATGAAGAGTACGGGCTAAGTATGATAGTGTATAGATGTTTCAGAATGTGTGAAGACAGATGAGAGAACATGAAGATGTTGTGATCTTATATCCAAGATCACATCATGTAAAGTTTCATATTGAATGAGCTACAAATGTTTTGGTAAGGATTGGTTCCTGGACAATGACAATGGAAGCTCATAGAGTGAGTCTCTATATTTTTGGTATATCTTACAGATGATATGGATTAGATATATGTGAGATTAAGAGAAGAAAGACAAGGCACTGATGCATGTTCATCAGTCAATGCAAGGTACAAAATGCTAGATGATGTCAGCCGTGACATGTGATTTGGATAAGACTAAATTGGGAGCTGACTTCAAAGGTGTAGCATGCATTTTGTTTGGCAAATGTAAATTAAGGAAGTCAGTCCTTAATTGTTGTAATGGAATCATTGTATACTTATTTTAGGTATCGTGTGTATCTTAGCAATATTTTATGTAAATTTTTATGTAATTAGGAAAACCTAATTGGCTGACCTGATCATGTAAAATGTAATAGGGTATATATGTAAGATCTTTTCTTTGGAAGAGATATGGTGAGAATATATGTGATGTAACGAAGATTGTGAAAGCTATGAGCTTGTGTCTACTGGATGTAGAGTAGAGGATTATTGGTGAACTTCATTGGAACTGATCAAGCAAAGATAGTTGCTGTCAGACAGTTCAAAAGATTGTGTATTTCTTCATATACACTTTTTGTGAACAGTGAGTTTTGAAGGTGGATTTAAGCTTCTTTGGGTAGTGAGTCCCCTTATTTATTGACTCCTAATAGAGTTTTTCCTCTAAAAAGGACTGTGTACTGTAATGTTTCAATAAGCTCCTAATAGGGCTAAATCTTCTAACAAGGATACTATACTCTCAATATATCATTTGTGGGTGCTAATTCCTACCAGGCCTTTTACCTTTAATAGGGTTTCCCTGAGACCAAAATATTATGTTGTTGTGTTGGCATTCATTATGTCCATTGGATTTGATATTAATGCTATTCAAAGTTTAAAGTTTAATAATCTATCATACAACTGATTCACCCCCCCTCTCAGTTGTATTGTGGACTATTATTCCTAACAATTGGTATCAGAGATACTGGTCCTTAGAGAGAAATCTTAACAGCTTGAGGTGATCCTGGAGATGGTGTTCTATAGGAAGGATAGTCCAAAATTTGATCCTGAAAACTTTGACAGTTGGAGGAACAAGATGCGAACTCATTTGTTTTGTTTAGGCATTGACTACTAGTTGATTACAAAGAATAAGGTAGCTATAAATTTTGAGAATGACTTACCATCAGCTACTGAAGATGAGAAGAAAATATTTTCACTTAACATGATTGCAAGGGAAGCATTGATCAATGCACTCTTTGAAGGAGAATTTACTAAAGTTAAAGACTTGGATTCGACATACTATATTTGGGAAAGATTAGAAGAACTATATGTGTTGGTTCCTTTCTCCCGCACTGTCAGATTTACAATTCAATTGACAAATTAATATCACTGACTCTCAATAACCACTCCAAATCTGACAAGAAAAAAGGCCAATTAACATGGACCAAGAGAATGATCCTCCTACACTTTGAGATCCACATCACTCAGGTGGTATACCTCATCTACACATATATAAATTCTTGTGACAAACAACAGGCCTGCATATATATGACTGTGGAATAACTTTCAAACTCCTATAAGTATCCTATACCTCAATGTTCACCAAGTCTTATGCAATATCCTACTTGCGTAGAATGAATCTAAAAAATAGAATGAAATTCTAACTCCTCCTATCAAACATGAAAGGGAAAATGATTTCATTTGATTGAGTTGATGTTTTTGGGTTGAATGGACCCCTAAAATACCCCAAGTCTCTCATAGACTAGTGCCCTATCCAATGGGCAACAGATTCAAATAAATCACTACAACAAAGAGCTATAAATAGAGAAGACAATACATTCTAATATGTTGTTGCCTTACATCAATCATACACCATTGATCAGACCCTACTTAGAAAACCACCTGTGTACTCAGATATGCAATCACCTATTCAAAGTACTTTAACCCTCCCCTTAGAAGAGACCTAGAAATAAGCAATACATTAATCAACATCCATTGAAAGACAAGTTTGAGATATCTTTGATATCCCTACTCATACACATCTGAAAACCAGTCCCAAAATCAGTTATTTCTGTGAAAAAAATTCAATTGCAAACATCTTTAGACATACAAAGAAAGATTAAAACACCCTTGATGCTCTAATCAACAAGTTCAAGAATCAAATGGAGATAATTTGATAGTAGTATGAAAATATTGAGCTCTTATTCATAAGACAAACTGTTACAAATTATATTCTATTCTCTAAGCTAGAAAGGAAAGAGGGAACACCCTATATGAAGAGAAGAAGGAAATATATTTATAGGAAGAAACCACTCATGGAACTAGGGAAATTGGAACCCCTTAAGATTACCAAAAACTATAACCCTTCTAAATGATCATGGAAATCCTTAAAAAGGATTGCAACAAGCTACAAATTATTTAGGGAAAAATTAGGTCTACAACTACAAGGTATAAAAATGAATGAAAGTAATCAAGAAAGCCTAGAAACCCAGGAGAATCAGATAAAATCTAATGTACAATTATTTAGGATTCATCATCAAAGCTTACTACAAATACAAATTCAACCGATTTCTTGTTGTAGACAAAACAAAATAAATGCCCAGACCACCCAAAAAAAAATTTCATCTACAGGGCATGGAAATATCTGACATCCATCAAACCCTAGCCACCCTTGTCAAACAAAAGTCCTCAACATTAACTCGGCATGGCACCCCAGGAAACAAAATCAACACATGAAAACCACCAATATATTCTTCATTATTTCTTTACCTGCAACCATCCTGGAAAAAATCAAATATGATCTAACCTTTGTCGTTTATGGCTCATTGACTCAAACCTTGGAAAAAACCCTTAAACAATTTTGAATATTGGCAGCAATGGTACTAATAAGTTTTAAAACACGACCATCAATTCATCTCTTTCTCGATAGATTAGGTGGTTCCTGTTAATCGACACAACAGTCAATTAAGCTTTGAAAAGTCTAGCCACATCATCATATCTCAACATCCAATCAGAATCAAACACCTCAGCATGACCTGATAACTAGACCTGTGTGTGTGAAAATTGTACCTGATCTATAGACACAACACTTCAGTAAAACATTAGAGGTTAGCTATAATCGAAATCGTGCAAAATTGAAAGCTATCTAACCAAGCGATTTACTGCCTTCTAATAGGTGTGAGATTGATGTTCTCAGATTGTAATCGAGATCAGTGACCTAGACGACACCTAAATGAAGGATTTGAATGCAATTGATCTAGATATGAGATTGAATGCAATTATTCTATTTTTTTTGGATTTTTCTATGCAATAAGAATGAATGAAAAACTGATATGAATCTATGCTAGATGAAATTGATATGCTATGAATGCTATTGAAAATTGATATGCAATGCTAATCTAACAATGATATGCACTATGAATGCAAAAATAAGATTGATCTCACAAAGATGTCGATTCGCAAGAGCTTTGATTCTTCAATTCCAATTCTCCAGCGTGATTGTGCAAAATATGAGATGATCTATGAAGAGCTGAAGCCTTAATTTATAGAAATCCAGGGCTTTGAAGGTGCATGGATAAAAGCCATAAATCACTCAAATAACTCAGCTTGATTTTTGAGTTATCTGATCATGAAAGATAGTTAATTCTCAAAATCATGCAAAAATAGCTTTTTAACTCAAATTAGAGTTTAGATCAGCTTTTTGAACTCCAAAAGGATGTTGAGTTCCAAAAAGTCAATAACTTGCATTGATTTTCTGATTTGGAGTTTAATTGTTTCTTTTGAATATGCATAATAATTAAGAATTAAATAAATAAATAAAGTGATTTATCCTCAACTCAACTGATTTTTGAAAATAAAATAATTAATTTATGGGTTAATTAACTATTTTATCAAACTTTTATTAAGAATTATATTATTAAATAATGACAACATGCTTTAATTAATTAAATAAGAATTTAATCAATTAAAGATAGGAATTTTGATTTATTGTCAAAATTAAATAATACAATTACTAATAGATAGAATTAAATTTAATTACACAATTAAGTGGCAAATATTAAATCTAATTAATTAAATATGAAAATATTCAATTAATCAAACTTTAGGATAAATGTGATTTATCGCCAAATAATCATTAAATTAAATATAATTAAGATAATTAGGAATATTACGAGGAATATTCCCCGATGCAGAATTTAAGATAATCAATTAGGATTCGATGATGTTTAGATGTGCCTTAGGTTAGGACTTTGATGTTGATTTTGTTCAATTTGTAGATGTAGGAGGTTAATGAACTTATAGCCCATTTTTGGGGTATTACATTTTGCCCCTCTTTGAATTACTGTGCGAAGCGCAGTGGGTCAAAGATAGTTTGTGTTTGATAGAGATATGGAACTGATGTTTGAAATTGATAATTGATATGAGATAGAAGTTGATTGATATTGAATTGATATGGAGATAATAGGTCCTGAATGACCAAAGATAATGTTCACTGTAGCAGCAAATGAACCTATGATTGCGAAAAAGTGTCAAAATACCCGATTCTGAACCTTAGGATTGATAAGAAGTGAGTGACCCGTTCTAGACTCGATTGTCTTAGTAGAACTAGCAAGTATCATATCTGAATCCTTCAGTTGCCGAAGAACCAAGGAAAGAACACTATGATCTGATGGTTGCAAAAACTGATACAGTTTACAAGATTAGGAGAATACCAGATTGATATGGATCTTGATGAATCTGATATGCCCCAAGTGATGATAGATTTGCCCCAAGCGATGAGGACTTTTGATGAATCAATAACTAGATGTGGTTGTTGTCTTGATTACTGAGGAAGATATGATTGAATTTGATTTACAGACTTTGAATGATGTGCAATACCATGCCCCCTTCGGGATTAAAATTGAAATCTGACAAGAAAAGTTAGCATTATAGTTTAGAAGCATGTTAATTGATTTGAGAAGTGGTTATATACGTCCGAGAACGCATTCTGCATCATTTGGAGGGTCCTGGAGACCAAATTTGACTAGGTTTGACCATGAGTTGACCATGGTTGACCAAGTTGAAATGTCGATAGTTTGATGAAAGATAATCAGTTGAGTTGAATACTGGATTTCTGTGATGATTGAAGGTCGATTATGCAAGCAGTAGACCGTCCTGGTTCCAAAAATTTTAAATCGTGATTTTGACATAATAAACAACCTCAGATTTCAATTTTGATCCCGAAAATGGATTCAGAATGTCGAAATTAGCCAGGGGTGCAATTTTCATGGAAAATGGACCACTTTTAAAAATTAGGTCAAAAGCTATATAAAGGCTGGAAGGGTCATTTTCCATTCATTTCAACCCTTTGACTTTAGAGATTCTGTGGAGCCCTCTGAGCGAGAAAAATGGCAGACCAGCGAGAACTAAAGGTACCTGTGAGTTCACACCATTTTGAGCACAGCCGGAGACATGACAGACCTCGACAGTATGGACATCCGGTAGGTGGACCTCTGTTCCCCCTTGAAAATGCATGTTTTTGATGATTTATAGCATTTTTAATTTTTTCCATATGCATTTTTAGTTTTTGATTTTCGCATCTGTAGAAACTCGTACGAGTCCCATTCCAGACTCGTACGACATTTCATTTCAGTTTAGATTGTCATTTCATCCATGCCCAAGTGTCGTATGATAGGGACCCTTGTGTCGTATGATAGGGAATCATTTAAGCTTTGAAGTTCGTTTAGTCATTGTGAGATCATGCAACATGCAAAATGCAAAGAGACATGCAATATGAAATGCAACCTAAGACCTAGGACCTAGTCACTGATCATATGTCGATTTGTTATCATCATTGAACTTTTAGGTAACCGGATAAATCAATACAATGCCCACTAGCCATGAAACCATAGACATATGAATATCGATTTGTATGCCCAAGAATCAATACAATACCCACTGGTCAACAACCATGGATATATGAATATTGATTTTATTTTCGAAATGTCAGATTAGATATAAGCATCAAGGCACAAACGCCAGGGTGACCTGAATATCATGTCCATTTTGATATAGCAATTTGTACAAGCATCAAAACATAAACGTTGTGATGACTTGAGTACGCCTTGCATTGCAAACACATCAAACAATCAATAGATCATTCTAAATCCAATGTGAATTACCCGTAGTGACCCTTTATCATTCACATCCTTAGGCAAGATCGTGTTTCACAGTAGGAGAAAGAATTCACTTCAAAAAGACAATAGTTAGATCAAACTTCCTTGAATTTTCCGAGTATCAATGGTCG
Source organism: Chamaecyparis obtusa (assembly GCA_027943335.1). Classification (NCBI taxonomy): domain Eukaryota; kingdom Viridiplantae; phylum Streptophyta; class Pinopsida; order Cupressales; family Cupressaceae; genus Chamaecyparis; species Chamaecyparis obtusa. The sequence goes on from BSBK01001723.1 coordinate 864,937, forward strand.
AGGTACGCATGGCCATCCAATTCAAGATAGAGGCTCTTACAGTCAGACACCATTTCAATCCAGAATTTCCAAAGTTGTTAGATTATCACATACAAGTAGAAGACAAAGAAAAGATTATGCCCCCAGTCATCACTCTCTAAATCCTATAAAGGACATCATCAAAGAGCTCGAAGGGACACAATATGCAAAAATCTCAATGCGAATCAGTAAGCATACAAGGAGATAAAAGCATGAAGCACAGATTGTTTTCAGTTTGAGTTTAATTGCATTGTTATAGATGCAAAATCCTTTCTGGAGACAAGACTGACTGACTGACTCACATGAAGCTTCAAAGGACTCTGACTAGATATGATCCATCTAAGATACATGGGAGACCATAGGATATGACATTGATTGCCCCCAAGTGTTAAACATTGATAGGATATAGACGCTTGAGCTGATTGGTGTACAGACCGACTTATTGAAAACTGGAAATGTTGAAACAAACTGAGAGATATGTACAAACTAAAGCAAGACTGAAAGCTGGGAAAGACCAAGATTGTGCTGATAGATGGAGCATTTTGAACAAGTGGTGCCCATTTGCCGAGTTTTCACCATCTTGGCAGAGATTTTATTTTTGCTACCAAGGCGCCTGTTTCCAGGTTTTCACCAAGGCCCTTTTTCTTCTTTTTCATTTTTTTTGTATTTTTCATTTTTTTCAATTTTTTTTGTATTTTTCATTTTTTTTGTATTTTTTTGTGAATCATCAAGGCGCCTATTGCGAGGTTTTCACCAAGATGTTCATTTTTTCAGGACTTTTTCTGATTTTTATGATTTTTTCAGGACATTTACCAAGCACGGAATGCCTTAGGCGTAGAATTTCTTTAGATGGAGAACGTTGATTGGTTCTCAGAGCTGTTCTCCTTCGATCGTTGAGAGTTGATAAGCACCATAGCCAAAAGTAGCAGTGATTACAAAGGGACCCAGCCAATTGGGTTTGAACTTCCCCTTGCATTCTCGATGTGATTGATTTTTAGGATTTTCTCTCAACACTAGATGACCAACCTGAAATTCTCTATGTCTGACTTTCTTGTTGTAGCCTCTAGACATTCATTTCTGATACACTCAGAGATGATCATACGCTTCTTGTCTGCACTCATCTAGTAATTCCAGTTCTTGTAACCTAGACACTTTGTAGTCTTCATCAGTGACAAGTCCATGCATTTTAATTCTGAGTGATGGGATTTCAACCTCAATAGGCAATACCGCTTCAGACCCATAAACTAAAGTGAAAGGTGTAGCCCCTGTAGGCATTTTGATACTAGTTCTATATGCCCAGAGATCTGGATTGATCATCAGATGCCAGTCTCTTCCTATTTTATTCACTGTTCTGTGCAAGATCTTCAGGAGATTTTTGTTTGAAGCCTCAGCTTGTTCGTTCCCTTGAGGATAGTAGATAGATGACCAATGTTGAGTAATTTTGAACTTGGCACATAAATCATCTAGGTCCTTGTTTTTGAATTGTCCCCCGTTATCTGTGATTATAGAGTGAGGGATCCCATATCTGCAAATGATGTAGTTCAGGATGAACATAGAGATCTGTTTCCCCGTTGCTTGTGTTAGAGGAACTGCTTCTACCCATTTTGTAAAATAATCTGTAGCTGTGATTATATGGGTGTGTCCATTAGAAGAGTGTGGATGGATAGCACCTATGAGATCAAATGCCCATTGTTGAAAAGGCCATTGTGTAGTAAAGGGAATTAGATCTCTCCCTGGAGCATGACTCAAGTTGCCATGTACTTGACACTGTTGACAGTTTTTAGCAAATTTAATAGCCTCTTTTTCCATTTCAGGCCAATAGTACCCAGCCCTAATAAGTTTTTGAGCTAACGTTAAACCATTCGAGTGTGACCCACATATACCCTCGTGGACTTCCTCTAATGCATGTTGAGACTCTTCTCGTTCTAAACATCTAAGCAGTGTACCATCTAGACCTCGTTTGTACAGATCGTTACCAATGATGACATATCGGGATGCAGATCAGATAAGGTTTCATTTCTCAAAATGGTTAAAGGACTCAGGGATAATTTGATCATGGAGATAGGAGAATAGATGTTTGTAGCGGGATGAATCATAACCTACAACGGTGTAGATCATGCGGGTTTCAGGGGAGTCATATGCAGGATAGGATAGGGCTTCCACCAGGAACTCATAGCGTAGCTCATGTTCAGGCTGCTGTAAGAGAGTAGATAGTGTCGCCATTGCATCGGCAGCCTTATTCTTCATTCTGGGTATTTTCTCAAATGTGATAGAGATGAAGTATTTCTTTAAATCATCTACCATTCTCTTGTAAGGAATGAGCTTTTCATCTTTGGTTTGGTACACATCATTGACTTGGTGGATAACTAGTTGTGAGTCTCCATGAATGTGCATCTCTGTAACTCTCCACTGTATTGCCATTTTCATACCATTGAGAAGTGCCTCATATTCAGTAATATTGTTTGTGCAAGGAAAATTTAATCTGAATGCTTTGGGTATCGAGTATCCTTGAGGAGTGATGAACAATATGCCTACTCCAGATCCATTCTGTGTGTAGGAGCCATCAAAGAATAACCGCCATGCTCTAGAAGAGAGGTGCATGATAGAGGAATCGGGAAATTTCATTTACATGGGTGTATCATCAAACAATGGTGCTTCAGCTAATTGATCAGGAATGACCTATCCTTTGATAGCTTTTCTTTCAACATATTCAATGTCAAATTCACTCAAGAGCATGACCCATTTAGCTAGTCTACCTGTGAGGGCAGCTTTGCTTAGGAGATATTTCAGTGGATCAATTGTAGCTACCAAATGAGTAGTATGAGCTAACATGTAGTGTCTCAATTTCTGTGATGCAAAGATCACAGCAAGACATGCCTTCGCTATCATTGAGTAGTTCTTCTCATAGGTCACTAAAGTTCTGCTGATATAGTAGATGGCTCTTTCTTTCTTGTTCTCATCATGCTATGCTAGCAATGCCCCCAGTGATGAATCTATTGCGGAGACATATAATATTAATGGCTTCCCCTGAATAGGAGGCATCAATATAGGCAGATTAGAAAGATACTTCTTGATATGTTTAAAGTTGTTCTCGCATTCTTCATTCCATGCAAAGGTCACCCCTTTATGTAATGTTTTTGTAAAAGGCTGTGATATGTCCGCTAGCTGTGATATGAATCTTCTGATAGATTGAACTCTACCTTGCAACATCCTCATTTGACTAATATTTGTGGGAGGTTGCATCTCTATGATAGCCTTGACTTTAGCTGGATCAACTTCAATGCCTTTCTTGGAGACGATGTATCCTAGGAGCTTTCCAGAAGTGACTCCAAAAGCACACTTTTTAGGATTTAGTCGAAGACTAAATTTTTCCATTCTGTCGAGGATCATGCTCAAGTCTGTTAGATGTTCAGTTCTAATCATGGATTTTTCCAAGGTATCATCCACGTAATCCTCCATTGTTCTATGCATCATATCATGAAAAATAGATGTCATTGCTCTTTGATATGTAGCTCCAGCATTTTTGAGTCCTAATGGCATAACATTCCAACAGAAGGTTCCCCACGCACATGTGAAAGCTGTTTTCTCTTGATCTTCTGGAGCAATTTTGATTTGGTTGTATCCAGAAAAACCATCCATTAAGGAATACATTTCATAGCCCGCAGTCATGTCCACTATCATATCAATGTTAGGCAGTGGAAAATCATCTTTAGGGCATGCTCTATTCACATCTCTAAAGTCCATGCACACTCTAATCGAACCATCTGGTTTTGAAATAGGTACAATGTTAGAGATCCACTCAGCATAGTCTATGACACGGATGAATCTAGCTTTGAGGATTTTTTCTAGCTCTGCTAAAGACTAAGAGTGCCACATGAGGATGCATCTTTCTCAATTTCTGTTTGACTGGTTTTACCCCAGGACCAATGGATAGATGGTGCATAATGAGATTGGGATCCAATCCTGGCATATCTGAATATTTCCATACAAAGTTGATCTTTTTGTCTGATAAGAAGGTAGTGAAGTTCTGTTTCTCTTCGTCTGATAGAGATTGTGCTACATGTACCAATTGTGGTTCCTCTGTTGTACCCAAATTGATGGATTGAGTTGGCTCAATCAGAATTGGAGATCTATCCTATAAATGACTCGGAAGGACATCAAATATCTCATCCTTAGGTGCCTCTGGGAGGTTTTCACCTTCAGATACGTCTTTTCTTTTTACTTTTGTCAGTTCTGAGACTGCCACAGTGGTTTTCACCCTCAGAACTCTTTTTTTTTTCTTTTTACTCTTGTTTTTCTAACTAAGATATTTGATGTCCGACTCAGTCATGCTGATGCTCAGTTCACTGATGGAAGTACTCATAGGCTCAACTGCATTGAGGTAGCAAGCAAGGGCATAGTCATTTGGGAAGGTATACATACCATGGTTTGGGTTTGTGGAAGTTTGGTCGATAAGATCAGGGCGTTGGATAGTCAAAGCGGGAAAGGCTTGGGATATGGTGTTCACGGATGTGGATATGTCATCATTGGTCCTAACCTGACGCTCAAGTTCAAAGGTGATATTACAACTCAAAATGTTCAATTCGTGAATAGGCTCAACATCATCATGGGAGTTCTCTTCAGCCATAGGTGGATCAGACACGTTAAGTTCATTGTTTCGCTCTAGACCTACGTTGGGTTGAGATACATATTGGTGAATAACATCAATATATTTCTCTATTATAAGCTCATCTTCTTTTGGAATGGCACCCCATTCATAGTCATTTGACTCAGCTTCTGATTCAGGGTCTCTAGGAAATCTTAAAAAATGTGTGAAATCAGGATGAATACCCCAAGAAGGATTACCCTCAGTCTCTGACTTGAATTCATATTCATGGGAATCAGTGTCAGAATAACTACCCCCTTCTTCTTGATCAGTTTGATTGCCTTTGAGATTAGCTGGTTCTTGTGGTGCAACCATCTCTTGCACTACAGTAGGTTCTTGTGTTTCTACTACATTAATTCTTCTGATAGGAGCATCTTTATCATCAAGAAGATATTTGATCTCTTTAGGCAATTTCTCATAGGGGATAAGTTCAGAGCTATCTGAATCATCATCAGAGGGTTCTGTTTCTTCTTTCTTAAGAAGGGGTTCTCCTGGTGCAATTTGTTCTATGACATGAGAACAACCACCTTTGAGATGATAAGGTTTCTTCTTAAACCCTATGCCACCAGTATCTTTTTTGGCTCTACCAATATGTGAAATGGGGGTCACAAGACCCTTTCCCCTAATTCCTAGAGGTCCTTGACCGGAATATCCCATCTTGGCTATCAATTTGTTTCCTGGACCATATGAATTAGAAGGGATTGTAGGTGCTATAGATTCACTAGGTTGAACAACTTTAGATTCAGAATCCTCTTTATATAGCCATGCCAGCACAGCTTCATCCTCTTCAAATTCTTGTTTGGATACTTGCTCCACCATAAAATGTCTTTTGTATGCTTCCATAGGTTCCTTAGGTTCTGATTTAGACTGCTTCAAGGATTGTCCATACGACTTAGGTGAGATTGGGAGAGATGTCAGAGACAAGACTGGCTCTATAGTGTATTCTCCCATCCCATTTTCTTTGATATTGATCTCTTTAGCAATGTCGTCCATCTTAGATGTGGAAGCCACATTTTGTTGCTTGATGGAAGATTCTCTATTATTGGGAACAAGCTTATCGGCACTTTCCTTCAATGTATTGCAAGTTGTACTTAGATCTGCTGGGATCGTAACTTCCACTCCTTCATAGGGAAATTTCAAGCATTGATGGTACGTAGAAGGAATAGCTTGCATTTCATGTATCCAGGGTCTCCCTAGAAGGATATTGTAAGCTAATGGTAGATCAAGCACCTGACATGTGGTATCTTTGATGACCGGACCCACTCGGATGGGTAAGACAATGATGCCTTTAGAAGCTCTTTCTTGTTCATCATAGGTTTTTATGGTGATCTTCTTTCGAGGATCAATAGCCATCTCTGAGAATCCCAATTGTGTGATTAAGTTGTAAGAACAAATGTTGAGGCCTGCACCCCCATCTATCAACACATGTTTGACTCGATGGTTCTGGATCAAGACTTCTATGTGCAAGGGCTGATTATGTGGGTGACTTAGGGAGTTGTCATCCTCTTCTAAAAAGGAGATATATTGCAGAGACGTTAGATGACCAACCATAGTCTGGAACCTGTCTAGATCTAGATCATCAAGAACATTAGAGCCGAGCAAAGCTTTATCTAGGATATCTCTGTGAGCTGGAGATATTCGAAGTAACTCAAACATGGAGATTTTGGCATTGGTATGCTGGAGTTGTTGGACAATGCTGTAAGATGTAGGTCTGGTATCCTTTGGATTAGAAGATTTTGAGGCAACCTTCTGTTTAGAAGCAGATGTGAGATTGAAAGGTATCTTAGGGACATTAGATGAACTTGGTTTTTGTCCTTTCAGATGAGCCTGAGCTTGTGATCTGGTAACTGCATTAGCTAAGGAATGATTTCTATCTCTTCGTACAATCATGATGACATTGCAGCTCTTAGAGAGACATGGTTCAACCATATTGATGACAGCATTGTTTCTAGGGTAGGCATAGTTGACTTTTGCCCCCATGTTAGGCTGAGAAGTGGAAACTCCCTTGCCATGGTGTGGAAATGGTTCTGTAAATGCTGTGTGATCATTATTGCTGGTAGGATTATCGATCGTGATGTCCCCTTGATCTATCTAGTCTTGAATGGTATGCCTCAAGTGGAAGCATCCATTAGTTTTGTGGCCTTTAGTCCGATGGAAAGCACATAATTCATTATCTTTCCACCAATATGGTTTTGGATCCAGATCAGGTTTTTAGATTGGTGGTAAAGAGATCATGTTATCAGCTATCAAGGTTCTCAGGGCAGATTCCAAAGATTCTCCCAGGGGAGTAAACTTTCATTTATTATCCCATTGTTTGAATGGCTTCTTTGGAGATGGTTCAGTAGATTTTTGCTCTGAAGCTTCAATGGCTTTGGTGGCAAGGGTGAGATTGTAGGCCGGTGCCTTTGATGGGGCGTGGATAGTGTCAACAACACCATCAGAGATGATACCTTTGTTTCTATTCCAGCTTTTGTTTTTATCTTTTGAGCTAGATCCAGATTCAAACTTGTCCTTTTGAAGTGTGATTTCTCCTTTCTTAACAAGTACTTTCTCAATCTTGATTGCATTATCCACCATTTTATCAAAAGATACATGATCTTGCATTTGTAATGGATAGTTGAGCTCTGGAACAAGGTTATTGATAAAGATTTCAAGTTTCTCCATTTCGGGAACTGGTCTAGCATATAGAGAAAACTTCTTTCGCCACCTCTTGAGGAAAGTTAGGAAGGATTCCCCTGGATATTGCTTGAGGTTACAGATATCGATCATAGTGACTGGATGTTGAATATTGTAGGAATATTGTTGATAAAATAATTTAATCAATTCCTCAAAAGTTTTGATTGTAGAAGGTAATCTTGAAAACCATTGAATGGACGCTCCTCCCAAGGATCTAGGAAAAAGATGCATTAGATAAGTCGGTTCATGCATGAATTCCATGGATTGCGTACAGAACTCTCTGACATGATCTTGAGGATCACAGTGTCCATCATATTTGTCATACTTTGGTATCTCCACTCTTTTTGGGAATGGAGGCATATACAAGTCTTTGTCAAAAGGGAAAGGACAAAGGGCCTCCATGGCGAATTCCTTGGGTTCCTTCTCTTTCTCAATTTTATTCATTTTGACCTGCATAGCGTGCAGCTGGTTCATTATGGCCGTCATCAGAGTTTCTTCCTCATGCATGATGATATCTTTGACATTGAAGTGAGGAGGAAGTTTAGCTCCTTCCTGGGCTAATTGCAAAAAGTATGCCTCTCTATCCATTTTCAAGAAATGCCTCATCATTCTTTTGAATTCATCATCATTCTGACACCGATGGATTTCAGAGGGTGTAGGGTCTTGGTCGGCATTATGTTGAGAATGGTGTCCCTGGGATCCCCCTCCTAGAGAACAGTGGTTTGTCCCTGCTTGAGACATGGTAGGAGTTTTTGGGCTCCCTGGAATAGATTGAGGAGGAGTTTGCTGATTACCTCTGTGAGTTGATAGGGGAGGTATGTAACCAATTTTCAATCGAAAGTTACCGAGACTGCCATCTTCGTAGATACCTGACTTGATGAGTTGTTCAAGAGTTGGACCTGGGGTATTGGTCAAAAGTAAGTTCTGAGATGTTTCTTCTGATTTCTTGTGTGAAGAAGCTCTGGTCTCCACCATTAACTTTGAATGAAACAGAAGAAAAGGATGAAGACAACTGAAGAACAATTTGATTCGAGAAAATCGGATGACGCAACCTTGTCAAGATTATGATAGTTTTGAAGATCTGATGAGGTGTGGGTGAAGGAAACTATGCCCTGGATGTATGGGATAGATCACCCAAAAGATAGCGGACACGAGTTCTCAACACTTAGTCTATTTTTGAAGATTGATTGAAGATTGATAGTTATGACAAGGTTTTGACATGAGATAAAAGGACTCAAATTGATCAAACAGAAGACTAGATCGGATTCAAAAGATCAAACTCAAAAAATGGTAGGATGCTCAATAGCTACTGCTCTGTTTCTGACACAATGATATTTTTGACAGATTTTGGAACTAGGCTGGAAACATTGGATATCTTGCAATTTGACAATTTTTGACAACTCTCCCAAATTTTTCCAAACGACACTCTGCAGACTCGTACGACACTGGGTAGTCTATGAAATGACAGTTTTGAAACTCGTACAACAGTTAGGTAGCAATGAAATGACAGTTGACAAAACTCGTACGACAGTTGGGTAGCAATGAAATGACAGTTGACAAAACTCGTACGATAGTTGCTAACAGGTTTTTGACTTCCTTGGATTTGCTGGTTTGAAAACTCGTACGACTCTGGGTTCTCAATCATACAACATATGGGCGATACTGAAATGACACTTTACAAAAAGTCGTATGACTTTTGACTTCTTGAAATGACTTTTGACTCCAGAAAGAACTTTATGTCAATTTTTGCAAAATTTAAGGTTTTCAGTTCTGGATTGTTTGCAAATTGTACTATCCCAATTTTGAAGGTTATACCAGATTTGATCATTTTTAATAGCCAAGTAGATAAACAAGCACGCAGAACAGCAAGCCAGTAATTCCAAGCACGTCTGAAAACAATGAACAAGGGCAAAAGCAACCTTGCGCATGAACAATCAAGTGACCAAATTGTGCTAATCCCTGAGAGTACTAATTGTGTATGTTCTGAAAAGTTTGCAATAACGCACATATACCTGAAAGTGAAAAATTGGCCTCTCTAGGGTTTTTAGTAATGGTTTGACTCTGCAACTTTTATGATTCAAAGGGGTGAACTCCAATCCCAGCGCACCAAGGTTTTGACACAGTCTGAGAACTTAATCTTCAAGAGCTGCTAGGGAGATCTGACAACCCAACAATGAACCATACCCGTGGAGATTTCTTCCACAAGGACATTTATATAGCGGCTGTCACTACCATGACAAAAATGGCTATGACCACTTGAGGTTCTGTCAACACAGTTTTCCCTGTGAAGGGATTGTCCGCTACGGTTAACCCTCTCTAAAGGTGACCCACAGATTTATACCACAAGGGGACTTGGCTCTAGATTCAAAGTTTTGACACCTCTTCACTTTTAACCCAAACAAAGTAAGCAGATTAATCCGACACGCTAAGACAAAGTTTTGTTCCACCAAGGTCTGTGATATCAAATCCACATGATCTATCAACCTCTCCGGGGAGCGAATGTATCAATCAATAAGAGAAGATGCACTAACCAATTTTGATTCACCAAAGCTCATGATATCAACCCCATGTGATCTATCAACCTCTCCGGAGAGAGAATGTGTCGATCAATAAGAGAAGACGCACTAACTAGGTTGAATGTGAAATGCACTAAGTATCCTCCCTACCTACAAGGATTCTGTCATCAAGAAAGATTTCGCTAGGAATCCAATCTCTCAAGAATCTCGAATAGTGTTCATAGGGCCTAATTACTATGTGAGCATAGATATATGTTCTGAAAGTAAATCTACCAAAAGCATCCAAAAAGTAGAAAGAGGAACACTTAACACTTAAAGCGAATATGAGATGAGTCCACAAAGTGGAACACTTAACACCTCACACAAGCTAAAAATGAGTCCCCAACTTAGAAAACAAGTGAGTTCCTAAAAGCACAAAAAGGTTGCCAAGTGGAACATTTAATGCTTCTGTCCTATTGACCCCTCCCCTTTATGGCGCTGAGATTGCAACCACGGGGTGGAAATGAGGGGCCGACAGATTAGCGAGTCCAATAACCCAAGATAGCAATCAAGATCAATAACAAGTATTCTAAGACTACTTAATGAATCCTTAAGGGATCACAACCTAGTATCAAATTATGCAAGTGTGTAGAAATAGATCAAAAGCATGAAAAGATGCACACAAGCTTGACACGAGAGAGATTTATTTTAAGTCCAAATCAAAATATTTTTAGAACAAGGAGAATACCTGGTGATCCTCGCAATGCGCTTAGTAGATTTTACCTGATTTTTAGCAATTCTTGCACTTTTCCCAATCAAAACTAGTAGAAAATCAATCAAAAATAGTAAATTTCAATTGTTAGGGTTAGCTGTCAGTCAAAATCTGAAAATCAAATCTGACAAACTATCTGCAAAAATGAAATGACAATTGAAATCTGGTACCAAAACTCGTACGACAGTGGGTATGCTCCCAGACGACAGTCCAGAAACTTGTACGACACTGGGTATCTTACCATACGACAATCAAATCCTGATGCTAAAACTCGTACGACAGTGGGTCTCTTACCATACGACACTGGGTGTCTGATGAAATGACAATCTAAAAAAGCTCGTACGATAGTGGGTCTCTTACCATACGACAGTCGAATCTTGATGCCAAAACTCGTGCGACAGATGTACGGACCGAAATTAAAAATCGCACTGTACGGACAACTTTGATAACATCCTACTGAGAATACCACCAGAATGGGCAAGAGCAAGGGAATTTTGATAAAGAAATGATAGAAGATTGATAGAAATCAAGGGAAGCCCGTTTCAGGGCCCCACGGTGGGTGCTAGAAATATGTGTGTGAAAATTGTACCTGATTTGTAGACACAACACTTTAGTAAAACATTAGAGGTTAGCTATAATCAAAATCGTGCAAAATTGAAAGCTATCTAACCAAGCGATTTACTGCCTTCTAATAGGTGTGAGATTGATGTTCTCAGATTGTAATCGAGATCAGTGACCTAGACGACACCTAAATGAAGGATTTGAATGCAATTGATCTAGATGTGAGATTGAATGCAATTATTCTATTTTTTTTGGATTTTTCTATGCAATAAGAATGAATGAAAAACTGATATGAATCTATGCTAGATGAAATTGATATGCTATGAATGCTATTGAAAATTGATATGCAATGCTAATCTAACAATGATATGCACTATGAATGCAAAAATAAGATTGATCTCACAAAGATGTCGATTCGCAAGAGCTTTGATTCTTCAATTCCAATTCTCCAGCGTGATTGTGCAAAATATGAGATGATCTATGAAGAGCTGAAGCCTTAATTTATAGAAATCCAGGGCTTTGAAGGTGCATGGATAAAAGCCATAAATCACTCAAATAACTCAGCTTGATTTTTGAGTTATCTGATCATGAAAGATAGTTAATTCTCAAAATCATGCAAAAATAGCTTTTTAACTCAAATTAGAGTTTAGATCAGCTTTTTGAACTCCAAAAGGATGTTGAGTTCCAAAAAGTCAATAACTTGCATTGATTTTCTGATTTGGAGTTTAACTATTTCTTTTGAATATGCATAATAATTAAGAATTAAATAAATAAATAAAGTGATTTATCCTCAACTCAACTAATTTTTGAAAATAAAATAATTAATTTATGGGTTAATTAACTATTTTATCAAACTTTTATTAAAAATTATATTATTAAATAATGACAACATGCTTTAATTAATTAAATAAGAATTTAATCAATTAAAGATAGGAATTTTGATTTATTGTCAAAATTAAATAATACAATTAATAATAGATAGAATTAAATTTAATTACACAATTAAGTGGCAAATATTAAATCTAATTAATTAAATATGAAAATATTCAATTAATCAAACTTTAGGATAAATGTGATTTATCGCCAAATAATCATTAAATTAAAGATAATTAAGATAATTAGGAATATTACTAGGAATATTCCCCGATGCAGAATTTAAGATAATCAATTAGGATTCGATGATGTTTAGATGTGCCTTAGGTTAGGACTTTGATGTTGATTTTGTTCAATTTGTAGATGTAGGAGGTTAATGAACTTATAGCCCATTTTTGGGGTATTACAAGACCCACTACCACATCGGTCTTTATCTAAATCGATGGCTATCGCAATGCCGTGATGACTAACTTCCAAGCACATTCCCTTTGTGATATCATGACCACTGTCATATCTTATTGGAGCTACAAACTCTTTGTCTTTTAAGTACAAAAAGCCCCTTTAACCTCAATTCATTCAATGAACATGTGACTAAAGGCTTTCTCCAAGTTGTGAAACATTTCGCTTAACCATGGTTTGGTCTAGAGATCACGTGAATGAAGCATTTGCATGATCACTGAGTCTTTCTTTAACTCTAGGTTTTATCAAGCGAATATGTGACCATCTCCTGATAAAAAATGCATCAATGACTCCCACTAAGTCTCTAAGATTTAAACCTTAACTCAAACTTGATCACAAGATCAACTCAAACTTGATCACAAGATCATGTGACTGAAGTATTTGCTAGATCTCAGAACATTTCTCTTAACCCTGGTTACATTCGGAGAACACGAGATAGTATTTATTCGCCAAGTCGCCAGACCTTTCACTTAGCCCCAGTCATATCTCATAATCATTCTTTAAATTGGGCTTAAATCCTAAGAACACATGACTGAGGCAATCTCCAAGTTGTTGAATCTTTTCTTTACCCTGGGTTACATCTGGAGAATCAACACCAACCACTTGATCAAATTTGCATCAATGGTCCCTATTTAATCTCTAAGTGCCAGCATACTTGACCGCATTGTTTGGAGATTCAACAATTGAAGGAAACTAAGACTACTCGCCAGGTCGCTAGATGTTAGACACATAACCACCAAGATCAGGAGAATACGTGAACATTGCAATCACCAGACCACCAAATGAAATGACTAACTGGCTGGGAACTTGGAGATTAGGAGAACACCTCAGTCGCTAAGTCATGGAATAAAATAAAGCATGTGTAGAATGGGGACTTAAGTGGCCTGAAAAGGTAATGAGGAAATAGAAATGTCTATGGTCTTGGACTTAGACAAATTTCATGAAGCCCTAGGACATAGATAAAACTCTATTTCTTAGACCCTAAAACTGCCATATATTTCTAGTTTTTACACTTGAGCACATGCGATCTTAAATGGGGCTTGGTGACATCTTGAACTATCCCTAGCTAAGGGTGCAAGCCATGAAATATCATATATCTCCTTCACTAGCCAAAAGAATTTGCAGCTAGTTATGACAATTTTCTTAGGGGTTTAGTAAGAATAGACCATTTTCATTGGAATTTGGCTATGATAGGAAAATGGGCTAATAATGACTCTATTTGGGGATGATGGGTAGCTTGCACCCATGCAAGAATTCAAAATTTTTGGAGGAAGTAGACCACCTAAGCTTATCCTCCTTATTTCTCTAAACCTCTCCAAAGAACTGGTTCCTAACTGAAAACACCACCGTACAAGATATACATAAAATACACAAGTAGTTTCAAAATGCCTAAGAAACCTTAACATTTACCTCTATCAAAAACTTGGTTTCTATTTTGAAACTCAAACAACAATCTGAAGCCACCATTATATACATGATAATAGAAAACACCATTGAGCATAAGTTGTAGGATTACTTCAAATTCAAAATCACCTATGCCTTCCCTTCTGTGTCTCCCCACAAACTCACTTTTTGGAATATATGTAACATCAAAATCATCATAAAATATAATATATGAAAGGGGACGAACAAATGATACCTTCTCTTCTTGGCTGCAAACATCTAGCTCATCTTCAATGCACACTTTCATATCAAAAGAAAAACAACTATATTCACATTCATTCAGTTCAACCAAGGAAACTAAAACATCCTCATGCATCCAACCATTTAAATTTATCAAATCTGATTTCTATTGATAAATCACACTTTTATCCACATAAGGATGATTCACACAATCCACACTATAGATCAAATCATCTTGATTATTCTCAATTCTTGGTGGTAGAAGAATTAAACCATTATTATGTATTGCACTATCATCAAATAAACAACACTCATCTTGCATTACCTTTCCTCCCACTGATTGCATTGGAGATGGAAATTCAAGATCAACCATTTTTAAAATATCAATTTTAGAAAATGAGCTATCCTCAACAAATTCCATTTCCTGGGCACATTCTTCAAATAGTGAATTAGAAACTACATGGAGTTGTTTCTCATAGTCATTTAAACAAAGAGTGGGCTGGTTCAAATCAATGTCTTCATCAAATAGTACATTAGTAATCTCATAAGACATATCATCACATCCATTCTCATATACATCTTCAGTAGAAAGAGATAATTTAGAATCTGAATCAAAGTATGACTCACCACATCTGCTATCATCACATGAAAAAATCAATAACACAATCAATCATATTATCTTCACAAGTGTCAGACAATGAACTCCACCATTTATCTTCAGTCTTCAAGACTCTACATCTAGCTACATTACCATTGGAATACATAGAAGACTGAGAAGAATGAACATCTACATCATGAGAGAAACCTTGTGATAGGGCATCAGAAACAAATTTGACCTCAAATCTATTTATATTTTCACAAACTTGCTGTTGCAATTGCAACAATAGTGATAGATGTTCCTCATCCATGAATTCATCACAATCATCATTTCTCTCAACATTTATATCAACACTAATTGGTGGGAAGTTATTTTTATAATTATCATCACTGTACTTGTGTAAATCATGCAAAGGGAAGGATGTATTTCTAATAATCTGGAAATGGTCTTTACCTTCATTAACCAGAAAAGATTCCATCTCTTCATCAATTACATTTTTAGCAGCAACATTACTTCTACTTTCACATACAATATTGTTTTTTAATGCAATTAGTAGGGGAATGAAAGTATTGATGTTTCTCACCCTTTTCCTGATCATTTATCTATTCTAAAAATACAAACCACTAGAAGCATGCCTTCTTATAACTCCATATTTTAGATTGCATTCAATATCCATAGCAATTTCAAAATCCTGATGTAGACTTTGTGGTTGTTTATCCCTTAGTAAGAAACCCATTTTTTGGCCAAATGCACCTAAATAAATAATCAAACATATCTGATCATGTGGCCTACAATTTTTAGGGATATCCATCAATTTCCTAGTAAATCTGCTATTAAACTTTTGAATTAACTCACCTTCTTCAATCTGAATTTCCATTAATCTTTCTAACATTAATTTTAAATCTACCCACCCATCAAATTGCTTAATGAATAATGAACTTAAGTCATCCCATGAAGAAATTGAAGTTGTAGGCAAGAATGAGAACCAATCTCTTTCATCTCCTTCCAGAGTCTATACAAACAACCTCATCCAAAGATCTTCATGGCAGATATCAAAATCACACATCAAATCAACAAAAACCTGCACATGCTTTTTTGTTGACTAGACCTAGTTCCTATTAAATTTTGGCAAATATCCTTTGATTTTATCAAGGATCTCATTGGGGAAACCAGGTATGCCATCATAACAAAATGACACATATCCTATGATAAAAGAACTCCTATGAACATCCATTATTGGCTGCAACCTTTATGCATATACACTTGATATTTTCAAAACTAGTAACAAGAAATCTATACTTGTAATTAACCTTCTTTTATCACCTTATTATTCTGACATACTTCACTCTTATGACTTAACTCAAAATTTAATCCAGAAGTATGTAATTTCACTCATCTGTCCTTTCTTTAATGATAAAACCATTTGATAAGGACCATTCAAATACATAAAATACTAAATGGAGAATACTTGGAAAGTTGTGGTAGCTGCAAAATATTGATTTGAAGCCTCCTCCAAATCACCTTTCAAACATTTGGTAGAGTCACCAACTCTTTGCAGAGGACAAATCTAAATCAGATGTGAACCTTTCCCAACTTTGGACCTTTAAATCCAACAACCACATAACAACTTCAATAAGGTAAAACTATTTGTCAGGACTGCAAATAAATCATAATTTCATTTTAAGAACCCACTGATCAAACAGAGACTCAGAGTCACCAAGATCACTTGGTGAGAAGATATAACAATTTTTGAAAATAATATGACTCTATGATCACTTAACCAAACTTTGGGATGATTCAACAAAGCAAGGAAACAATCATCTTAAAATTTACTGCCCTTTATTACTTCCCTAGCAGAGTCGCCATTTTGTTGGTTCCTTTTTCCCACACTCTCAGACTTACAATTGAATTGACAAATTAATGTCACTGACTCTCAATAACCACTCCAAATCTGATAAGAAAAAGGGCCAATTAACAAGGACCAATAAAATGATCCTCCTACACTTTGATCTCCACATCACTCAGGTGGGTATACCTCATCTGCACATACATAAATTCTTGTGACAAATAACAAGCCTGCAAATATATGATTGTGGAAATATAGCTTTCAGACTCCTATAGGTATCATGTACCTCAATGTTCACTAATTCTTATGCAATATCCTACTTGCATAGAATGAATCTGAAAACTAGAATGGACTTCTAACTCCTATCAAACATGAAAGAGAAAATGATTTCATTTGATCGAGTTGATGTTTTTGGGTTGAATGGACCCCTGAAATACCCCAAGTATCTCATAGACCAGTGCCTTATCCAATGGGCAACAGAGTCAAATAAATTACTGCAACAAAGAGCTATGAATAGAGAAGACAATACATTCTAATATGTTGATGCCTTACATCAATCATACAGCATTGAGAAGATCCTACTTAGCAATCCACCTTTGTACTCAAATATGCAATCACCTATTCAAAGGACTTTAACCCTCCCCTTAGAAGAGACCTAGAAATAAAAAATACATTAATCAACATTCACTAAAAGACAAGTTTGAGATATCTTTGATATCCCTACTCATACACATTTGAAAACCAGTCCCAAACTCAGTTATTTCTACGAAAACAACTCTATTAAAGACATCTTCAGACATACAATAGAAAGATTAAAACACCCTTGATGCTCTAATCAACAAGTTCAAGAATCAAATAGACATAATATGATAGTAGTATGAAAATATTGAGATCTTATTCATAAGACAAACTATTACAACTTATATTCTATTATCCAAGCCATACAGGAAAGAGGGAAAACCCTATATGCAAAGAAGAAGGGAATAT
Source organism: Chamaecyparis obtusa (assembly GCA_027943335.1). NCBI lineage: Eukaryota > Viridiplantae > Streptophyta > Pinopsida > Cupressales > Cupressaceae > Chamaecyparis > Chamaecyparis obtusa. The sequence goes on from BSBK01001723.1 coordinate 882,490, forward strand.
ATTTACAGGAAGAAACCACTCATGGAACCAGGGAAATTGGAACCCCTTAAGATTACCAAAAACTGGAACCCTTCTAAATGATCATGGAAATCCTTAAAAAGGATTGCAACATGCTATAAATTATTTAGGGAAAAATTAGGTCTAAAACTACTAGGTACAAAAAGAAATGAAAGTAATCAAGAAATCATGGAAACCTGAGAGAATTAGATAAAATTTGATGTACAATTATTTAGGCTTCATCATCAAAGCTTACCACAAATACAAATTCAACCGATTTCTTGTTGCAAACAAAACAAAACAAATTCCTAGACCACCCAAAGAAAACTTTCGTGTACAGGGCATGAAATCTTTGACATCCATCAAACCCTAGCTGCCCTTGTTAAACAACATTCCTCAATATTAACTCAGCTTGGCACCCTAGGAAACAAAATCAGCACATGAAGACCACCAATATCTTCTTCATCATTTCTTTACCTACAACCATCCTGGAAAAAATAAAATCTGATCTACCCTTTGTCATTTATGGCTCACTCACTCAAACCCTGGCAAAAACCCTTAAACAATTTTGAATCCTGGCAGCAATGGCTAATTGATAAATTTTAAAACATGGTCGTCGATTCATCTCATTCTTGGTAGATCAAGAGGTTCCCGTTAATCGACACAATAGTCAATTGAGCTTTGAAAATTTTGGCCACATCATCATATCTCAGCATCTAATTAGAATTGAGCACCTCAGCATGACTTGGAAACTAGACACACTTCTGCATCAGTCTTTATCTGAATTGATGACTGTCACAATGCTGCGATGACTAACTTCTGAGCACATTCCCTTTGTGACATCACGACCACCATCAGATCTTATTTGACCTACAAAATCTTTATCTTTTAACCATGACAAGCCCCTTTAACCTCAATTCATTCAATGAACATGCGACTAAAGGCTTTCTCCAAGTCACGAAACATTTCCCTTAACCATAGTCTGGTCTGGAGATCATGCGAATGAAGCATTCATGTGATCACTGAGTCTTTCTTTAACTCTGCATTTTATCAAGTGAATATGCGACCACTGCTAGATCAAAACTGCATCAACAGCTCCCACTAGGTCTCTAAGATTTAAACCTTAAGTCAACCTTGATCATGAGATCACGTGACTAAAGTATTCGCTAGATCTTAGAACATTTCTCTTAACCCTAGTTACATTCAGAAAACACGAGATAGCCTTTATTCACCAAGTCACTAGATCTTTCACTTAATCCCAGTCATATCCTGAGATTACACACTGACCATTAATCTTGTCCTCATCCTATGGCTATCACTAAATCACCAAGACTTAAACTTGACTCACCTTTAATCAAGTGATTTAGTGACAAAGGGAAAATGGGACCTACCTTTAACTGTGGTCATATTTGGAGATTACACGATTGAGCATTCTCACATTCACTAGATAAATGATTGTCCTTGGGTTAAATCACAAGAACATGTGAAAGCCTCATTCGCCAGTGATGCAGAGCATCTCAAGAAGAAAAAGAGGTCTTAAAAATTGCTCCATAAAGACTCTAATTTGTTGTAATTTGGTTCATTAGTTCCTTTAATCTATTTAAGCTATGTTCTTGTCAATATTGCCATGATAAGGAAAAAGAACCCTACAAAGGTCACTATGTAATAGACTTAGGGTCATATGGTTTCAACAAGATGGATATAGAGTTAGGAAATTTGTTAAAGGCCATGAAAAGGCCATAAAATAGAGGGGAAGGCCTCATTAGGTCTAGTGGTCGAATTGGCAACTTAGTTGTCAATTTTGACAACATTGTTTTTTACATCTTTTAGCACTTTCAAGATTGGGGAGTTAGTTAGGTTTTGGGGTGGAAAACAAAAAGGAGAGTTTTTTTGGGGAGAAGGTGTGTGTGTGTGTGTGTGTGTGAAGGAGCTCTTGAGCATGAGAGGAGAGTAGAAGTCATGAAGTTTTATTTTTGGTTGGCGTTTTAGTTTTGGATCTCTGTACAACTGTAACAGAGACTGTGTGTAAACAACAACCATTTTCAATATGAGTTTTGCATTGTTGTGTGTGAATAGCTTTGGATTTTGTGGTTTCTAGAAGTGATTGAATGCATATTTATTTTTCTTCCTTATCTTTATCATGAATTAGTTTTCATGTCTTTGCATCTGTACTTGACTGTCTATACTATGATAGTAGGGTTCAATCTTGCAGATTTCTTGTTCTTCCCAGAAAAATACAGTCTCGGTGTAGGGGAAAGACATTCTAACTGAACCATTGGACTTGTCTAAGTTTTATATATGTTTTAAAATCCCTATTTTTGAACACTCTCACTGGAGAGTTTTCAGAATTGAGTCTTCAAACAAAAGTTGTGAGTAATAGAAACTTGGGTAGTGAGTTGTGCCTTGACAGTGCATTCAAAAGAAGCCATGGGAGTAGCAGCAAACAAAATTTCCATATGAGTGCATGGTTTAATGTTTGAATCCATCAATATAGATGGAATAAAAGATGAATCCACTATGGCAAAGCTCTGGAAGTGATTAGAAGGATTTGAACAAGAAAGACCTTGCTTAATGACCCTTAAATAGAGGGTTTGTTGCATGGAATGCTTAAAAAATTGGAAAGCCCAAAAAAAGTTGAAATTACTTTGTTTTGGATCCTTACCTAAGACTTTTTCATAGTCTTAAGCTTTTGCAAGGTCCCCTCTTAGGTGTTCCTTTGTAAATGTGGTGTTTTTAGCCCTTCTTCCAAATAGAGACAACAGATTTTTCTCAAGGTCAGTCCAAAGAAATCCCATGCAAGATTCACATATGTTTAAAAAATCAATAAAGGGTATTTGAATATGTATTTTTTTTTTAGAGTATTTTTGAAAGTTTTAGAGAAAAGGGAGAAAAACAATTTCTGTTGTACTTCTAAAATTGGGGTTTGGAGGTCTAGGAAGAGCAAATTTGTTTTAGGTGCCAAAAATTTTCCATGAAAGTTGTCAAAACTTGATGTTGTGTTGTTATAAGTATATTAAAACCCTTAGCTGGATTGGATTCAAAGGGTAAGGTTTGTATGAAGGTTTGAGTCATTCTATTGGTGTGGAGCTAATTGGAAGGAGTCTCAAAGAAGACTAGGATCATGACCTTGGTTGGTCTTGAAATTAGAATGGGTCTTAGATTTGATTCCTTTGTGAAGAAGAGGTTGAGGGACCTAAGAAGACAATAGTAAGTTGTAGCCTATTTGGGGAAACCAAATAGAAGTGCATCACTTTCCTCCGCATCAGATTGGTATCAAAGCTAGCAAGTAGATCCTTGCTAAAGATGGATTTGTACGGTGTATTCAAGGAGTACATGGATTCTACAAGAAAGAAAAGAGAAGTAGCAGAGAGGAAGAAGAAGGAAGAAGGAAGAAATAATGAATATTTGACAAGACAAGCCATAGAGGAGATCATAATCATAAGGAAAGCATTAGAGGCAAATGAAGCTAAGATACAAGAAATCAAGAAGGAGTTGCAAGAGCTCATAGAGAAAGATAGGAAGGATGAACTCTTACACAAAGAGTCATTACACAAACCACAACAAGAGGAAAAAGAACTTGTTGAGCAATCATCTATGGAAGAGAAGAGTGAGTAGTAGATGGTGGTGATAGAACCTAAGTGTATAAGGGTTCATGAAGATGCCAAGAAGGTGTCAGAATGTGTTACTCATGAAGGAAACCAATGTGTGATTTTAGAGGAGAAGTTACTACAAGAAGTTCATTGTAAGGAGTCAATACAAGTTGGGGAAGGTACCAAGAAAGTAAGTCCTCAAGGACTTGATGAGAAAGAACTCTTAGAGGAAGAGTTGGAAGCCATTGGTGAAGAATGTCAAGATAAGTTTGGAGCAAAAAAATCATGCCTAGGACAAAGGCACAAAGAAGACTTGGATACCTTCATGAATGCAGCACTGATCTCAGAGAAAGAAACTACGAAGGACCTTATAGCAAGCATTGGTCATGAGAAGACCATGGTGACTACATTTCCTCCAAGCATGAAGAGCTCACATGCTGAAGTAATGATAGTTGTGTTTTTTTACTTCTTTGTGTTTGATTGTAGGTACATTGTTTGTTTAGTTGGTGGAGATACTCTTGCTGTAGGTCCTCCATAAACAGTGGCTCCAAATTGGAAGACTAGAAAGAGGGCCATTGAATCCATGGGACTTGGATTATTCCCCACCCTAGGAGTATGATGCAGAGCATCTCAAGAAGAAAAAGAGGTCTTAAAAATTACTCCATAAAGACTCTAATTTGTTGTAATTTGGGCCACTAGTGCCTTCAATCTATTTAAGCCATTTTCTTGTCAATATTGCCATGATAAGGCAAAAGATCCCTACAAGGGTCACTATGTAATAGACTTAGGGTCATATGGTTTCAACAAGATGGATATAGAGTTTGGAAAGTTGTTAAAGTCCATGAAAAGGCCATAAAATATAGGGGAAGGCCTCATTAGGTCTAGTGATTGAATTGGCAACTTCGTTGTCAATTTTGACAACATTGTTTTTTACATCTTTTAGCACTTTCAAGATTGGGGAGTTAGTTAGGTTTTGGGGTAGAAAACAAAAAGGAGAGGTTTTTTTGGGAGAAGGTGTGTGTGTGTGTGTGAAGGAGCTCTCGAGCATGATAGGAGAGTAGAAGTCATGAAGTTTTATTTTTGGTTGGTGTTTTAGTTTTGGATCTTTGTACGGCTGTAACAGAGACTGTGTGTAAACAACAACCATTTTCAATATGAGTTTTGCATTGTTGTGTGTGAATAGATTTGGGTTTTGTGGTTTCTAGAAGTGATTGAATGCATATTTATTTTTCTTCCTTATATTTATCATGAATTAGTTTTCATGTCTTGGCATTTGTACTTGACTGTCTATACTATGACAGTAGGGTTCAATCTTGCAGATTTCTTATTCTTCCCAGAAAAATACATTCTTGGTGTAGGGGCAAGATCTTCTAACTCAATGGTTGGATTTGTCTAAGTTTTATATATGTTTTAAAATCCCTAGTTTTGAACACTCTCACTAGAGAGATTTCAGAATTGAGTCTTCAAACAAAATTTGTGTGTAACCGAAACTCGGGTAGTGAGTTGTGCCTTGACAGTGCATTCAAAAGAAGCCATGGGAGTAGCAACAAGAAAAATTTCCATATGAGTGCATGGTTTAATGTTTGAATCCATCAATATAGATGGAATAAAAGATAAATCCACTATGGGAAAGCTATGGAAGTGATTAGAAGGCTTTGAACAAGAAATACCTTGCTTAATGACCCTTAAATAGAGGGTTTGTTTCATGGAATGCTCAAACAATTGGAAAGCCCAAAAAAATTTGAAATTAATTTTTTTTGGATCCTTACCTAAGACTTTTTTATATTCTTAAGCTTTGGAAAGGTCTCCTCTTAGGTGCTCCTTTGTAAATGTGGTGTTTTTAGCCCTTCTTCCAAACAAAGACAAAAGATTTTTCTCAAGGTTGGTCCAAAGAAATCCCATGCAAGATTCACATATGTTTAAAAAATCAATAAAGGGTATTTTAATATGTAATTTTTTTTCAGAGTCTTTTGGAAAGTTTTAGAGAAAATGGAGAAAAATAGTTGCTACTGTACTTTTAAAATTGGGGTTTGGAGGCCTAGGAAGAGCAAATTTGTTTTAGGTGCCAAAAATTTTCCATGAAAGTTGTCAAAACTTGATGTTGTGTTGTTATAAGTATATTAAAACCCTTAGGTGGATTGGATTCAAAGGGTAAGGTTTGTATGAAGGTTTGAGTCATTCTATTGGTGTGGAGCTAAGTGGAAGGAGTCTCAAAGAAGACTAGGATCATGACCTTGGTTGGTATTGAAATTAGAATGGATCTTAGATTTGATGCCTCTATGAAGAAGAGGTTGAGGGACCTAAGAAGACAACAGTAAGTTGTAGCCTATTTGGGGAAACCAAATAGAAGTGCATCACTTTCCTCCGCATCAGCCATATCGCTGAATAAATGACTTAACCACTGAAAATAAACCCTTGAATTAACCCAAGCCCATCTTGAGATTACATGAACAAATGACTTCACTGAATCTCATAATCATTCTTTAAAATGGGGTTAAATCTTGAGAACATGTGTCTGAGGCAATCTCCAAGTCGCTGAATCATTTCTTTATCTTGGGTTACATCTGGAGAATCAACGCCAACCACCTGATGAAATCTGCATCAACGGTCCCTATTTAATCTATGAGTGCTAGCATACTTGACCACATCATTTGGAGATTCAATGACTAAAGGAAACTGAGACCACTCGCTCGGTCTCTAGATGTTAGATACATAACCGCCAAGATCAAGAGAATACACAAACACTACAGTCGCTAGACTGCCAAATGAAATGACTAACTGCCTAGGAACTTGGAGATTAGGAGAACACCTCAGTCACGAAGTTGCAGAATAGAATAAAGCATGTGTAGAATGGGGACTTAAGTGGCTCAAAAAGGTAATGAGGAAATAGAAATGTCTAGGGTCTTGGACTTAGACAAATTTCATGAAGCCCTAGGAAATGGATAAAACCCTATTTCTTAGACCCTAAAACTGCCATATATTTCTGGTTTTTACACTTGAGCACATGCGATCTTAAATGGGGCTTGGTGACATCTTGAATTATCCCTGGCTAAGGCCGCAAGCCATGAAACATCATATATCTTCTTTGCTAGCCAAAACAAGTTGCAGCTGGTTATGACAATTTGCTTAGGGTTTTAGTAAGAATAGACTATTTTCATTAGATTTTGGCTATGATAGGAAAATGGGCTAACAATATGAAGGATACAATTATACCAAGAAATAAAAGTTATAGAACTAGAAAACAAAGATGGAGAAGCTACAAATGATGAGGATGAAAGCATTAGGGCTTATGTTCAAGGGTTATAGAAGTTGTAGTTGGAATCAGAAAATGTGGAGGCACTTATGATGAAGAATAAGTTGTTGCAAAGATTCTTAGATCATTGACACCTGCTTAAAAGTTTAAGGCTATGTCTATTCAAGAGATTATACCTTTGACTCTAAACTTTAGCAGAGAGATTTTGATTGTAAAGCTAACTACCTTTGAAGCTGGTGAATTGGGAGATTCTGTACCTAAAGTTGAATACGCATTTAAAGCATCTGGACACAAAAAGATAATGTCTACACTTTCAAGCACCAACAACGAGAACCTAAAAGAAGATCTCAGTGAATATGATGAGGAGTGGGAACAAATACAAGCAGATGAAAGAAAGATGGATGAACTTGTTACACTGATTACTAGAAGAGAAAAGAGAGGTAAGGGTAAATTTGAAGAAAATTACCTTTGAAATATTTTTCATGCAATAAGGTAGGTCATTTTTCACCTAGATGTCCTACAAGAGTTCCTAAGTACAATCCTAAGTTTTTTAAATCTAAGTATTCAAAGGATAAGGAATGTTATTATGCTAGTGAAAGAATTTCTGATGATGCTGATTTAGATTATGAGGAGATTGTTTTTGTTGCTATTAGAGATGAACCAGTACATGAGGAAAAAGATTTAGTATCTCATGTTGATAAGAAATCTGAATGGATCATAGACAATGGTTGTTCACATCATATGACTGGAGATAAAAACAAGTTTGTTAAATTAGTAAAGTATGATGGTGGTGTTGTGAGGTTTGGAGATAATCTTACTAAACCTATCATAGGAGTAGGATCTATTACTTTGGATGGAAAAACTAATACTGATAATGTACTACTTGTTGATGGAATTAAGCATAACTTATTAAGTGTTGGACAATTGATGGACAAAGAGTTTCAATCACAATTCAATGATGGTAAATTTTTTTATCAAAAGTAAGGCAGGAAATTTGATTGCAACTGGCACTAAATCTAGAGGTAATGTATTTGAATTAAATACATCTAAAGCCTCTTATTTTGTTGAAAAAGTAGATGAAATTTGGTTATGGCACAATAGGTTTTGTCATGTTAACTTTGAAAATATTGTGAGAGAAAGTTTGACTAAAGCAATAAGAGATCTACCGAAGATTGTGAAACCATCTAACACTGTATGCAGAGAATGTGTTATGAGAAAACATACTAGAAGTAGTTACAAAAGTAAAGCATATACATCAAAAGAAAGTTGGATCTAGTACATACAGACTTATGTGGACCTACAAGGACAAAATCATACTATGGTGAAAGGTATTTCATACTCTTTGTTGATTAATTTTCTAGAATGATGTGGGTTACTTACTTAAAAGAAAAATTAGAAGCATTTGATAAATTCAGGATATTCAAGGCAAAAGTAGAGAATGAATTGAGTTTAAAGATAAAATGTTTAAGATCACATAGAGGTGGAGAGTTTACTTCAGAATTATTCAATTCATACTGCGAAGAGGATAGAATACAAAGATAGATATCTACTCCTAGGACTCCACAACAAAATGGGATAGCTGAGTGAAGAAACATGACTATACTTGATGCTACTAGGACAATGTTACTTGAAGGAAATGTATCTCATGTGCACTGGAGAGAGGCTGTTGGGACATCGATGTACACATTGAATATAATTCAAATCAGAGAAGGTACAAATAAGACCCCTTATGAATTATGGTTTAATCATACTCCTACTGTAAAATATTTTAGAATATTTGGTAGTAAGTGCTATATCAAGAGAGATGATGAGATAGGAAAGTTTGATGCTAGAAGTGATGAAGGAATTTTCATTGGTTACTTTACTAAGAGCAAGGCTTACAAATGTTTCAATCTGAGATTAAGAAAAATGATTGAAAGTAAAAATGTGAAGATAGATGAAAGGTTTCAAATACAAGAGAGAATGTATGACTGTAACTAGGTTACAAAGATCAAAGAGGCAGTTGCTGTAGAAGAATTAGAAATTGTTGAGATTGGATGCGAAAGTGAGATTTGTGATAATGACATAAATGAGGCTATTGAGGTTCCTAAAAATCTAAGGTATGTAAAGAATAATCATCTTGAAAATCAAATTATTGGCAATAGTAATCAAGGAGTATTGACTAGATCAAAGGTTAGAGAATAAATTTGTTTGATTTCTCAAGTTGAACCGAAGAATACAGATGAAGCTTGCAGAGATGAATCTTGGATAAATTCTATGAAAGAAGAGTTAGATCAGATAAAGAAGAATAAAACTTTGGAATTGGTTCCTAGACCTAAGAACAAAAATGCGATCAGAACTAAATGGGTTTTTAGAAATAAAATGAATGAAGAAGGAGTTGTAGTAAGAAAAAAAGAAAGATTGGTATGTAAAGGCTATTCACAACAAGAAGGTATAGACTTTGAAGAGACATTTTATCCTATTGCTAGAATAGAAGCTGTAAGATTATTCTTGGCTTATGCTGCACACAAAAACTTCAAATTGTATTAGATGGATGTGAAATCTGCATTCTTGAATGAGGATCTTGAAGAAGAAGTATATATAGAACAACCTGATAGATTTCCTTTATGTGAAGATGGAGACATGGTATGCAAGTTGAAGAAGGAACTGTATGGGCTGAAGCAAGCTCCAAGGGCTTGGTATGCAAGGTTAGACAAATACCTACTTTGGCTTGGATTCAAAAAAGGTAATACTGATAGTAATTTGTATTTAACAACTAGTGAAGATGGAGTTTTGATAATAGAAGTTTTTGTTGATGATATTATCTTCAGAGGTAATGATGATCTATGTGAGAAATTTTCTATAGAGATGGAAATTGAATTTGAGATGTCCATGATAGGTGAAATGAAATTCTTTCTTGGACTACAAATACATTAGAGAAAAGATGGCATTTTTATTTCTCAAACTAAATATCTTAAAGAGATGTTGAAAAAGTTTGGAATGGAGGATTTTAAACTAGTTGGTACTCCCATGGTAACTAGTAATAAGATGACAGTTGATGATGAATCAAAGTGTGTTTTTTAGACCAAGTACATATCAATGGTAGGAGGATTACAATATCTAGCTCACACCAGACCAGATACTGCTAATGCTATTTGAATTGTGGCTAGATATTAGGCAGAACCTAAAGAGACACACCTAGCTATTGTAAAAAGGATACTAAGATATCTGAAAGGAACAATAGACTATGGTCTATGGTATGATAGAAATGATTGCTTTGAACTTCATGCCTATACTGATACTGATTGGGAAAGAAAAATTGATGACAGAAAGAGTACCAATGGTGGTGCATTTTTTCTTGGGAAAAAGTTGGTTTTGTGGTTAAGTAAGAAGCAAGATTGTATAGCTCAATCTACTGCTAAATCAGAGTATGTTTCTGCTGCTATAAAATACACTCAAATTGTTTGGATGAAGCAAATGCTAAAAGACATTGGAATAAATTTTGATGAGCTTGTGGTTATCCATTGTGATAACACTAGTACAATGAATATGTCAAAGAATATGGTGATGCACTCTAAAACTAAACATATTTCTATCAAGTATCACTTCTTGAGAGACAAGGTGGCAGAGAAGGAAATAAAGTTAGATTATATTAGTACAAAGGAATGAATTGTTAACATATTCAAAAGCCATTGCCAAAAGATACCTTTGAATATCTCAGAGGTATGCTTGGGGTTCAAGCCCCTCCTAGTCAGAATTAAATGATGTAGGGAGGCATTAGTCTAGAGGTTTTCAGAGCCTTATCATATTCTGGACTGGATGTAGGGATCTACTCCTCATGAGGAGTGATCGTGGAAGGAAGGTGTTGAAGAATAGTTGATGACTCATGGGACCATTTGCCATTGTTGTCAAAGGGGGAGTGTTGCTATGAGAAAATCCCTATTGTATGGGGAGATTGTATGAAGTACTGTTTGGTTGCAGAGCTTTGGATTGATATAACTTTGAGATGATGGACTTTCCCATATGTTGACATCAATGCCAAAGGGGGAGATTTTTGCGTATTGATAATGCATGAGCTGGTGATTAATACATTTAATATATTTAATCACTACATTACTGAATGGGTATTCATACTATTGTCAATTGTGTTTTGTCACTAATTTCAACATATGTTTCTATGAAGAGTACAGGTTGAGTATGACAGTGTACAAACATTGTACAAATATTTTAGAATGTGTGAAGATAGATGAGAGAATAGGAAGATGTTGTGATCTTATATCCAAGATCACATCATGTAAAGTTTCATATTGAATGAGTTACAGATATTTTGGTGAGGACTGGTTCCTGGACAATGACAGTGGAAGTTGACAGAGTGAGTCTTTATGTTTTTGGTATATCTTATAGATGATATGGATTAGGTGTATGTGAGCTTAAGATATGAAAGACAAGGCATTGATGGATGTTCATTGGTTAGTGCAAGGTATGAAATGCTGGATGATGTTAGTCATGGTGTGTGATCTGGAGAAGACTTATTTGGGAGCCGACTTCAGAGGTGTAGCATGCATTTTGTTTGGAAAATAAAAATTAAGGATGTCGGTCCTTAATTATTGTAATGGAATCATTGTATACTTGTTTTAGGTACCATGTGTATCTTAGCAAGAGTTTATGTAAATGTTTATGTAATTAGGAAAGCCTAATTGGACGACTTGATCATGTAAAATGTAATAGGGTATATATGTAAGATCTTTTCTTTGGAAGAGATATGGTGAGAATATATGTGATGTAAAGAAGATTGTGAAAGTTGTGATCTTGTGTCTGCTGGATGTAGAGTAGAGGATTACCGGTGAACTTCATTGGAACTGATCAAGAAAAGATAGTTTCTCTCAGACAATTCAAAAGATTGTGTATTTCTTCATATACACTTGTTGCGAACAATGAGTTCTGAAGGTGGATTTAACCTTCTTTGGGAAGTGAGCCCCCCCTTCTTTATCAACTCCTAACAGGGTCTATCCTCTAACAAGGACCATGTACTGTAATGTTTCAATAGGGCTAAATATTCTAACAAGGATACTATACTCTCAGTACATCATTTGTGGGTGTTGATTCCCACCGGGGTTTTTACCTTTAACAGGGTTTCCCCGAGACCAAAATATTGTGTTGTTGTGTTGGCATTCATTGTGTTCATTGGATATGATATTATTGCTATTGAAAGTTTAAAGTTTAATAATCTATCATACAACTGATTCACCCCCCTTCTTAGTTGTATTGTGGACTGTTATTCCTAACAAGATGATCCATTAATCATATCACAATCATATCTTGAAAGGACATTCTTCTCTTCAACTAGCAAGAAAAAATGTCTAATTGTAGAGTTATGACTTGATCTTGTAGACAAAATTATTTTACACCATTCAACAATTGCACGCGCATCTTTAAATTTTAATTTTTCCTTAAATTTGAGTTTCTCTCTATAAAGGGCTCTCTTAAGACATGCACCAACACCATCATGTTCTCCCTTCCCATGTCCAGCCTAAAAAAAACTCCAGATATGTTGGATATTTATTTTCTTGTGTCCTACTCAACCAATAAAATATTCTAGCATTCTTGAATTTCCCCGTGCAATTATCTGACCATATTAGATGTTGTGTTATATGAATTTCTCTCTCCCTTAAATTTTCATAAAAGGTCTTAAAGCAATACTGGACAAACTCTAATGAGTGTAATGTATTATCACTCATATAGAAATGATACTCTCTCAATATTTTTTGATCCTCTTGTGTACTATTAGGTGCATGCATACAGACAATATGAACATAAATTGTTACTTACACTGAATTATAATATTGCTGTTGGATCTCATCTTGTGGTGCAATCATGTAGTTCTCTACAAAGTCAATGACTAAAAGTATACTACCAATTGGAAATGTATTCTTGCATATGCGAAATTATCCATCAATCCATATAGAATTTTGAGTGTTTCACATATTTAGGTATGACCTTACTCTTGAATTCATTCATAAAAGGATGAACACTAACTTTTTCAATTATTAGATCACATCGTTTTCCAACCTTTCCATCCTTCAATGTACACTCAATATTTTTAAATATTTCTACATCAACTAATTTTTGTCCAAAATCAATTGAAATATTTTAATGCAAACATTGATCTAATAATGTAAGATTTCCACATGCATCACATACACTAGAAACACATGTGTTCAAAAGATAAAATTTCTCATTAGGTGGGTTACAAAACAAACTTGATATAAAATCCTTTACAGTTTGAGGTGGTATATTTATACCACATTCCTGCAACTTTTCATTGGTATGCATGGTAGAACGTATAGATAAAAAAATAGCATAATGATAACAAAATTGAACATGAGTTTTGCAACAAAAAGTGACTCTTTCATTGTTAATCCTTACATACCATGGTTTACATTTTTCAAAAGATCTTTGACTAATACTAATAGTTAACACCTTATCATCCACAAATTTTTTATACAATTCAGTTTGAGTCATATCCAAAAGGTGTTTTGGATGTGGATCACGAACTTTTGAACCGACTCTTAATTTAAGAACATCTTTGGCATTAGGGGATACTCTTGAATTTTCGTGCAAAAATTTTTCAATCAAAGTTTTGACTTCACCAGTAAGTTTCATGTCAGACCTCGAGAGTCTTCCACTGAAGGTCCATAATTTGGTTTGCTAGATCACTTTCAAAGTTAACTCTTCTTTTTACAACTCTTGTTAAAGTTTTACGATGAATATTTTAAGATATCCACTTATGTTTGAAATCATTCTTTTATCAATAGTAGTTTTGTTTACTAAAGTTGTTGTTATTACTCATCGTGCCGCATTACTATCTTTAGAACTATTTTTCTTTCTGATTGTGTCAAAGGCACTAGAAACAGTTGATACAAGTTATTTTAGAGAATCATCCTTCTTGGATTTCACATAAATGCCTAACCTCTTCATCACTTTTTGCATTTTAGACATTTTAATTAATTGTAACATTAGTTGACATTCTGGGACAAATATAGTACTCCAGCTCTGGTGTATGAGAAAGCTATTAGTGGGGTGTTGGAAAATCTGAATAGAATCACCCAGCATAGTGGGAAAAATAGGGATTCTCAAATGAAGAAGAATGACCATGAAAATAGTGTTTGGACTGCACCCCCTGATGGTTGGATTAAGATTAACTTTGATGGTGCGGCTAAGGGAAATCCTGGCCCGGCGAGGAGTGGTAGTGTTATCAGGGACTGTAATGGGAATGTTATTGCTACTAATGCAGTTCCTCTGGGAACTCAAAATAGCCATATGGTGGAAGCTTTGGGAGCTTACTATGGGTTACAACATGCTAGTAGACTCAATTTTAAAAATATTTGGTTGGAGGGTGACTTAATGAATATTATTAATTGCCTTAAAGGTAATAATCCTCCATCATGGACTATTGAAAATATCATCTCCAAAGCAAAAGAAATCATTGCCAAGTGTACCATAATTCACATAACTCATGTGTACTGTGAGAGTAACACCATGGTGGATAGTCTGGCTAATATTGGTGTTAAATCCGATGAGGTCATCACCTAGGACAACGAGGTGGATATCAAAGAGGACACTAAATCATGCATTTATTATGATAAAATCAATCATAAGGTAGGAAAGATTGGAAATTATTAATGAGACTCGCCTAAGCTCTACGGAGTCTGATTACAATTATGGGAAAGTATGGAGCAACATTTTAAGCAACATCATTAGTGAAAGTCTGCACGCTTTCTAGGTTATGCATCTTGTTAATCTCTTTATTAACAGTGACTGCTATCTTGATCACCACAACCCTAATTCTAACAAGCGCCCTGTTTTACTAAATTTCTCAAACATGGGGGGTGAATTGAAGTGCAAAGAGATAGATAATTGTAATAAGCTCAAGGAAGATGATATGGCTATGGTTTGGCAGAAGCTGAGGAAAGGTGAAGTGACCCCTTATCTAGAAAAATTACATGGTTTTGACAAGGATATCACTCAAAAATTTGCTGATGGCTAGAAAAATGACACAGTCACTATAGAAGGGAGAACTGTGGAGATTACTATGGAGCTTATCGCTCAAGTGACGGGAATACCCAATGTTGGTCAGAAGTTTTATAGGAATCGCAAGATTTCAGATATGGCGGCCAAAAAATTCCCAAAGTCTGCGAAGGAGAAGGTTGATTTTGTGGAGGGTAAGATCAATGGCTACATTGATCTTGTCAAAATCAAGGAAATATGGCACTATGTTCTGCAGGCTATGATGGAGTATTTTACCCTTGACAATCGCTTCACTCGTGCTTACTCCCACCACTTTATGTTCCTTAACCATTTCAGGTACAAGGATACCATGAATATACCCTATTATCTTCATACTTCTCTGGTTAAAAGTATTAATGAGCATAAGGGTTCTCCTAAGAAGGCTATTAAGCATAAAGGCCTTATTCTTCTAATTTATGAGCACATTAAGAGAACTAGTTCCCTAACCCTAGCTCCACTCCTTCCTCTGGAAAGAGTAAATAAAGCCCACTGACTCCTAAGTCTTGGTCTATTTAGCGGAAGGCAGAGGATAATATGGGTAGTAGCTCGAAGAAAATTCACTCAGAAGAGACTGAAGCTGAGGACTACTTTGAGAGCTCTAAGACAGAGGATTCTGATGAGGATGTTTCTGGAAAGATCCAGGAGATGTAAAGCCTTGGTAAGGAGAGGGAGGATACTGATGATTCTGATGCAATGTCTGCCCCTGAAGAGAATAAGGAGGAGATTAATAGTAAGGATTCAGAGGAGGATAACAAGGAGATGACTGGAGGGAAGGATCAGATGGAAGTTGAGGTTCACCTGTAGGGTAATGATGATTCCCAGATGAAGGGGGTTGAGACCGAGCCTATGTGTAATGAGGAAAAGGACATTGCTAAAGTAGAGGACCCTAAGAAAAATATTTAGGAAAGTATGGCTGAGGAGAAAGGTGAAGCTGTGGAAGAAGCCAATTCAGAAGGAATTGTGGCACATAATTCCCATAGCCTTGAAGACCTGGTCGACACTACTATCTAGTATGTGGAGAAGCAGAAGAATGATAGGGATTTTAATAAAGAGGAGGTTCCCATACTAAATGATTATGTTGCTGGTATGAGGCACGATGTGCCTATCTCTCAAGACTCTGAGGACAACATCCAGGAGGGTAGCGGTGATTCTAGTGAACAAAAAGCTAGAGAGTCCTCCATCAAGCTTATCTTTGAAGATTTTAATGACAGGGAAGAAGTCACTACTGGTGTGTTACAGAATGACAAAGCTGAGGCCCTTTACTCCTTTAGATTTAGCAAATGGTGCTTTCATGAAATTAAAAGGTTCCATTTAAAAAGAAGGAAGCTTGAAGCTAACAATGCTATTCTCCATGAGAAAGTCGAGACTCTCCTCAAAGAGAGATCTTCTAACTCCCCTGCTGCTGATATAAAGGAAAGAATGGATAAAGTTGATAATACTCTTATCAATATCCTCCAGCACAGTATGGATAGTATGAAGGCTTCCAGCACCAACCTCAAGGATCTGGTCAACCTACTGGATAATGCTTCAGAGGATGATGCTGAGATTAGGAATGCTTCTCTAGTGGATAGTGGTGGCCCTAGTTCTCGGACCCATGGGAGCAATAAGAAAAAATCCCCTTTGATGAAGAAGAACCTAGACGAGCTGAAAAGTGTTATTGGGTGGATGGACAACATTCAGGCCAAGATGGAGAAGACGTTGGATGAGAAAGTTGGGGCTCTGTATGTGGATGCTTACTCTGGTTATCTTGTTGGTTTTTTGTGTTCCCTGCTATCTTTTAGTCTGGGTTTCTGTCCCTTTTAACACTATCTTTTTAGTCCCTTATATGGGAAGTTCGATGTTGTATGCCTCTTTTTTGGTGTTGTGTTTTCTTAGATTCCTATCTTTTGATCCTCAAGCTATAAAGGGTTTCAGGTTTGTTCAAAACCTATTTTTTCCAATAATCAGAACATTAGTTGACATTGAAACCCAAATTTCTTATTATAAATTTTTTTTCTAAACAATCTGGTCACATGTATCCTAATCAATCTCCATGAAACCAAACCATGTAGATTGTGTAGCACATCACTTTTAATTTGAAATTGTTCATTTATTTCATTATCATTCAAATGAGTTTCTTTCTCAATTATTGTTTTTGTGTCTACATCCACATCATTGATTTCAATTTGAATTGGTGTTTGAATTTCACTTTCAATCGGGGTTTGACTTTCAACTCTTTTATCATTATGATTAACATTACTAATTTGTGGAGTTTGATGTGCAATTAAATTTGTTACTCTATTTTTAGGAATATAATTTAGATCATTTATATTGTAATATGATTTTAGAAAATGATGAACTTCTTTTTCAGAATAAGTTACATTTGGTTGTGAAGACATACCTATATCCAATACTAGATTAGAAGATGCACCTAAATTTTCTTCTAATGTATTTTCTTCTTCAACCTCTGCATCCATCATGGTGTCTTCATTGTTCTCCTCTTTTGAAACAATTGTTGAGCTCGATACTCCAACATTATTTAGTTTTTGAATTCTTTCTCTTCTTTCTCATTGTCGTTTTGCCTCCTCTTTATTTGATGCAACCTTCTCAGTTGTCAGAACCTTCCTTAGCCTCTTTTTGGATTTCTTTGATCCCATGTTTGTACCAAAATTTGAATTCAAATGATTCTCTTCATGTCAGATCCAAAATAAGACAAAAAAAGAGAATGTTGATAAAAATATATATTATGTTTGTAGTACAGAATAGTCAAAAAAATAATTGAATACTTGTCAATCATTGAGATCAGGCCCACAGTCCTATTTTTTTGGCTGCAATGACTCTTTAAAAAATTGGCACCCTTTATTTAAATGAAACGGGTGCCTGTTTCGTATTCAACGATCCAAATCGAAACAGGCACCCATTTTTTGAATTTCACAAAATAGGTGTCTATTTTGTAAAACTATGAGAGGGAACCATACCCGCTGCCTTAGTTTTTGGTTCGGGATAGGCTTGGTAGGACCAAGCCTATGCTTGGCCCTACAAAATATGGCTAATGCATTACAATATAAAATTTCTGCCTTGCCATAATTTTTTGGACACCTTCCCAAATGAATTTTTTGATGAAAGGAAAACCCATTTTAGTTTTTTTTTATAGATTCTAAAAATATAAATTTTATAGTGATATGAGAAAATTTAGTATTTTTACAATATTTATTAAGCCAATGTGGTACCTTAACTTGAAATACCAAGGCTAACTAAAATTTTAATAACTTTTTTGATTTTATATTTTTTGAAAATGAGTTATATGACATCAATATACATAGAATTTCCTTCAAATTAATTTTTTTTTGAAAAAAGTGAAGTTATCATCGAATTATGGTGGCTGTACACCAGAGGTTTTGAAAATGTACTTTATAGTTAATTAAAAATTTTAAATAAAAAAAATTCAATTAAAAAAAAGATAAAATATTCTCATAAATCTTCAGTGTTAAATAGGTACCTTTCCCCAGAAGGATTCACAAAAATGCATTTATTTACTTAAAAAAAGGGTGGTCGTACACGTGTGTGGTGTGGTCCAGAGACATGTATTTTGAAAAAGTGGTTTTTAAACATGCCTACTAAAATTCAATTTATACCATGTGGGTATTGAAATAAATTACATATTTGAAAAGTAGACTTCGAGCACTAAATTTTATATTACTAAAGTTTTCTGAGATTTAATCTTTAAGTGCCTCAAATTTCGACATCAATTGACAAAATTTTTGAAAAATAGGGAAAACACTTCTACTTTTTGCCAAAAAGTGAGACTCAACTTCTTGCAACCACCCATGTAGGTCAAACATAGTACATGAATCCTTACGAATAAAAGATAAACATTAAATATGTAATCTGGACCTAAATAGAGAAGCATGTTCCACTCCAGGAGAGAGAGGGGACCACAAACACACTATGCATAAATGTCAGATCCATAATTACTGTCCAACAACTTCACCAACTCAAATATGTAGACAAACTGTCCAAATAACTACTTAACTTGCCAACTAAATTCAAACCTCCACACACTATGGTGAGATGCACACACCACACCATAAACCATGTCACTTGCCAACAATCCATGTTAGAAGTCATCACAATGCATTTTTGAACCAGAACAACAATTGAACATAACTGCAACATTGGTTGACATATATTCTAGATCACTAGGCACATTTTATGGATCACTAGAGAATGTCACAACTGAGACCAAAACTTTAATCCATTTTCATAACCATCAACACACCTTCAAACTTGATTTTATGAGTGGAAACCTTCCAAAAAGAACAATTAGAAGCACATTTGTAGTAATGTTAACTGTAACTATTAAACTATATTTTTTTTGTCATTGAACCACATACATATGGGCCCCATAGACTTTTGGATAAAGGAATATAACATTGAAGCATTAATGAACACCATCTTCTCATGATCATAGAATACATATCTATCTTCCACTGCACTATAGGTTCAGTACACATACATGTCCAAATATAATAGACTTCTCAACCACATTGTTTGAGAAAACACAAACACCTCTAGAACACAATGTTTGACATCAATGACAATAGACAACAAAACATATATTTCTCTACATGACAGAATAAAGCTTTCACAAAATACGCGTCAATTATATATCTCTCCAATATTCATAGAACTCACTATTCCAAGTAATACCATTCTTCTTTTGTTGTAATATTGCATTTATTATTATCTATTGGAAAAATATCTTTGGTGTAGACCACTACCTATTTAATTAAACTTATGTACATGATTATGAACTTTTTTAATAGCATAGGGTGAATACTCACTATTTTAATGTATTTTGTTAAATCTCTCAATTTCTTGACGTGCTCAGGATAAGAGCACACTCATGTTTTTGTTGTTTTTCCTATTTGACCATGCATTGAGGTCATAAGTCCAAGATATGGGATTTACTCAAAGGAAAAATCCAAAATAACCCAAGGACACTTCTCTTTTCTTGTGTTTGTAGGTGTTTCAAGAGCTTGTCCATCTGAATAACTACTTTCCGACCTGGGTTAGTGAGCCCAACAAAGAAGAATATTAGTTAGGAAGGTAGTGAACTCTTAGCTCCAACTTTCTTGTAGTTAATACTTTGAACATTTGCAAATCCTATAAAATACAATTGTATTTTGCATTTATTTATTTTCCTTATCTATTTCACTTTGTTATATTCGTTGTTGTGATCTTCAATCATAAATTGTTAGATTAGATTAACACATTCTTTGAAAACATTTTGATGTCTTAGATCATACAAATGACAACACCAAGTACACATGACTATACAATAGTCTAATATCCTAGAAAGATAATTTAAACTTTTGACACTAGCTTCACCCTTTGAGACTATTCTTTTTCTATTAAAGAGTGATATTAAAATTTCTTCAATTTCAAATAATTAACACTTTCTTGATTATGTTCTTACCTCAATTGAAAAAAACGTATTTATAAGATTAATTAGTTAGAAAATAAGTGTCTTCTGGCTAAATTTAATTTCCACTTTTACACTTTAGTGATCCTGCCTAGTCATGCATCTTTTTCCTTACGGTCATGAATGCAAGTTATCTAATGAAACCTTTACATTCTCCAATATTCTTTGCCTAAAGATGACTTCAACATTTTAGATGACGTTCTTAAAGACTACGCATGTTCTTTCTTCTTCTCCTTCTGTAACCTATCCTTTCTTAAAGACTCGTTTTAACAGTTTAAAATCCGGATGGAGTTGTCTTTCAGCGGAAAGAAGAGGATCGATTGATATCTCTTCATATGGTCCAGATTAGTTAAAACCTCGTTTTCCAAGGACAAAGAAGTCAGATCGAAAGCTACTTCAATCAGAGATGTGGTGAGTAGTTGCATTTTGGTAAGACGTTGTAATCTTCATATCGATGAGCTGGCCTAAGTTTTTAATAGCCTCTTCATCTTGGAATGCACAAAATGAAAACAACTCAATCTTCATCCAATTAATCATTTAACGAATCTGTAGCAGTGGTGTGAATTTGCTGGCATTTATTCACGACGAACAAGCCAGAAATTTCAACTCCAGCGGCTTACGTTCTCGAATAGAATCGAACTATTCAATGACTTATCAATGTGGGCAATCATTGTATTTTCAAATCCAAGTTTCTGTAGGAGAAGATCAAGTAGTTGGCTGATAACATGGGTTGTCCGTGAGTAATATATTAGCTTTTTCTGTTGGATTGTTTGGGCTGTATTTTTAGGTTAAAAGTGTTAAATAGTCAAAGTTTGATTTATTTTTTTCAATTTTAATTTTTCTTTTACTATGTGATATTTAAGAGTGGTGGATTGATTGGATATTCAATAAGCAATGTTTTGTTTAAAAATATTATTGAAGAAAAATGAAAAATGAAAGAAGAAGATTTACATAATGCAGAATGACAAACAAATCTGTAGGTCCATATTGATTTGCAGGATTGGTTCAATAATAAAGAGAAAAATGTTTGTATTTGAATAAATTGCTTGAATATATATATATATATATATATATATATATATATATATATATATATATATATATATATATATATATATATATATCAAAGAGTTTAATTTTTTGGATGAGTATGATAAAAAAGGCTATTACAATTAAGGAAAAGGCTAGACTTCTAGTTACACAAACCAGAAGTGAGTCTCACCATCTTAGGTGTGTTCCTAAGAAAGAGTGGGGGAAAGAACTTGTCAATAAAGGAGCATTGAAAAATGAACACATTTCATCTTTGAGTGTGGAGTTCATGAGAATATCCATACACAATATAATGATAAATTAAAGGTGAGTAGTCTAAATGAGCTAGAGAAAAAGACTCAATACCTGAATGCTTTCCAATGATTGTGATAGCAGTTGTTGATTTAATACTCTTATTTGCTGATTTAATACCCAAGCTTATTCACTTAATGTCCAATTATTTTGACAACATTGTACCAATAGTTGTGACTTAAAAGTTGTTATTGCTACGAGGACTATCCATAATTGAATGAAATGTACCCTTAGTTGCAAAAAGTAACCAATCATGTGATGCCACATTAGTTGCACAAGTGTGGCTATCCTTTTTGCACGACCATTAGTGTCATCTTATTTTTGGGCTGTTTTGGACACCTTGACAAAAAGCATGCGGACGTGGCATCATATTTGACGATGTTGCCCTGAAACCTTAGTTATAAGCATGAGACTTGCCAAACAAGCTGTTGTAAAAAATTGGGAGTGATTTGAAATTTTCACATAAGATTTTGACAAACACGAAATTAGGATGCTCAACTACTGGATCCTCTCCTCTATTCGAAAAGATAAGACTTACAAAACTACAAGCTTCTTGATCAAAGATCCAAAAGACTAACAATAAAAAGAAATTGAAAATTGTTAATGATACTACACTTGATCTAGAAACAGATGACCTCATTAATTCCTTCCGCTGACATTGAAGTCCATTGATGAGGAAGATATTTATTCTTTTCCCGGTGTCAACGCCGTGGAACACGGAGCAAGCAGTCGGCTTGAAAGCTACTTGCAGTGAGGCTATTTCTTTTCCTAATTATGAGTTCTCATCTGAATCAAATGTGTTTGGTTTCTTTCAACGTCGCAGAGGTGGTGTTCAAGTCAAATAGAAGAGAAGGAACATTCGAAGGGGCCCTCTTACTGAATGCTTCATTTCCTGGCCAAATGGAACACAGTTGGAATCATCTTCTGCCATACTAAGATACCATTAAATTCTAGCCCACCATTCATGGGTATCCATTATTGCACACTGCTGTCCAATTATTGTTACCAGTCCCTTTACTGCCAGGTAGCCATGGTGCTCGACAACCTTCAATTATTTTAATCAAAGGATCAGTTAAATTATATTTTTTTTTGGTCGATGATGAAGTTTATATATTCGTATCAAATTTATCTTATTTAGATTTATTTTGGCTGGACTGATTTAATATAATTATATATGAGCGATATGTTTTGCATTATTTTGGTTCAGAATATAATATTTTTAAATTTCTTTGCATTTGCATGTGTATCTTATATATTTCTTTTATACATTGAATTTAATATCTTTTAATTATTGTCAATCAATTTCAAGTATGAGAAATCGACTTCAAACTTAACATTTTAAATTATATTTCTAACTTTTATAACCTTTTTCACTAGTTCTTGAAAGACAACTTGGTATATACATAACTTAATGCTCTGCATTAGTATTTAAAGATATTCATTTGTACAATTATTTGATATGAAATACAATAGATGAATAAAGAGAATATCTAGAATAAATGAACCATTCATTCTAGGGAATTTTATATTTTGGACTTTAAAAAAGACCTTAGTTTATATGAAAATTGCATAGGCCATATAGAAGTCTACACATGATGTCCATAATCATTTGCTCAAAGTCATATGTTTGGTCTTAAAAAGAGGTTGAATAAAGAGAATTCGGCCCTAGTGATCTAGCATTTTCCCTAAGAATATTTTTAAATACCTATATCTATTCACTAGCTCATATATCCAAGATTTCAACAAACATGGTTTTAGAAGTTACTATCTACCATATTATATTTGTGCAACAGAAGTTGAATACACATCATGAAGTCAAACATGTGCCACTTGAGATTGATCCACAAAAGATTGTGAAGCTATTATGACTTTTAGACAATAAACACAACAATAGTGTTAATTTGGGAATACACCAAGTTTAATTTGACACGTCTTCAACATTCATGTTCCTTCAATGAATTAAAAGAAAATTGCCCTATCCATTTCTATATGATTTTTAAAAATAATATTTTAATTTACCAACCAAACTCATTAATCAAATATACATTCACATATTTATTTATTTTAATTTATTAAAAAAACTTAAATTTATATAAAATTTATTTTTGGGTAGATAATTGCAACCTTAGGAGTTGCTTTCATATATATTAATCAAAAATATAAAAAATACAAAATTTATGTTTTAGACCTTTTCCATTTAACACCAAGTGCTCATGAGTAGGAAAAAACTTGGAATCACATTACCTATATGAGCCATGAACATGAATAAACATAGGGTACCATATCTATTAGCCCCACATATCTAGGAGGTTACAAAACCTAAAGCCATACAAAATTTCCATTTTATAAGTAAACTATTGTAGCGTCATAAATTGTACATGCTTCCTAAGGTGTCCAATTCCATGCTTACATAGCTCCCATTATAGTTTGTGTTCATTCTTCCATGCATCATAGGACTTTGCTACACACTTGATTAATAAATATTTAAATGATGTTAATCTGAATAGACACTAAGGGGGGGGGGGGGGGGGGGGGTGAATCAATGCATCAATGAACCTGATAACTAAACTTACAAACTTGCAAAGAAACCAACAAATAATGTAGAACACAATAACATTCAACATCGACAAAGATTGACACAAGACACCAAGATTTTTTTCATGGAAACCCCTGTTAGAGGGAGAAAACCACATGTGGGGATGATACCCACAATATTTTATTGAGCTCAATAAAATATGGCCTGTTAGGACCGATTACAATTACCTTGTTAAAGACATACCCAGTTAAGAGTATATTAGCCCTGTTAAGAGCTCGAAAGTCCTGTTAAAGACTACTCTATTAAGATATTTAGAACACAAGCTAATGTGTTACCCTGTTAAAATATTTTACAAAAATATCTGTTAGGATCTACCTAATTAAGGGATTTAATCTACTGTAACTATTAGGAAATAACAAGAATAAAGATATGATAAAATAGAACTTCTCCTCTACTAGTATAGATCTAGTTTAAGCTCAATCTCTGCTTCACATAAAAAACATCCAAACACTACAATCACACTCTTGTATACATGATTTGCCTCTTACACACAATTCTCCTAACATATCAGAAGATATAAATATGTTCTTCACTAACTAGGTTGACTAAGACCCAAATTACATTTGAATTACATCATTATAATTAATTCCCACTCAATCTTTCAACCCTAAAATGTGTTACCAATAAAAAATTACAATTTTAGCTTCATGTTGGCCTCCAAATCCATCACACCGATGATTTGACAAGGAAAAGTCAAACATATTATACTTCCCTAGGTTCATGCACCTCTTCATGAATTATCAATCAAATCAACCAATAAGAATCATACCTAACATTCCATGTTATCTCAGACACATCATCACATAGTCTAGAATACTTAACCATCTTCACAAACTAATCTTCCATCACCGGTTAAGGATCTAATCAATTGTTCTTCCTATTATTTTCCTTCTTCACCGTCCTGAACTTCTGAATCCTGTAACTTTGTCCACTGATCATCAATCTTGATGCGATTGCAACACCAATTCAATAATGTCATCAAGATCACACACCTATGATCGCAACACCTGATTCCATTCCTATGGGACATATCAATCAAATATTTCTTTTATGTACCTTCTTTGCTAACCAATTCCCTGTCTTCACCAAACTTACTGTAACTTGCATAAAACTCATCATAGACATATGCGATTATAGAAATAGTATCCATAGACATTATTCTATCATACTCTAAGATTGAACACCCAAAATTGATCTTCAACTCTATATACAATTCTTTGTTCCTTGTACTTCTGTACTAACATAGTGTATGCATCTTCAATCATTTATAATTTTATGTAGACATCAAATTAACTGATGTGATCATATGATTAGGTAAAATAACCTATGTAGATATTTTAGTTACCATCACACATGCTGAATCAATCTCAATCTCCTGATCCAATCAACTGTATCTCTCAAGCTTATTCAGAACATGATAGACATACGATTTAACCACTTTCTCAATCAATCTTTAATACTGTCAGAAAAATTGATCTGCATCCATCCAAATGACCTTTTTACAATACACAACCTTGTTTCTAGCAATGAAAACACCATATCATTACCAATCTCCCCCTTTGGCATTGATGGCAACACTTAGACAAAATTTGGAAATTACATTGCATGAATATATAATGCATGGTAGCATGAAAATGCATAACTTCTAACTCCCCCTAGGACACTACTCCCTTAACCATTAAATGCATGATCTTAGCCAAATTCATAATTTTCCTCTATAAATACTCCCCCTTTGACAACAATGAAAAAGGAATTACAAAAAGTACCAGTGTATTGATTTAAAAGGTGGTATGACCTAATTATAATTGATTTAAAGTAGAATTGAACTTCTTCTTCAAATTTTCCAATTTACCACTTGTAGCCTTTACCAATACAACCAACTATTCTATTGGACTATCCCTCTCATCATATTTCACATCTGACATCAGATCCGAGAATATATCCCTTGCTTGAAAAATGGTTTCGATTTCTTGTCTCATCTTGTCCCTTTTGGCCTTCTTTTTAATAGCTTGTACATATTTCAACATTTCATATAGACTCATAGTACTTACATTCATTTTCCTCTTTATTAGAATATTATCAATCTTCTATCCTTCTACTGTTTGAATAAACTCTTCTTTCTCATCATTCTTCTTCCCATCATTACCAATATGAATAGATTGACTAAAGTCAAGCTCTATTGGTATTGACTTTTGAGTGTAAGAACCTGCTACCTTACACTTATTGCTTTTATATTTGGGCTCTTTCTCTTCCATTTGTGATTCAATCTTTGCATTTCCTGCTGGAGATTTGCTAGCAAGCCAGGTTGTTGACTGTATGTTTGTCATTAATGACAACATATGGTAAGAAGCATGCATGGAAGCCTGATGGAGAGAGATTTGAGAATATATTGCATGGATATGTTATCAACATGATATCATAGATGCAGGGGTTGATTCTGATTAAAGATAGTAGTACAATTCTATATATCAGTGAGTGTTTCTGATAGGTCCCAGGAACAATTCTGTATATGATTTGCAGTACGGTTATAGTAGAGCCTTGCATGTTTATATTTATTTTGTAGACATATGTATGAAGTTATGTTCATGGACATAGAGTCAGATATGTAGTATAGGTTGATTTATGAAGTCTTCAGTTGACAACTACAGTTTCCTAAGTCCATATGAAAGAGATGACATTGTTTATATGATTGCGGTAGTTGTGCCTATCATCTTGATATGCATGCTTGGATTTATGTAAAGAGGAGAGTTAAGAATGTCTGGCTAAGAGCACATGATGTAATTCATCATAAGAAGAAAGTTGGAATTAATTTAGTGGAGTTGACTATGTGTAGCATTGCTTCTACTCATATGGAGTTGTGTAGTCCTAATTTATGTTGCGTTCTTAGTAGATCCGACTGAGATATTATTTGAGAGTTGTATTATTTCTCTAATATGATTTCAAGATGGTTCTAATAGGCTGACTTGACTTTATCATTTAGAGGAAAGATATTTATAGGTAGTGATTTGTGATTGCTAAGTATGGCTTATAGTTTAAAGACAAGAGAAGAGCAGAGAGTGCGAAGTGTTGAGCCATCAATAGAAGGTCTATGTGACATAGTAGAGATTATATACTATTAATTAGAACTGATCAAGACAATAGGTCTACGCACAGTTTAGCAAGATCTAGATATAGTGTGTATCTGTTAAGCAGAAGGTTGCAACCTTCACCTCTTTGAGCAGTGTGCTCTTAGACAGTGCATCCTCACCCCTAACAGGGTTAATTATAAAAGACTCCTAGTAGGGTTTGACCCTTGAACATGTCACTGTACTTATTGCATTGTAAAGATCAACTCCTAACAGGGTTGTAAGATCTTCTAACAGGGATCATTATTTACACTAGTGCAGTTCTTAGTGGGTGTCAATTCCCACTGGGGTTTTTACCTATTTGGGTTTCCTTGTAACCAAAATTGTGGTGTTGTGTTAAGTGTTTTTTCATTTTG
This sequence comes from Chamaecyparis obtusa, assembly GCA_027943335.1. Classification (NCBI taxonomy): domain Eukaryota; kingdom Viridiplantae; phylum Streptophyta; class Pinopsida; order Cupressales; family Cupressaceae; genus Chamaecyparis; species Chamaecyparis obtusa. The sequence goes on from BSBK01001723.1 coordinate 910,258, forward strand.
TTTATGCTTAAAATATTATTATATACTTAATTGCATAAAGAATTGAATCTTGTAGATAACTGATTCACCCCCCCCCTCTCAGTTATCTCTTGGGACTATTCCTAACAATTGGTATCAGATCCAAGTGCCTCAGAGAGAAATTTTAACAGCTTGAGGTTGATTGGATGGCATTCTTTAGAAAAGAAAGTCCTAAGTTTGATGGAGAGAACTATCTAGATTGGAAGAAAAAAATGATGACACATTTGCAGTGCATTGCCTTTGAGATTTTTGAAGTAGCTACCAAAGAAGTTGAGATTCCTTCACTAGCAGATCTTGCAAAAGAAGATGCAACCTTGAAGAGAAAGGAGATGTTCACTTCAAATGCTATTGCAAAATAAGCCCTATCAACGCCCTATCTGATAGTGAGTTTTCAGAGATCAAGAAAATAGACAAAGCCTATAAGATATGGAAATACCTAGAAGACATGTTTAAAGGAGATATTCAAGCCAAGAATGCATGCAGAAAGACATGGAAGAAAAGATACAATACATTAGAGATGCTACCTGATGAGAATGTCAGAGCCTACAATCAAAGAATTAATGAAGCAGTTGCAGGAATCAGAAACAATGGTGGAGAAATCTCAAAAGAAGACATAATGGATAAATTGTTGAATACCTTGACACCAGAATATGACAACAAGATATGCATCCTAGATGAAACTATGCAGTCCAAAAAAGACTTTAATCAGAAAGCTTTCAGCATTTGAGATATCAAGATTGAAGATAGAGCCTAAAAGTGAAACAACATTCAAAGCTTCAATCCATGGTAAGAAAGCTTTGAACACCTCTAGTAATTTTGATGATGATGATGAAGAGAAAACACTAGATGATTTCATTGCTATGATTGCTAAAAGAGAAAAGAAAGGAAAAGGAAAATATGAAGGTCAATTACCATTCAAATGATTTTCATGTAATAAGATTGGTCACTTTGCATCCAAGTGTCCTACAAGAATTAAGAAGTTCAAAAATAACTACAAGCCTAAGTATACAAATGAATGTTACTATGCTAGAGATGGAGTATCAGATGAAGAATCAATAGAGGATGAAATTGGATTCATTTCTCTTGAAGATGAAAAGAATGCACAAGAGTTAGCACTAATTTCACAAGTTGACATTAGGACAGATTGGATCATTGACAGTGGTTGCTCACATCACATGATAGGAGACAAAGATAGATTTGTACATCTGGATAGATACAAAGGAGGCATGGTTAGATTTAGAGACAACACTCCTAAAACTATCATTTGTAGAGGAGCCATCACCCTGGATGGAAAGAACATCACTGATGATGTTCTATATGTTGATGGTTTGTAGCATAACCTACTAAGTGTTGGATAGTTGCTTGACAAAGGTTACTAGTTGGAGTTCAAAGATAACAAATACATCATTAACAAGGAAGGTGAAATGATTGCATCAGGCTCAAAGACTAAAGTTAATGTTTTTCAACTTAATCCTAAAGCAAGTTGTTTTGTTGCTAAAGTAGATGACAGTTGGTTATGGCACAAAAGACTATGTCATATCAATTTTGATAACATAGTAAAGATAAGTAATGTAAAGGTAGTAAGAGATCCTCCTAGCATTGCAAAACTAGTTGATGCAATATGTAGGGAATGCGTGATGGGAAAACATGTAAGGAATTCCTTCAGAAGGAAGCATAATTCAACAAAGAACAAGTTGGATTTGATACATACAGACCTATGTGGACCAACTCAAACAAGATCATACTATGATGAAAGGTATTTCATTTTGTTTTTTGATGATTATTCTAGAATGATGTGGGTTGCGTTCTTAAAGGAAAAATTAGAAGAATTTGAAAAGTTCAAAATATTCAAAGCTAAGGTTGAAAATGAGTCTAGATTGAAGATTAAATGTCTAAGATCAGATAGAGGAGGAGAATTCACCTCTAATAGATTTTATGAGTACTACGAAGAACATGGGAAAAGAGATAGCTAAGTGCTCCTAGAACCCCTCAGCAGAATGGAATTGCAAAGAGAAGGAATAGGATCATTCTTGACACAGTGCACACTATCATGATTGAAGGAAAGGTTGGACACACCTATTGGAGAGATGCAGTTAATACTGCAGTCTATACTATCAATAGAATTCAATTAAGGCCGGGGGTAGAAAAAAAACCTTATGAGCTATGGTTTTGGAATGTACCTATAGTGAAATACTTTAGAATCTTTGGAAGCAAGTGCTACATCAAGAGAGATAAAGCAATTGGAAAGTTTGATGCAAGAAGTGATGAAGGTATTTTTCTTGGTTACTCTAATAAAAGAAAAGTGTATAGATGTTTTAATATGAGATTGAAGAAGATCATTGAAAGTGCTCATGTTAAGATTGATGAGAAGTTTATGATTCAAGAGAGATACCATGATTATGCACCTATGATTGAGGAAGAACCTAGACCTACTAGTAGTGAAGCAGTTGTTGAAGAAATTTTTGACAACATAGATGTTCTATTCAATGACCCTGAAACAAGTGAAGAAGAATCACAAAAGGTAGATGAGAAAGTCACACCTAATGTTCCTAAATTCACATCTAGATATCATTCAAAGGAAGACATTATTGGAGATTAGAGCAGCAATGTCATGACAAGATCAAAAGAAAAGAGTTCCACAACAAATGAAGAGGTATGTTTACTATCACAGATTGAACCCTTAAGTGTTGAAGATGCATGTAATGATTCAAATTGGCATGAAGCAATGAAAGAAGAGATAGATAAGATAATTAAGAATGACACATGGGAATTGGTCCCTAGGCCTAGTGATAAGAATGTAATAGGAACAAAATGGATATTCAGAAATAAGATGAATGAAGATGGAACAATGGTAAGAAACAAAGCAAGACCAGTGTGTAAAGGATATGTGCAAAGAGAAGGAGTTGACTATTGAGATACATTTTCCCCTGTAAGAATATTGGAAGCCAAAAAGTTATTTCTATCCTATGCTACCTTCAAAGATTTTAAGGTATACCAGATGGATGTTAAGTAAGAATTCCTAAATGGAGAGTTGAAGGAAGAAGTATACGTAGAGCAGCCTGAAGGATTCACCTTATCAGACAGACCTAATATGGTATGAAGATTGAAGAAATCCCTCTATGGACTTAAGCAAGCCCCTAGAGCATGGTATGAAAGACTTGATGGATATTTGACAAAGATTGGATTCAAGAAAGGAGCAGAAAATTATAATTTATTCATAAGAGAAACATTTGATGGATTATTGTTAGTTGTCATATTTGTTGATGACATTATCTTTGGTGGTAATGACAAGTTCAATGCTGAATTTGCTAAGGAGATGCAGAGCGAATTTGAGATGAGCATGATTGGACCTATCAAGTACTTTTTGGGATTGAATGTGCAGCAGACAAACAAAGGTATATTCATAAATCAGACCAAGTATGTGAAAGAGATCTTGAAATAATTCAAGATGGATGATTGCAAGCCAATAAGTACTCCTATGATATCTGGATGTAAGCTTTCAAAAGAAGATGATTCACCAGTAGTAGACATAACCTTTTATAAGTATATGATTGGTAAACTTATATATCTTACTCAAACAAGACCAAAAATTTCCAATGTAGTTGGTATTGTTGGAAGATTTGCAATAGAACCTAAGCAAAGTCATCTCATGGCAGTAAAAAGAATATTCATATATTTGAATGGAACCTTAGACTATGGTTTATGGTATCCTAATTCAGAGAATGTAGAGCTTCAAGTATATACAGATGCAGATTGGGTAGGATGCGTGGATGACAAAAAGAGTACCTTAGGAGGAGTAGTATTTCTTGGTAATAGACTTTTCACTTGGACAAGCAAGAAGCGTAATTGTATCTCTCAGTTAATAGAAGAAGCAGAATATGTAGCAGCAACATTGAATTATTCCATGATTGTGTGGATCAAGTAGATGATAAAAGATTTTGGTATTCAAATTTATTATGCTATTTTTATTCATTGTGATAACACTAGCACTATCAACATATCTAAGAACCTTGTGATGCATGCAAAGACAAAATACATTGAGATAAAATATCACTTCGTAAGAGAGAAAGTAGCAGAGAAAGAAGTAAAGGTGGACTATGTGAGCACAAAAGATCAGCTAGAAGACATATTCACAAATCCTTTACCTAAGGATACTTTTGAGTATCTCAGGGAGAAGCTGGGAGTAATTCCCTTCCCTAAATCTGATTAGAGATAGCAGGAATGCATTAGTCCTCAATGATTGATGAAAGGTTGACTACTCTACCTTAGGAGTAGTACTAGTGCTTAAATGGTTTGGCACCCTTTTCCATTGATGTCAAAGGGGGAGTATATAGTCATGAAAAATAGTAAATAATATAGCAGTTCATCCTTAAAGAAGTTTTGCTGAGGAAATGGAGAATGTTATAAAAGAATTGCAGCAAGGGGGAGCAAATACTTAGCAAGAAGGAACAAAATAGTAAGAGATGGAGGATTCATCCTTGGGGGAGTTTCGTTGAGGAAATGCAGAATATTATAAAAATATTGTACATTTGGATTGGTGGTGTTTTTCATTCCATATGTTTCCATCAATGCCAAAGGGGGAGATTATTGGAGATTTGTCAGCAAGCCAGGTTGCTGACTGTATATTTGTCATTGATGACAACATATGGTAAGTAGCATGTGTGGAAGCCTAATGGAGAGAGCTTTGAGCATATGTTGCATGGATATGTTATCAAAATGATATCATATACACAAAGGTTGATTCTGAGTAAAGACAATAGTACAACTATGTATATCAGTGAGTGTTTCTGACAGGTCCCAGGAATAATTCTGTACATGATTTGCAGTACAGTTGCATTAGATCCTTGCATGTTTATATTTATGTTTTAGACATATGTATGATGTTATGTTCATGGATGTAGAGTCAGATATGCAATATCGATTGAGTTATGAAGTCTTTAGTTGATAGTCACAGTTTCCTGAGTCCATCTGGAAGAGCCGATAGTGTTTATATGATTGTGCTAGTTGCACCTATCATCTCGGTATGCACACTTGGATTTGTGTTAAGAGGAGATTTAATAATGTTTTTCTAAGAGCGCATGATGAGGACGCACAATGGGGGTTGAGGCTGATATATAAGACTACTCTCCATGAGATATTTCAGATGGTACTAGTTTCTTGAGATTATTTTTCCTGAGGTCTCTGATGGGGGTATTACTAATGGGTTTCATGCTCATTACTCTCAGCATCCATTTCCTCAATTTACTTCTCTAGATGAGATTGCTCCTTCCCTTGAGGATTCTCTTGATTATGATCCTACCGATGATGGGGCTGGCCAGGGCCATGCTGGGAGAGGTAGTGGAGTTAGGGGGAGAGGGAGAGGTAGATATGGTGATGATGTCATGGGAGGAGATGGAGGGGGTGGTGGTGGAGATGAGAGCTAACAAGCACCTAGTCGGGGTGGTGACCAGGAGGGTCGACATAGGAGGATTAGAGTATTTCCTCCTCATTGGGATACAAGTCATTTATTGCCTTGAGATCAACATTAACAAAAGGCATAAAAATAGAGAGCACCTGGTGAGAGTATTGGTGGAGAAGGTGGACAAAAATCTTGTAGAGGTCCTCCTATAGGTGGAGGTGATGGATATCCCCTGACACAGTGTGAGCAGGATTGAGCAACCTTACACCTTGAGGTTTCTACCTTATGAGATCATTTATTAGAGAGGGATACATAGTTGGCTGATGTTAGGGTTGAGAGGGATCAATAGTTAGTAGTGTTGAGAGTAGAGCAAGATAAACTTTCTCATAAGGCCACCCACTAGGGATAGAGGGCTATGTACTATTTCACTTTATATTGTTCAGCTATACCTACTACATAGAGAGCCCCTCTATATTCCACTATTGCTTAGTAATCTGAGGGTTCCATGCCACCTCTTATTCTAGTTAGGGTAGATGTTCCTCCTTGAGAGGATGAGGGTTGAATCTAGACTTGATTCTTTGTATACTTATCTTGTACCATTTTGATATTTGTACTTGATGTGAGTGTTCCAAGGCTTTCTTGCACTACAACCAAGAGACCTAGCTTGTCTCTTCTAGGAACCTAGTCTCCTCTAGGTCCTGATTGGTTTAGATGATTAACTAAGACCAATCCTAAATCTTATCTAAGAGTTCTTAACCTTTGTGCTTAACCTTGAAAGACTAACACCTTATAGATAGTACAATCCTTCACCTTCTCTTAGAAAGATCTTGTGCTACCTTCTCACAAACTCCAATCTTCATTGCAAGGATGTTATCCATCATGAAAACATTCATAACTTTTCCAATTTGATCCATTTTAGAAGGATCTTTAAGCTTACCCTTACTGGGTTCAAGGTTTCACCATTTAGAGACCTTAAAATAGGCCTAATCCTTGTAGCCTTTTACAGAGGCTTTTTGCCAATTCTAGCAAAAATTTTCCAAAGACCCTAAGCATATAAAACTATATTTGGATACCCATTTCAAAGTTTTAAAATATTCTATAGGTTTTAAGGCCTGACAACCTTCATACACTGGCTTCCTATAAACTAGGGCAAATAGGGCTAATAGGCCTAGGTTTTAGGACTGACTATAACCTTGTAGAAATCTTGCTCAAAACTTGGTCTAATGGATTGGCATAGGCTCAATCCTCATAGTATGTTAAGATATGATGATATCCTTCTTGAAACTATACCTGTGTCATACAGTACCCTTCTACCCTGCAAGAAATCTTCTCTTCTTCACAACCTAGACCTCTAACCGGGCTTTGTCTACTCGCCTAGGGCCTAGCAATAAAAATAGCTCTCCAAAATTTCATAACTCCTAATGCTAAATATATGTACACTAATGAATCCCCTATCATTTACATCTATCCTTAGGTGTTTCCATTGGTTAGATTTCATGGGGGAGCCATGAAAGCACCGATTGGTCAAAACAGGACCAGTGAGAACTCTAGAACAAAAACAATTTAACCGACACAATAGAACTACTCAAATCAACTATATTCCTAAATGAAAAAGTCTTAAAACTAATAAAATAATACTATGCAATCACTAACTTATCACTTTCAATCCATTTCACATGACTGTCACCACAAAAGCTCAGAATATTCCTGGAAACAGTGTTGTAGAGCTCTATTATCAAACTCAAAACTATTACAATGCCCTGACTATCCTCAAGATTCAAGCCTTACTAAACATAAGATTCCATTTCCACCATCCTAGGGCCTATTGGCTGATCTACCACTTCCTATAGTTTAGGGGATCCAAAGTAACTAAGTTGCATGCAACATTTGCAATAATTGCAAATGTTGTCATGACAACTTCTTTGCAACATTTGGCATCTTTCACTATGCCTTGATCCTATTTCTTAGGACCTCTATCCTCTCTAGATTATGAGGAACCAAATCATTTAATGACCTTATGGAATCTCTATGACATTCATTAACATCATTTAAGTGCCTAAGACACATTGAAGACTCTATCCCAAACTATTAACACTAAGAATTAAAAAATACTAACATTGGCTATTTGTGTGACCTTAGTCCTAATGACTAACTCACCTAGCCCACATTTCCATGACCTTCTAAGGTCTAAAAACAAACTACTATACTCTTCTTGACTTGGCTAGAGTCAAGTACAAGCCAAAACAACTAAGCATGGAGGTTAGCCTAGGTGTGCTCTTGCACCATCCTCCCCAAAACAAAAAGTTCAATCAACCCTTGGATCGATGATGCTTGGATCAATTCCCATCTTCTTGAACTCTGATTCCTTTATCCATACTACATCAGCTTCCATTTTCCCATGCTTCTTAATGAGATGTTCTTTATACTCTTTGGTCCTAGTCTTTTTATAGACCCTCGTGTCCAACACACTATCAACTCATGTGACTATAACAGTAGGCAATTGTAGATCTTCTACATCTCTGATCAGTTCATGAAGAGTTTGATCCATATATTGTTTTGGTCCTTTTTAATGGACTAAGTCTGCAATGTTAAAGATAGGAGACAGTCCACTATCTACCAATAACTCAACTCTGAATGCATTATCACCATACTTAGCCAAGATACGATAGGGACCTATCCTCCTCATCTGCAACTTGTGAGGGAGTCCCCTTTGAAGTCTTGATTTGTTAAGATGCACCATAACGAAGTCACCCACATGGAACTGAACTGTCCTTCTACTTTCATCCACCTTGGCTTTATGTTTCATGGTTTTCTCTGTCAAGGTCTTCATCACTGTATCATGTATCTCTTGCATAGCATATGAAAAATCATCAGCATATCCACTTCCCTTCACTCCATCCTTCAAATCTCTCAACTCATAAACTCTTCTAGGATGTAGTCCATAGACTATTTCAAAGGTAATCTTCCCTATGGATCTATTTATAGTATCATTGTAGGCATATTCAGCTTGCCCAATGAACTGATCCCATTGTTGACCATACTCATTGGTCAAGCACCTCATTATATTTCCAAGGCTTCTATTGAAAACCTCAGTTTGACCATCAATTTGGGGATGGTAGGCCAATCCAGAGGAAAATTTAGTGCCTAATATTTTCTAAAGAGTCTTCCAAAAATGATTCATGAACTTAGTGTCTCTATCTGATACAATGCTGATAGGTAACCCATGGATTCTTAATATTTCCTTAAAGAAAAGAGAGGCTATTTGACTAGTATCATTAGTGGTCTTACATGGCACAAAGTGATCCATCTTGTTGAATCTATCCACAACCACATAAACACTATCCATGCCTTGTATTGTCTTGGGTAACCCTACTACAAAATCCATACTTAAGCATTCCCATGGCCTAGTAGGAATAGGTAGTGGTTGATAAAGGCCTGCATTTCAAGAAGTGCCCTTAGCCTTTTTACATATCACACAACTTTCCACATTCCTCCTAACATAAATATTCATCCTTGGCCAATAGTAGAACCTTTGAACAAGTTCTTGGGTCTTAGTGATCCCAAAGTGACCACTCAAAGCACCGTTATGCTTTTCTTGAATCAAATTCTCTCTAATAGAGCCTCTAGGAACACATAATTGATTCCCTTTAAACAAGAGATCACTTTGCAAAGTATACTCAGCATATCTACTATGAAAATGATTCTTGTATTCAGCACATACCTTATAAATGTCTACAAAATCTTCATCATCAGCATATAGATCCTTGAAATGATCTATTCCCATGCTCTTCAACTAAATTTCTTGAATTGTGAGAGCTCTTCTATACAATGCATCTACCACTTTATTGAGCACTCCCTTCTTGTGCTTGATATTAAAGGTATAAGCTTGTAGGTATTCAACCCACTTCATGTGCTTTTGATTCAACTTCTCTTGTAAATTCAGGAAACTAAGTGCTTGATTTTCTGAATACACAATGAATTCCTTGGGAAGCAAGTAGTTCCTCCATTTCCTTAGAGCTTGGACCAATTCATACATCTCAAGGTCATATGAAGAGTATTTCCTCTTGGCCTCACTCAACTTCTCTGAATGGAAAGCCACCAGTCTACCTTCTTGGCTTAGAACAACCCCAATTGCCATATTGCTAGCATCGCACTCAATGGTGAAAAGCTTCTCAAAACTTGGCAACACTAAAATAGGTTGGGTAGCTATCTTCTCCTTTAGCAACTCAAATATTTTTTTACCATTCTCATTCCATATAAACTTGGTTTTAATTCCTCCCTTGATTGTGTCTAACATAGGCACAAATTGCACTAAATTGCCTTATGAATTTCCTATAATATTGTGCAAGGCCATGAAAACTCCTTACCTCTATTTCTATCCTTGGAGTAGGCCAATTCATGATAGCCTCCACTTTTCTTTTGTCCATTTTTAGATTACCATGTGATAGGACAAGTCCAAGGTACACTAGCTCTATTTTGATGAACTCACACTTCTCCAAGTTGATCATCAACTTCTCATCATGTAGCTTCCTAAAAATAATATCAAGATGCTCTAGGTGCTCACTCCTTGTCTTGCTATAAATTAGTATATCATCTAGATATACAACTAAAATTTTTCCTATGTAGTCCTTGAGAACTTCATTCATGAGCCTCATGAATGTGGAGGGGGCATTTGATAATCCAAATGGCATGACAAGCCATTCATACAGCCCTTCATTGGTCTTGAAGGCTATTTTCCACTCATCTCCTTCATGTATTCTTATTTGGTGATAGCCACTCTTCAAGTCTATCTTGCTATAGTACTTAGCTTCACCTAAACAATCCATTAAGTCTTCAATCTTAGGGATAGGGAACCTATACCTTATAGTTATCCTATTGATAGCCCTTGAATCAGTACAAAGCCTCCAAATTCCTACTTTCTTAGGTGCAAGTATAGTGGGTACAACACATGGACTAATGCTCTTCCTAATGAAACCTTGGTTTAGGAGTTCCTTTATTTGCCTAGAAATTTCCTCATTTTGTTGAGGGGTCATTTTGTAAGCTGCCTTATTGGGAAGGGTAGCTCCTAGGATAAGATCTATCCTATGACTTATGTCTCTTTTAGAGGGTAAGGATGATGGTTGTCCATCACTCACTATACCTGGGTAAGTCTGCAACATGCTTTGAATCTCCTTTGGTAACTCCGTCTTCATAGTCACCTTGCCTTCATCTCATTTTCTTGGTCTTAACACCAATGCATAGCCAACTCCTTCACTCTCTTCCATGGCTTGTAAGAACTCATTTTCAACCACCATAAGTAAATTTGGACCTTCTATCTTTACCTCAACATCTTCCAATAGTGACTATATTTTGAAGGTTACATTGTCCTTCATGAAAGAATAAGAATTCTTTCCTCCATCATGTATGGCTTGGTGGTCAAATTACCATGGTCTACCTAGGAGAAAATGGCATGCATTCATAGGTAACACATCACATAACACTTTGTATTTATACCTTCCAATGGAGAACTCCACCCATGCTTGTTCATTCACTAACACATGTTGGTCTTTATTGAGCCAAGTGACCTTGTAAGGATTGGTGTGGGGTATCCTTGTCAACTTTAGCTTGCTAACTACTTCCTCTAACACAATATTGTTAGTAGATCCTGAATCAATGATGACCCTACATACTTTCCCCATCATCTTACACTTTATCTTAAACAAAGACCTCATTTGGCTTGGCTCTTCCTTCACTGGATCCTTGATCAAAGTTCTCCTCATCATAAGATTTTCTCCTTCCTCTGAGTTTAATGGTACTTCAACATGCTCTCTGCTGCATTAGACTCATCTTGAACTAGGTTAGCTCTCTTGTCACCTCCTTGTGAATAATTACTCTTCTCTGGACATCTATAGGCAGGGTGCCCCATTTGATTGCAATGGTAGCACTTCATATTGGCAAAGTAGTTGCATCTTCCTCCTTGTCCACCATTCCTTCCTCTAGAGATAGAGTTAGAACTCCTTCCTCTACCACCTCTACTTGAGATTCCTTCTTGTTGCTCATTGAATTTTATGTCTCCTTGAGTCCTTCATTCAGAACTTCTCCCACAATAGCCACCTCTTTGTCCTCTACTATCTTTGCCTTAAACTTTACCTTTGGAGGTTCAATCTTTCTTTCTCTTGCTTTTCTCTTCTATCTTCAAGGCCATTTGATAACATTGGTGGATGGTTTTGAAGTTCACAAGACTCATTTCCTCTTGAATAGACCATTTGAGGCCATTCAAGTACCTTGCAAGCTTAATGCTTTCATCTTCTACTACCTTTGATCTCAAACATAGCTTTTGAAACTCCTAAGTGTAGGCTTAGACATATAGATCTTTTTTTCTTAGATTGTGTCTCCTTCTATGCATTTGAACTTCATAGTCAACAGGAAGGTAGGTCTACTTCACTTTGTTTACCATGCCCTTCCATGTCACTATAGGACCTTTTCCATCCTTTTCCCTCTTGGTTTGCACAAACTTCCACCAAGTAAGAGTTGAACCTCTTAGTCTAGACTTGGCCACCATAAATTTTTGTGCCTCTAAGATACCATCACACTCCAAATGGTTCTCAATGTTGTTTATCCAATCCACAACTAAATCTGGATCCATTTGTCCACTAAATAGTGGCACACTTTCCAAAGCTTTTCCACTCAATGCCTTTAGTGCTTTTAAGAATGGCTCTTTAGGAAGAATAGGGTTAGGTGTTGGAGCTTCCTCCTCCAAGTCTAATTCATCCTCCCTTGATTTTTTTTCTTCCTTTTGGTCAATTTTCTCTTTGACCTTATCAGCTTTGTCTTGGACTTCACCCAAGAGCTACTCCATTTGAGCTATTTTTTCCCTTAGCAAATTGTTATCTTCTTCTTGTTCCTCAACCTTCTTGGCTAACTCAATGTTAGTCACCATGGCTTTGTCTTCCACCAATCCACTTGGTGTATTCTCTCTCACTGATTTAGTAGGCTACAACATCCACCACAAGCCAGATCAGTTCAAGCTCTGATACCAATATGATGTGAGTGTTCCAAGGCTTGCTTGCACTGCAACCAAGAAACCTAGCTTGTATCTTCTAGGGACCTAGTCTCCTCTAGGTCCTGATTAGTTTAGATGATTAACTAAGACCAATCCTAAATCTTCTCTAAGAGTTCTTAACCTTTGTGCTTAACCTTGAAAGACTAACACCTTATAGATAGTACAATCCTTCACCTTTAGTTAGAAAGCTCTAAGTGCTACCTTCTCACAAACTCCAATCTTCATTGTAGGGATGTTATCCATCATTAAAAAATTCATAACTTTTCCAATTTGATCCATTTTAGAAGGATCTTTAAGCTTACCCTTACCAGGTTCAAGGTTTCACTATTTAGAGACCTTAAAATAGGCCTAATCCTTGTAGCCTTTTATAGAGGCTTTTTGCCAATTCTAGAAATTTTTTTCCAAAGACCCTAAGAATCTAAAACCAGATTTGGATACCCATTTGAAATTTTAAAAAGATTCTATAGGTTTTTGGGCCTGACAACCTTCGTACACTGGCTTCCTATAAACTAGGGCAAATAGGGCTAATAGGCCTAGTTTTTAGGACTGACTATAACCTTGTAGAAATCTTTCTCATAACTTGGTCTAATGGATTGGAATAGGCTCAATCCTAATATTATGTTAAGATATGATGATATCCTTCTTTAAACTATACCTGTGCCATACAATACCCTTCTACCCCGCAAGAAATCTTCTCTTCTTCACAATCTAGACCTCTCACTGGGCTCTGTCTACTCGCCTAGGGCTTAGCAATAAAAATAGCTCTCCAAACTTTCATAAATCCTAATCCTAAATATATGTACACTAATGAATCCCCTAGCATTTACATCTATCCTTAGGTGTTTCCCATGGTTAGATTTCATGGGGGAGCCATGAAAGGACTGACTGGTCAAAACAGGTTCAACGAGAACTCTAGAACAAAAACAATTTAATTGACACAATAGAATTACTCAAATCAATTAGATTCCTAAATGAAAAATTCTTAAAACTAATCAAAGAACACTATGCAGTCACTAACTTAGCACTTTCAATCCATTTCACATGACTGTCACCACAAAAGCTCAGAATATTCCTGGAAACAGTGTTGCAGAGCTCTATTATCAAACTCAAAACTTTTACAATGCCCTAACTATCCTCGATATTTGAGCCTTACTAAACATAAGATTCCATTTCCACCATTCTAGGGCCTATTGGCCAATCTCCCACTTCCTATAGTTTAGGAGATCCAAAGTAACCGAGTTGCATGCAACATTTGCAATAATTGCAAATGTTGTCATGACCACTTCTTTGCAACATTTGACATCTTTCTCTATGCCTTGATCCTATTTCTTAGGTCCTCTATCCTCTCTAGATTCTAAGGAACCAACTCATTTAATGACCTTATGGCATCTCTATGACATTCATTAACATCATTTATGTGCCTAAGACACATTAAAGACTCTATCCCAAACTATTAACACTAAGAATTAAAAACTACTAACATTGGCTATTTGGGTGACCTTAGTCCTAATGACTAACTCACCTAGCCCACATTGCCATGACCTTCTAAGGTCTAAAAAAAAACTACTATACTCTTCTTGACTTGGCTAGAGTCAAGTACAAGCCAAAACAACTAAGCGTGGAGGTTAGCCTAGGTGTGCTCCTGCACCGGTACCTCATTGATATACACTGTGCCATTTTTTATTGATGTAAATTGTGATATATTTTGGACTCTCATATATTGATACTCTGATATTTTGATATTTTGATACTCTTTTGATTCTTTGATACCATGTTGATGCTATATGGTTCTATTGCTATCTTATTTATGCACATGTGTCATGATCTTTGATATTTAAATACTTTCTTTGGATATTGAGCTCATCATTTTCATATGGGTACTTGGTTATGTGATTAGATAGGTGTTGAAATGTTGTTTTCATTGTATTATTTCATTGAAAATGCATATGTTTTTTTGTTTTTATGCTTTATGGATGTATGGATACAAATGCATATGATCTTTTATGATGATGATGTTCTTCTTTCACTTTAGGCATACATGTACATATATATGAGATATAGTGTGATGCAATATATGGACATCTCTTTGTTTATTTATGTATGAATTATTATGGATGCATTATGTAGGCATTCTTATGGTACTAACATGGTTATGCAAGTGTATGGATATCAATGATAAATACTTATTAATTTTTATTTGAGCTTTTATGATGATCATATGTACTTAGTCAAACTTGTAAAATGTTTATGTTCATATTTTGATGTTAATTAATGCATTTACACTTCCGTACTGATGCAACTTAGAATTAATGCAACTATATTAAAATAAATTCAATTTAAAATGAACTTTAATGCAATTAAACATGAAATGCATCTAAAAATGAATCTAATGCAAAATTAATATGATCTAATGCAACTAAAATGAATCTAAATGCAATTAATAATGAAATGCACCTAGACTAAGACACCTAGGACAGTCAGTGTTTATTCAAAGTGAGTCTATTATCATCATAGAGAATTTATTGTTGGGACCTTATAGATTATTAGAATTTTCACTGATAGATTTTGCAATCATGAAAATACAAATACTTCCCTTTCATTTGTCATGTTGATAGTTAACCTAAACATTAAAGCATATAGGCTAGAATGTTTTGTCAGTTACTTCCAGTTAATATTAACCTTTTATGTTCTTGTGCAACATTTATGTATAAATGTATACCCGCAATGAGCTTTTATTTTATATTCACATCCTTGGGTATTGTCTTGATTTGATTGTGCACCTTACTAGGAAGTTTCATTTTAGTTTAAAACAACCAAGGAAATAAATCCAACCTCACTAAAGATTTCATAGTAAATAGATCGAGGTATACATGGCATTCCAATCATGATGGAAGCACTTATCATGGAAACCCATTCCATATAATCACCTTAGGTCATCAGATTTATTACCACAAGCAAAAGACAAAGAAAATGTAATGCTCTTAGGTCTTGTTTCTCTAGTCATTTTTAGACATCGTCGAGTTAATCAAGGAACATAACAATCATAAATTGATAATAAGTCATCACAAAATAAGAATAATTCATGATTCCAGCATTTAGTTTATCTAGTCCATAAAGATTATGAAGACAATTTTAAGAATATATGATCCATCATTCATTTCAAAAATCTGTAGTTGTTATTGTAGTGTTTAAAAACATATTTGTTTAATTTGCAAACAATTGTTGAAAATAGTATCAATCATATAAATTTCTTTCATCAATAATTGTCTCACCTGTTTAGTGTTTAGAAACACCATTATCTTCATGATGTAGTGTTTAGGAACACTTTTTAGGTCCAAGTATTAAGAAATACTATTGTTAGTGGCATTAAGAAATACCTTTGTTTTCATAGTTAAGTGTCAATTATGGACTAGGAATAAGTGACAACCTAGTAGAGAGTCCTAATAGCAACTAGGAAACTTTGAGACATGTGGGAATTTGATCATTTCCCCCTAGAGAAAATGGTTTACCTAAGACTTTGATATAGATAGATTCCATCCTTAAGAGGATATGATTTTCTAATAGTGTCTTAGGATTTTTTTTATCATGAAAGTGATTGGTAGATATATACAGTAAAATTTACATCGACCAAGTGTTCAAGCATTGTCTTGATAGATATAAAGATAATTACAAGTAGTGTCTGTTTACTAGGTTTTCACCACTTGGACAAATTTTTCTATTTTTTCTATCATGGTGCCTGTTTACCAGGTTTTCACCAAGACACTTTTTCTCTTTTTCAATTTTTTTTGTACTTTTTCATTTTTCTATATATTTTTTTTGACACACCAAGGTGCCTATTTACTAGGTTTTCACTGAGATGGTCATTTTTTATAGGACTTTTTCCATTTTTTAAATTTTTTTTTTAGGATTAATATTTGTTGCACAGGTGCTATCTCAATAATATCAAGCATAGAACCTTTTCAGGTGGAGAGTGTTGATTGGATCTAGTAGGACATCTCCCTTAGGTGTAGCCAATTGATAGGTTCTTGATCCAAATGAAGCTATGATAACAAAGGGACCTAGCCATTTGGGTTCAAACTTTCTCTTTTTCTCTCGATGTTGCCGATTCTTCATATTTTCTCTTAGGACTAGATCTCCTACCTAAAATGCTCATGGATTTACTTTCTTGTTGTATCCTCTTGACATCCTCTTTTGATAGAATTTAACATGATCAAACGCCTATTGTTTGTGCTCATCTAGAAATTCTAGTTCTTATAGTCTAGAGATTTTGTAGTCCTCATTAATGACTAGATATTTCAATGATACCCTAAATGATGGAATCGCTACTTCAATTCATAGAACTTCTTTGGACCTATTTACTAGTGCAAAAGGAATTGCACTAGTTGGTGTTCTCATGGTGGTGCGATATGCCCACAATGCTGAATTTATCTACAAATGCCAATCTCTTCTTGATTTTCTCACTGTTGTATGCAAGATTTTCAAGATTGTTTTATTGGATGCTTCAGCTTGTCCCTTACCTTAAGGGTAATAGATCGAGGAATAGTGCTGAGTGATTTTGAATTGAAGACACAATTCATCGATGTCTTTATTTTTGAATTGATCTCCATTATCAGTTACAATTGATGAGGGTATCCCATACCTAGAGATGATGTAGTTTAAGATGAAAATTGAGATTTTCTTTCTAGTAGCATTAGCTAGTGGCACAAATTCCACCCATTTTGTAAAGTACTCAGTTGTGGTAATGATATACTTATGTCCATTGGATGAGTTTGGATAAATTTTTCCAACTAAATCAAAAGCCCATTTTTGAAATAGCCAATGTGTTATGAAAGGAATTAACTCCCTAGCCAGAGCCTGTATTAGATTGGCATGGGCTTGACATTTCTTGCATGTTTTAGCATATTGGATTGCATATTTCCCCATTGTAGGCCAATATTATCCCACTCTCAAGAGTTTCTTGGCTAATGAAAATCCATTCAAGTGAGACCCACACACACCTTCATGAACTTCCTTTAATGCATGACTTGACTCTTTATTTTCTAAACATCTAAGTAGCATACCATCTAGAGAACGTCTATAAAAGTTGTTAGTAATGATTATATAATGCAATGCTTCTCTTATGAGGCATCTTTTTTCATTTCTCAAATATTTTTCAGGGAATGTTTCATCTTTTAGATAGGAATAGATATGAGCATATTTGGATAACACTTGGGTTTCAACAACATAGATGATTTGGGATTCTGGTGAGTCATATGATGGAAAGGGAAGTTCTTCCATCGGGAAGTCATAGAAGAATTTATGTTCTTCTAGTTGTAACATGGATGCTAAGGTATCCATCGCATCTTCTGCTCAATTTTATGATCTTGGAATATGTTAAAATGTGATAAAGACAAAATATTTCTTTACGTCATCCACCATTATTTTATAAGGCATTAGCTCATAATCCTTTATTTGGTAGTCATCATTGACTTGATTGATAATAATTTCTCAGTCCCTATAGATATATAGCTCAATGATCTTCTATTCTATTGCGAGCTTCAATCCATTCACTAGGGCTTCATACTCTACTATGTTGTCTATGTATGGGAATATCATTTTATATGCCTTTAGAATTTTGTATCCTTGTGGGGTAATGAACAAACATCTAGTTCTTGATCCTTGCTGTGTGAAGGAGCCATCAAAATACATCTTCCATGGATGTTCTATTAAGTGCATGATTTCTTCATCAGAGGGAACTCTATATGTAGTGGTATGTCATCTATCAATGGTGCTTCAGCTAGTTGATTAGCTATCACTTGTCCTTTGCTAGCTTTTTTGTCAACATACTTAATATAAAACTAACTTAGTACTAGGACCCATTTCGCTAGTCTTCCTATTAGTGTTTCTTTATTTAATAAATACTTAAGTGGATCTATCTTAGAAAATAGCTTCACCTTGTGTGCCAATATGTAGTACCTGAGCTTCTAAGATGCAAATACTACTACTACGCATGCTTTTTCAATCATGGAATAATTCAACTCATAGGTGACCAAAGTCCTTCTCATGTAATATATATCCCTTTCCTTCTTAGCTTCATCCTCTTGTGCTAACAATACTCCTAATGATGTATCTATCGCTGATATGTATAATAACAATGTTTTTCCTTATATTGGAGCCATCAAGATTGGAGGATTTGTCAAATATTCCTTGACTTATTTCACATTGTTCATCCCATGTGAATGTAACTCCTTTGCACATTAGCTTTGTGAAAGGTTGAGCCTTTTTTGATAACTGGGATATCAATCTTCTTATAGATTACAACTTGCCTTGAAGTGTCCTCTTCTGATTGATATTCCTAGGTGGTTGTATTTCAAGAATTGCCTTTACCTTTGCTAGATTAACATCAATTCCTTTTGTCAAGACTATAAATCCTAGAAATTTTCCTAATGATATCCCAAATGCACACTTCTTAGGGTTGAGTCTTAGTTGAAACTATTCCATTCTATCAAAGATTTTTCTCAAGTCATCTATATGTTTTTTTTCTTATCTTTTATTTTTCTAGTGTGTCATCAACACAATCCTCCATGTTTGTATGCATCATATCATGGAATATGGTAGTCATCGCTCTTTGGTATGTTGCACCTACATTTTTGAGACCAAATGGAATTACATTCCATCAATATGTTCCCCATGTGTATGTAAATGTGGTCTTTTCTTGGTCTTCAGGAGAAATATTCATTTGGTTATATCCTAAGAATCCATCCATTAATGAATACATCTCATTTCCAGTCATGAGATCCAAAATCATATGTATGTTTCAAAGCAGAAAATCATCTTTTGGACAAGAATTATTCAAGTCCCTAAACTTTATGCAAACTCTTAAGGATTTATCTACTTTGGAGACATGAACTATGTTTGATATCCATTTTGCATAGTCAATAGCTCTTATGAATCCAACTTTCAATAATTTTTCTACTTCTACTTTGACTAGCAATGCCACATGTGGATTCATTTTTCTCAATTTTTGTTTAGTAGGCTTCACCTCAAGAGAAATAGATAGATGATACACTATCAAGTTTGTATCTAGCCCAGGCATGTCTGAATAGGACCAAAAAAAATTGACCTTCTTTTATTTAAAGAAACTGGTGAACTCTAGCTTTTCTTCTTCTGATAGAGATTGAGGAATGTGAATCAGTTGCAGAGCTTTTTCTATTCCAAGATTGATAGGTTGTGTTTGTTCTATTAATACCAATGATCTTTCTTGAAGATGATCTGGAAGGATATCAATATTCTCATCCTTTGGTGCCTCTAAGAGGTTTTCACCATTGGATACATCTTTTTCTTTTACTTTCCAAGAATCTGATACTGCTACAACGTGGTTTTCACCATCAGACTTCTTTTTTTTTTTTTTTCATTTTTAGATAGAGAAACTTGACATCCCCCTCAATCATTTTTATGCTCCTTGCACTAGTGGAAGAGGTAAAAGGTTTACAAGCACTTAGATAATAGGCTAGAGTATAGTCATTGTCAAAGAATAATAGGCTTGTGGATATAGGTTCATTTCAGTCTATAAGCTCAGGATGTATTAAGGACAAAGATTCATTGGATTTGAGAGACAAAACCATGTTATTATCAATCTCATTGATTTGAAAGATGATTTCTATCAATTTTTCTTCCAAAGAGATGTTAAGATTATTAAATTCATTATCATTATTATTAGAGTTCATGTTAATGTTATGTGAATCAAACTCTAGTGACCTAGAATTAGAACTCTCTCCTTCTTCAATTTGAACTCTAGGATCATATTTATGTACCACATCTACTTCTATGTCCATCATGGAATTAGAGAGTATATCCTATTCATACTCATGTGGACAATAGTCATTGACTATCATCTGAAACTCCCAAGAAGTGGGCAATAGTTATTGGTACTCCATCTTCTTCATCAACATTGTTCTCTTCTTTTTGAATATTCTCTCTTTCTTGCAAAGGTTCTTGTGAATATGTCATGTGTGTTCCTTCATCAAAGTGAGGTGTGTCAAGGATATGAGTGATAGTAACCAACTACCCCCAGTTGGGATGTCTTTTCTATTGTTCTTCTTCTGATTCTTGTTTAGGTCCAAGATTAGTGCTAAGTTCTGATAGTGGATCTCCTTGAAAGAGTAGTAACCTTTCATAAGAAATGGGTTGTCCCTATAGTTCTTCTTCATTGTCTGAATGTCTTGATCTATTTAACATTGGACCATCTTTAGCTATGGGATGAGATTTCATTTCCTTCAAGCCTACTCCAGTTTTGTCCGTAGGATTTTTAAAATCCATATGTATTGGTTCCATGATTCCATGCTTGTTTTGACCCAATGGTCCCTTGCCTATTTAACCATTTTTTTCATGATATCATGGCCTTTTCCATATTTGCTAGTGGCTATCTCCACATTTTTTATATTCCCATCTTGTTCCTCTTCTTTGTATAGCCATTGTAAAATAAAATTTTCTTCATTTTCTTCTTCAAGAGATACTTTTTCTTTTACCATCCCTATTCCTTCATGGATTGTCATAGTATTACCTTTGGAAGGTGTAAATGTGGATGAAGGTCATCCTTGAGATCTAGGAGAAATTGGGAGATCTATTAGGGTCATTAAAGAATCTATCTTGTATTCTCCCATTCCTATTTCTTGAATGTTGACTTTCTTTGAAAAGCTTTGCAAGACCATTTCTTTAGAGGTTTATGCTTTTTTAGAACTTTCCTTTTTATGTGGGATCATGTTATCCACTTTCTTGAGACTGTTGCAAGGATATGTTGTGTTAGTCAGAATGGTCACCTTTGCTCCAAGGTGAGGAGATTTTATGCATTGATGATAAGTAGAGGGTACAACCTACATTGAATGAATCCACGGCCTTCCAATAAGAACATTGTAGGAAAGTGGCAGGTTGAGAACTTGGAATATCATATATATTTCCATTGGTCCCACTCTACTGGGTAAGACAACCAATCCTTTGGAGGATCTTTCTTCTTCATCATAAGCTTTGATGGTTATCTTTCTTCTTAGATCAATTGGATGTTCAAAAAATCCCAATTGTTTCACCAGATTGTATGTACATATGTTCAAACCAATGCCTCCATCTATCAAGACACGTTTGACATAGTGTTTATGAATTAGGAATTCTAGATGCAAAGGTTGATTATGTGGATGGTTTAATGACTTATCATCTTCCTCATAGAAAGAAAAGTAATGTGGGGAATTTAAATGGCCAACCATAGTTTGGAATCTATCCACATCCAAGTCTTTAGGTACATTGGTGTTAAGAAAGGCTTGATCAAGGATCTCTCGATGGGTAGGAGAGATTTTCAATAGCTCGAAAATTGAAATTTGAGCTGGTGTATGCTACAATTGGTCTACTAGATTGAACTTTGAAGGTAACACCAGTTGTTTAGGAATTGTTGTTGTAACTCATGGATTTGATGTTGAAGCTCCTTTGAAAATGAGCTTAGCTTGACTTCTTGTCACAACATTACAGGATTTGGTTTTTTTTTTTACTCCTTTAAGACTAATCACATTGATAGACTATTTACAAGATTCCACCATATGAATCATCTTGTCATTATCAGTATAGGTATAATTGATTTTGTTTCTTTTAGAGGATTCACCTTTTTCATAATTAGGTAGTGGAGCTTGAAATTCTTTACAATAATTATTGGTGTGATGACCATCCACTTTAACCTTTCCTTCTTCAATTAAGTCTTGAATGACATGTCTCAATTTCATGCAGTTATCATTTTTATGTCCTTTCTTATGATGAAAATCACAGGAGTCATTATTGTTCCTCCATTTAGGTTTCACTTTGGTTCCCATGGTTTGGAATCAGGGTTTGTGATAATTTTATTATCCAAAAGTGACTTTAAGACCACCTCTAGTGTTTCTCCAAAAGGTGTAAACATTCTCTTAGGTCTTGATAACCAAGACTCATTCTAAGTATTAGGTTTATTAAAAAATTTATTAGCCATTGGTGTCACTGTCGTATTTAAGATCTTGCTAGCTTGTAGACTCGAAGACAGATTAAATACTTTTGGTTTTGGTCTCATATTAGGAGAAACCACAACTCCATCATTAACCATATTTTTGTTTTTATTTGCATATTTGTACTTATCTTTATTGGAATATTAATTGTCTTTATTCTCCTTATAGATAGTTATTTCTCCTTTCTTAATTAAGACTTCTTCTATCTTAATGAAACTATCTATCATTTTATCAAATCTTGGTGGACCTTGTAGTTGTATTGGAAAATTCATTTTGGGTACCAAGTTGTTGATAAAGATGTTCATCTTCTCACTTTCAGGTATTTTTCATGAGTACCTTGTGAATATCTTCCTCCATCATTGTAGGAATGTTAAAAATGGTTCCCCACTTTTCTATTTTGTATTGCATTTAAATCCAACATGGTCACCATGTGTTAGATGTTATATGCGTATTGTTGAATGAACTTTTCCACCAGTTCTTTGAATGTCTTAATACCTATGGGAAAATTAGAGAACCAATCCATTTCTTGTCCACCCAAGGTTTGTGGAAATAAACTCATTAAATAGGTTTGTTCATGCATGAATTCCATACTCGATATGTAAAACTCCCTCACATGGTCTTAAGGATATGAATTGCTAGTGTATTTGTCATATTTAAGAATTGTAACATGTTATGGAAATGGTACCATCTTTAGGCCCTTATCAAAGGGAGAAGGAGAAATATGCTCCAGTGAATATTATTTTATTGGTTTGTCCTTTTCTTTCTTTAAGTCTTGTATTTCTACTTGCATAGAAAGCAACTGTCTTGTTAGAATATATATAGGACTAAGGTCTTCTTTTTTTATAATTTGGTTTACATCATAGTCCTTAGGTAATTTTACTCCTTGTGACGCAAGCTCCAAAAAGTATTTTTCCTTGTTCTCATCTAATGTTCTTTCAAGGATCTTTTGGAATCTTCTACTTTTCAATGCTCTTTCGTACTCTTTTTTAGTATGATCTTCATCACTATTCGAATCATAGAGGGATCCTTGATCTTTCTCTTCCTCTTGATTGGCTTGTTCTTCTTGTTCATTTTGTTCATTATGTCAATCTTCACAATGGAACTCATTTCGGTTTGACATGTTGGTAGTGTTAGGAGTCATTGTATGGGTAGTGCTAGGAGTAGCTCCAAATAAGGGATTAATTCGTGAGGCTTCCCCTTGTTCAAATGTCAATAATGCCACTTCATTTGAGAATGGATTTATTTCAAATTGATAAGACTTATGTCTTGCATTAACCATGAAAGCTTTATTAAGAGATTGTTTGAATGTCCTTATGCGTAATTGGGTCTAAAAGTGTGTCCAAGTGTGCTAGTCAAAGGTTGCAATTGTGGGTTTGAAATGCTTTAGGATCTAATGTCAACAGGGTTAGAGTTCCCTATTAGTGAGTTGGGAACCAAGTATAAATGGATTGTGATGTTTGAAAGATCTGGCGTCTAAGGGTTAGAATGCCTTGTTTGTGAGATGGGAACTTGATTGAATTTGATGTGATGGGGACTACATGACTTGATAAAGGCTAGATATAGACCAAATAAGGAGGTAAGGTACATTAAAAAATTAACTCTCTTAGGCTTCCATGTTTACTGGTCCTAATGTCAGAATCTGATAAAAGACTGAAAAGGGTACTCAAAATCCAAAAATCAAATCTATGACATGTGCATAAATGTTTTCGACCCCAAATGCGACACTCTAGATATGACCTCCAGTTATTGTCCCTAGATGTGACTTAGGAAATATAGTATGTGATCCCTAATCTATATGTGACCTATGATATACTGGATGCAATTTTTCAATTACCACATGTAATCTAGAATACGGGATATGATAAAAGAAACCAAATGTGACATTCTGATGACTAGTTCAAGGAAAAGTCTGTCAATTTTGCAAATTTTTGGATTTGTGTGTTTGATTCCAGGGAGTTTAATTGACTGCAAGTGTCTATGGTTTGTTTGTTGAGGGATTTATCTTAGATTTTAGCTCAAACAAATCAAACAACTTTATTTTTAAGAACCACGAACACACCTATTTTGTCCTAAAGTTGGTGGAGATTGGAAATGCTTGTTCATTGACTTATGAACACACTCAAAGACTCTTCAAAATATGACAGTCTAACAACACACAATGTATGTTGGAGGCCATATTATTTGAGTAGTAATGTTAATGAGGGCTCAATATGATGAAATTCTTGGGGCAATTACTATTTTCCTTGCACAAGCATTACCAACCTTTCACGGATAATTAGGGTGGTTTCTAACTTATGGTTCTTAATAAAGGCATCCATTCATAACTGCCTCCCATAGTCCTGCAAGTGATATTTAGGCCTACAACCCTATGAGTACTCAAACTTGTGTAGTATCAAAAGCAAGATTAAAGCGGCTCCACTCTACAACAAGTCCAAGCATGTCCATGGAAAAGATCAAATCAAGGTTCCACGGAAAAATTGACTAAGTATTCCAAGATTTTAATCTAAAGGAATCATCTTTATTATAGTGAGGTGGAAGGGTTGGCTTCTACTTATCCTCACTTGGGTCATTTTCAGGAGCTTTTTACCTCAATTGATAAACCCTCTAATTAAGATTGCAATAAAGTAAAAAGGATTGGTGACTTAGAGGTTTGGATTTCTAATTCTCCATGAAGGAGAAGAGCATAATCTCCTATCTCATGCCACTTTCTCCTATCAAACACATCATGCAATTAATTTCAATTTACTCCAATTTGATGCCTACTCTCAATCTAACTTTTGAGTTTTTAATTCTCCCAAAGGGAAAATATCATAATCCTTTGATTAGATAGAAAATCAATCTCAAATTGTATTTAAATTCCTAAAAATCAAACATGAAGTTTGGTTGCTTTTTCTTTAATGGCAACCTACAAAAAAAGCATTAGTAGTTTTTATTTTGCTATTGTCTTGGAATTTTTGACCTGTAAACCATTTTCAAGCTTTGATAATCAAATAAAATCATAGTGAGAAGACATTAGCCCTTAGAAAATAAAAATTTCAATTCAATAAACCATATGTGACTCAATATTTTTATCAGATGCGATCCTATTTCCTGAATGCGATTAAGGATTCTGAAAATGATACATAGCTAACAATAAGTGATACCTGTCAGATGTGATGCATGAAATACTGGGTGTGATCCTGGATTTACCAGGTGTGATCTAGAATACAAGATGTGATTCAATTTCCTGAATGTGATACGTTAGTGATGAAACTGTGGCAAAAAGTTAGTAAAAATAGCAAAAATCTAGGGCTTGGCCCCATGGTGGATGCCAAAAATGTGTGTATTTTGTGGAACCTACTAGCCTACAACACAATATTTCAATAAGACCTTAGCTTGTTATAAAATCAAACAAATAATGCATTAAACATACTAACAAAAATGTCTATTTCTCTCTAACTAGTAAGAGTGTGTCTAAAGTCTAAATTGCTCTCAACCTTAAGCTCTAAACAGTGACAATACAATGCTAGAATGAGAGATTCTAAGCTATAAAATGATAAGAACCATAAACTAAGAAATCCATTAATCCTTCACACTTATGATGTGAAAATGAAATGTTCCTTTATCCTTTATAAGGTTACTCTATAACACTTCCACTTTCCTTTTATAAGGTTACCTTATGCATCCAGACATTTGGAGCTCCATTCCAACTTCCACTTCCCACCTAAACTTCTAGTTTAAATTCTCACAAATGTCTCTAAGGAATTTTTTTAATTTCTTCTTATGTAAACTTCATCGTGACCTCCATATAGCTGACCATGATGTCCTTTTCTATGAAACCATTTTAATACTTTTTCATCGGAATTTCATCCATTCCTTTCACTTATAGTGTAGAGTTTCAAAATGGATTCAAAATTCCAATTTCATATTTAATCCCAATATCTTATTTTGCAAGGGGATCTTGCATCTCCCTTTAACCATTACTTATATTTTAAGATTTTTCATTTCTTCCAAAAGATCCCTTGCAGTTATAAAATCTTCCCAAGAGAAACATTAATGATTAAATTGGTTAATGTAACTACCCAATTGATTTTTCCAAAGTCCTAAAAAAATATTTCATCTCCCTTTCTCACCTCTAGTTCCTAATCAAGCATCAAAATTTCTACCAAATGGTCCCTTGCACTTGCTATATATATGCATAATTTGATTCTTGCAACCACCTAATTAGTCTTTCCTATATAAAAACCCTTGTCTATTTAAAAGGTGTGAAGCTAATTTTGAAATCAATGATGAATAATAAAAAATTCCATAATGACATTAATGTGGTGTTTTAGTTTCTAATACAAGTGAATTTCATGCCATTTGGTAACTAAAATTTTTGTGGTTTTTAGGGGATTTTGACTTGTTTCACATGCCATGCCAGTGGCATATAGGTGGCAATAAATTTTTTGCAAGGATTTAAGTCAACAAGGATTTAAGCCATGGTTGACAATAAGCTTAAAGACATAGCTGACAAAATCAGCTATAATGGGTTCATAATTAACAAGGTTCTGAAGCATAGCAATGAAGGTTTAAGTGTCTCTGTCATGAACCTAAAAGATCTATACAACCATCTGGAAAATAGTTTGCTGGAAAAAACTACCATAACGATCGATGATGGTGCTAGGAGCTCTGGACTGGGAACAAGAACTAGGGGCCATCTCAAGAAGAAGATCTTTGATACCTCAAAGGAGTTGAAAGGCTTAAAAGAATCCATTTACAAAATGGAGGACTTGCAGAAGCATGTGGAGAAGTCCATAAAAAACAACTAGTTTCTTATGGTTGGTAGCTGGCAGGTTGCTAGTAGTTTTTTTGTCTTTGTTGTTTTGTTGTGGGTGGGTTGGGGTCCTGCTTTTCTCTTTCTGGAAAATGTTCATTTTTTGCAAGGGCTGAAATGATATATCTTTAAGCTTTTTGTAAATGGTTTTGGGTTCCATTCAAAACCTTCTTTTTACCTTAATAAAAAATAAGGAAAATTCTATAAATAACACTTCTTTTGACAAAATAATGATTGATCATTTTCTCATTGTCACATGATGACATTTTTTGAAGATATTTCTTGGTTTCAAACCTTGCATGTCTAGTCATTTGTTGAGAAGCTCATTTTTTAAATCATAAAGAGATAGCTAGATTGTAAATGTCTACAATTGAATATCTTCTTTATTATTTTTGGTGATACTCCTATAGAGTTATTTTGTTGTCATTAGTTTTGATAAAGTCATATTGATTGTCGAAGTCATTCGATATAGAAGGATAGTCAAGTTGGTAAAGAAAATAAGCTAGTCAGTAAAGGGAAGTAAGGAAAGGCAATTTTAGCAAAGGGAATAAGGAACAAACACCGAACAAGGAAAAGAAAGCACCGAGCATCAAACAATTGCCGAGTTACAAAAGTTATTAAGCCGTGAACATACATGTTATCGAGTAGATAAAATGTATTACCGAGAAACACATGTCAACATAAGAAGAATCTATAGATACATTGAATATGGACACCAAGCATAAAACATTTTACAAATCTTGAGGATATTGTTTGATAAAGCATTGGATATTTAAATATGATGATTTTGCATGATTACAAGGTAAGATTCAACAAAAAGAATTAAATGTAATATATGCATTGAAGATGTAACCATTTGGTAGAAACTTAAGGAGATGAATCTAGAACAATTTCACCACTCCTAGATCGAGTATAAATGGATCAGAGTATGAAGTTCAAAATATATACGAAGAAGAAATTGCAAAGAGAAGGTGATGATCATTCAGAGATGAGTGTGAAGATGATGAGAAACAAAGCCACCAAGTAACATAGTAGTTAGAACAGAGTTGTGAATGTGATTTAGAGTTGAAGCTACCAAGTAAAAAAGTGGAATTGTGAGTGAAATATAGTATGAGGTAAATTGTTATTGAGAATATTGATTATGATAAGCATATGCTGATGCAAGAATTATAATTTTTTTTTGTTACTGATTATTGTGTAATCAGAATTGTAAAACCTCTTAATCGAGTAGGACTTAACAGTCTTAAATTGTAAATCCTTTAATAGGGTGCACCTCTTAGATTAGAGTTGTAAAATCCTTTAGCAAGGTAGACTGAATAAGTCTTTATACTCTTAATAGGATAAATACTCTTAATAAGATAAGCTATCATAAATATCTATACTTTGTATCTCTAATCCAAAAAAATTTGTTGTGGGTGGCATCCCCATCGCATTTTTTTCCTTTGACCAAAGATTTTTGTAAGACCAAAAATCATGGTGTTATGAGTTGTATTTTATGATTTTCATTTATATGTTTTTATGTTGGTATATGCAAAGTTATCAATTTTGTGAATGGTTAGAAAGGTAGATGAAATTTTTTGGAATACTGATTCACCCCTCCCCTCTCAGTTTTTAAATTTCCATAAATTAATGCAACAATTGGTATTAGAGAAAAGTCTCTTATTTAGAAGTTTAACCACTTGAGAGGAAAGATCTAAAGAGATGGAAAGCTATAGGTATGAAAAGGTGATTGATAACATGAACATGAAAATGGAGACATAAAATGACTAGATTGATGAACTAAGGAGGAAACTGAAGCATTCACTTAACAAGAGAAAGGAGCTAGCTCATCAATTTAAAGATACACAAGATTAGGTTGAAGAACATGAAAAACAATCTAAGGGAATCTTGTGTGATGAATCTAAAGTTTCCATAGCATAACTAACTAAAAAGAACAAAAACCTAACTAATCAGGTAAAAGCACTAAAAAGAGAACAAGAAGCTTAATCGGTAATAATGTGTGAAGTCCTAGAACAAAAGAGAAAAACTAAAGATGATAAAAGAATGATTGAATATGAGAGAAGATAAATGAGTGTAAGGATAAGTGAAAGATGTGGAGATACAGAGGTTGATACAAAATCACTACAACTTGATGGAGCAACTAATCGGTGCTAGTCAGGATATTGAAAGGAAATTTGAAGATATTGTTGGACTGAGATCAGAGAATGAACATTTGAAGAAAGAACTAAAATTTGAAAAGGATACAAATGAAGTCTTGAATAAGAATGAAGAAACATTAAGGATACTAGATGAACAAATTAGAGGTTAGAGACAATCGAGAGATACTACTGGACTTGCATATATTGAAAATAGTACTACTGAGAAGGGATAATCCTCAAATCAAGTATCCAACCGAGATAATGCTACCCCACCAAAGACAAAGAAACCTACTTGTTATCATTGTGGGAAAATGAGTCATACAATTAATTTCTGTAGGAGAAAAAGAGCTAATCCATTGAGCATTTGGTTATTTTTGTTAGGAATGGGAACATTGAGATGGGGGGTGAATCATTGTTCTATATATTAATACTTTTTCTTTACTCTTGAAGCTTAAATTAATTACTTATGTATTGAAATGAATATCAATGCAAGTAAGATAAACAACCATAACACATAACAAAAAATATTATTATGGGAAAACTAAATAGGTAAAAACCCCAGTGGGAATTGACACCCACTAAGAACTGCACTAGTGTTTTATGATCCCTGTTAGAAGATCTTGCAACCCTATTAGGAGTTGTTCTTTACAATGCTTTTAGTACAGTGACTTGGTCAAGGGTCAGACCCTGTTAGGGGTGGGGACACATCATCCTATAACTCACTTCTCATGTGGTGAAGGACACAACCTTTTGGATCTGAGATACACACTATATCTACAAGGTGAACTATCACTGTGACACTGCTTGTCTGATCAATTCCTTCTGTGCACTTATGCTTTAGCCTCTTGTAAAGCACTAAAAAATTCTAATTACTCTTCACATCCCTCTATTTTTCTCTTGTCAACTTTTTATTCAACTTCTATTCTTAATTACAAGGGCGCATGTCTTATTTATATGCACAAACAAAACTATTCATCAAGTCGGCCTATAACTAATTTCATACAACGCTTCCAATTGAATTGGATCAAGTGTGTTTACATATAATCATATTAAAATGTCTATGACCTAAATACAATAGGCACATAGCCTTTACAAAATAATATTACAAGCGCTAATCAAAATAACAATAGTTGGCTCCATGCTCTATTCTATTTCACCGCTCACTGTCTGTGTCACTTCATCTAATTGTAACTTCCTCATACTAACTCATATCATCATGAAATATTATACTTAGCATGAATTCATACTTAGAATCTTATCTTCAAGGGCACATGCCATAACTCTGTCATACGCACATGCATTGATGCTCTGTTCTTCTGGTGCTCTGCTAACTGTCCAGTCTTCCACACTTAACCAAAATATGATGTTTTAACTGCTTGCGCTGACTCTATAACATCATATGACTTTGTTTCCATAATGAAAACACTAAATATAGTCATATACATCAGTATAGTCAACTTACCAACAATTGTTATAATTATAATAAGTATGGTCATAAAGTATTTGAGTGTAGATCAAGGATTGTTAACAATACAAGGAAGCCAAAATTCAATGATTACTACAATAAATGTAATATATATCATCACAAGTCTGAAGAATGCAGGTCACAAAGGAAGAATGTGAAATGGGTACCTGAACAAAAAAATATTGCAAACAACTGAAAAAGCTCAACTATACCATGGGACTACAATACAAGGATTTCATGTTCAAAATGTGGGAGATTTGGACATATTGTTACAAATTTCATTTTGAAGCATGGAATTAAAAACATAAGGTCATGGAGAAATTATGGAAAGGAATGTTTTCATTGTCACAAGATCGGTCACTTAGCAAAAGATTGCACTAAAGCCCCAACTGAGGAACAACTGAGTGAAACTATTCAAGTAAATGTTGAAGAGATAAGAGATCAGATGAATAGAACATGGAGAAGAAATTCTCAAGATGATGGATTTGAACTTGGAACAATTGATGGAACCTCATCCTTTGGAAAGGGTGCACCTATCTTCACCTAATCAGTTAAAGGTATGTTCTGAGAACTAAAATTAAATCTTAAATCAGTTCCTAACATCTTTGCAAATATCCATATTAGCATATTTAGATGCATTTGGATATATGTTGTAAAGTTAACATTTCATGTTTTGATCAGTGAGAAGACAATGTTATTTTGTCTCATTTGGTGTAAGGAAGTTGTTAGTGAATAGATTTGTCTTCCAATAAAACCTTAAAAATAACCCTTATTTTTTGAAGCACGAAGAAAAAATAACCACTAACAATTTGATCACATTGCAATGGGAGTGTGCAAGTGCCCTCTGAATTTTAATAAGGTACAACTCCCTTGTAAGATTTGTAATGAATCTTTACCTAGTCTAATAAATTAAAAACTCACTTCATTCTTGGATGAAGGGAATTAAATTAAAAACTAATAATAGAAAAAGATTATACATTCAAAGATTCACAGTTATTTAGAACTTATAAAAAGACTTATAAAAACTAGACATTCCACTGAGTTTCTGGAACTGTAAACATTAATTTATTTCAGGTAAAAACCACAAACCCATGACATAAAAGACTATACCTTTCACAATAGTTACATATTTGATGGATTCAAAAATACAATTGTGAATATTTTTCATGAGTTAATGAAGATAATCTTGCTCACAGTCAAAATCCTAAGATCAAAAATACATTAATCATGTCATGTTTAACAAAAACTATTAACTGTCCTATCCTTTCATTTCTTTCTCCTCCTAGCACATAGACTAGGAAAATTAGAAATAAAAAATTAAATGAATCCCCCTCCCCTTTTCTTCAACACACAAACTGATAAAAAATGGGAAAAAGCCCCCCTTTTGGAACCCCAGTCACCACTTTTAAAGTTTCATTCCATTTTTTGTAACTGTTTCTTGAAAAGATTATCCATTTATCTTTTCATTTTCTCCTCATCCTTCAATGACTTGGCATCTTTATAAAACCTTGGAATTAAAAAATTCCATCATGTAATTCCCTTAAGGTTAAATGACATAAATATTTAAACTTGTACATGTGACATTTGGATATGTTTTAAACCAAAATTAAAAATAAATATCTGATGTTGGGTGGAATAAAATATTATTGGTAGTTTGGTGATGATATTTTTGGTTGTTTGTATCTCGCAAACCAGACAACATTATCAAAATATCTTTGGTGAAGGTTTATAGAATTAGGCTTTGTAACACATATATGAAAATGAGACAAATCCAATGGTTGGATAAAAAGTTATGTCCCCCGTAACATGACTATATTTTCTATTTCCTGCAAATTCGTGATTATAGAATCTATTAAAACTTTTCTTCTACACAGTCATAATGGTTGCCAACAAGATTTGTTGTCACTAAAATAGATATCTCAATACCAATGATAAGCTCTTTATCGATACCCATTATGACCTCGAGTTGAAGATGATGTAATTTTCTATCATGTGCATCACATATCCCTATTTTTAAACTCCCTAATCTGCACATCATCTTGCCATAGATACCTTTGCTGCAACAATGCACTGATCAGAATCCAAGTATGCACTTGGCTCATCAATAAGATAAATGTTTGGAGGTTTTCCATGATATAAGAACAAGGCCATAACACTTTGAATTGAATGCCATAGTTTAACATCTTTTAGATCTCCTCTATCAATCACCACAATGTCACTCATGTGTTAATCAAATGCATTGTCCATATTTATTGGTTTTCATCTCCATGGTAACTAAGGCTAGTACAATGCAGACAAGGTGAGACAAATTTACTATCATGCCTTTTTTATATGAAAATAGGGTATCATAGTTAATGTCATTGAATTAGGCATTAAACTTTGGTTTCTCATTGTTATGAACACGCTACTATCACCCACTGTGAATTCATTGTGCTTGCATCTTTGAATCTTCGAGCTCGAACCATTGAACCATTTTGAACTCTATTCAAAGTGGTTCAACAAAGTGAACTTGTGCTTCAAACCTAAATTTTGAACCTTGGTCCTTTGGTTCACTATTATGAAATTTCATCTGTACACTGCCTTCACAAAACATGACTTTTCCAGAGCATTTTTTATTATAAATCAAGGGGAATTCAAAAAAAATTAAGGGAAAACCTTTAGGGAGATTAACTTTAAAGTTTGAAAATTAGGGTGTTGAAAGCATGCCAACAACTGGCTTTGATTGGGGAGTATGCGTTGTAAGGTGCACAAAGGACTTAGCAATATTTTGTACAAGACCAATGCCTTGTCCATTGGGAAATAGAATCAAAGCACAAAGAAAGAAAGAAAGGGAGCTTCTTGCAGAGAGGGTGGAGGCCGAGAACATGGAAAAAACCAAAACAAAACCCCTAAACTAAAAATAAGCTTGAAAGAAGCTACAAACACCCTACGCACACCAAAAACTTGCAAAGACAGAACATATTTACAAATATATACGTAGGTAGGAAGACCTTACCATAGGCCATAAACAAAAGGTACTTACATGAAGCCATCAATTGACTGAGACAAGTAAGAGCCTTTCTTGGTCAGCTAGTTGCATTTGAATGCTGGATTCTCATACCACCTTTGTTTGGCAAGCTCTCCATTACTAGAATTTTGAATAATCACATACAAGAATTTAGTAAAGTGATATTTATATCCAAAAAACCATGACTCATCATAAATATCTTTCTCTTCATGTGCTTTCAACCTGCAATTCTCAAAATCCCTACCAATTTCCAATTGAAAAACATTAAACCTCAACATGTCTAACGAGGAGACTGCATCCTCTGTAACATGGTATTCATCCTTGGAAGCTAAGAAAATCTTAGCATTTAAGGAGTCCTCAACATATAAAAACAAAATCATTTCCAAAACATCTTTACCCTTTGCAACTTGATTGTATTCACATTGTTCAGTATAAATCTCAGCAAGACAAGAAAGATCATTGTTCATACCTTCACCAACCAAATAAAATACTTTAGATAAGTTTATACCTAGATCTTCTCTTTTGGTATTCCCTTGCTAGTTTGCCTCCAAGGGATTCTCAATAATTTATTCCTCATATAAAGAATCATCAATGGAGAAATCCAATGATGGATGGAACTGCAATGCCTCAACAACCTCATTGTCTTCTTTGATAGTTGATCTTTCTTGTTGTTGTGGTATCTCATAGACATGATTATTTTCCCATTCTACCTCATCATCCACATTGTAGAATAGATTTTTAGAATTAGATAAATCTTTATCATTACCATATGTCATCTTATTATCATCACAAGTTCTAATAGGAGAATATGATATTTCTTCACTATCACCTTTGACAGATTGTTTAATTGGCTAATTACAAATTTCAAAATGTAAAGAATCCTCCTTACTCATCTGTTCAATGAAACTAGAAGTCTCACACTTCTGCATACTAATCTAAAAATCTTTATCATTAGAAATACTTGAATCTAGATGACATTCCATACCTATGGAATTGAGAGATTCTACCTCTGGGCTAAAGAAAGATTGTGGTAAAGCCTTGTTATTTGAATTCACGAGCTCTTGAGCATAGCTTTTCTCCTTCTTGCTTGATGATTGTTTTTGCATGATATATTTTCTCTTGATGAGAATTGTTGGAAATATTGAAGACTAGCTAGGTTACTGAGAGGGGAAGGGTGAATCAGTAACTTCAAAAATTTTACTAATTTTAGATCTCAACCATTTTCTCAATGACATTAGATTGATAAGCTAACTGTATGCATGAGTAATAGAAATAATAAAACATTCATAACACTTTGAACATAGAGATTTGGTGACCTAGAAACCTTCCAAATAGAAAGTAAAACTAGGGTGGGGATGAAACCCACTAAACTTCAATACTGCAGTATAAAGTTTTCCGGTTAAGGCTTACAATGATCACTTCTGATGATTTGCCCTGTTAGGAGCAATAAGGACTACTAGGTCCACCTTGTTAGAGGATTTACAAACATACAAAGAAGTATGCACTCGGTTAAGAGATTTTTGCAAAGACTGTTAAGTCTACCTGGTTAAAGGATTTGGGGCTGATTCAACTGTTAGGATGAAACAATAGATCTCTTACTTGCAACTGTTCTTGTTGATTGAGATTCTCTGATGTACTGATCACCTTCTGTGATAGATATGTCTCTGCTACTTCTTAAACTATTGTATCCCTTTGTAATTCGCTTATCTCTGCCTTTCTTCTCTTTTCGCTTCTCACTTTTTTTTCACACTTTTGGATAGGATACAAAACATTGTTTATATATCAATCAAAACAATTACAAAACAATATCAAAGTCAGCTCTAAACAAGCAAACACAAGTATTATTGAGTTGGCCCAAATATAGTGACTCGGTTATTGCAAACTAACTCGGTGACTTTCTACTACTCGACATCCACTGCATTACTCGGCATCATCATGCACTTGGTAGAAGTGGAGGCCCGGTCCATACTAACCACTCGGTTGTAGTTTTGAACTCGGTATATACTGGAGACTTGGTAGATATAGTGTCACTTGGTAGAGACTGAATTCCCTGTTTATTGTGCTGGCACTCGGTAAACACTAATCAACTCATCACTCAGTGAAGATAACTCGATAAGCACTGTTCTTCTCGGTAAACACTATTCTTCTCGGTAAACATGTAGAGTCTGAATAAGTGTTGTCACTAATGACAATCATACTTAATGCCAACAATCTCCCCCTTTGGCATTAGTGACAAAAACACTTATTGCCCAAAAACAAAAAATCATGCTGAATCTGTCTCTCTTTTTTTTTTCATACTGTTGTATATACATTTCATGTCTCCCCATATAGTATATATACAAATATCTTATATCTCCTCATACTCATATTTCCTATTTATACTTTCTCCCCCTTTCATATCTCATATATCTTATATATGATCTCCCCCTTTTTGACGATAATGCCAAAGGTGTATATACAAATATTTTACACGGAGATGCCAAAATGTGAGAGAAAATCAAAGTGTACCTTACTTATTAATGCTAGAGTTCTATCCCAATTCTCTTGCATAATCTTGCATGTATGGAGTGCAACTTGGACTTCTGCAGAGAGTTCAATCATGTGATTTGCAATTGAAAAATGATTGTCATGGATCAATGTTTTTGAGTATGCAATATGTTTTTGCATTGTATCCATGATGGGAAGGATCATGTTCTGAATATCTATTAATGTTGATCTGATCCTTGCATCTTCTCTCAATAATTTTGATTGCTTATTAGATAGGAATTTGACTGTCATATGATGTGCAGAGCTTGAACTAGGTTCAAGTTGCAAATTTTGTGCACCGATCTTCAGATCCTCATCAATCTTATTTATTTTGTCTTTGATCTCCTTTGAGAACTTGACAACATTACAGATTTTGACAAAAAGAGATGTTACCTTGGAATGGGAGGACTCAATGCTAGTCAAGACTGAAGATAAGCCTGCCTGATTGTTAGCTGTTTGCTGAGCAATGTGCTCAAGCACTTCATTATCAAACATCTTCTCAGCCTTCTCAAGCAACTTGTCTATTCCAGAGCAATCATCATTGAACTTGTTAACTGCTTCTGCCAACTTCAACACCTATAGCTTCTATCAAAATGTTCTTGGCATCCTCAATGATTTTATATTCCTTATCTCTTTCTTCTTTTAGTTTCTTCTACTTTGCTTTCTTCTGGAGGAGTTCACCAACTGTTTGCATTTGATCTGCAGTGAGGTTTGCAAAATCTAGCTGGGGAATTTCTATCTCCTCATCTAGATCTATACCTCCTACTACACTCTTGCTCAAAATTTTTGCTTTGAATCACTTGATCGCACTTAGAAATTTTTCTGCTCAATATGCTGATATTCATGGTGAAGAATGAATTTGATTTCATGCTTTTTGTTAAAAACTTTGTCATTAATGCTCCATAGGAATTAGGGTATAGAATTCGACAGACTGTCATCCACTAAGCATTAATTGCTCGGTGAAGATTCTGCAACTCGGAGAACATACTACTCCGACCTTACTCGGTAACCAAATGAAATTACGTTACTCCCGACCTTGCTCAGTTGAAACTGATACTAACCTTCCTGCATTTCTCCTATATCTTGCATACTGATTTGGATCTTTCTTCCTTTCAATTCAGGAACTATTTGGAATATGTCTGTGAGGATACAGTTCCAGTTCTTTCTTGGAGACTTAGTTAGAATTGATAGAGCCACTCTCTTCATGAGTGACTTCATTACTTGGACTGGATTTCTCGGTAGGTTTAGGGATCCACTATTGTCTTATCTGCTTCCTGATGCTATCTACTTTTGCTTTCTTTTTATCTTTGACTTTGCCTAGATTCATTCAATTTTTAGCTATGTGACCAAGCTTAGTGCATTTGTAACATCTTATGGTAGTATCCCCTTTTCTCAAGTGATGCCTTACACAATTCATGCCAATGTGTCCATATTCTCCACAGTAATGACATCTACACCAAGTGTTGTAATCCCAACCAAATATTGCTTTCATAATTTTTTCTGCTAGATTGGGTGTTTTAGTTCTTCATTCTGATGCCTTGTGACCTTGTTTGTTACATTTGTGACATTTGCCTTCAAATCTTGGTTTCTCCTTGCATTCATTTGCTTTATGACCATGCTAATTGCAATTGTAGCATTTTCCATTTAATTTTTCTTTTCCATTGCTCCAACATTTGTTTGAAGTATGACCAATTTTGCCACAATGATTACAAGTAGGTTTCTGATTCATTTGAGTACCTTGTTTGGAGGATTCACCTTCCTCTTTGTATCCAAGTCCTACTTTTCCTTTTTGCCTATGAAGGTTCCGTTCATACACCTAATTCAAATCTTCTTGAGATTTCAACATTCTTTCATTGATTTGCCTTTCAATATCTAGGCCACTTATCAATCTTAAATTGATTTTCTTTTCAGATCTCAGTTCCTCTCTTATATTTTCATTTTTTGATCTTAGAGTCAAGATTTCTTCATTTGCATTGGAGACTTGATTAATAAGGTTTTCTAGCTGAAGAGTTTGATTTTGGATTTCATTGTTCTTTCCATCTATTTCATCTTTCATCTTGTTTCTTTGTTCCAAGATTTCATAGAATCTTGTTGACTGAATTTCCTGTTCTCTTTTTAATTTTCTTACTTCTTCTTGCAGAGATCCATTCTTATCTAGAAGTTCTTTTGCTTCATTGTTTGCTTCATCTGAGCTGCTTGAAGTGAAAAAGTCTTCAATCTTTTCTTCAACATACTGGTGGTCATTCATCTGATTTGCAAGTTCCTTCCTTCTTTTTAGGGAAAGGGAAAGATGCTCTTTTGCTTTCTTGAGTTGAGTTATGGCCATTTCCAGATCTAGCTTTTCATTCTCAATTACTTTGTTAAGTCTAAATATCTCCATTGTCCTGAATCTTTTCTCAAGCTATCAAACTTTATTCTGAGAACCACGTAGCTCTGATACCAATTGTTGGAAATATTCAAGACTAGCTAGGTTACTGAGAGGGGAGGGGTGAATCAGTAACTTCAAAACTTTTACTAATTTCAGATCTCAACCATTTTCTCAATGACATTAGATTGATAAGCTAACTATATGCATGAGTAATAGAAAGAATAAAACATTCATAACACTTTGAACACAAAGATTTGGTGACCCAGAAACCTTCCAAATAGAAAGTAAAATTGGGGTGGGGATGAAACCCACTAAACTTCAATACTACAGTATAAAGTTTTCCGGTTAAGGCTTACAATGATCACTTCTGATGATCTGCCTTGTTAGGAGCAATAAGGACTGCTAGGTCCACCTTGTTAGAGGATTTAAAAACATACAAAGAAGTATGCACTTGGTTAAGAGATTTTTGCAAAGACTATTAAGTCTACCTGGTTAAAAGATTTGGGGTTGATTCACTTGTTAGGATGAAACAATAGATCTCTTACTTGCAACTGTTCTTGCTGATTGAGAGTCTCTGATGTACTGATCACCCTCCGTGATAGATATGTCTCTGCTACTTCTTATACTGTTGTATCCCTTTGTAATTCGCTTATCTCTTCCTTTCTTCTCTTTTCGCTTCTCACTTTTTTTTCACACTTTTTGATAGGATACAAAACTTTGTTTATATATCAATCAAAATAATTACAAAAAAATATCAAAGTCAGCTCTAAACAAGCAAACACAAGTATTACTGAGTCGGCCTAAATATAGTGACTCGGTTACTGCAAACTAACTCGGTGACTTTCTGATACTTGGCATCCACTGCATTACTCGACATCGTCATGCACTCGGTAGAAGTGGAGGCCCAGTCCATACTAACCACTTGGTTGTAGTTTTGAACTCGGTATATACTGGAGACTCGGTAGAGACTGAATTCCATGTTTACTGTGCTGGCACTCGGTAAACACTGCTCATCTCATCACTCGGTGAAGATAACTCAGT
Organism: Chamaecyparis obtusa; assembly: GCA_027943335.1. Lineage (NCBI taxonomy): Eukaryota > Viridiplantae > Streptophyta > Pinopsida > Cupressales > Cupressaceae > Chamaecyparis > Chamaecyparis obtusa. Next base: position 950,051 of record BSBK01001723.1, read on the forward strand.
AAGCACTATTCTAATCGGTAAACATTGTTCTTCTCGGTAAACACTGTTCTTCTTGGTAAACACTGTTCTGCTCAGTAAACACTATTCTGCTCGGTAAACACTATTTTTCTTGGTAAACACTATTCTACTTGGTAAACACTGTTCTGCTCGATAAACACGTAGAGTCTGAATAAGTGTTGTCACTAATGACAATCATACTTAATGCCAATAGAGAATAGCATCATAAAAGGATTTCAACCACCCCACTTGTTTCACCATATCTCTTGTAACCTCTCTGATGGGATTGTTTTTGAATCAGGGAATAAAGATAAACATATTTGAGGTATCTTCATTTCTTACTTGAACCCAATCTTTTAAAGTTTCTTGATATGTTCGATAGGCTTCCTGGCATTCTTCTTCAATAGAGCCACCAACCTCCATCCTAGGGGAGGTACCTCCAGTTTGGGAAACAAAAACACTGGACTCTTTCACCAAAAATTTTGAAAGTTGATACAGAGTCACCAATCTCCTCTTGCAGAGATAATAATAAAAGTTTTTACTGAGAAAAGAAAGTAATGATCTTTTGTTTTCAATCCTCAGTAGAGTTTCCAAAAATCTATTAGTGAACATATTTGTCTTCCAATAAAACCTTCAAAATAACCCTTATTTTCCCTAACATGAAGACATAATACACCACTAATAGTTGGGTCACTTTGCAATGGGACTGTGCAAGTGCCCTCTGAATTTTAATATGGTACAACTTCCTTGTAAGATTTGTGATGAATCTTTACCTAGTCTAATAAATAAACATACACTTTTAACCTAAAAGTGCATAAAGCTACTCACTTCATTCTTGGATGAAGGGCATTACATTAAAAACTAATAACAGAAAAATATTATACATTCAAAGATTCATGGTTCTTTAGAACTTATAACAAGACTTATAAAAACTACACATTCCACCAAGTTTCTGGAACTGCAAACATTAATTTATTTTAGGTAAAAAGGACAAACTCGTAACATCAAAGATTGTAACTTTCATAATAGTTACATATTCGATGGATTCAAAAATATAGTTATGAATGTTTTTCATGAGTTAATAAAGATAATCTAGCTCACAATCAAAATCCTAAGATCAAAAATACATTAATCATGTCCTTCTCAACAAAAACTATTAACTATCCTATCTTTTCATTTCTTTCTCCTCCTAGAACACAAACCAGAAAAATCAAAAATAGAAAATAAATCCCCCTCCCCTTTTCTTCAGCACACAAACTATTAAAAAGTGGAAAAAAGCCCCCCTTCTGGAACCCCAGTCTCCTCTTTTAAAGTTTCATTCCATTTTTTGTAATTGTTTCTTGAAAATATTATGCATTTATCTTTTCATTTTCTCCTCATCCTTCGATGACTTGGTATCTTTATAAAACCTTATAATTAAAAAATTTCATCATGTAATGCCCTTAAGGTTAAATGACATAAATATTTAAACTTGTACACATGATATTTGAATATGTTTTAAACTAAAATTAAAAATAAATATCGGATGTTGGGCGGACTAAAATATTATTGGTAGTTTGGTGATGCTATTTTCTATTGTTTGTATCTCACAAACCAGATATCATTATCAAAATCACTCCGGTGAAGATTTAGAGAATTAGGCTTTGTAACACATATCTACGAATGAGACAAATCCAACAGTTGGTTACAAATTTATGCCCCCCATAACATGACTATATTTTCTATTTCCTATAAATCTATGATTATAGAATCTGTTAAAACTTGTCTTCTACACAGTCACAATGGCTACCAACAAGATTTGCGGTCACTAAAATAGATATCTCAATGCCAATGATGAGCTCTTTATCGATACCCATACCAACCTCGAGTTGAAGATGATGTAATTTTCCATCATGTGCATCACATATCCCTATTTTTAAACTCCCTAATTTGCACATCAACTTTCCATAGATACCTTTGCTGCAACAATGCACTTCTTAGAATCCAAGTATGCACTTGGCTCATCAATAAGATAAATGTTTGGAGGTTTTCCATGATATAAGCACAAGGCCAAAACACTTTAAATTGAATGTCTTAATTTAACTTCTTTCAAATCACCTCTATCAATCACCACAATGTCACTCATGTGTTAACCAAACACATTGTCCATCTTTCTCGATTTTCATCTCCATGATAACTAATGCTAGTACAATGGAGACATGGTGAGATAAATATACTATCCTACCTTTTTTATATGAAAAAAGGGTATCACAGTTAATGTCATTAAATTCTAGTTTCTCATTGTTATGAACACGCTACTATCATCCACTGTGAATTCATTGTACCTACATCTTTGAACTTTCAAGCTCGAACCATTTAACCAGTTTGAACCATTTTGAACTCTGTTCAAAGTGGTTCAACAAAGTGAACTCATGCTTTGAACCTGAGTCCTTTGGTTCACTGTTATAAAATTTTATCTAAACACTACCTTCACAAAACATGACTTTTCCAGAGAATTTTTTAATATAAATCAGGGGGAAGTCAAAGAAAATTAAGGGAAAACCTTTAGGGAGACTGACTTTAAAGTTTGAAAATTGGGGTGCTGAAAGTATGCCAATAGAAGTATATTTAGTAATTGGTGAAAAGGGATTGAAAAACAATATTTAATGCCAAAATTATAGCCATTGGAAACCCTAATCAAGGAAAAGGAAAAAATAGACCCTTTGTCATCTCATTTTTACCTTACATTTTTTAGAGCATTTGAAGCATTTTGTAGAAACAAGTCCTCTAAGAGCATTCGAGTGATTAATCAAGAAAATCTTAGAATTATCAAGTTTATTTAAGTAATTATTGGTGTTTTCCCAAGCTGTGTAAGCATTACTTCTTTGATATTCAAATAAAACCCTAAAATCAAGTGATTAATCTATGAAGCAATGGCACCAAAAGTTTAAAATCTTGTTATTGTAGAGAAGATTAATCTAGTCAATCCAAAGTACAAGCTATTGCCAGCCATAGCCACTAAACCCGACAATATGGGAGTCTTATCTTCGATCCATCTAAGAGTAATTCTGATTGAAGATATTCATGCCTTTATCCATTGCAAGATCAAGGATATTTTCCAAGCTCACATCAATACATCCTATTAGAATCTACGTGTAAATAGGAAATTGAAAGATGAGAATATTCACTTGGAGACCAAGGGTTTGATGCATGCACTACATGTATTGAGTGTGTTTAAAGCAGAATGGATGAGAATTGTATTGATTTGAGTTCATGACCAATTCATGTGGCTCAATGCACCTGTAAATATCACAAAGGATGTGCTACATAGTGTAACTGGTTATCCAATCAGTGATAGACCGAAAGAAGACAAGAAAACATACAAGAACAAACTATGTGAGCTGACTCAAGAAAAATGGGATGGAAGAGGTCTCAAATTGTCTATTATTGATCTTGAGTTGATATTTACAAGTAATGTGATATCCTACCAAATTTTTCAGTCGTATGGGGTAGATAGTTTAACTTGTGGAGCTATAGATATAGCCTATAAGATTGCTACAAAAGATATGAAGATGGATCTATATGAGATCTTACTCAAGCAGTTTGATGAAAACATGAACACCATCAGGAAAGAAAAGACCAACACTTTGAAGTTCAGATCATTGTTGGTTTGTATATTTTTCTACTTTCAAAACTTTTTTCCATCAATTGGTGATGTAGAATGGAGTGTGAATAAACCTATTATATACCAGATAAATGAGTTCATTCAAAGTTTAGGAGATAAGTTTGATATGATAATGAATGATTTCATTTCAAAGTTTCAAACTATAATGCATAAGAAGTTTAGAATTCCACCTCAACTAGTGGAAAAGTACCATGATACTATATGTTTTGAAGTGGACACCGATACATGCATAGTGAAGGCTATGGATCATAGGACCATTTGGCTACCGCCAATGGGATATGAGATGGAAATTCATACTGCATCTCAATAGATAGAAGTTTTTTTAGCTAAACTAGTTGATAAGAGATCCAATCTATATGGTACTTATGAAGAAGTGAAGAACACAATAAAGCTAGGTATATTGATACCTAAGGCATCGAGGAAAACTGGTAGAATGATAACTAGTTTGTCTAAGAATTTAGGAGTTACTGCTGAAGAAGATGAAGTTGGTCCTTTTGAGATAAAAGGGAAGAAAATTAGAATGAAAAAGGAGACCCCGTGCCCAATCTGTACAAGATCATTCAAAAGGTCTTCCTCCACACCGAGAGAGAAGAAGAAACTAGAGGTAGAAAAATCAAATCCTAAAACATATATGAGAGAAAAGAAGAATTCTGGAAGACCGAGGAAAAAGCTAAAGCTATAAGAAGACAACAAAAATGAATTAGAAGATTTGAGCCAATTCAAAGTTGTACAAAATAAACCTTATAATCCGAGAAAATTAGATGAGTTTCTTGAAAATCTTAAGAAGTATGAAAGTCTTTCTGGATTGAAATATGCTAAATATGAAACCAGAACTGAAGAAGAAAAATAAAAGATTTAGGAAGCAATCATCTTTACTCTGCACAAGTTTAGAACTACTCTTGTTGAGATGGCCAACCGAGTACTAGATGAGTTATCCAAAAAGATAGATGCAAGATGGAAATATGATATGGCATCTAAGAAACAAATGAGGGAGAGATACCTAGCTATCATTATACTTGAGTTGTTGGTACAAGGGATTAATGAAGCATTGAAGGAATATTGAAAGATATTTCTAGTCAAGAGTAGAGAATTGAGGATAATGGTTGGTAAACTAGAGGAAGTACAAAAGGAAACTAACTTATGGAGAAATATTTTCTTTCCTGACCTACCGATAGAGAACAAGGAGCAACCATGGAAGTCAAATCCTATTGATTTGATAATATATAAAGATTAGGTTATCATTGAAGATATAACTGATAAAGACCCAGTAGAAGAGATAAAAAATGATGATGTGATGACAAATAAGGTAAAGGACACTGAAGAAATGGATATTGATGATTCAACAAAATAAAAATTGATGGATGTAGATCCAACTATTGAGAAAATACTTGATTTTCCTAAGATTGATGAGGTTATCTCAGAGGATACAAAAGAAGATCCTACTAATGTAGAAGCGTCTATTGAACTAGTGAAGGAGATTGAAAAAAAGGACACCAAGGAAACCAAAGAGACTAAGAGCCCAAAAGATCAGAATACAGAGCTGGTTATCACTACCAAGACTATAGGTCCACATCAGTCACAAGAACTAGTGAAAGAGAAGCCCAAGGAGAAGGAAAATGATAAAGAAGAAGAGAAGAGAGAAGAAATTCATGAAGAGAAAAAGGAGGAAAAGAAACAAGAAGAGAAGAAGGAAGAAAATAAAAAGGAAGAAAGAGGAGAGAAAACCAATGTTACAACTACAACAACATCTAATGCAAATAAGACATCTCATTCCCTAAAGTTATCTACTAGAGAGAGTATGCAAGCAAAAATGAGAAAGTCAAAGAAGAGGAAGCATGAAAAAGAAAAAGTTGACTTAAGCCAACCACTTTTAATTCTTAAGGTTGACATCTCTAGCCTAAGCCCTAAGGAGTTATTATAATTTGGAGATTCACTTAAGAGCAAAGCAACACAAGATAAGTTAATAGCCAAGAAACATAAAATATATGTGCTAGAGAATGTTAAAGAGATATTATAGGATATTGTACTAGATGTAGATATAAATGAGAAAGGCATTATATACAACTAATTGAGTGAATTGGTAAGTCAAATAAATCAACCTAGTACTAAGACCACTGAATACTTGATGCAAGTACACTGAAATAAAATGGAAGATAAGATAATTGGAGGATTACTTCAATTAGTAGCACTTAATAAGGTAACACTTTCTAAATTGGTTACCAAATTGGAAAAAGAATTGCAAGATATTCTTTTATTATTTCATAATATTTATTTGATTTCAAATTTTACAAAGGATATAAAGGAAAAAGATGAATTAGTTGAGAAAGATTTGATTGAGAAGCTAGCCAGGGTCACAACTGAACTTGATAAATTCAAAGTTTACTATCAAAGGCTTAAGAATCTAATGGGAGTGCACCATGAGTTGAGAAAAGAGGAGAAAAAAATCAAAATGGAACTCATGGAGTTGCAAACATTTTTTATGCCCCATATAGAGTCACTGCAAAAACATACTCATAAGGCTAAAGAGCTAGTGAACACCCTTGATATTAGCACTATGTATAGCATGATAAGTCTTGCAACTGACATAGGTGAACACATTGTGGTGTTACAGACAATAAAGGAATCATGGGCAATATCAATGAAAGATGCACAACTGAGATATAAATATATTTTTGATAAGATTCCTCCATTGGATAGTAGTAATTAATTTTGTTTTTGGCATTTTTGTCAAAAAGGTGGATATTCAGTGTTATATATAAGGGGGATATATATGTGATAAAGTGGGACATATATTGTAGATATATATGTATATAGAGAGTATTACTACAGGGGAGTAATGAGTATTGAGTAATTTGATAATGGAGATATAAGGAGTTATACTGAGTAGTGTATACATGGTCAAATTTTCCCAAGGACACAACATTTTGATGACTTTGAAGTTTTTAACAAAGATCTCAAACTAATGCCAAAGGGGGAGATTGATACTCCTATAGAGTTATTTTTTTGTCATTAGTTTTGATAAAGTCATATTGGTTGTCAAAGTCATTTGGTAATGAAGGATAGTCAAGTTGGTAAATCTAATAAGCTAGTCAGTAAAAGGAAGTAAGGAAAGACAATTTCGGTAAAGGGAATAAGGAACAAACACTGAAAAAGGAAATAAAAGCACCGAGAACTGAACACTTACTGAGTTACAATAGTTATTGAGCTGAGAACATACATGTTACCAAGCAGATGAAATGTATTATCAAGAAACACAGGGTGACATAACAAAAATCTACATATACATTGAATTTGGACACCGAGCATAAAACATTTTACATATATTGAGGAAATTGTTTGATAAAGAATTGGAGATTCAAATATGGTGATTTTTCATGATTACAAGGTAAGATTCACCAATGAGAATTAAATGTAATATATGCATTGGAGATGTAACCATTTGGTAGCACCACTTAAGGAGACGAATCTAGAACATTTCCACCACTTCTAGATCAAGTATAAATGGATCAGAGTATGAAGATCAGAATATATGCGAAGGAGAAATTGTAGAGAAGATGATGATCATTCAGAAATGAGTATGAAGGTGACGAGAAAAGAAGCCATTGAGTAACAAAACAGTTAGAAGAGAGTTGTAAATGTGATTCAGAGTTCAAGCTACCGAGTATAGAAGTGGAATTGTAAGTGAAATACATTATGAGGTAAATTGTTATTGAGCATATTAAGTCTAATAATCATATGTTGACGCAAGCATTACAATACATATATATAATTTTATAGTACAAAAACTTATGATTATATATATATATATATATATATATATATATATATATATATATATATATATATATATATATATATGTATGTATGTATGTATGTATGTATGTATGTATGTATGTATGTATGGGTAAGTGGACTAATATAGTGTGCAAAACGGGGTATAAGTGGCCACTTTTTTCTGAAATAAGGTCAACCTAAACTTCAAAGAGAAATTCAAGGGTCATGTATTCATTATTAGAAGATGTGTAAAGAATAATAACTATAGTACTCTGAATCTAGTTTCCAAAATACTAAAGTTTTTTAAAAATGGGTAAGATTAAGAGGGTCAAACCCATCGCACACAAAAAACTATTCCTAATTTTTTCAGAAAAATATAACATATCTATTTTCATGCACTTCATAAAAGATATAGTTAGATTTAGTATTTTGCAAAACCTTTTGGTAGGATGATAGAAAAGGTCACGATTTAGAAGTTGTATATTTTTTTGTAATTTTCTGTTGAGTATTTTTTTTAATGATTTTTTGAAGTGACCACATCCTAAAAATTTGGTACATGTTCGTGCACTGGGAAAAACTAGCATCAATATAGTAAAATATGAAAACTTTTTTTAAAGTGTATAGAATCAAGTGTAGAACAATAATATGTATTTTTGTTGAATTTGGTCAAGTAGATCAAAAGTTTTTTAAAAAAAGGTAGACATATGTTTGGGAGGATTGTCAAGGAATTGGTAAAAAAACTTAAAATTTACTATGTTAATGTTGTCCAAAAATAGAAAAAAATATATGGTTAAAAAGGTGAGAAGATGTGTGAGATTATGGTGGTAATTTTAGAGATACCCACTTGATCATTTGTAAACCTGACGATGATGAAGTTGATAAATCATCTTGGAAGATAAAAAATGTGTAAAGGGACAAAAATTGAGTGAAAATGAGCTTGCAAGCCTTAGGGTCGATTTCCAAGCCTCTTACCAAGCCATAATGTGTACAGTTCCTATGTGTCAAATAACCTACATGGGTTATGAAAAATAAAAAGTACATCTCCAAGTTCTACATAACTTGTGTAGGTTATGTAGAACTAAAAGCATCATTTTTAGTTCTTAGGAACCCGCATAGGTTATCAAGATATAAAAACATATGGTTATATAATTAACATACACAACACATATATATATATTGACATATATAATATGAGTATATATGTGTATATATTCATCTCTCTCTCTCTCTCTCTCTCTCTCTCTCTCTCTCTCTCTCAAAATGTTATAACTTCACTTTTTTGGAGGTGCTCTATGTACATATTTAGAGGCAAAACATTTGTATATAAAAATAGTAATGAGCTGTAATGTGCATATTTAGATGCCAAATTATATATATATAAATGGTTATGAGTTATCATGTGCATATTAGATGCCAAATTTTGTATATAAAAGTGGCCATGGGGCCAACTTACAAATATTGAGAGGAATTTTTTTTTCATATCATATTGTGTACCATTTGATTATAAATATATATTGAATTTTTTATCATTACATTTGTATATCCTAATGTGTACCATTTGATTTTAAATTGGTGCATGGCAATATAGGGCTTGATTAGCCTCAGATAGGAAAAAGTTGATTTTTGATAAATTTTGATTAGTTTTAGTTTAATAATGTTTTCTAAGGTCATTTTAGACCATTTTTTTAATCATTTCTCCAAGTTTTAAGCCTTTGGGCTAAATTTTGCAAAAGTTGCTCAAAGTGGAAAAAAGACGTAAAAACCAATCTTTTTTAGTAAAAGTGGAAAAGAGGGAAAAATCTTGTAGAAGGAAGATGAAATGATTTTGAAAGGTGTGGATTAGTTAAATTTCAAAATTCCTTTCCTTAAATAATCCATCTTGGCTCCTTTGTATGTGTTGGCTAATCATTTTGAAGAAGCTTTTCAATAAAAACTTGTCGATTTCTTGCATTTTCCAATGTTACGGTTTGATTTCCTGCATTTTCCAAAATTAAAGGGTTTTGATGGTGTTAAAATATTCAAGATATGAGATAATGTATATTAGTTTTTTTTATATCTAGCTATTTACTTGAAGTATATATTATTTTGTATATAAATCTGCACTTGGAAGAACAATACCTTTTTATTTTTGTGTCTTCCAAATGCAGATTTTTCTGAATATAAATATCAAAATAGGAGAACACGTCTAATGGAGAGGCATGCCTCTACGAATGTAGAGACATGTCCTTTAAATGTTTCAAAAGATACCATTTCATAACACATATGTATATGTGTTACGGTACGCATTATGTATCATAACAAATATGTGTTACGGTGACTAAACTCTTATACAAGCTGCATGATAAGTATCATGATCTTCAATGATATATATATATATATATATATATATATATATATATATATATATATATATATATATATATATATATATATATATAATAAATACATTCAATCAATTTTCAAAGATGATTCCAATTGATTAATTTACTGACAGACGCTATAACATTAACACTCCCTCTTAGCTAGGGAAGATGTTTATGAAAATATTCATACACAATATGAATAAATATTACCTCAATGTAATATTAGAAATGATATTATCTCATAATATCATGAGAACTTTCCTAAAAATATCAAATCAATGATATTCACCAAGTACTTAGAGTAATGGCCTACTAACATCAAGTCTCATGATTTTCACCAAGTACTCATAAGGGTTATAAAGATATTATCTCATAATATCAGGAGTAATAGCTTGCTAATATCAAATCCATGATATTCACCAAGTACTCAGAGTAATGACCTACTAACATCAAGTCTCATAATGTTCACCAAGTCCTCATATCTATAATGGAAGTATATAAAGTATGTGCACCTTCCATAGAGACATCATCATCATGATCTGTTTAGATATCAACAATATGATATACATCATGATGAGGACAAGCTATTGTAAGATCGTCACCTTCCAATAACTGTTAGATATATAAGTGCAATCATTCAAAGTCATCACTTCTTCATGATACACACAAATCACATATATATATTCATGAAATAACACTCATGATAACAAATAAATATTTGATTAGTACATTGATCAAAGATACTGAGACCCGTTCTCAAAAATTACAATCATATGAAGTTTACCTCTGAAGTATTCTACCTTAATCTTTGCAAGAGGTTTGGTGAGTATATCTTCTATCTATTCATCTATACTAACATATTTTAATTCTACCATGTTCTTTTCTACCATGTCTCTAATGTAGTGATAATGTATCTCGATATGTTTGGACCTTTTATAAAACACTAGATTCAAAGATAGTTTAATGGACCACTATTTGTCATAATGAATAATGGTGCACTTTAGTGGTTTTCCAAATAGTCCAAATGTAAGTTTTCTCAACCAAGCCTCTTCTCATTCTCCCTTAGATGTTGCAATATATTCTACTTTAATGGATCTTTGAGCTACTGGTCCAGGAGCACTTAGGTTCTTGGCCAACCTAGCTCCTAGACACCTAATTTTGCCTTGTACTGACCTTGGCCAAGTCACTATCATTTAAGGACTTTTGGTTTTGTGTTCTTAGTATAGTGATTGTGTTTGAGATCCAATAAGGTTCTTAGGTAGTTGAATTAAGTCCTTGTGATAGTCTCATTAGACTAGGCAAAGACCCAAGGGATATGGCTTGTATGCCATTGGATGTTGTGAATCAGTCACAAGTATGTTTTGACTATGAAAATGAGTTAATTGAGTGAAATCAGGTTGAGAATGGGTCTTAGAAGTCTTAGGATAGTCTAGAGAGTCTTTTTAGACCTCATGGCACAACTTTGAAAGCAAATTGTAAAAGTTGGCACGACAACTTTACAATTTTACAAAGTTGTCATGACACCAAATTTGTCTTAGGCCTGTTCGAAGTGTGAGAGTTAGTTATAGGTCTAAAATTTACCAAGCTAGGTTAAATAAGCCTATATATGGATTGTTTTTATTGAGACCTAAGGTTGGACATTAGTTTTTTGGTGAGTACATTTCAGATTTTCATCATTGGTGTGATTGTACTCGTGTTGATTTTGAATAGAGAGCTCGGTCATCCTTAATCATGGATTGAACCAGAGAAATGCCTTTGTATATATTGATACTTTATTTTTTTTTTATTAGATTAGTGCTTTACTTTTGTTTATTAGTTTTCTTTTAAGCATTGAAACTTAAATCCTCCACTGAGACCAGCTTGCTAGATTGTTCAGAGTAGAGGTCATAAAAATGGCTCTAACTTAGGTTTCCAAGGATAGTTTTGCACAACCACTTGGAATATGTTAGAGAACTATATATACTATGTAAATATGTATTTCTATGCTTTATTTTGTAGGGGAAATATTTTTAAGAGCAATCCCTAGGTGAGCCAGAGCTAGCCCGGTTAGGGAACTTGTTTTGATTCAGCAAATGGGAGAAGTCTCAGGGACTGGAAAAGCCAATCCAACTCTAGAAAAGTGTTCTATGATGATCAAGGACTCTACCCTATGAAGGAAAGCTTGTGATCAATTTTGAAAGGGGTGGAAATATCAAACCCTCACTAAAAATCAGTGAGGCCTAATTAGGCCTAAAAACAAGGCTAAAGAATAGGAAAGAGCTGTACAGAGAGCTTGGAGACATAAGGGTTTTGGAATCCTTTGTATCTTCAAAAAGGGTATTAGGAAATGTGATATTTTTGGCCACTTGCATGGAAGGATAAAAAGATAAGCCCAAATTTATGTGTTGGAAGACCTATAAGGGCCTGGTAGCCTTTTGGTCTAAGATTTGAAGATTGACTTGTAGGAAGAAGTTTTTACATGGTGGAACCCATAAAATTGACTCAAAATAAGAAAAATTGAGTCTTCTCTCATGCCTATCATAGTGAATCAAGATTTGGAGTGAAGGGATGAATTCCTTAGTTGAATTCATATGAAGAGTTGTGGAATCATGATTGAGTTCTAACCCTTGGTAGTGAGATCTTGTGGAGTAGAGGAGATTAGGAAGAATCCATTAGTGTGAAGGGTTTAAGGAACCTTGAGATAGGTCAAGGAAAGGCCTAGGTGAGTCCTATTCAAGAAGAACCTTTTCTAAAATCCATTAAGGCATTGGGAGGCAAAGTATTAGAAGGGATACCCCTATTCACCGACAAGATGGATTTAGAATTGGTGATAGAGTGGATTGAAGGGATGGAGAATCACTTTGAATGTGAAGGTGTCTCAAAGGCACAAAGAGTGAAGGTGGCCAAATCAAGGCTAAGGGGACTAGCTCTAACATGGTGGAAGTTCCTTCAAGAAGAGAGGGAAAGAGAGAGGAAAAGACCCATTGCAAATTGGAGAGCCATGGTCACAAAGATCAAGGAGAATTATCTTCCCGAGGATCATGAGATCCAAATGCATAAGAAAAGACAAAATCTTAGACAAAAAGAGATGGATGTGGCTTCTTACATTGAGGATTTTCAAAAACTTTGTTTGAGGTCTAAGCTTCAAGAAGAGGAGAGTATCCAGGTTGCTAGATAATTGGGTGGTTTAAGGTGGGGTATCGAAGAAGAAATTAGTCTTTGGACTCCTACTACTGTCCACAAGTGCTTTCAATTAGCACTCAAAGTAGAAGAAAATAACAAAAAGAGGCAAGACTCTAACTCAAAAGGTAGAGGCAGAGGGAGGGACTCTAGAGGACACATAGGTGGCTATGGTTGTAGGAGCAATGAACCTAGACTTCAAGGAGACTCAAAGATGGTTGAAAAAATTAGTGAACCAAGTGCAAGAGGTAATTATGGTAGAGGTAGAGGATTCCAAAGTGGTAGAGGAAGATCAAGTGGATTCAATAGGGGATCACACTTTGCAAGTATGAAGTGTTATAATTGTGGACAACTAGGCCATCCTGTCTATAGATGTCCTAATAAGGCTTCTAGTTCTCAAGGAGAGAAGAAGATAAAATATGCTCACGAGGAAGAAAGTTGTGTGAAGTCAGCTGAAGTGAACTCAGATTTAGAACATGGGGAGAACCTCATGTTTAGGAGAGTTCTACTCAAGGAACTTGTCAAAGAAGAACTAAAGCATAGGAGGGCTCTTTTTAGGATCAAATGTAAGATCCTTGGAAAAGTTTTCAAAGTTATCATTGATTCAGGCTCAACTGATAACATCATATCAAAGGAAGCAGTCCAAAAGCTCAAGCTTGAAAGGATACCTCACACTCATCCTTATAAGGTGACTTAATTAAATAAGGGGGGTCTAGTGAATGAGCAAGCATGGGTAGACTTCATGATAGGTGGCTACCAAGACAAGATGCTATGTGACATCCTACCAATGGATGTTTGCCATTTTCTAATAGGAAGGCCATGACAATATGACCGGGATGGTGTTTACCATGGAAAGAGAAATGTGTATAACTTCAAGAAAGATGGAGTGACTTATAAAATTTTGTCACTTGTGGAGGAATGAGCTGGAATTTTAGTTGATCCTAATGTACTCTTGATGAGTGGGAAGGAGTTCTTGCATTAACTCAAGGAAGAGGAAGGAGTAGGACTAGCCATATTGTTGAAACCTAAGGAGGAAACCAAGGTTATACACTCTACATTGCCTAAAGAAGTGCATCAATTATTGAATTAGTTTAAGGATATTATAAGTGATGGGAGACCAACCACTCTTCCTCCTCAAAGATTAATCAGTCATCAAACTAAATTTGTACCTAGAGAATCCTTTCCTAACAAAGTAGCATATAAAGTGACCCCAGACTAGAACAAAGAAATTACAAGGTAGACTCAAGAGCTTCTTGATCAAGGGATGATAAGAAGAAGTATTAGTCCATGTGTTTTCCTTGTGGTTTTGGAACCAAAGAAAGGAGGTAACTGGAGATTATGTACTAATTCTAAGGTAATCAATAGGATTGCCATTAGATATAGGTTTCATATTCCTAGAATAGAAGACCTTATGGATTGTCTTGTGGGGTCTCAATACTTTACCAAAATTGACCTTAAAAGTGGGTATCACCAAATTAGGATGAAAGAAGGGGATGAGTGTAAGTCAGCCTTCAAAACTAATGAGGGTCTTTATGAATGGTTAGTCATGCCCTTTGGACTTACAAATGCACCTAGTACATGAATGAGGTTAATCAATGAGGTCCTAAAAGACTATATTGGTAGGTTTGTGGTGGTGTATCTAGATGACATTCTCATCTTTAGTAAGACCAAGGAGGAACACATGCAGCATCTAGAGGTTGTGCTAAAAAGATTACATGAGGATAAATTAGCCATTAACCTTGAGAAGAGTGAATTCCTTAAGCAAGAACTAGTGTACCTAGGTTTTGTGGTGTCTAAAGGTGACCTCAATATGGATCCAAGAAAAGTGGAAGCCATAGTAAGCTGGCCCACTCCTAAAAAAAGGACTGAAGTGAGGATCTTCCATGGATTAGCTTAGTTCTATAGGAAGTTCATAAGAGGATTTAGTGAGATATGCGTACCTATGTTAAACACTATTAAAGGTGGAGCTATAACCAAGTTTGTGTGGACCAAGGTAGCTCAAGAAGGGTTTGAGAAATTGAAGGAAAGAGTAGAAACTCAACCTATTTGGTATTACCAAGCTTTGACAAGTTATTTATTATTGAATGTGATACAAGAAACATAGTAGTGGGAGCAATCTTGAATCAAGAAGGGAGACCGGTTGAATTTTTCAGTGAGAGGTTGAATGAGGCTAAGTCAAAGTATTCCTTATATGATTTTGAGCTCTATGCATTGATTCAAGAACTTAAAAAGTGGAGGCACTACCTATTACCTAAAGAGTTTGTAGTCTATATAGACAATCAAGCATTAAGCTACATTAACACTCAAGATAAGCTAAGTCATAGGAACATTAAGTGGATGGAGTTTCTCCATGACTATACCTTTACCATCAAACATAAGAAAGGCCTTAACAACAAGGGAGTTGATGCCTTAAGTTGAAGGTTGCTGATTGTCCAAGAAATCCAGATTCAAAGCATTGGTGTGGAAGGATTCAAAGACCTCTACAAGGAAGATGAGGACTTCTCCAAATCCTATAAGGTATGTGAAGATTTTATGAATCACTTTCATAGTGAGTTTGTTGACTACACATTGTAGAATGGTTTTTTATTCAAGGGTAACCAGCTATGTGTACCCAAAGGCTTAATGAGAGAGAACCTTATGTAAGAAAAACATAATGGAAGCCTTAGTGGACACTTTGGCTTGAACAAGACATTAGACCTAGTGCAAAGGTTCTACTATTGGCCCAAAATTCCAAGAGATGTGAGAAGGTATGTAGAGAAATGCATTGTTTTTCAAAAGGATAAGGGAACATATTACAATTTAGGGTTATATCATGCTTTACCAATCCCTAAGAGGTCATGGGAGTGTCTAAGTATGGAGTTTATAGTTGGTTTTCCTAAGACAACTATTGGTTTTGATAGTATCTATGTGGTGGTAGATAGATTCAGAAAAATGAGCCATTTCATACCATGTAAGACCACACATGATGCCAACTATATAGCACATCTATTCTTTAAGGAAGTGGTAAGGATTCATGGCCTACCAATCAACATAGTGTCAGATAGGGATGTCAAATTCATGGGGCATTTTTGCAATACTTTGTGGAAGAGATTAGGAACCAACCTTGCTTTTGGGTCAGCCTATCATCCATAAATGGATGGAAAAATAGAGGTTGTTAATAGGGTGTTGGGAAACCTCCTAATATGTCTTACCAAGGAGTATGGACAAGTGTGGGACTAGGTGTTACCACAAGCTTAATTTTCTTATAATGATAGCATAAACAAGTCTACCGACAAGAGCCCATTTGAAGTGGTGTATGGAATGCACCCAAGAGGTGTGTGTGAGCTTAGAGAACATGGAAATTAATGGGGAGTGAGTGGACATGATGAAGACTTTTCCCAATCCATGCAAGAGGTCCATGAATAGGTTAGAAGGACATTGGTGGAGGCCAATCAAAGGTTGAAAGCTAAAGTTGATGAAAGAAGGAAGGATATTCAGTTTGAAGTGGAAGATTGGGTGATGGAACATCTAAACAAAGAAAGGCTTTAGAAAGGCATACCTAGAAATCTGGAAATGAGGATAGTTTTACCTTGTAAGGTGCTAGCCAAATATGGCTCCAATGCTTATAAAATAGGCTTGCCTAGTGAACTATATATCTCTCTGGTTTTCAATGTCCAAGAATTGATAAAATAAAAAGGACCTAATGTGAAGGATGAATAACAAAACCCAAATGTTAATGTTGATGTTAAAGACCTTAAAATACCAGATAAAGTGAAGCCTCAAGCTGATAAGATCCTATACTCAAGGGTCAAGAAATAAACTAGACATGGAGTGTACATGGAACACCTTGTGAAGTGGAAGTCTCTACATGAATCAGAGGCTCAATGGATTGAATAAAATAGCTTAAAGAAGTTAGGAATTGATGCAACACTCTTGTCTCCTAATGGGACTTAGTTTCCTTTTGTAGGGGAGTATGGTGCAGGAGCACCTAGGTTCTTGGCCAACCTAGCTACTAGACACCTAGTTTTGGCTTGTAGTGACCTTGGCCAAGTCACTGTCCTTTAAGGAATTTTGGTTTTGTGTTCTTAGTATAGTGAGTGTGTTTGAGATCCAATAAGGTTTTTAGGTAGTTGAATTAAGTTCTTGTGATGGTCTCATTAGACTAGGCAAAGACCCAAGGGATATGGCTTGTATGCCATTAGATGTTGTGAATCAGTCACATGTATGTTTTGATTGTGAAAATGAGTTAATTGAGTGAAATCAGGTTGAGAATGGGTCTTAGAAGTCCTAGGATAGTCTAGAGAGTCTTTTTAGACCTCATGGCACAACTTTGAAAGCAAATTGCAAAAGTTGTCATGACAACTTTGCAATTTTTCAAAGTTGTCATGATAGCAAATTTGTCTCAGGCCTATCCAAAGTGTGAGAGTTAGTTATAGGTCTAAAAATGACCAAGCTACATTGAATAACCCTATATATGGATTTTTTTTATCAAGACCTAAGGTTGGACATTAGTTTTTTGGTGAGTACATTTCAAATTTTCATCACTGGTGTGACTATACTCGTGTTGGTTTTGAATAAAGAGCTCGACCATCCTTAATCATGGATTGAACCAGAGAAAAGCCTTTGTATATATTGATCCTTTATGTTTTTTTAGTAGATTAGAGCTTTACTTTGGTTTATTAGTTTCTTTTAAGCATTGAAACTTAAATCCTCCTTTGAGACCAGCTTGCTAGATTGTTTAGAGTAGAGGTCATAAAAATGGCTCTAACATAGGTTTCCATGGATGGTTTTGCATGACCACCTGGAATATGTTAGAGAATTGTATATACTATGTAAATGTGTATTTATATGCTTTAGTTTTTAGGGGAAATATTTTTAAGTGCAAGCCCTAGGAGATCCATAGCTAACCCGATTAGGGAACTTGTTTTGATCTAGAAAATGGGAGAAGGCTCGGGGATTGGGAAAGCCAATCCAACTCTAGAAAAGTGTTCTATGATGATCAAAGACTCTATCCTATGAAGTAGAGCTTGTGATAAAATTTTCAAGGGGTAGAAATTTCAAACCCTCATTAAAAATTAGTGAGGCCTAATTAGGCCTAAAAACAAGGCTAAAGAATAGGAAAGGGCTGTACGGAGAGCTTGGAGACATAAGGATTTTGGAATCCTTTATATCTTCAAAAAGGGTATTAGGAAATATGATATTTTTGGCTACTTGTGTGGAAAGATAAAAAGATAAGCCCAAATTTGTGTGTTGGAAGACCTACAAGGGCCTAGTAGCCTTTTGGTCTAAGATTTGAAGATCGACTTGTAGGAGGAAGTTGTTACATGGTGGTGTTGGAAATATTCAAGAATATCCAAGTTACTGAGAGGGGAGGGGTGAATCAATAATTTCAAAACTTTTAACAAATTCAGATCTTAACCATATTTCAAATAACATTAGATTGATAATCTGACTGCATGCATGAGTAACAGAAAGAATAAAACATTCATAACACTTTGAACACAGAGATTTGGTGACCCAGAAACCTTCCAAATAGAAAGTAAAATTGGGGTGGGGATGATACCCACAAAACTTCAATACTGCAGTATAAAGTTTGTCGGTTAAGGCTTACAATGATCACTTCTAATGATCTGCCCTGTTAGGAGCAATAAGGACTACTAGGTCCACCTTGTTAGAAGATTTACAAACATACAATATAGTATGCACTTGGTTAAGAGATTTTACAAAGACTGTTAAGTCTACTCGGTTAAAGGATTTTAAGCTAATTCACCTGTTAGGATGAAACAATAGATCTCTTACTTGCAACTGTACTTGCTAATTGAGATTCTCTGATGTACTGATCACCTTCTGTGATGGATAGATCTTTTTTGCTTCTTATACTATTGTATCCCTTTATAATTCACTTATCTCTACCTTTCTCTCTTTTTCATACTTCACTACTTCACACCTTGGATATGATACAAAACATTATTTATATATCAATCCAAAACAATTACAAAATAATTACAAAGTCGGCTCTTAAACAAGCTAACACAAATATTACTGAGTCGGCCCAAATATAGTTACATGGTTATTGCAAACTAACTCAGTGACTTTCTGATACTTAGCATCCACTGTGTTACTCGGCATCATCATGCTCTCGGTAGAAGTGGAGGCTTGGTCCATACTAAGCACTCGGTTGTAGTTTCAAACTTGGTATATACTGGAGACTTGGTAGATATAGTGTCACTCGGTAGAAACTAAATTCCCTATTTACCATGTTGGCACTCGATAAACACTACTCATTTCATCACTTGGTAATGATAACTCGGTAAGCACTGCGAATCTCGGTCTGTTCGGTAAACATTGTTCTGTTTGCTCGGTAAACACTGTCTTGTCTGCTCGGTAAACATTGTCCTGTCTACTCGGTAAACACTATCCTATCTACTCAGTAAACACATAGAGTCTGAATAAGTGTTGTCACTAATGACAAACATACTTAATGCCAACAATCTCCCCCTTTGGCATTAGTGACAAAACACTTATTACCCAAAACTTATATACACAATCATGCTGATATTGGTTTTGATTTTTCAAAAAATTTATCTCTTTCATACTGCTATATATACATTTCATGTCTCCCTCATATAGTATATATACAAATATCTTATTTTACCTCATACTCATATTTCCTATTTCTCTCATATACTTTCTCCCCCTTTCATATCTCATATATCTTATATACTTTCTCCCCCTTTTTGACAATAATGCCAAAGGTGTATATACAAATATTTTACATGGAGATACCAAAATGTGAGAGAAAATCAGAATGTACCTTTCCAATTAGTGCTAGAGTTCTATCCCAATTCTCTTGCATAATCTTGCATGTATGGAGTGCAACTTGGACTTCTGCAGAGAGTTCAATCATGTGATCTGCAATTGAAAACTAATTGTCATGGATCAATGTTTTTGAGTATGCAATATGCTTTTGCATTGTATCCATGATGGGAAGGATCATGTTTTGAATATCTATTAATGTTGATCTGATCCTTGCATCTTCTTTCAATAACTCTAACTGCTTATCAGATAGGAATCTGACTATCATATGATGTGCAGAGCTTTAACTAGGTTCAAGTTACAACTTATGTGCACTGATCTTCAGATCCTCATCAATCTTATTTATTTTGTCTTTAATCTCCTTTGAGAACTTGGCAACATTACATACTTTCACAAAAAATGATGTTACCTTGGAATAGGAGGACTCAATGCTAGTCAAAACTGAAGATAACCCTGCCTGATTGATAGCTATTTGCTGAGCAATGTGCTCAAGCACTTTATTTTCAAACTTCTTCTCAGCCTTCTCAAGTAACTTATCTAATCCAAAGGAATCCTCATTGAACTTGTTTACTGCCTCTGCCAACTGCAACAAAATGTGTTGAGAAGAATCAACTTCAACACCTATTGTTTCTACCAAAATGTTCTTGGCATCCTCACTGATCTTATATTCCTTATCTCTTTCTTCTTTTAGTTTCTTTTTCTTTGATTTCTTCTGGAGGAGTTCACCAACTATTTGCATTTGGTCTGCTGTGAGGTTTGCAAAATCTAATTGCGGAATTTCTATCTCCTCATCTAAATCTATATCTTCTACTACACTCTTACTAAAAATTTTTGTACTCGGTTGAGTCTTTATACTTATTGCCTTTGTAGTAGAAATTATTGTAGACACAGTAGGACTTGTAGTGAAAATTGATAAACTTTTGACTGATGGGATGCTAAGTGGAATACTTGATAAATAAAAAATTGAAGTATTTACAACTATAGAATCTGAAGTACTTACTGCTGAAAAACTCAAAATTGAAGAAGGTACTGAAGACTGCAACTCAGTGGAAGGAGGCTGAAGCTTGGTGGATGAAGTGGTAGCCACTTTTGTCATTGATACATTGAGTTGTGCTAGTGATGATTGGACATTTGATGTATCTGAGGGAGTTGTCACAATCACACTTGAAGTTTTCTCCGGGCTAGATGTAGTAATTTTTACTGGAGAGTGAGGAAGTGAGGCAATCACCTCTGCAGCTATCCGAACTGGATCATCTTCCTCAACATTCTTCTTAGCTTCCTCGATAACTTATTCCTCTACTTCTTCTACCTCAACATTAACAATCTGAACTTATTCTTCTTCTTCTTCTTCATCACTGTCATCTTCAATATCTTTTATTATCACGGTTTCAATACTCAGTTTGTGAAGATGATAGATGTTTTTCCAAGTAAAATTTTCACTCTTCACAACCGACTCTATATCTTTGATCAAAATCAAACAACCATTGAATTTTAGTGTCATCTTGTTCTCATTTTCAATCAATGCCTTATTTATTTCATCATTTTTCAAACTTGGCATCAACTGTCTTAAGGTTTGAGCATATATGTCCTTGACAGTTTGTCTTGCATTGGATCATTTCAACTTGACTTTATCCAATAGAACACCTAGAATTTGAGAAGCCATATCATCAGGTGAGTACTTCCATTTTCCCATTTTCTCAATAAAAACATCTTCAATTTCCTGCTGCTTTGCCTCTGATCTAATTTCATATTTGAGAGATTTGAAATTTGAAATTCCAGATCCTTCTCTCAAATCCTTAATCTTTTGTTCAAATGAGGGAGGAGGCCTTTTGAGTACTATATCATCATTGACTTTACTTGCCTTGCCCCTTGATCTTTTCCTTGTGAATACTGTAGTGGATTTCTCGGATTCCTTGGTGATAGTTACCTTTCCTTTCTTCTTTAAAGGCACTTGTTCTTCTTTACTCTCATCCTTTTCTTCTTCTTCTACAATATCCTCTCCTTTTCCCTCGATTAACATTAGAGGTGTGCTAGATTGCATCTTGGCCATCCTCTTTCTACCTTTGTTAACCCCCTGTGGAAGTTTTATGCTTAGCTCAATTCTTACCTTAGCTTCATCGTATGTTCCAAAGTATGGAGCCTTTGGATCAACAGGTTGATTTACTAGGGCTTCAATTATATCCTTTGTTTCATCAATGTTTACCTCATAAGGAAGAGGTTTCAACCATACAATTAGGCCTTACTGCCTGAATGTATACTCTATCACAATCAACCATGAAACAAACATCATCTTTATAATCTTCTACCAGCTTTAGTGGAATCTGGAATCTTTTATTCATCTTTTCTTTAAAAGATTCAAAATAGTTATCCATTATGCTTACAAAATTTTCACCCATTTCTAAAATATACTCATTTATCTGATAAAGAACAGGCACATCCTTTCTCTATTTTACCGTGCCTTTTGATGGGAAAAACTTTTGAGCATAGAAAAATAAACAAACCAAGAGCGAGCCAAACTTACATGGATTGTTCTTTGAGGTTTGGATGCTCTCCATATTCTTGTTGAACTATTTCAACAATAAATCTGCAGGTCAAATGACAGATTATTCTTCACAATTTTATAAGCTAGGTCAACTGCTTCACACGGAACACTATTCTGCCGACTTGAACTGTATATCTTGTGAGCTGACATATGTGCCAAATTTTAGTTCTACATCAGTAATACTATTTATTCTCATACCTCTACTATCCCATTCGGCTAGGGTTTTCTTTTCTAGCTCTACCCGACCTAGTGTTTTTGTAGATTTAGCCTTGGCAGGCATGGGAAGACCAGTGATTCGGTGAATCATCTTCTTTGTTATTTCCACTGGTTTCTCAAGCCAAATTTTACCTTCATGCACTCGGCTTAGGATATATCTAATCCATTTTATCTAGAAACTCTGAGGCAAGTGGGTGATATGTGTCAAACCCTTATCTTCCAAATGTTTATGTTTTGGTTTGAGAACACCATCAACACACAGTTCATCACAAACAACATCTATCTCTAGGGTTCCAAGCTCTTGAATTGTACCTTTAAAATGACTGTGAATGTCATTTACAAGAAGTACCTTTGGAGGAATTTGAGATTGAGCTCCACTCAGATCTAGGGTTTTTGCAATTGTGGGCACGAGTTTGAAATCTGGTGCTTTCCATTCTCCTTGAACTAACATTTCCGAACCTTTCTTTACTTTGGTGCTGGATGATGCCATGCTAGCTCGGTAAAAAAAGAAAAATTCTTTGAAGAAATTTTTGCTGCAAAATTTTTCTTCAAATCGCTTGATCGTACTAGAAATTTCTCTGCTCAATATGTTGATATTTGCGGTGAAGAATGAACTTGATTTCATGCTTTTTGTTAAAATTTTGTCATTAATGCTCCGTAGGAATTAGGGTATAAAATTCAATAGACTGTCATCCACTATGCATTAAATGCTCAGTGAAGATTCTGCAACTCAAAGAACATACGAATTCATACTGCTCTGACCTTACTCGGTAACCAAATGAAATTAGGTTACTCCCGACCTTGCTCGGTGGTAACTGATACTGACCTTCTTGTGATCCTGCTATATCTTGCATACTGATTTGGATCTTTCTTCCTTTCAATTCAGGAATTTTTTGGAATATGTCTATGAAGATACAGTTCTAGTGCTTTCTTGGAGACTTAGTTAGAGTTGATAGAGCCACTCTCTTCATGAGTGACTTCATTATTGGACTGGTTTTCTCGGTAGGTTTAGGAATCCACTGTTGTCTCATCTACTTCCTGATGCTATTTTCTTTTGCTTTCTTTTCATCTTCAACTTTGCCTAAATTCATGTAGTTTTTAGCTATGTGACCAAGCTTAGTGCATTTATAACATCTTATGGTAGTATCCCTTTTTCTCAAGTGATGCCTTACACAATTCATGCCAATGTGCCCATATTCTCCATAGTAATGGCATCTACACCAAGTGTTGTAATCCCAACCAAACATTGCTTTCATAATTTATTCTGTTGGATTCGGTGTTTTAGTTCTGCATTCTGATGCCTTATGACCTTGTTTGTTACATTTGTGACATTTGCCTTTAAATCTTGGTTTCTCCTTGCATTCATTTGCTTTATGACCATGCTGATTGCAATTGTAGCATTTTCCATTGTTACAACATTTGTTTGAAGTATGACCAATTTTTCCATAGTGATTACAAGTGGGTTTCTGATTCTTTTGAGTACCTTGTTTGGAGGATTCACCTTCCTCTTTGTATCCAAGTCCTGCTTTTCCTTTTTGCTTATGAAGGTTTCATTCATACACCTGATTCATATCTTCTTGAGATTTCAACACTCTCTCATTGATTTGCCTTTCAGTATCTAGGTCATTCATCAATCTTAAATTGATTTGCTTTTTAGATCTCAGCTCCTCTCTTATATTTTCATTTTTTGATCTCAGAGTCAAGATTTCTTCATTTGCATTGGAAACATGATCAATAAGGTTTTCTAGCTGAAGGGTTTGATTTTGGATTTCATTTTTCTTTCCATCTATTTCATCTTTCATCTTGTTTCTTTGTTCCAAGATTTCACAAAATCTTGTTGACTGAATTTCCTATTCTCTTTTCAATTTTCTTACCTCTTCTTGTAGAGATCCACTCTTTTCTAGAAGTTCTTTGATTGCATTGTTTGCTTCATATGAGCTGCTTGAAGGGAAAAAGTCTTCAATCTTTTCTTCAACATACTGGTGGTCATTAATCTGATTTGCAAGTTCCTTCCTTTTGTTTAGGGATTGGGAAAGATGCTCTTTTGCTTCCTTGAGTTGAGTTATGGCCATTTCTAGATCTAGCTTTTCATTCTCAATTACTTTGTTAAGTTTGAATATCTCCATTGTCTTGAATCTTATCTCAAGCTATCAAACTTTATCCTGAGAACCACAAAGCTCTGATACCAATTGTTGGAAATATTCAAGACTATCTAGGTTACTGAGAGGGGAGGGTGAATCAGTAATTTCAAAACTTTTAACAAATTTAGATCTTAACCATATTTCAAATAACATTAGATTGATAATCTGACTACATGCATGAGTAACAGAAAGAATAAAACATTCATAACACTTTGAACACAAAGATTTGGTGACCCAGAAACCTTCCAAATAGAAAGTAAAACTAGGGTGGGGATGATACCCACAAAACTTCAATACTGCAGTATAAAGTTTGCCAGTTAAGGCTTACAATGATGACTTCTGATGATTTTCCCTGTTAGGAGTAATAAGGACTGCTAGGTCCACCTTGTTAGAGGATTTACAAACATATAATAAAGTATGCACTTGGTTAAGAGATTTTACAAAGACTGTTAAGTCTACCCGGTTAAAGGATTTTAAGCTGATTCACCTATTAGGATGAAACAATAGATCTCTTACTTGCAACTGTACTTGCTGATTGAGATTCTCTGATGTATTGATCACCTTCTATGATGGATAGATCTTTGTTGCTTCTTATAATGTTGTAGCCCTTTGTAATTCACTTATCTCTACCTTTCTCTCTTTTTCATACTTCGCTACTTCACACCTTGGATATGATACAAAACATTGTTTATATATCAATCCAAAACAATTACAAAATAATTACAAAGTTGGCTCTTAAACAAGCTAACACAAATATTACTAAGTCAACCCAAATATAGTTACACGGTTATAGAAAATTAACTTGGTGACTTTTTGATACTCAGCATCCACTATGTTACTCGGCATCATCATGCTCTTGATAGAAGTGGAGGCTCGGTCCATACTAAGCACTCGGTTGTAGTTTTGAACTTGGTATATACTGGAGACTCGGTAGATATAGTGTCACTCAGTAGAAACTGAATTCCCTATTTACCATGTTGGCACTCGGTAAACACTGCTCATTTCATCACTCAGTAATGATAACTCAGTAAGCACTACGAATCTCAGTCTGTTTGATAAACACTATTCTGTCTACTCGGTAAACACTGTCTTGTTTGCTCAGTAAACACTGTCATGTCTGCTCGGTAAACATTGTCTTGTCTGCTCGGTAAACACTGTCCTATCTGCTTAGTAAACACATAGAGTCTGAATAAGTGTTGTCACTAATGACAAACATACTTAATGCTAATAGGTGGAACCCCTCAAATTGACTCAAACTAAGAAAAATTGAGTCTTCTCTCATGCCTATCATAGTGAATCAAGAATTGGAGTGAAGGGATGAATTCCTTAGTTGAATTCATATGAAGAGTTGTGGAATCAAGAGTGAGTTCTAACCCTTGGTAGTGAGATCTTATGGAGTAGAGGAGATTAGGAAGAATCCATCAGTGTGAAGGGTCTAAGGAACCCTGAGATAGGTTAAGGAAAGGCCTAGGTGAGTCCTAAAGGAAGTAGGGCTAGTTTCAAGAAGATCTCCCTATCATCTACATAGGATTATTTTATGATGAACCAAGAAATCATGGCTGATCCTAAACTGAAGTGACATCTAGAGATTCTTTTCTGATCCACAATATATCCAGCCCAATTTGAATTAGTGCGTCCATGCAAGTTCAAGTCCACATCTTTATATCTCAACCCATATCTAATTGTTCCTCAAAGATATCTTAGGATATGCTTACTTGTTACTAGGTGTATTTTCTTAGGTCCACTCATGAAATGACTAAGTACGTTTACTACATAGCAAATATCAGGCATTGTATCTACTAAGTACATCAAGGACCTGATTATCTATCTGTATAGGGTAGAATTTGCAGGTTCCAAGTCATTAGCCACTTCCTTGAGTTTGAGAAAGTTTGTCTCCATTGAGGTGGACATGGTCTTGTAGTCCATCATTCTGAATCTCTTGAGAATGTCTACAGTATACATTCCTTGATTTGGAAAGATGTTATTTTCTTGTTGCCAAACTTCCAATCCAAGAAAGTGATGAAGAAGTCATAAGTCTTTCATATCAAATTCGGAAGCTAGGTCTTTTTTGCATTTGATGATGAGGTTCTCTTCTCCTGTGACTAATAAATCATCAACATAGAGAATTAGATTCAACATGTCTCCATCTAATACTTTGAAATAGAGATTTGGGTCCACATCATTTTTGGAGAAGTTAAGTTTTGATAGATAATGGTCAATCCTTTCATACCAAGCTCTAGGAGCTTTTTCGAGATCATATAATTCTTTATTTATTTTGTAGAAATGAGACTATTTATTGTGAACTATAAATCCTTCAGGTTCCTCTAGGCATACTTCTTCAATGATTCCATTCAAGAAAGCCATCTTTACATCCATCTGATGGATTTTCCAACCCTTAGATGCAACATAGCAATCATAGTTCTTATAGAGGTATACTAGGAAATTGGAGAAAATGTTTATTCATAGTTGATGCCTTCTTTTTGAGAGAAACCTCTAGCAACAAATATTGCCTTGCATTTTTCTATATACTTCCATCTTCTGCATGTTTGACTTTGAATAATCATTTGGAGGAAACCACTTATTTATTTTTAGGCCTGGATACAATATCCCATACATCATTCTCAATGATAGAATTGTATTCTTCTATCATGGGACCCTTCCAAGTAAGGTGTTGAAGAGCTTCCTCAACATTAGAAGGCTATGATTTTATTAACTCATTCATTAGTGCAACATAACTAAAAAAATTTTTAGGCCTTTCTCTTTCTCTGGAGGTACCCAAAGGAGCTGCACGTCTTCAATCATCTTCCTGGCCCATAGAGGTATTTTCTTGTTTTTTCTGATCTCTTCAGTGGTATCCATGTGATCACTGAAATCATTGTCCTTGGTGATCTCTTGTATCTCCCTCTGATTATCCAGAGAGAGATCTTCTTGACTATCATCATTCATTTCATTTTCTTCTTTGGATCTTCTCAATGCAATATCTTCCTCGAAGATCACATCTCTTCTTATTTCCATATTTCTTTGTCTTGGAATGTTAATTCTATATGCCTTGGAGGTTTCACTATATCCAACTAGAATACCTTTCTTCTCGGAAGGTTCTAATTTGGTTCTTTTCTCCTTAGGAATATGAATGTAGAATGGACATCCAAGTATCCTAAGATGGATTATTTTCAGTGTAGTTCCAGTGAATACTTATTTAAAAGTCTTATTTTATAGATGAGAATGAGGACATCTATTTTGAATATAGATGATAGTATTAGAAGCTTCTTCCTAGACATGATTTTCTAGGGTTTGGTCATGCATCATAGCTTTGGAACATTCAACAATATTTATGTTCTTTCTTTCTTTCTACAACTCCATTTTGTTGAGGGTTGTAAGGAATAGTGTACTCCCTCTTAATCCCAGTACTTGTACAAAATTTTTGGAAGGATTCTGAAGTGTATTCATTTCCATTATCTTTTCTTAGTATTTTAATACTCTTTCCAAATACATTTTCTAATAGAGCTTTAAATTCTTTAAACTTTAAGAGAGTTTATTCAAACTCTTTACACTTAAGAAAATATATCCAAGTTTTCCTAGAGTAGTCATCTACAAAGATAATGTAATACAAGAATCCTCCAATGGAGGGAACATACATAGGTCCACATACATTAGAGTGAATAAGTTCTAGTAAATTTTTAGATTTACTTTCACTATTGTGAAAAGTTCTTTTGATATTCTTCCCTAATCTACAACCTTTGCAGGTCCCTACATGTTCAGTTTTGAGTTTTGGTAGACCAATGACCATCTTCTCTAAATTGGGTAAACCATGAAAGTGGAAATGTCATAGTCTTTTATGTCAAATTTTATTCTCATAGTTGATTCATGAATTAGGGCTTGAGAAGAAGTGTATAGTTTATAAAGACTTCCTTGTCTTATAGAAATAGTGTGAGCATTTTTAATGGTAGAGTTATTGGGCCAAGCTAATACTTTTCCTTCTATAAATGTGATCTCGTATCCCTTGTCTTCAAGATCTGAGATAGAGACTAAGTTTCTTTGGATCCAGGTATAAATAGTATTCATGTGAGTTGGAGTGCGACTCTAGATTTGAGTTGAATAATATAAGACCTAATTCCTTTTACTGGATAGTCTGTATCATCTCCAATAGTTACTTCCTCATCAAAAGTTTCCTCAATAGAATCTAGGTGATTTTAGAATCCTGTTATGTTCTTGGAGGCCCCATTATCTATCACCCAGGTGTTTTTGTTGTTTGTAACTTCACTAGATAGGACAGAGTAAAATATAAGTTTCTCTAAATTTGTATCCATATTTTTAACCTCAGCAAAAGAAGCTTGGGATTTTGTTCTATCAAGGCACTTCATCTTGAGATGACCATATTTGTCACATCTAAAGCATTTTACTTTAGATAGGTCTCTCATTTTCTTTGATGAATGTTTCCCGTTGGTGTTTTTACCCCTTTTTATTTTATTAAAATTTCTTCCTCTTGTGTGAGTTTGAGTATGTAGGATTTGAATTTCATATTTTGGAGCATTTGCACCAATCCCTATGGATATCAACCTTGACTCTTCTTGAATGCAGTCTATTTTCAACCTTTCAAATTTGGGGAGTTTAGGTCAAGCACTGATGGCTTGAATAAATGATTCCCAAGAGATAGGTAGTCCATTTAGGGCTCTTATTAATAATTCCTTACTATCATAATCATGACCAATTGTAGAGAGTTGATTTCTTAAATCAGTTATTCTCATAAAGTGTGAAGTAATAGTCTCTCCTTGGTTTATCTTCATTTGACTGAGTTGATTTTTGAGAGTAAGTACTCTACTAGAGTTTTTTTATCTTGAACATTTCTTCAAGTTCTTAGAAGATGGCATATGTTGAATCTAGTCTGATAATTATAGGCACTAGATGATCCTTCACTCCATCTACTAGAAATTTTATTGCTTTTATATTATTCTTTTCCCATTGAATCTTTTCATCTTGCTCATTTTGTTCAGGTTCCTTTTCTTTCACCACTGTAATTAATTCGTTCTCTTTAAATGTTAGTAACATTCAAAATTTCCAAGCTATGAAATTTGAGGTGCCTTCAAGTCTATCCTCAAGTCTAACTTCGTTCACCATTTTGATGAATCTAATAATCTTATCACAAAGTATGTATATAGTTTGATAGATTAATATAAGAATCTGATTTGGATCTTTTATTCCAAACTTGGCTTTGATACCAAGGTGGTCCCACAATAGTGTGTCCCACTTTTTTAGACATGCTAATTTTGCTGAAATAACACATTTTTAATAAAATGTGATGATTTAAGCCTGGAGAGGTTCCATTTGAAATAATTAATTCAAAATGGTTAGCTCAAAGCCTCTTAGAAAAAGAAATATTGATATAACATCTATACTTCTCATTCATACCAACAATGGAGTCTCCTTCGCACCTATTAAAATGCTGACAAAAAATCAGTTCGACTTTATGTTTTGGCTGATGAAATGAATCCATTTGAAAAAACCATCTATGTAGTATGATGCTATATGGAACAATCTTTCTAATGAATATAATTTTAATACATATTAAGTTCATTATCACTTCTAAATATTACTTTAACTAAACATAGGTTGTTTGGTCATTCAACAACCTGTCTCTTCAAGACTTTCAAAAAAATAGTTAATTACTAAAAAAAAATTATGAAAAATATGTAGGAAAAGAGTATTTGTGTTACCTTTCTATAAAAAAATAAAAAAAATGAATTTCGATATACATAGATCAAGTTAGAGTGATCCAAGTGACCTTATGTCTAAATTACAGTTATTGTCACTTTAGAACTTAATAAACTATGAAATATTGACCCAAAATGAATGAAACCAATTGAATCATTTAGATATTGAAGTTACAAATATAATATCAAAAGAATTACATCATTATCATATTTTAAAAAAAAGTTATGTTGATCCAAGTGACAGTAACTCCTTAAAAACATAGTTTTTCACACAAACCACTTTTTGAAGGAGAAGGAAAAATGAATTTTAATTTTTAAAAAAAAATATATTAACAAACTAAAAAGAAAATTCTAAAAGACTCTAGTTTACATCATCTTCAAATTCCTAATATTTTTACGGCAACATGTGTTCGAAAGTGAAGTTTTTTCTCAGAATGTTGATCTCTATGTCAAAGTTGGCCAAAAAGTGGGACACACTATTGTGGGACCACCTACCATGTTAAAATATTTAAGATTAGAGGTGATGTATATTAATTCTATTTTATATCTAGTTGTGTACTTGAAGTATATATTATTCTATATATAAATCTGCACTTGGAAGAACACTACCTTTTTATTTCTATGTCTTCCAAATATAGATTTTTCTAAATATAAATATCAAAATAGGAGAACATGTCTCATGGAGAGACATTCCTCTATGAATGTAGAGACATGTCTCTATATGAGACATGTCATTTAACTGCTACATAAGATACTGTTTCATAACACATATTAATGGAGTTGTTTATACGAAGGTTATTCTAGAGTATGTTTTGGTTACGATACATAATATGTATCGTAACACATATATATATGTGTTATGTTGCTTAAACTCTTATATAAGCTGCATATAAGTATCGTGATCTTAAATGATATATTTCGATCGATAACTAAAATAATAATTTATGTATTATGTATTATGTATTATTATTATTATTATCATATATATATATAATTAGGATATATATAAATCAATTATATATATACAATAAATATATTTAATCATTTTTTAGAGATGATTCCAATTGATCAATTTACTGATCAACACTATAACATTAATAGATGGCATGGAAGACTAATATCTCTATGTATTAGACATAGAATTTAGTGTTTTGGAGGTTGTATGTAGTAATAGGTGGATGGTATGGATAAATGAGAGCTTGAAGGAAATTTTTGGATGTTAATTGGACTCAAAAAAAGGTTATACATTAGTTAAAAAGTCTTTTGTGCAAAGATAAACATTCATCTTTTGACTGTCCAAGGAAAGAATGAAGTTATAGTCACTGTAGTAGTCATAAGAACAAGTTGTCAACCCTATAAAATACATTGATCTAATGTTGCATGCATATGTATTGAGTCCATAGAAGATTTTGGATCCTTATAAACTTAAGGATATCAAAAAATACCTTTATTTTGTATTGGATATAGGCTAGTATCAATGACTGTCCAATTCACTGCTAAATCATAGTCATAGGGATAGTGAAAAAAAATCAATCTAGTCTTTGTTTTGGTTGTAGTTCTCCAATTTTTTCATATGGTGGATATCTATGGTAGGTTAGGATCCTTTGAAATCAAAAGGAATCAATCTTAGAACCCTCTTTTATGTATTTCACTTTAGCATGATTTGACTATCCTAAATTAGATTCATAGTCACAGTCTGAGTTGTAGCTAATCACTGTTTCAAAGGTGTTGAGTTTATGGTTATTTAAGCATGTCAAAATAGGTTCATATGTTCCATTCTTGGTGGATTATGAGGAAAGGTTTGTCTTTGTAACTTTATTACATCAAAGGTCTCATCATGCCCACAGTCCCATGTCAGGACAATCATGTGGAAATAAAGGAAAGTTGCATGTTTAGATTTTCTCAAAGCCCCTATTGCTTGCATTATAGTTTAGGTCTATTATCTTAGATCTTAAAGACCTTGAGATGATGTTTGTTACTCCAAAATAGTGGGAGAGGAAGTGGATTAAGTGACTGCCCTAACAAACCTTAAATCTATCCTAAGAATAGTCCAAAATCTTGATGAAAGATAGTGCATGAGGTTAGTGTATTGTAAATACATATTGAATTTTATATCATTGAATGTATGGATTTTGTATCATACCATTCATGACGTAATAAAGAGAAAAAAGTATTAATTATGAATCTTTGAATCCATATTTCATATTTCATAATTCATAATTCATAATTCATAATTCATATTTCATATTTCATATTTCATGTTAATGTTAGCTGAATTAAAACTTGGTCTATAGATGGCTATCCTTTGTTGCAAAATGAGGAGTGATACTACCTTTCTAAAGGTGGGAATGAACAGCACCAAAGAGCTTCTATCACTAATTGAGCTACTAGTGTATGGTAACTATTTATCATCATCATCATCATCATCATCTGACATAGGCTCCCATGACATATTGAATAGATGTATCTGCAATCCAATGTTCATCAATCCTAGGTTTTCTACATCTTCCTCTATATATTGAATAGATGTAGTTGCACCATGTTCATCAAGAATATTCCTTGAAACATGTTAATCTCTCCACTTGTAACCTATATGCCAATTGCCCAAAAATTAGAACGTGCCTTACTTGCAAGTTGCAACATTGGCTATCTTCAAACCATTTGTCATGGCCTCAAACTATTTATGCCATTAGATCTGATTAGTTGGGTAAACCCCATGAACAACCTCATTTAACCCACATAGTTTCTCTAATGCTTGTGATCATACTAGACCGAAGTGTCCCTAAAGTGCACTAAACACCATTGGGCAGTGATATTTTGAGGCCCATATCACAAAGATCATGCAATGTATCAAAAAAAGGTTAGGTGGTACAAGATCATGTTACAAAGGCCTACAATAACCTATCTCAATTTTGAGAGATTCAAATTCATTTTAATTTGGCAACACAATTCTAGTTTATGTCAAAAATTACAAACTGGATCAGTTAAAACAAGAAACACTATGTATCTTTGAAACCATTCATTGTGGCCTAAAAATATCTATGCCATTAGCTCTGGTTGGCTAGATAAACCCTAGAGACAACCTTGTTTCATCCATGGAGTCACTTGAATGTTTGTGACCATGTTAGACTGAAGTGTCCCTAAGGTGCACTAAGCACTGTTGGGCAATGATTGTTTGAGGCCTATATCTCAGATCTCATGTGAGGTATCGGTGAAACTTTAGGTACTACAAGACCATGTTATGGAGGCTTGAAATAATATATCTTAGTTTTGGTAGATTCAATTTTTTTTATTTGGCAATGGAATCTTAGTTTATGTCAAAACTTGCAATGTGGATCAGTTGAAATGAGAACACCACGTATCTTTCAAACTGTTCATCATGGCCTCAAAATGTCTATTCCATTAGCTCTGGTTGGCTCAATAAACCCTAGTGAAAACCTTGTTTTACCCACGGAGTCTCTTGAATGTTCACGACCATGCCAAACCAAAGTGTCCCTAAGGTGCACTAAGAACCATTGGGAAATGAACTTCTGAGGCCCATATTTTTGAGCTTTTGGGAGGTATCAAAAAGATGTTAGGTGCTACAAGACCATTTTACAAATGCCTATAATAAACTATCTCAGTTTTAAGAGATTCAACTTCATTTTAATTTGGCAATGCAATCTTGATTTATGTCAAAACTTGTAATGTGTCATAGTTAAAATAAGAAACAATATGTATCTTTCAAACCATTCATTATGGCCTTGAACTATCTATGCCATTATCTTTAGTTGGATGGGTAAATTCCAGTGACAACCTTGTTTCACTCGAAGAGTCCCTTGAACATTCACGACCATGCCAGACTAAAGTGTCCCTAAGGTGCACTAAGAACCATTGGGAAATGATATTTTGAGGCCTATAGAGCTTGTGCAAGGTATTGAAAACCCATTACATGCTAATGGACTATGTTATGGGTATTGGAGATTTGCCAGCAGGCCACTACTAACTATATGTTTGTCATTGATGAAAACATATGGAAAGTAGCATGCGTGGAAGTCCTATGCAGTAATCTTTCAGTATATGTAGCATGGACATGATATCAGCATGGGTGCAGAAGTTAACTGTTAGTAAAGATAGTTATATAGTAGCTTATGTCAACAGTGTTCCTGGCAGAGTAACAGGCAATGTTTTGTGTATGGTTGTCTGTGTTAATCTCTATTGAGCATTCAGGGTTGTCATTAGTATCAAAGGATGTTAAACAAGTCGGTCGGTCACTTATATTAAGACAGTCAGTAACTAGAACCAAGACAGAGTAGTCAGTAAAACCCTTTGCACCAAGCATCACACAGTTAACTGAGCACCAACATCACCAACACTGATGGTCAGTAAACACCGAGCAGATTATATAGTGTTTACCAATGATCACAGAAAACAAGATAGTAATAAAAAATGGAACATTATTCTATGCAGATGGTTACAACAGATCGTAAAATGGTTTACCAAGATCGAGGAGAATTTATTGTAAAGGATATTCATTAAATGTAATGATTATCTTATTTGTAATAGCTGATCTAGGTTATTTTGCACCATAGATCTTAGGGTTATGATTATTTCTTGTAACCTAATTTTTGCTTAAGTAGCAAAATAGAACACTATATATTGTATTTGTTCGCACCATTTTTATGGGGTTGTTGAACTGAGATATATAAATCAAGGAGCACTTTAAGTCATTGCCTAACTTCAAGACAATCAGTTTACCGAGTAGAATAGAACATAGAGGATATCAGTTTGAGCAGAATCAGTCAAGGCTATTGAGTAGAATAGAGAAGAGAATCATTACAGATAAGGTGATATTTTGATGAGCACTTATAGATCTATATCAAACAATCAACTTGTCAACTAGCAGATATTTACCTATTACTTTTTGACAATTGTGAGAGTTTGGTATAAATCTCTTAACCAAGTAGACTTAACAGTCTTTGTATAAATCTCTTAATCGACTACACACTTCATTTAGTGTTGTTAAATCCTATAACTAGGTAGATCTACTTGATCTAATATGTTACTCCTAACAAGGTAAGATCACCAGAAGTGATCAAAACTTGTAGCCTTAACAAGCAAACATTTTTTATCTGCAGTAGTGAAGAATTTTTGGGTGTCATCCCCACCGTAATTTTTACCTTCTAACAAGGGTTTCTGCGTTACAAAAATACTTATGTTATGTGATTGTCATATTGATTTCATGTTGTTTACTTTCTGAAGTTAACTAGATTATTGATTTATGCAATTATGTTCAAGTTATTTTGATGAGTTATTACAGTATTCAGTTATAGATTAGAAAGGTGTTACAAGTTAAGTTTTTGAGGGCACTGATTCACCCCTCCCCTCTCAGTAACTATCTCTCCTAATTCCAACAATTGGTATCAGAGCTTAGTTCTCTTATTGAACAGTCTAACCACTGAAGGGTAAAGATCTAAGTCATGGAGAGATACAAGCTTGACAAGACTATTGAGAATCAAAAGATACAAATGCAGATGTTTATGGAATAGTATAAATAGGCCAAGGAAGAACTAAAGAAATTACTGGTTGAAAGGAAGAATCTTGCAATTCAGCTGACTGAAATCAGTTATCATGAAGAACCTATTGATGACATATTTGATCATATTGGATCAAGCTCTGGAAGCATCTTTGATGGATCCGAAAGCATAATCTTTGAATTATCTAAAAAAAATGAGCATCTATTTGAGCAAGTGAAAGCACTTCAAATCGGTCATGAATCTCAAATGGTGAGAATGGTGGAAATCATGAACAAAGGTAGACAAGCTGAACAAGATTAGAATCTAGCTATTGAAGACTGAAGACTGATGACAGAACAACTTCAAGCAAAAGAAAGTGAAATACAAAGACTCATTGATCGTCACTTCCAAGTATCAAATCAGATGATGACAGTTGATCAAGAAATGAACCAAGTAAATGGAGAATTATCAAGAAGACTTGAAGATGTTGTAATACTCAGAGAAGATAATGAAAAATTGAGAAATGAAATAAAGACACAAAAGCAACATAATGAAATGATGAAGATAGCTGAGGATAGTTCTAAAAAGATTGATGATTTTCTGACTAATCAGAGGAGATTCAGAAGCAGAGCCGGTATAGGCTACACTGGTGAAGGAGAATCATCACAACAAGCTAAAGAAGTCAACAACAATCAAAGTAAAAAACCTAAAGTGTTGACATGCTATCACTATGGAAAACTAGGACATACATCTAATGTGTGCAGAAGCGAAGCACAAGGTAAACCTCATGTTATTCCTAAATTCAATGGATATTGCTATTACTGTGGTAAGTTTGGACATCCAGCTTATGAATGCAAAGCTAAGAAGAATGACATTGCTAATAATACTACTAAGGAGAAAGTATGCTATACTTGTAATAAGCATGGACACACTGCAAGGGAGTGCAAGGCAAAAATGAAACAAGTCTGGACACCTAAAGAGAAACTACACCGAAAGCCATATCAACCGAAGAGACAAGGTAACTCATATGTTTGGGATTATAATACATGGACTAGTTGTACTGCATGTGGTCGGTATGGACATATTGCAGCAAAATATTTTAGAAAGAGTCAGATTGGACAATCAAGAAATTGGACAAATGCAGGAATGGCATGTTTGCACTGTCACAAGGTCAGTCATGTAAGCAAGAACTATAGAGACTGAGCACCAGATGAAAAACACATATTTGAAAGTGGATATAACATTGCAAAAATTATGAAGTTAAGGAATACAATGTGGAAGAAGGCATCTAATGAGAATGTTGAGTCAAGTAACGTTGTCGGTGAAACCTCATCCACTAGATTGGGTGACATCAGTACCTCCACTTAAGATGACAAAGGTATGTATGGAACTAACATTTTTAAATGATCATATTTTACATACAGTTCCTTATATATGATGTACACATACCAAATCTGCATGAATAAAGATGCACTATGGTTTATGTGTTATAAATTTACTAATGTCACATAGTCGGTAAAAGAAGAAATGTGAGTTGGTTACCCGTTGATAATCACTATACAAGGTTAACCGAAAATAGTGCAAACTGATGAAGGAATTATATGTTAACTGAGAAAAACAAATTAATAGAGATTATCGAGCTGATAGTTGTTCCATATCAAAAGTTAGGTCATGCATTTAATGCATCAAAGTTTGAGCGGGAATATCGAAAAGTCTTTAAATACGCGGAAACAGAGTTCATTGTTACATTGTGATTTTGAAGAAAGGAGATTTTGTAGAGAAGAGTTCAAGCTAAAGATTTTCAAAATAGATTCAAGGCTACTGTAGATGGAACCAATGACAATTCTTCAATGATAATGAGTAAGTCCATTTGCCTACCGAATACTGGTTATCTATTATTTGCTGAAACCCTAGAAATAATTTATGGCATCAACATCGATGAAAATAAAATCAAAGAACATTGAGGAGGAAGTAGAACTTATTGTTAGGGCACATTTCACTGAGGAGAAATTCAAACCTCATCCCATGGTTGCAGCACAAATAGATGATATGGGCTCATTTTCTAGTATTTCGGATAGGGTTTTGTTGACAGAAGATGTTAGGTCCTACATTCAATGCAAGATTAGTGAAGTATGCGATTTCAAGACTATTGATGCTTTTTAGCAAATTTGTGGACCGGATCGAAAGATTAAACCTGAGTATAAAAATATTGAAGAATCAAGGTTACGATGTTTTACATACTTCCCGCAATCATTTCACAATCACTGGATAAGAATTGTGTTGAGCAGATTTCATGATGGTAAATTTTGGCTAGATAAACCTGTTGAGGTCACAAAGAAGATTATCAGTAGGGTTACTGGGTACCCTACAACTGACAAAGCCAAAGCCTTTCAAATTTCATCTCATCCCGACCTAGAAAATAACATTGGAGCTCAATGGGATGGTAGGGCATTGAAGATACCAACTATCAAAGATCCAGCAGTAAAATTCATAGCTCATGTCATCGGGTACAAGATATTTCAATCCAGCAGACCCAATAGTGTACCCTGTAGCACTGTGGACATGGCTTACAAAATTGTGAAGAAAGATCACCAGGTTGATCTTGTAGAACTGCTACTACACCAACTACATGATAATATGAAGAAAAATAAAGGCAAAGAAGTCCAATACATGTAAGTATAGATTGCTACCTGTATGTACATTTCTCTATCTACAAAAATATGTACCAAGTATTGGTAAAGTGAATTGGCAAATGGACAAACTGATAACTGCTCAAATCGGTGAAATGATGACAAGTCTAGGAGACAATCTGAATAAGGAGTTCAATGCATACTTCAAGGAATTTCAATCAAAGATGCAATAAAGGAGTAGAATTCTGAAGGAATTAGTAAGAAAATTTGAAGATGACATATGTTTTGTGGTAAGCACAGACCACTCAATGATAAAGGTAGTAGAACTGAGAACAAAATGGCTAGCACCGATGGGTTATGAAATAAATCATGATTTCACTTTGAAATCTATCAATGCATTGCCGGCATTACCAATAGACATCACTGCCAGTAGGTTTGGAGTATATGAAGAAGCTAAGTCTAGAATCACAATAGACATAGAGATTGGAAAAATGTCAAGAAGAGCAAAGAAAATGAAAAAGGATCTCTCAGCAAAATATAGAAATGCATCTAACTCACCTAAGGAGTCACTAGTTAAAGAAGCAACCAAAGGTCAGTTAGAGTTGGCTAACAAGCCGTATGATAGTGAGGAAACTAAGTCAGACAAAGAAAAGGATCACACAACGGTTCCTCCCACCAATGATGAACAAGATATACAACCATAAGAACCTGAAAGGATGAAGACCTATTCATCAACTACAGTACAATCCATTGAACAAGAAGAAGCTGTAAAAGTTGCAAAAAGAAGGGCAGCTACACTGACGAAGAAATACATAAAGAGAAAGACCAAGAATGTAGCTGAGACACGAAAGAAAAAGAGGAAATATATAAGAAATAAGGAAGATCTAGAGGATACTAAACATGAAAATGATCCTGATCAATTCAAATTAGTTTGTAACAAGGATAGTACTATAGAAGAAATAATTAAAGATATTATTGAGAATGGAAATCTTAATGATCCAGGCATAGACAAATTTGACAAAATGTCAATTGAGGACAAGACAAAGATAGAACATGCTATTGTTCAAATGATGATTAAATTCAAGAGAGTACCAATGAAATTTGCATGTCAATTGCCAAAAGAACTTGATGAAAAAATAAGTGAGAGATGGGCTATTGCACTAGAAATAAAGAAAAGAAAAAGAGAATGGTCACTAAGCCATGTAACCACACACTTTAGCTATGCTGTGGTAAGTGAATACATGACAAGGTATCAACCTAGATTTTTAGTCAAGAATAGAGCTATGTAGATCATGGATGAGAATGTAGATGATATGGATGTCATATGTGATTCTTTATGGACATCAATTCTGAAAGCAGAAGAGAAAGCTGAATAGGAAGCATTCTTGAAACTGTCTAAAAAGAGACACAGTTCAAAAGGTAAAAGTATTTTCATTGATGATAGTAAATGAAAGAAAATAGGGGACACTGGTATATTAGTTACTGAGGTAATTGATATCACCAAGAAAAAGGAAGAAATAATAATTTCACAGGATGCACCGGATCAAGTAAAGATCCACTTGCAAAAGAAAACTAATGATGATCCACTCATTAAGGACATCACTAATGGTGATCCTGATGATGAGGATGATGAAGATGTGATAATAGCACCGTAAAAAGATGAAGCATTAAACACTGATAGTGTGCTCACATCTCTATTGGGAGAGCTACTTGTACTTACAGAGGTAGTTGAAATTATTTCACAAGTACAACCCGATGTGTCTCATCCTGAGCCAAAGAAAGATACAACTGAGATTCAAGCACCCGAGCAACCTGTAGATACAAATGAGCCTATCAAACTAGAGGCACAATCTATAGAAACAAAGGAACCAAAAGAAAAAAAGTCAATCAAGGTGAACCCATAGGACACTACAACCGAGACTCCCACACAATCTACCAAGGAGCCAAAGAAGGATGATACAATGTCAATTGGGAAAGATACTCCGAGGATTGGAGAAAAAGCTATTGTCATAAGTGAGAAGAAGTCACATCTTGCCCAAAAGAAGAAGAAGAAGAAAGCCAAAGAGCCGGTCACCATTGATGAAGTTATAATTATACCAGAATGTGACTCAAGGACCCTAAGCCCCGAAGACCTAAGTAAGTATGGGTAGTTATGTTCAAGGAAAGTGGCACAAGAGAAGTTAAGGAAAGAACACAAACATAAAGAAGTGTTAAATGATGTGAGGGATATTCTGTAACAGATTGTACTAGAAAAAAATATTGATGAGAATACTCCCATCCTAGATCAACTTGCCACACTCACCAACAAGATCAATGTCTCGAACATAGATGCAGACAAAAGAATAGAAGAAAGGGCAGAGTCAAAGATTCAGAACAAATTGGCAGAAAGGATTACTATCGAAGTAGCACTAAACAAGGTAAAATTATCTAAGGTCATTACGGAGGTAAAATCTATCACCCAGATAATCTATCAATTTCTCATCAAGCTTTGTTCTTCAGACACTTTCACTGTAGAAGTCAGTGAAAAGATAAAAAGTTTAGAAGCAGAGATAAATTCAAGTACACAAGTAGCTATCATCGAGCCAATTGCTTTATTAAAGCATATTAACCGAGTTTGGGAACTCTGGTGGCTGACAACAGACTTAAGGAGACAAGCCAAGCACATCACTGATCAGGTTACAGAGTTACATAAAGAACTCATTCCTTACCTGAAGATTTTTGAAACACACATTGTCAAAGTTGAGCAACTTGTTGCATCACCTAAGATTTTGGTGTTGGATAATATCTTTGACATGCATGCACAAGTCGTTCTTGAGCATATTGCTCTTACCAACTTGAAAGAGGAGTGGGACAACCTCTTGGAGTTTGTGAAGAAAACCCATCCACACATTTTTGACAAGATGTAAGTCTACATTATATTTTTTGTATTTGGCATTATTATCAAAAAGGGGGAAATCATGTATATGCCAAATAAGTATATTACATATTATCAGGAGCATGCACCGAGGGGGAGTACTTTGTACTTAGAAATTTTTGTTGTGGATATGTATATGGCAGAGACATAAGGAATATATAGAAATATTTTATGTATATACATTTTGAAATTTTGATACTAATGCCAAAGGGGGATATTGTTAATCTCTATTGAGCATTTAGGGTTGTCATTAGTATCAAAGGATGTTAAACAGGTCGATCAATCACTTATATTGAGATAGTCAGTAACTAGAACCAAGATAGAGTAGTCAGTAAAACCCTTTGCACCAAGCATCACACAGTTAATTGAGCACCAGCATCACTGACACCGATGGTTAGTAAACATTGAGCATCATAGCATACACTGAGCAAATTATATAGTGTTTACCAATTATCACAGAAAACAACATAGTAATAAGAAATGACACATTATTCTATGCAGACGGTTACAACAGATCGTAAAATAGTTTACCAAGATTGAGGAGCATTTATTGTAAAAGATATTCATTAAATGAAATGATTATCTTATTTGTAATAGCTGATCTAGGTTATTTTGCACCATAGATCTTAGGGTTATGATTATTTCTTGTAACCTAATTTTTGCTTAAGCAGCAAAACATAACACTATATATTGTATTTGTTCACACCATTTTTATGGGGTTGTTGAACTGAGATATATAAATCAAGGAGCACTTGAAGTCATTGCCTAACTTCAAGACAATCAATTTACCGAGTAGAACATAACACATAGGATATCAGTTTAAGCAGAATCAGTCAAGGCTATCGAGCAGAATAGAGAAGAGAATCATTACCGATAAGGTGATATTTTGATGAGCACTTATAGATCTGTATCAAACAATTGAGTTGTCAACTAGCAGATATTTACCTATTACTTTCTAACAATTGTGATAGAGTTTGGTATAAATCTCTTAATCGAGTAGACTTAACAGTCTCTGTATAAATCTCTTAACCGAGTATACACTTCATTTAGTGTTGTTAAATCCTATAACTAGGTAGATCTACTTGATCTAATATGTTACTCCTAATAGGGTAAGATCACTAGAAGTGATCAAAACTTGTAGCCTTAACAGGCAAACCTTTTCTATCTGCAGTAGTGAAGAATTTGTGGGTGTCATCCCCACCACAGTTTTTACCTTCTAACAAGGGTTTTTGCGTTACCAAAATACTTGTGTTATCCGATTGTCATATTGATTTCATGTTGTTTACTTTCTAAAGTTAACTAGATGATTGATTTATGCAATTATGTTCAAGTTATTTTGATGAGTTATTACAGTATTCAGTTATAGATTAGAAAGGTGTTACAAGTAAAGTTTTTGAGGGCACTGATTCACCCCTCCCCTCTCAGTAACTATCTCTCCTAATTCCAATAGTCTGTACAATTATCATGGAGCCTTGTGTGCTTGGATATATGTTGAAGACATGTTAGTGATGTTTCAGTCATGGACACATAGTCTGTTGATCAGTAGAAGTGAAGTTATGTAGTCGCTATTCACCAGTAGCAGTTTCCTATGTTTGTTCAGAAGAGCCGACATAGATTTTATTGGTTCTGGAATTGTGCCTATCATGTCGGTATATGCCCTTGGATTTAAGCTTAGAGGAGAGTTATTGATGTTTGGTTAAGAATGCATGAAGTAATTCAGCTTGAGGAGAAAGATCCAATTATTTTGGTAGAGCCGACAGTGTGTAGCGTGCGTCTACAATTATCTTATTGGAGAGGTCCAAGAATGTGTTGTGTGCTTAGTAGAGCCAACTGAATTATTATTGGATTTTTTTATGGCTTCTCTAATATGATTTCAAGGTGGTTCTAATAGGTCGACTTGATTATATCATTTAGAAGAAAGATATTTATAGGCATTCATTTGTGATTGCTTCATGGTTGATTAAGAAGAGCAGAGCAGAGTGTACAAAGTGTTGATCCATCAGAAGAAGGTCTATGTGACCAAGTAAAGTATTTGTGCTATTCATTGGAACTAATCCAGACAACAGGTCAAAGCACAGTTCACCAAGATCTAGATATAGTGTGTATCTGTTATTTAGAAGGTTGTAGCCTTCACCCATTTGAGCATTGAGCTCTCAGATAGTGTGTCCTCTCCCCTAACAAGGACAATTGTAAAAGGCTCCTAACAAGGTCTGACCCTTGACTAGGTCTACTGTACTAAATATATTGTAAAGCAACTCCTAACAGGGTTAAGGATCTTCTAACAAGGATCATAATACACTGGTGTAGAATATTAGTGAGTGTCAATTCCCACCAGGTTTTTTACTTATTTGGGTTTCCCCATAACATAAATATTGTGTTGTGTTCAAGTGTTCTTTCATTGTGTTTATGCTTTATGTTTAAGTATACTTAATTGGATAAAGAATTGAAACTTGTAGATAACTGAATCACCCCCCCCCCCCCCTCTTAGTTATCTCTTGGGACTATTCCTAAAAATGGGGGCCTACGATAAGCTATATCAATTTTGGGAGATTTAAATTCATTTTAGTTTGGCAACACAATCTCAGTTTATGTCAAAACTTACAATGTGGCTCAGTTGAAATGAGCAACACTGTGTATCTTTCAAACTATTTTTCATGGCCTTGAACCATCTATGCCATTAGCTTTGGTTGGCTACGTAAATACTAGTGAAAATCTTATTTCACCCATGGATTCGCTCAGACAATTGTGACCATGTCAGACCAAAGTGTCCTTAAGGTGCACTAGGCACCATTGGACAATGATCTTTCAAGGCTTGTATCTCAAAGCTTGTGTGAGGTATCAACAAACCATAAGGTGTTACAAGAATATGTTACAGAGGCCTACAATAACCTATCATTCCTAATACATGTTCCAACAACATGGCTCTTCAATTTTATTATATTAAGTAATCATTTAAAAGTATACGCCATATGAGTTGCATGTAATGAAAAAATTGGATCATATTTAAATTGTAAGTATATACATTTCAAAGTATCAAGACATACAAAAAATGAACAAGTTGGATCACATTTAAATTGTAAAT
Source organism: Chamaecyparis obtusa (assembly GCA_027943335.1). NCBI lineage: Eukaryota > Viridiplantae > Streptophyta > Pinopsida > Cupressales > Cupressaceae > Chamaecyparis > Chamaecyparis obtusa. The sequence continues at coordinate 994,531 of BSBK01001723.1, forward strand.
ATGTAGATTTCAAAGTATCAATACATACACACAATGAACATGTTCAATTACATTTCAATTGCAATTAACTAAGTTTCAAGAAGTACAAAGATATGTACACAATCAACAAATTGGATTGAATATCAAGTTTCCTATATATATAAATGAACAATAATTGTGTACATATCCAAAAATAGAATAGATGCCAGATCAATAATAGAGTTACAAAAATATGGCATGTCCCATGTTAAGGTTGATATATACAATATAAATGTCAAATATATACAAAAATCAGTCCTCCAATGACCACAACTAGAACTATATGTCTCTATCAATATCTATGCCTATGTTGGATCATCAAAATCAAGCCTCTTCAAAGAAGTGTGTGGATCTCTATGTGTTTGCACAAGAACAATTCAAATACTAAATCAAATATCTTTTCTCAAAATAACATCAAAATAACTAGATAATGGACTGTAATTTGTCAGCAGTTGAATTATTGATTATGTCATCTCTTTCTTCTACACTTGGGATGTGTAGTAAAGGTGATGAGCTCCTTCATGGGAAAACATGACACCTTATGAGGAAAGGTAGAGGATCCATAGAAAGTCATGAAGGGGGTTGTAACAAGTTTTTTTTTTTTTAATACAAGTTAATAACATTTATGTCAAGAAACACTAAAAAACTAAAATTACAAGGACAAAAAAAATGCATACCAAAGCCTCAGATGCATCTTCTATGCTCATAGGAGGCACGACCAATGATGAATCTGTTAGTGCTCAAATCTATAGATGATTTATGATCTAACAAAACCATAACTCCAATTATCCCAATAGATGCATCTAACAAAATGCAAGCACTAAGGTATTAAGGTTGTAGAACCTTCTTCACTTTGAGTATAAACTCAGGCAAGTTTACCTTCTTATAAGCTTCTTCAAAGCATCAGAATGGAAATTTATGCACTTGTCATAAATATGTCAATTCAAGGACAAGAAACAAAAGTAAATTGAAATAGTTTATCAATATTTTATGGTGGCAATAGATGCAAATATATCTTAAACCAGTGCCTTATCTATTTGGGCATCAGAGTCAAACCCTACCTCCACACAATTCTATCAAGAAAAATATACTAAGCCCAAATGAAATGCCTAGCATCCCATTCTTTTAATTCCTACATCTACTATCAAATTCATACATGGACAATTAATTCATAGAGACCTCCCTTAAGATTTTACTCTTTCCTTGAAAGAACTTAAGTTTAACCCCTACATTCACTTTGTGAACAATGCATTGAAAAGCCTTAAAATTTAATGCATAAGAAAACTAAAGTGTCCATACACAAAGACAAAAAATAGTAACAATAGAGTTCCAATATCTTTGTATTAACATTCAAAATATGTCAGTACAGTATCACCATGACTACAGAGAAATAAGGTTCTATATCTCAGAACTTTTACAAAATGTATTAACCACCCCTTGAAAATAGTAAAAACTTGATATATATACCCAAAACCATCTTGAAATCCTCAAAAGGATGCAACAAGCTTCAGATGGCTATGTAAACAACTTGCACAAAAGACAAACAGTATAAATCAAAAGATTGTGACTATAACAACAGAAAGCAGTTCTCAACTACTTAACAATTTTACAAGCGACACCTTTGTCTAAAGATATTTTAGAGTAGTTACATAATTTGTTGCATGAATGATGACCACCATATGGCTAACCTACATCATCCCTTGTTTAAAACATGCTCTCCCTCAAATTCTAGATCAAGTGCCATTTGTACTCTATTCTTCTTCCTCTTCTGTCATTTGGGCAGCTAGCTTCTTCTTTTTCTTTTTTGTCAGTTTGTCCCATGCTACCACATCATCATCAAATGGCCAATTGTAAGCTTGCAACTCCTATAGTGATTTGATCCACTGATCCCACATGGAATCAGTTACACTTTTAGCCTCTGCTACAAACCGTATGCAATCACTTTCAATTTTAAATAAGCTCTCAATTATACTATTGCATCTTTCTAAATCCAAAGCATTGTCACTGTTAAGGAAAGCATCCTTCTTAATTATCATTTGATCCATTGATGCTTTCCACTCATCTATACTGACAATACCCCCACCATTATCAAATATTGGGGGCAAGTACTTACTACTATTCCCATCAAACATAGCAAGCTTGGATGCTATCTGGTTAGACTTACCTTTAAAGAACTTTGATACAACACTTACTAAACCAATCTTTTCAAAAACCTTAGTCACTATCTTAGGAATATCAGACCTATATTCCTGCAAATCATCAAGCTTATCAAACAGTGAGCTCCTCCTGACCATGCACTAAAGAGTGGCTCCAAAGTAGTAAAAAACTCATTCACTTTTCCACTAGCCTGGTGTAATAGATTGACTGATTGATGGACTGATTCCATCTTGTCCTTTATTTTGTCCTACCTATATTGCACAGTCCTTGCTATAGTATCCAAGGATGCATCTAGTCTTATTTTTTCTAAGTCTTCAGCAGGCTTATCAAGACCCTCTGTATCTGTTTGAATAGGGACCTCAATCTTCAAAGGAGGGGGAAGAACTACCTTTGAGGCTTCTTCAAGCCTAACCTTCAATTCAACCAACTCATCTTCTAATTGCTTGATCTTCATCATTTTCAAATCCCTATCTTTGGCCATTACATTTGCATTCTCAAATAGTTTTGCATACCTTTTAGACAACTGAGCTATCTTTGCTTCATTCAAGTTAAAAAAATAGGTCGCTACCTTGGAAACCTCAAGATCAGTTGTATTCTGTATAGTCCATATGATTTTATTCCCTTCCATCTGATCCTCTATACTTAGTAGAGATGGCTTTTGAGTCTTTGGGGCAATAGACCACATTGCAACAGCCTGGGATCTAGGGTCATAGCCACTTCCTCTTATCATTTCACCAATATGAACCTCATAGGATAGACTACCCTATGGTTTCTTTCTTATCTAATCAATGATAAAAGCAAAGGTCAAATCTCATCCTGGAGTTAGCAGCATTCCACTTGATCTAACCATTTCTTTGGCTTCATCTATAGTTATAGCCTCGAGGCTAGGATCATAAGAGGCTAATGCTCTCATGGTTTCTTCACTTGGCTCTACTCCCTTAGGCATAGCCTTAGCCACATCTTGTTGCTTTTTCCAGATAAGAAAACTCTTAAATTCATCACTCTTGATGAATTGGTCATCACTTAAGAACTCCTCCTGATATACCTCTCTAATATCTTGTCCTAACCACAAGGATTTTTCTTCATCTCCTTCATTAGTGGCCACCATCTTGTTGGCCCTTATTATTTTTCTCAATTGGTGATGGTAAGCCCTATCACCTAGTACAAGAGTAGATGCTCTATCAATCCCCCCTCTCTGTTTATTTTGCTTAGAAGGCTCTCCCTCTTCAAACCTTTGCTTCTTTAATAGTGGCTCTGGAAGGTCCTCTACCTCTGATTAGTCTTTAATAAGATCAATAACTGGTAAGTCCCCAACTTGTGGTGGGCTATCTCCTTCTTGGGATCCATCAGAGAATTCCTCATAATCAAAAGATGAGTAATCCTTCTTTTTCTTTGTTTACTTCTGAACAAACAACTTTTCCAATTGATTTGATAGAGTGTCACGCATCTCTATCATCTTGTTAATTATTTCTAAGTAGGGAAGGTCAGGGAAGAAACTGTCAAAAGGAATTTGGGCTGCTTTCAACTGAGTTTGCAAATCTTTCAGGTCGAAAAACCTATTCCATCTTGTAGTGACCTCATCCTTTTCCATAATATTCCTAATCACATCCTCCTCATCAAGGCCCTCATGTTCTCTATTGACACCAATACTAGGTATTAGTGTCAACCTTGCAGTCTTAATGAAGTCCTTAGGGTCCACATGTCTAAAAATACCAAATACCATTTTGAATTGATTTAGCCAAGTGGTAATTTGTGGGAAAGCCCTCTTACCAATTAAGAAATCACTGATTCTGAACTACCTAGGTGTGAAAGTACCTTTCCTATGAGGGGCCAAAAGTTCTTTGTCTGTCCACATCAACTACCAAACAAATTCTAAAGAAGCAAATATTGGTGGCACAAATTTTGGTAACAAATGTGGGGGTTGGGGGCAATCATAAATTCTTATAATTGTAGAATTTTCCCCTAAGTAGAAATCAGCCCAATTATGGTTTCCCTCCCATTTGTCCTCCCATTGCATAGGTCTTAGCAGCCTTAGAACCTTAGGTGGTAACCTTGTAACATTGATGCCCAGCCATCTTAGAATAGGAAAAACAATGAAGTTCTCGAAAACACAAAAATCACACTCATTTGAAGTACTATTCCATACCCTTACCCATAGTTGCATTAGATTATGCTGATCTTGGAAGGTGAATTCTGGTTTCAACATATTCAAATCAAAACTATTGATATTGAAAATAGAATTAAGTGCATCAAAATAGAGTAATGCAAGAACTTGATGGGCTTCTTACTTTCCTTGACAAACATTAACCCTTCATGCATCCTATTGATTACATACTAGATATAATCATAATCTGTGTTTACTAGAGAATTTTGGATATCTAAAATCATCATCAAAAGATCAGCTGGCAAAAATTCTTCATCCCCATCTATTCCCAATACTCTACACAACTCGTAACAAGTCTGCTTCATATAGTAATAGAGGGATTTAAACTGGTAAGGGGCATTCATGTTATCGAGGAGGGGAGCTATATATTTTCCTTGCTTTGGGATTTGCTTCACCATTTGGTCTTTTATTGACCCTATATTTTTTGTATACCTCTCTCTCTCTTGGCTCAAATTAATTTCAGTAGAGGAAGATGTGAAAAAACTAAAAGATTTCATGAAAGAACCCCTGTCAAGAGTAACCAAAGGTGACTGGTCTACCTTCCTAATTGTTTTGGAGATAGGATCATACAACCTAGCCATTGCAACAATTAAGTCCATGTCTAAAAACACATCAGGGACAATCAATTTACCTAAACCCAAAGCCCAAACATTACAAACAAGAACATGCCCACTCTTATTTCGATAAAAATAATTGAAGATAGTATAACCTAAGCAAGACGGTGTGATCAAATCTCTGCAATGACCTAGAATATCTTCAAAGACATCATTAGGAGCTCTCTTGTTCTGACTAGAACCAGGCAACAATTTGAGAAACTCGTCTGAGTAATTTGGCTTGTTTCTATCTTCCCCACCTTTCATTTTGGCTTCACCACTGGAAGAAGCCACGCTCAGCTTTGGTTGACTCATTTTTTCTACATAATTTCTCTCAATTCTGCAAACTTGATTTGCTTGGCACTCAAAGGTTGCTCCAGGAAACACAATTCTCTTCAAATGACTTTGAACACAGAAAACAATGAGTTTGGCCTATTTATTGATGCAAATTGAAATGTGTACAATTGCCAAAATCATTGCAAATCTACTTCCAATTACTTCCACATTCAATTCACACATCACTAGTTTTCAATTTAGTGCTAGCCGATGCTGGGATGTTGACAGATAGATTTAAAAATTTGAAAATAAGGCAAAAAGGCAATGATTACGGTTTGGTACTCTATCACCCTATTTATGTGATAAAATTCTCCTTTAAAACTGATTGGATGGCCAACTACTTTTTCTCCAGCTCGACGGTGTACTTTATCCACATGGCAACAACCTTTAACCTTTCTTTATTATTTTCTTTAAATGAGCCCATTTCAGAGAACTAGCGACTGAAAGTTCTCGCAATCGCTAAATGAAAAGATAACCCTAGCTCACATTCAGAGAATTAGGGACCAAAGGCTTCACTGATTCTCAAAATCAATTCCTTAACTCTTCCTCCATTTAGCGAACCAGTGAACAAAGAAAACCTTGCTCGAGCAACTAACCATGGTCACAATTTGGAGAATTAGCGACAACGCTATCTCTAAATCTCTTAATGTTTCAGTTGACTACTAATTTATTTTGAGACTTGGCTACCAAAGGCTTCGCTTATTCATTGAATGGGAGCCTTAACTGCATGTTTAATAGGAGAACTAGTGAACAAGCTTACTCTTTGAGTCATTGAATTCTTTCCCAACTGCCTGTTTCAAATTGAGACTTCGATTCAACCATTGATCATGACCTCAATCGACAAACATCTCTAATTCACTGAGACTATAAGACAATCATCTTTTGATTAGGAGACTTAACGAACAAATGGTTAGAACTTACTTGACTGCTTGATTCACTCATTCACTGAAAAGCTTTCATCATAACTAACCTTTTAAGAGAATGCGCGACTACCTCATTAGCCAGATCACTAGATAATTTAGAACATTGCCAACATATTAAAAGATCACGTGAATAACAGGGAAAACCACATTTGTCCAATCCATTAAGCCAAACAGTCAGAGCCACCAAACTTAGAGCACATAGAACTTATAACACAGTCACCAAATCGCCAAATCAATTTATGTAGGACCCAAATACTTTGAAATTAAATCATAACTGTCGATCATATGGGTAATCAACGGTCCTTGCCAAATCGCTAGATAATACAAGTCTTAACCACCCAATTATGAGAATGAGAGAACACCACCACGCCAAGTCGCTAGAAGTTAATAGGAAACCACCAGGAAATAAGTGAAGAGGAGACTACATACTCGCTAGTTCGCGCAAAGGTTGAGGTAACCACTAAAAAACTTGGAGACTTAGCGACTAAAGAAAACATACAACATGAGTTTTTACTCATTCGCTAGTTCGCTGAATAACTCAAAGACATAAAACAATACTACGCGATTTAGCGAACACTTGATGGAAATAATCACACGCATAATCAAAACACTTAAGTGGCAAAAAAGTAACAATGAAATATAAGGATTAGGGAAACTTAAGGGTTTACACGAAGAAACAAGATTTCTCAAAAGGGTAAAACCTAGGGCAAGGGTTTTCAGGCTTGATTTTAACAAATTTGATGGATTTTTGAAAACCTAAACCCTAGAAATTAAACTTGTAGAAGGATTAAACCATGACTTGGAATTGAAAACCTCGCAAAACCTAAAAAAAGCCCAACAAAATCAATTATGATCTTTTCCTATAAGGTAAGTGATAAAATATGCTATAGTCATAGAGAGAGGAATTTGGGCTTTCTAACAAACAATAAAGAAATCCAAAAGGAGATGACAAGAGGTTTGTAAATAAGAAGAAAGACATACCTCTTGCCTATACTATGATGGATCTTCTCTTCGAGGATTGAGACTCCTCATGAAATAAAAAGGTAAAGGATCTATGATAAGTCTTGAAGGTAACTGTAATAAGTAAAAGATAATTAATACAAGATAATGACCCAAAGTTGTTGATAAACACTAAAAAACTAAAAATGCATGTACTCATATCTAAATGCATATGTTCAACATATATAGAAAAAAATGTATACCAGAGCCTCAGATGGTTCTCTTGTACTCTTAGGAGGCATCATCGTTGATGAGGTATCTATGACCATTTCTTGTATGAAAACTCATAACATATGTCATAGTCATATAGGAAGGATTTAGAGATTTTAAATAAACAAGAATGCAATCAAAAGTGAATATGAAAATGTTACCTCTTCCCTTTCTTGAACCTTAGTGAGATCAGGTGCATTCATTAATTATGTGAACCCCAATTATTTTTGTATATAGAAAAAATAAATCAAGTGCATTCATCAATATCTACATGTACATGTTTAATCATAATACATTTTAGCAGATAAACTTAAATTTTATTGAATTACCTTTTATTGTTTGGGTGTCCCCAAGGATATCTTTTTCTATCTTGATGTGCTGGAAGATGTCTTTTACACATGAGATATCCTCAAGCCAAGTGGGGTAACCTAATAGAAAATAAATTAGCATAAAAGAAATGAATATGATACCACATAGGTTTAATTAAAATTGTAAATATGAGATGTGCTAAATATGATACTGCAAATCTTTGTAAGCCAAAGTCAATGACCGAAAGCATGACATCATCAACTTGGGACATCTGAGCCCCTGAAAAGTCTTATTAAACACCAAATAAATTTACAATATTAACAAAAGATATTTTGAAGCCAACATATTATTCTATTTTTAATAATATTTACAAATCTTTACCTCAGGTGTCAAAGCTACCTGTGCACGTGAAGTAGAATGAACACTTCGTGGTGTGCTCGTACCACCTTTTACATGCTTCAATGCATATTATTCATGTATCAATTTAAATTGTTCTATAAATAAAAAATTATTTACTTCTATAAGATTTAGGTGATTAATTAATAACATGTCAAAACACAAAATAAACAAACCCGTGTCTTCTCTTCAGAAAACACAATGGTTATTAGGTCATTGGTGAGGGCCACATCCTCTGTACTATAGGAATGACATGTACGTCCATAATGTGTACACAAATGGGATGTCAAACCATCCTCGTTCGCATCAATATCTACCCCAACACATATACTTTCGCGGCTGGTGCATTATGCTCAATGGGATGGGCTAAGCCAAATGGTGCATCTGATGATGGTGGAGGTGGTGTAGGTGTTGACCATCCTTTGGTCCAACTAGCTATGTGCCATACTGAATAATGACATTGGTTAATGATGTAGATACTAGAAGAGTCTATAACTCCATAGACTCCTTCAAGACTATTGAGACTGTGATGTGAACCATAGGTTTTTTAGCTACACACCTCTTATGTTGTGGTTCTACCACCCTACGGGCCCTGGGTCTATCTTGTGCAAAACCTCTCCCTCTACCCTGGAACTACCAGATGTCAAATTAATTCAACTTCAAGCCAAGGATAAACTCACAATACAACTTTCTCAAAAAATGTAGAGGCACCTACCAATTATTACAAGGTGGTTGGTCAAAGACCATATACCACCTATCCCAAAAATCTTCTTTCATCCTAGTGTGAACACACCAATGTATATGAAACTGAGTCGAATCAGTAAGTAGGTTGTTACTAGTGCTAGGATTAGTGAAAAGAGCACATATGCCATCTTTATGTATGCCCTTTCTTTTCACCTCATCATATGACAACCCATCTGCATAAAATGCACAACATCTATCCCTATATGAACCCCATTTCGTAACATATCTAGATACCTCTTATAGTACTATTGACCACTGTTTCTAGGGTTGTTGTGAGGGATGAGTGGTTCTCTTGAGTAGAGGATCTCAACCTATTCACTAATATAGAAATTTGGGCAGTTTTTTATGTTAGGCGATTGATAAGATCATCATGTGTGACCTATACATTGTCCATTGGAGCACACAAAGGGTTTTGGGTGGGAGTAGTTGTTCAGGAGCAACATTTTGAAGGTTTTTTGATTGTGGAACAATGACTTGAGGGTTTTCTTGTTGCTGATGTGTAATATTTTTGGGGTTTTCTTATGTTGGTTGTGCATGAAGAGGTCTTTGTTGTCTCTTTCATGGTCGGGGATTATTTTCACAATCTGACATCAAATTAATTAAAAAAAACTTAAATCAATTAAACTAACCCCACTTCAATTCAAATTGAAACAAAAACAATAAAAATAAGAAATTCTTACCTGTTCGACGACTTGGCATGGTTGCAAATTGATCTAAATGCCAAAAAATACCAAATGGAAAATGAACACACTCGGGTTTTGTTCTTTTTTTGCACTAAGAAAGTGTTTTTCCATTGTTTTTGGCATTGCAATATGCTGGTGTCCACGTGTTTAAAAATAATAATACTATATTCCTCATAACCTGTGTGGGTTATGAAGAACTTTTCATAACCCACATGGGTTATGAGGGACATTTTTTTTTTTAATCTTTTAATGAGGCTTGGCAAAGGCTCGATTTTGCCAAGCCTAATTAAATAACTTGCATGGGTTATGAAAAAATTTGGGTTTTTTTAGATGTGGCCACTTTTTTGCCTAGCAACTTGGTGCACTTATATATATGATGCAGGAGCATCCTGGGTGTAAGAGCAATCTTGCATCACCCAAAAACATTTCTATTTTTTGAATTCAATAAGGGCTATCTTGTGCAGAGCTGCTATTTATGGAAAGTTACTATTTTTGGTAATTTTCGTATGTGCTCAGAATGATCTGATTTCTTTCTTGGAGGTTCATTTTGGTCATATAAGTCTGCCAGTAAAGTTTCATTGCCAGATCAAGTGTATATTGGAAGATATTGAAGATTTTCGGTATTGGCAGCAGGGGACAGAAACTTTGAACTCAGTTTTGAAGGCTTTAGAGGCCCCGGATGAGGTCAAATTTTGGGCTGAATGAAGCTTGCTTAGTTTACGCGTTGTAGAGCTCCTCGCGCCCTTTCCGAAATGGGGTTACAATAGTCATTCGGGTCAACTGGTGATGACTTATGGTCTTCGGAAGTTGGGTCACCTGAAATGGTGGAAAATGATTTTTCTTCAAAATTTCTGTTCGGGTTTCAAAATTTATTTTGAGCCGACTATGATGTAATGAAATGTAAAATAAAAATAATTCTAAGTTTGGTTGGCCTTATTGGCTAAAATTCTGGAACCTTCCCAGGCGGTGGAAAATTGCCTATATAAGGAAGGCTGTATTATTATCTTAGGCAGTTCAGAATAGTTCTAGGTATTGATTCTAGCCTTCATCTTCATCTACATGTGCAATTCTAGCCTGGCCTTCATTTCTCCTGTCTGTTCTGCCTTGGCGCTGAGGACATTCAAATGCCCTATGACCTTCTTCTCCACAGTGAAAACATGTTCCACGGAAGCCACCTCTTCCAGATCCTTGTCCTCTTCCTCTTCCTCTTTGATCTCTATTATTCTAATCCTGGAAGCGATTGGAATTATTTCCTCGCTGATTCTGACTGCTACTGGCCTCATCCTTCTTTTTCGGATCTTCATTTCGGCCACCATATGACCGTCCACCGCGACCTCTTCCGTTTTGTCTGCTCTCGAACTTCTTGTTCAGCTTTTCCTCTACTTTTAGGGCAAATTGGTATGCCTCCTCAATACTGTTCATTCGAACCAGATTCAGCTCCTCCTGAATGCTTGGCCTTAACCCATTAAGGTATCGGGCAACTTTCTCCTTATCAGCTTCTGCATGGCCTGTTCTGATGAGAAGTCGATAGAACTCCTCTGTATACTCCTGAACAGATCTTCCCGCTTGCTTCAAACTCTGCATTTTCTTCAGTAGGTCAAGCTCATAATCAACAGGAATGAACTGTCGCTTCAATTTATCCTTGATGAAGGGTGCTCCCCTTAATACCACAAACACATAACAGAAATAGAGAAACAACAACAATATGCAAGAACAGAAAATTGGCTTCTTATTATCTCCACAAATGTGGAATTACAAACTTTCAGAATTACAATATGCAAAGCCACATGGGCATTCCCTTACAATATTCTGTAGGACAAAGCCTCGAATCAATACCCAGAACTATTCTGAACTGCCTAAGACAATAATACAGCCTTCCTTATATAGGCAATTTTCCACCACCTGGGAAGGTTCCAGAATTTTAGCCAATAAGGCCGACCAAACTTAGAATTATTTTTATTTTACATTTCATTACATCATAGTCGGCTCAAAATAAATTTTGAAACCCGAACAAAAATTTTGAAGAAAAATCATTTTTCGCCATTTCAGGTGACCCAACTTCCGAAGACCATAAGTCATCACCAGTTGACCCGAATGACTATTGTAACCCCATTTCGGAAAGGGCGCAAGGAGCTCTACAACATGTAAGTTAAGCAAGGTTCATTCAGCCCAAAATTTGACCTCATCCGGGGCCTCTAAAGCCTTCAAAACTGAGTTCAAAGTTTCTGTCCCCTGCTGCCAATACCGAAAATCTTCAATATCTTCCAATATACACTTGATCTGGCAATGAAACTTTACTGGCAGACTTATATGACCAAAATGAACCTCCAAGAAAAAAATCAGATCATTCTGAGCACATACGAAAATTACCAAAAATAGTAACTTTCCATAAATAGCAGCTCTGCACAAGATAGCCCTTATTGAATTCAAAAAATAGAAATGTTTTTGGGTGATGCAAGATTGCTCTTACACCCAGGATGCTCCTGCATCAATATATATATATATATATATATATATATATATATATATATATATATATATATATATATATATATATATATATATAGTTTGTATATTTGCATTTTTTTTTGTGATCAATCCTATTCAAAACACTTCTAATAATGTTTCCTAGATCTAACTCAAACCGAAGTGAATGAGAGATTATCTACTTTGAACAATTAAATCTTAATCACCTACTTCATGTTGATCTCCACCTTTAAAAATGACATATTATTGACCTTAAAGTGAAATGATTTCTTTAAGAATGTGTGTAATAATTTTGAGACCCAACAATAATGAAGCATATACTTAAACTAACTATCTATTAACTAATATATCATAAATAAATAATTCAATCAATCAAAATAACCTAAAAATCAAACTTAGTCGAATCACACCTACCATATATTTAAATCTTAATAAATAATATAATACAAAGCCATACTACCATCTTATCAATTAAAGTACAACCGTATGGAAATGCCAAACCCAGTTTAAAAAAGGCTGGTCATCTGCTCAACTTATTGGGTTCACCTCGTTGGCTATAACAAGCATTGACCCAAAATTGATTAGAATTATTTTCAGTATAGTTTTAATCATTTGGCTGATATATTGGGCATCTTTGACAATGTTTATAATTATTCATTTGTTAGGGAATCTATTCTAGTTCTTAAATGATACAAAAATTCTCTAAGATGTGCCTGTACAGGAATCTTTATTATTTCACTGTACCTAAAAATCAAGTCGGTGGTGGGTGAGGAACATGACAACTCATCTGATTTTAATAATATGGTGACGCTAAAATTTAAAGTGATGTATTGATAGACAATTTCTACAAGATAATGTAAAAGTTGTTTTGCTTTACAGAGACAACTGGTAAGCATAAAGACTGAACTGAGCCGCTTTTATAAAGTTTTAGTTTATATCCAGTACTACTGTTACTGGAATATAAGATATTTAGGTCAACTTTGAAGAGCAATGGCGTGGACGGAAAGGGCCCTTGTTTGTGATGTCTATGTCGTTTATAGAAATGACTTACAACTTTTATATTTATGGGGTTAATGCAGGCAGATTTGTTTCTTTTAGTTGAAAATATTTATTTGGATTCAATTTTGATTAATTGACAAATATGGTCAGATATACATTCAGATTGTTGAATAGATAATAGAGATATTATTAGATCACTATTATAAAGATGGGAGGATATTTAGTAACATCAATCAAATTCAAATCAGATATCTAGCTACAACATTCATATAGATGATGATGTTCTATGTAAGTTTGTTTTCTTAATTATAATTATTACTTTGATAATATATATATACATACAAAATTTAAGTCTTTCTCTCGTCTTCTAATTCAAATAATCTAATTTTCTTAAAATTTCAATTACATTTTATGACTAAACTTACTAAAGACAATCACACGTCTATCAAATTTGAGTTTTGATTGACGTTGTTAGGTAAAAATCATCTCATCTTCTATACCAGTGACCTAATCTTATCTACATTATATATTCAGAAATCCTTATCTTATAGATAATGTAGATATGATTAGGTCACTGGTATAGAAGATGGGATGATTTTTAACTAACAATAGCAATTATAACTCAAATAAGATGGATGTATGACTGTTGACAACTTTTATATAGATGATGCCATTGCATGCAAACTTGTTTCTTTAACTAAACTTATTCTTTTGGTAAATTTAATTTTAATCAATTGATAAATATGGTCAAATATACATTCAAGATTGTTGAATAGATAACGTAGAAATTTTAGGTCACTAGTATAGAAGATTGGATGTTTTTTTACCTAATATCATCAATCAGAGCTCAAATATGGTATCTATGTATGATTGCCTTTAGTAAGTTTAGTCATAAAATATAATTGAAATTATTAAAATGTTAAGAAGATTAAATTATTTGAATTAGAAGACTTGAGAGAGACTTAAATTTTGTATGTATGTATGTATGTAATGTATATACCTACACATATACATATACATATACATATACATATACATATACATATACATATACATACATACATACATACACACACACACACACACACACACACACACACACACACACACACACACACACACACACACACACACACATATACACCGCTTAAAACATGTATGTCACTACAGTACAAAATTTTAAAAAAAACCTCCCGCTTAAAATGTAACAGTCGTTAATGATTTTTTTTTTTTGTTTCCATACATTTCATATGTATGGTGAGACATATGAATATCATAAATATGGTGGTATATGACCCATGTCATTTTTGAGTCTAGATAGTCAAGTCTCTTATCCTAATGGTAAAAAGCTTATTATTTTAATTCATAAGACCAAAGTATAAAATCTTGAAACCTATTATTCAGAGTAAGGTGATTAATTATTTTGAGTAAAGTGTGGATACTTCATTGGCACATATTACTAATGTTGTGGTAAATATTCTTATGCAAGGTATTTCAACTAGACGCATTAATATAAGATTTGTAACATTATTCTATTCATCTCCATACTTTTCACCACAAACCCTTGTGGCCTCCCTCTTTCCACGCCTCTTCACCCACACATTTTCCATGCCAATTTAATCCGATTATTCCTTGGTCAAACAATCCTCTTTTCCTTGTCTTTACACTTTGTTTGCCTCATTATATTATTTTAGGTTAGTTATTCTTATGGGATTTTGTTTATCTAAAACCAATCCTCTTCATTCCACATTATGAAAGGCCCTCACTTCTCCTATAGATCTTCCTGCAATTACTAGTCACTTTCAAAATGTGTTGTATGTTGTTTCATTAAATTTCTAGTGAATTTTTTCTCCATATAATATATGGAAAACACTGCAATCAAGTTTCTTTCACATTACTCATGTCATTTTTGAAAAGACAGAAGCTTGTTGCTTTTTTTTACCAGAAGTATTGTTTTCTTCTTACTCAATTTATTTCTTTGTGAAGGATTTTTTAAACAATACAATATAATAACCATTTCTACAATACAATACCACTACTAACTATATCACATCTCATTATTTACAGAGATGATGAGAAGGGTTTCAACAAAAGAGAATAAAGATGTACCTTCCGAGTTTTGTTCTCAATGTATAAGATAAATAATACCTCCTAAAATCTCTCTAACATATTCACACATTTTTCTCTAACATGACATACATTCATATGAAAGCACATCTTCTCAACTCCTCCTGGCAATGAATATGGAAAAGACCCAGTCCATTGCAACATGGACTAGATGCATTTAACTCTATTACAATTATTGGTCACTAAAAATTTTGAAACATGATGAAAAGAGACCCATAGAAATGGAAAACCTTAAGGTTTTGACTTGCTCAAGGATGTACTTTTCCTTGTTGTGAACAATTTCCCACTTTTTTTTTCAAATGTAATCTTTATTGTCTTTGTAGCCTTTTCACTATAGTTGTTTCTCTTTTTGTAATTTAAAAAAATATAATATTTTCACTTACATCTCTGCGGAAGAGGAAAAGACACAATGAGAAAGCTAAAAACTATAAGACAATCACTCCATTTGACTTATAGAAACTACCAAGAAACCTAGAAAAATGAAGAAAAGGATAAAAATATTGGTGTTGATGAGTAAACAACCCACATCTCCCAAGAACACCTACATGTGAACACCTATCATAGAAAGAGAGAGAAGCAAGAAGCTAGCTGAGAGGTCTGAATGCATGGATCCATGAAAGAAGATACATTCTTGATGTGAAAAAACAAAAGTTGCAATTAAATAAAATGAATGTTTCTCAATTAGATTACAAGAGGAGATCAATCCTTATAAAAGGAGATCAAAGCCCTAAAAGGGTGAACAAACTTAGGTTGCATGATAATAATTAATAAAGTAATTAATTATTATATGCCTAAAGTTTAGCTTAAGTAGAAAGAGATAATAAGTGACTTAGTAATTAAATCAATGTGATTTAATTAATAGGAAAAGACTTTATTACTATAACACCCCCCCTTAAGATAAAATTTGGGAGAAGCTAAAAACCTAGAAAGAACTACTGAAAGCAAATGGGTCTCGGCAACAAAAGGCTTGATTAGGCACCCAAGTACAAAATAGAGTCTATAAAGTAGAGAAATAGAGAAAACCACATGGGAAAAAATATACTCTAGAAAGAGACAAAGACTAGTCTAAATGACTGAAGAAGCCTCCAAAACTAGGAATGTTCCATAAAATAGGAACAAGGATGAACATGTAGAACATCACTGAAGCAAGAAGCTGCAAACTCTATCAAAAAGTAACTGATGATCTAAAGATCCTCCACTTAAATATGACCAGGTAGAGAAGATTGTAATTTGTATCAGTGCCCTCAAATGACACTACTTGAATCAGGAGGCAAACAAAGGAAAACAAATGAAGTCTAAGATATAGAATACTATAATCTGTATGAGTGCCCTCAAATGACACTACTTGAATCAGGAGGCAAACAAAGGAAAACACCTGAACTCAAAAATAAAGATGACATAAAAACACCAAAAGTCTGAAGAGATTATCAATCAAAGCTAGAAGAGTGCATCCAAAAGTAGGAAAGAAAAATTGTCCATATGGTAAATGATCCATCTCATTGGAATGCATAGGTACCCAGCCACTGCATCTTCCTAGTACATAGAATCAAATACTGAATACATAGCTCACACTATTGAACCAAGGAAGCAATAGAACCAATAGTAGAAACCCCCCCATAATGTTGACAAGGGATTAATGATAGGTACACTAAACAGATCATCCAATATGAACTGCACGATGAAGAAGAATCTCAAACATCAAAGGTGCAGAGAGTACAAACACATATAGAGATACCCGAGGCTAATGTCATTGGAGGAACACTCACATGACAAAAGTAGATGACAAACAAAGGCAAACATCAAACCCCCTTGGTACTTTATAATGGAGTGCAAGTACATAGAGTATGAACATGTGTAAGATCTCATACATGCAATAGAATGACACTTTATCTTAGTGCGTGTGCATAAAAAAAACTACAAAAGTGAAATATACACTTCTCAAAAAAGAGCGAAGGCTACTAAAACAAAACAATAGCCAAAGATGATCCATCCCTCAAAAGGAAGAGATCCTAGGACATGTAACATCCAAGATATCCACCAGATTGAAAAAATGCAAGAAAATGAATAAAATATACCTAGAGCATAATCTAGAAAAATGACTCATAGTATTGGAAAGGTCTCAAAACAATCTTTCCAACAATATATCATTTTCCCAAAATAGAGTCTGGATGTGCAAGATAGAGCTCCTGGAGTGAAAAATAAACATATGGCTTTGACAGTAAAAAATACCATAAAAAATAAAAATAAAAAAATAAAACCTCTAGATTTGAATAGAGCTCAGAACCAGCTTTCCAATGATATCTTATTTTCCCAATTTTGACACTGTATGCTAATATTATGAGCAAAAAACCACAGGTATGTTGATGGGACCAAAACTGGTGTCCAGGTGTGCTGACATGTGTTGACATCAGCACTTCACGGGGCTAAAATTGATGGCCAAATGGTTGTCACAATTAAAAAAGGCCAGGAGGTTGAAAAAAATTGGCCGGTGGTCATGTGGGTGACCAAGGGGTTGTATCCTTAGCTCTGGTAGCTAGGGGTTGGTCCCCATGTGACCTTGACACTAGATGAAAAGGGGCCTAAAATCTCGGGCTAACCTTTGGTTAATCTGAACAGTTAGCTGTGACCACCAGTGGTTAAACCCAATGGTCACACCTAGGGTTACGCCGCAGCGACTGCTGGCAGGGCCACCTAGTGGCGCCTGGGGTGGGGTTTGCTTAAATTTTTTTTAATATATTTTATTTTTTGAAATTGCTGTCGTACTGCCTTGATATGTGTGTTAGGGTCATACGACCCTGATACACAAAATTTTTTCCCTAAGAATGCAACATCACCCAAATCATATGTGCTTTACATGGAAATGGGGGTTCTTGGCTGCTGCAAGCTCAATGGTGAGGTCCGTTTGAGAAAAAAATGCTACAAAATATTAGTGACCACCTCAGGATTTGTGCTCGGGCCAATTGCAAATTTTTTTTTCCATAGATTCCAACTTTGGATAAATTTTATATGGATCTAGGGGTTCTTGGATGCTCTGAATGCAACCGCGAGGTCTGTTTGAAAGCCAAGATGGCCAGAAAAAAGGTCACCCCCAGATTCAACAAAAAACCCATTGAAAGACAGATCTGATGAACACGACCGAATCTCTCAGAAAGAGGATAGGGGTAAATAGATCTAAAGCTTTGATACCATGTTGGTCTTGATAAAATAACCCACAGCTCCCAAAAACACTTTCATGCAAACACTTGTCACATAACGAGAGAGAGAGAGAGAGAGAAGCAAAAAACTAGAGAGGCCTGAACGCATGGATCCATGAAAGAGGAGACATTCTTAATGTGCAAAAACAAAATTTTCAATTCAATAAAATGAATTTTTCTCAATAATATTACAAGAGGAGTTCAATCTTTATAAAAGGAGATCAAAACCCTAAAACTATGAATAAACATAGGTTGCATGATAATAATTAATAAAGTAATTAATTATTATATGCCTAAAGTTTAGCTAAAGGAGAAAGAGATAATAGGTGACTTAGTAATTAAATCAATATGATTTAATTACTATGCAAACACTTTATTACTCTAATAAAATAAATATAAATCATATAGTCAAATATGCAAAAAGTGTAATATTCTTGGCAACTTGTGCTTTATTTTTGCCTACTAAAACATTAATACTCATAGCCTAATCTTATCCATTGGGCATAGAGTCAAGAAGAGACCTAAAATAGCTCAAAACCAAATCTAAAAGATTCTACTAACACCCCCAAAAGGCTGACCAAAATACTAAAATAGTACCTACAACAAACCAACTAACAAGAAATGTATAACAAGACTTGGACAACACTTATTTGACTCAAACAAACCTATCCTAATATGCATAAAGGACTAAACATACTTCATAAATAGTGCTTTAAGTGAATCTTATTGATTGAGATTTGTTCCATTTCACCATCCAACTTGGATAGCTAAAAGGACTTATGATTCATACATTCTAAAATTATGTATGGGTGACTCAAAATGAGTCAAAATTTGTATGCTTGGCTAGTTTTGTCTTTAACTCATCCCATTTTAGGACTATATCACCTTCTTTGAAAGATCTAAGAGATTCTCTTTCATCAAATGAACTATTTACTTGTCCCTGATGTAATTCAATCTTCCTCATAGCTTCATTTCTTGTCTCTTCTAACTCAACTACCTTTGCCAACCTTGCTTTCATAGTTTCCTCCCCTATCATATCACTGAGTTGTTTAACCATATCAAGAGATGGAAGCTCAAGGTAAATGGGAAATCTCACCCCCTTACCATAAAACAACATGTATGGATAATGTCTAGTAGACATCTTTGGAGTTATCTTATCATCCCACGAGGTAGATTTGATTTTGTTATGCCATGCTCTTTGATTTCCCTCCATAGTCCTCATGATCTTGATAAGCTTTTTATTTGTGGACTCTTCTTGGCCATTGCCTTGAGGATAATAGTTAGAAAATGTACTCAAATAAATTCCATTTTTAACAACCCAATTATTTATTCTCATATCAACAAAAAGCAATGGCATGATCTAAAAGAATATACTCACGAACACCAAATCGTGTAATCGATTCCTCATAAAAAATAGGGCAATAGAGTCATTTTCTTCTTTTAGTGCCACTACCTTAGTTCATTTGGTGAAGTAATTAGTGGCCAACACTTGAAGGAGGATTTATGACCCCAATGAAGTTGAAACCCCACTTCATAAAGGTCCACTCTACCTAAATGGATACAAAGGAAGAGCTGCTAAATTTTCTTTTCTTGAAAATATGACACATTATTTTCATTTTCTTATCCATGAGTGTGCATCCTTTAAAAAAATAGGCCAATAATAACCACCTTTCATAATCTTAACAGTTGTTTCTCTTGGTGATAAATGACCTCCAAGTGACCCTTCATGAAAAGCATGCAAGACCTTATCAACTTGGTCAAGTTCTATGCATCTTAACAAAACACCATTGGAATCCTTCTAGAAAATGACATCATTTAAAAGAACATAAATAATGGGTTGCAACCTATAATATCTTCTTTTTTCTCTATACATACCTTGTGGACACTCGTGTGCGAGAAACAAACCATATCTTGCACTCAAATTGAAGAACTAGGTACAACTACTTGTATGCTATCTTCAAGGACTAGGACAACATGCTCTCTTTATTTATCACTGTTATTTGTACCATCAATTAGATAATCACAAAAACCTTTACCTCTTACTAGCTTGGTGACCTTGATTTTCACATCATATTCCATCACTTTGGTCACCCAACTAGGTCTCTTATCACTTAAACCCTTTCTCAACAAGAAGTATTTAACACTTGGATGAGCAACCAACAAATTAAATTTATTGTTTGAAATCATGTGTGTAATTTTTTTCATAATTCTAATGATAGAAAGCATGTGATTTTCAAAAAACATATACCTCAATTCATGATCCCCGAGTCCTTGTCTGAAAAAATCCAATGAATGCTCCAACCCATGCTCATTTTTTTGTACCAACATGGCATAGATACTATCAATATTTCCATAAGCATAAAGTATGGAACCCTTGGAAAAATCAGAATTTATAAGTGTAGGGGTTTCTACTAATGCTTCCTTGGTGGCCTCAAAACTTATTTTTCCTTCCTTAGTCTAGCTAAAAGATGCATTATTTATCCACATAGGCATTATAGGGATTAATAAATCATCCATATCAATTAAAAACCTCCTAACAAAGTTTATTCTACCAATGAAAGTTTCCAAGCCTTTCTTATGTGCTAGTAAAGGAATAGCTAGTATAACACTTATTCTTTTAGGATCAATACTAATGTCATGTTTTGACACTACATAACCCAAAAAACCTACCTTCATGGACAACAAACCCACACTTTTTAGGATTGGGTGATATTCTAAACTCCCTACACATTTCAAAAATTTTCCTCACATGAGATAGATGATCTTTAGCTTCCTTAGAAAAAATAGTGATATCATCAAGATAAACTAGCACTATCTTGTACATTAGACCTTTGAAAGCCATGTTCGTTTCTTTTTGAAAGGTTGCCCTAGCATTGGACAAATCAAAATGTATTTTATTATAAGACATGGTACCCCATTTTTTAGTAAAGCTTGAGTTATATTGGTCCTCCTCCACCAAAATATGATTATAGCCTGAATATCCATCAAGCAAGGAAAATATCTCTAATTCTAAAACTAGTTGAAGGATTTGTTCCATGGAGGGAAATAGATGGAGGTCTTTTAATGAGGCTCCATTTAAGTCATGAAAATATACACATGGTATTATCTCTCCATTCTTTAGAAACCCATGAGGTATACTTGATGGGAAAGATAATACTACTCTCAATCTATTTTTTAACTCCATAAATGGATCAAGTTTAGGATTAAATGGCCTTTGTTTTTTTCTCACAGGTTTGGCATTAGGCTCAAGCTGAATGGTGCATTGGGAAATTTTAGGATTAAAACCTTTCAAGTCACTATACTCCCTTGCAAAAATATTGCTAAACTCTTGAAAAAGTTGAATAAAAACATGCCTTTCTTCTAATGTACATACCTTTCTCAATTTGAGTAGTTTACCCTTGAAAACCTCTACCTCTACATAATGATCTTATTGAGCCTACATATTGGCTTTTGGCTTCTTATCTTGATCATCAGCATTAAAAATAAACTCTAAAGTAACCAAACCCTTTGGTATTTTATAGTTTTTTAGCTGAATAATTTTCTCACCATACTTCTACTGCAATTTCTCTTGACTAGCTTGTGAAAACTCAACTTCTTCCCTCAAGAAACTCACTATATTCTGATCACTGTCAAACACTTTCCAATGTGCATCATTATTAGGAATGGAAGGCCTAACAACAATTTTAACATATTGTTGAGCTTCACTATTTTCTATCTCTTTTGGAATATCAAATTCTACCCCTATGGGAACTAACTTATCAATGTGTTTATATTTATCTCTTTGTATGGACATCAAGTTAAAAGCATTAAAATATTCAATTATATCCCAAACTCTATGTTTATATGACTTAAGAAAGTGATTTTTTGTCACATTGCAACATCTTACCTAATTAACAATCAATTCATTATTCACAAACACTTGCAAACAACCAATACCTCTTTTTCTTTCCTACTCTAAGCCATGAAGAGATTTATATTCAACAGTATTGTTAGAACAATTGAAACCAAATCTAAATGCTAAATAATATTTTTCACTTTTAGGAGAAATAAGCATGCAACCATGACTAGCACCATTTTTACTTCTATAACCATCAAAATACAATTGTCAAACCTCATTACCTTGTTGTTTGTATTGTTTTTCATCACTCTTTTCAAGGTTAGGCATAAAAGAATCAACCTCATGCATTAAATACACACCAAAAAAACTTCTTCTAGCTATTGATAGGGATAAAATGCACAGTTTTGATATGCCTACCAGCAAGAAGAACAACTGGTATACCTTCAATTTTTGTGTTACCTTCTTGAAAAATAGATTATTCCTCTTATTCATTTGTAGTCAAATTATCATTGATAGGACTTGGAGTGTAATGCTCAATATGATCTTTTTTAGGCTCAAAAGGAGGAAAGCACAACTGCGAGGGGGAGGGGGATGAATTAGTTGTGTCTACCTAGTTAATTTAATTTCACTTTAGCCACTTAGATCTGAAAGATAAACAATAATTCAATATCCACAACACAAAGAACATAACACCAAGATTTTCTTTTGAGGAAACCTAGTCAAGGGAAAATCTCGGTGGGAGTCAGATCTACTAGATGAGTGTACTCTATTAAAAGTACTACCTAGTTAAGAGAAAAATAGAGAACAAAGGATGCACTTACAACCAAAGGATTATAGCCCAATTTTTAAGCTCATTTCCTAGAGCTCATTGCTCACAATACAATCTCATATATGGCCCTTAGTCGAGTTCACCAATTTATCTTTAATTACAATGGGATGGACATAGAGTCCTTTACAAATGAATTGACAAATAGAATTTCCTATGCCAATACAGTTCTAATGAAGTAAAAACTATTCCTTAAGTGTAGAACACACATATATGCAATCCTATTTTTGCGTACATACTCTCAATTAAAAAATGATCTCTCATTTATACGGATTACAAAGAATAGTCAATCACTGATTTGGCTAAGACCTAATGCAATAAAAGATATAAAAATTATGCTCAATCTCCAATGTGATCCAAATCAAGTTGGATAAGACTTGGACAAGACCCAAATCTTCAACCTCGAACATGCATAGGTACTACCAAAAAAGCATCAAGAATCGTAACACATTACTTCAACAAGCCGACTAGGACCTAAATGAAGAAATACCAACATGCTACCGAATAAAAAAATCTGATCAACTCAACCAATTTGAACCAACAAAAAAATCATCACATGATCCAAGAACACCAACAAGGAACATGAATACCATCTAGAACCTTCACATCATCTCCAATACAAAATCCAAACTCATCTTTATCTCTGATCAACAATAATACTAAGATACCAAACTCATACATAACAAAAGATAGCTTGCTATACTCTGAATCATGAAAAATCCCAATTGTGAACACAATTATAAGAAAAAATGAAATCACTAGCTTGACAACCTCTGAAAAATTAAATCCAAGTCATACCAAACTAAATACTCATCCACTATGTAGATGAACACTGTGACACAAGTAACCATAATCTTGATCATATCTTACTCAAACTGTCATACCAACCTCTACAAACCTATGTAGAAGATCTATATATACCTTTGAACAATACCTCACCATCATATCTCAAGATCCTCAGCATAGCATTTGATCAATAAAAATCCTCCTTACTAAATGTCCTGAACACATTGTCTGAGACAACAAGTATGTTGACATCAATGAAAAAACATTAATGTAAGCACACCCAAATCCAAAACTCTAACATTATAAAAAATATTCCAAAAATATTTGGCTATTGTTTCTGATTTTATAGTTACCTTAGTGCCATATCTAGTCCTAAAGAGAATATTAGACCAATCTAAGGATAAGTAACGACTTATCTTTGTAGTGAAATCTCTAGATAAACACAAAGAAATGTTGTAAGGTCAATGCCAAAAATATCTTGTTAGATGGAAAAATTGGGGCAAACATGAGGAGTCAAGCTTAAACCTTTAATAACTCCTATGGTTTTAATGGTTGTCCCATCAAGTTGTACCACTCCTTTTTTTAGAGGTTCAAGAAAAGCCAAGTTTGTCAACATCTTTAGGCATTATAGAATTCCTTGTCCTTGAATCAATCATACAATATGAACAATATATTTCCCAATAATAAATGATACATAAAAATGTGGTGGCTTGATGTATTTATCTTGATGCCCATTACTCTTTTCAAGGCTGCTAATGGTAAGGATAACTTTGGAAGGATCTTTTGTGGGCTTATTAGACAAGGATAGGATGGATAAAGCATTTTGTACTAACTCTTTTTGACTTGGGATAGATAATGAATCCCACATAGACATTCTTACATTATTCTTTTTAATATGATCTAAAAGACCAAAGGGTAAAGAACTCACCTATGGATATCCTTTAGGAACAATAATATCATCTTGGTTTTGGAATGGTTGGGGTTGTTCTCTAAGTTGTTCTTTTCTAGCCAAGGTTTGATTTCATGGAAAAATATGAATATTTTTCTCATTGGATGGACCAAAAAATCCTTTTCCCACATTTTTAACTTGGGAAACATCATTATCAACTTGTTGTCCTATGTCAATAACCCATTTTTAGACCCTTTATTGGTTACAATTGATGAACTAGCTTGATTAACTCAACAAAATTCTTCTTCTTGCTAATTCCAGAGAGTTGCTAAAAACATTTCTCTTCATGTTTTTGTGTGGGTACTTAAAAGCGAACATTATATTGCACACTTGGATTACTTTGAGCCGTTAAATCTTGATTTATGACACCATTTGTATAGGTGCTTTTGTTATGAGAATGATTGCATGGGAAACACCACTCACACACTTGTACCAAGTTCTTTTGCATAGGTTCAAGCTCTTTTGAGGAGCTATAAATATTAGTATTGTATACTTGATAGGGCTTAGAATTGAAAGCTTGCCTTTGGCCTTGATTATTGGGCTAATAAGGAGGCTTATTTAACCGGTTTTGCTAATATGTGGACTGATATAGAGGCTGATAAGGTCTAAAACATTGATTTTTTTGCCTCTTGATGTTTACAATCTCATTTCCAAATGATTGAAAAAGGACTTTAATCTCTTATAGCTCATAGGATGGAGGTGGACGAGTGATTTATTGGGAAATAGGATGATTTATTATTGCTAGTAATATATGATCAACATGTATAGGAGCAATATTTAGGGGTATAGATGATAACATATTTTTGAAAAAGGGCATGGGTGGCCTTGGAGAAATTTTTTCATATTTTATGAGGCTATTTTTATCCCTTATTACAATAGCATAAGAAGTTGGAAGTGTAGTACCTCCCATAGATTGTATGGGTGAATGCACAAAAGTGAGTCCCACTTTTGGGGACAAAGGATTTTCAGTCAGGTGAAAAGAATAATTTTTTAGGGTCTTGGAAAGAAGTCAAGGTCTTCACATGAAGAGGTACGACCCCTTCACACAAAGACCTTGACGTGGGGTACTTCATGTGAAGGGATAACAACATCTTCATGCAAATACCCCCTTCACTCAAAGACCCTCTACACCGGATACCCTACAAATTTATAGCGGAGGGTCATTTTCATAATTACTAGTCACAAAGAGCTTGTAGACCCCAGAATTGGAGTGTACCCCCTAACAACCTCATGAAAACATCATTGACTTTGTCCTTCTTGCCTTCTATTCCACCTCCTTCAATCGTTGTATATTCTAGGTACACACATTTTTTCTTTTTTTAATTATTTTTTTTATTGTAAATTATATGTTTATAAATTATTTTAGTTCATTTTTTAATTTTCAAGTAGTTATTTCATTTTCAATAATTTTTAATTTTAAAAAATTAGATTTAAGTTACAAAATTATGTTAGTAAATGTTAGAAAATACTAGAAAATGTTAGAAATTTTTAGCTTTATAGTAATCTTATTGCTTGTTTAAAACCTTAGGAAAATTTACAAAAACTTGAAACATTAGGAAAATTTACAAAAATTTGGAACCTTTGAAAAAATTAAAAAATTGTTAGGAAATGTTAGGAAATTATTAGAAAATGTTAGAAAATTTTTAAAATTTGTCTCTCCCCATGCCCATCATGACTCTCTCACCAAACTCCTTAATACTTTGTCCACAACCTCTCTCTCTCTCTCTCTCTCTCTCTCTCCTACCAATTAAAACTATATCTCTTTCTCATGCTACTCTTTGACACTAATTAAGACTCTCTCACCAAACCCCTTATGACACCTCCCACCCCCTTAAAAATCTCTCCAAACTTTTTAAAACTATTTGTCTCCCCACTTAAGACTCTCTCTCTCTCTCTCTCTCTCTCTCTCTCTCTCTCTCTCTCTCTCTCTCTCATGTAGAGATCCTAATCTTCTAACTAACTTGAACCAGCTCAAGTCCTTACTTGATCAAATCAAGTATTCAAACCCTCTTTGTCTTGGGGTATCTCAGGCCAGGAGACACCTTTAAGTATCTTATTCCTAACTCACCAAATCTTCTTATTGAACTCCCCACAACCCCTTTCTGAATTGCTTTCCATCACACACATCCTTTTGTGTTGATGTTCCCCTATTCCCAATTGTCTCTGATCCACCTTCCTTACTCAATGGTATTCAAATCAATTCCAAGTCTTACGACCTTTCCAACATATCAAACTAACTTCCTTGATAGTCCCCAACACAACCAAAACTGACATTTTGGTTCCTAGTTCTCCAACACCACAAAGGCCTAGAATATTCTAGTTTTCAAGTAGCCCTATTTGAACACCTTTTCCTATTTTTCCTTCTAAATCTCCCAAAGGACCTATAAAAGTGATTAGATAATCAAAACATAGTAATTAGGGTAGCACTTTTCCCAAAAGGACAAGTCTTGGAACCTAGGACAACTCATCCAACTTAGGAACCCTCACCATGGCCTAGAAGGGATAATATGGAACCTTAATGAAGTACCCTTCAAACATTGGAATTATCCAATCCAACACTTGGAACACTTGAGGGAACTTGAAAGACCATGAATCCTCCATTTATGGGTCTTGGAAAAATACCCACCAAAAGTTATGGGGTCTATGAGAAATCAGCCTATGCATCTCTACTAGTCACATTCAGATGCCTAGATAGGGTTTCATGCATATCTCTCCAAAGATGCGACCTCACAATCTTATAACTAACTTGAAACAACTCAAGTCCTTAATTTATCAAACCAAGTATTCAACCCCTCTTTGTCTTAGGATATCTTGGGCAAGGGCTCCACACCTTTAAGTGTCTTCTTCCTAACACACCAACTCTTCATATTTAACTCCCCATAGCCCCTTTCGGATTTTATTTCCATCACACATATCCTTTTTGTGTTGATGTTTCCCTATTCCCAAGTGTCCCTGATCCACCCTCCTTACTTAATGGTATTCAAATCAATCCCAAGTCTTATGACATGTCCAACATGTCAAACTAACTTCCTTGACATTCCTCAACACAACCAAAACTGACTCTTTGGTTCCTAGTTCACCAATACCACAAAGGCCTAGAATATACTAGTTTTCTAGTAGCCCTATTTGAACACATTTTCTATTTTTAATTCCAAATCTCCCAAAGGACCTATAAAAGTTATTGGATAATCAAAACATACTAACTTGGGTAGTACTTTTCCCAAAAGGACAACTCTTGGAACCTAGGACAACTCCTCCAACTTAGAAACACCCACCTTAGCCTAGAAGGGATAATAGGGAACCTTAATGAATTAAGTAC
This sequence comes from Chamaecyparis obtusa, assembly GCA_027943335.1. NCBI lineage: Eukaryota > Viridiplantae > Streptophyta > Pinopsida > Cupressales > Cupressaceae > Chamaecyparis > Chamaecyparis obtusa. The sequence continues at coordinate 1,022,588 of BSBK01001723.1, forward strand.
CCTTCAAACATTGTAATTTTCCAATCAAGCACTTGGACCACCTTGGGGCACTTGAAAGACCATCAATTCTTCATTCCTAGGTCTTGAAAAAATACCCATCAAAAGTTATGGGGTGTGCAAGAAATCGATCTATGCTTCTCTACGAGTCACATTCGGATGCCTAGCTAGGGTTTCATGCATATCTCTCCAAAACTAAAACCTCACAATCTGAAACCAAATGCATTATAAAATACCCTCTCCAAACTCTAATATAATTAGGACTTATATTTTTCTCATGGTTACATCTCGAGATATGGAGAGAGAAAGTTGAAACCCTAGTTTTGGCTAGGTTTTCAACATGTAGGTGACTGTGACATGATTTCTCCCTCAATACTCCACCTTAGAACCTCTAACCAGATTCAAATGAAAGATAACTTAATTCTCCAACTTGCTATAAAGTTAATTTTTCCATTGGGACCCATACAACTATGTACACAGTGAAAAACTAGAGAATGTTAGGAATGGGAACACTGAGAGGGGGGGTGAATCAATGTTCACTGTATTTTGTCTTTTCCCTTAATCTTTAAACTAAACTTAAATGCTTAAGTATTGAAATGAACATACACATAAACATGAAACATGAAATCAACACATAACACCAATATGGTTACGGGGAAACCCAAATAGGTAAAAACCCCAGTGGGAATTGACACCCACTAATATTCTGTACTAGTGTTTTATGATCCTTGTTAGAAGATCCTTAACCCTATTAGGAGTTTCTTTACTATGTATTAAGTATAGTAGAACTTGTCAAGGGTTGGACCCTATTAGGAGTCTTTTACAATAGTCCATGTTAGGGGAGTGGAGACACTATCCTAGAGCTCACTACTCAAGTGGTGAAGGCTACAACCTTCTAATCTCAGATACACATTATATCTGCTGGATGAACTACCACTATGACACTACTTTTCAAATCAGTTCCTTTGATGTGATGATGCTTTAAACTCTTGCAAAGCTCTAATACATCTTATAGTCTCTTCGCACACTTTTACTATGCTTATCGCAACTCTATATCAAGTTCCATGCTTATTACAATGGGTGCATCTTGTTGGTTCCTAGATAGGATTTTACACTCCATGAGACACCTATATACCTATGACTAATATTAAGGATGGGTTAGTTCCAAATGTGAGAAATCAATAGGCAATTAGACCAACTATAGGGACAAGACTGCCCTCTTCACTTCTGGCTCTGCAAAACCAAGGCGGGTGCACCTGATCCAATAGATTCAACTTTATTCCTTATCCAATACTGGATCTTACAACAAATGATAGTGAGAAAGTACTAAACAACAACCTATTATTCATTGACTCTCCATCACTGGGTAGAACAACATATAGAGTAAAATAAAATGTAAAAGACTGGTATTGATTGAATATTTTATGATTACAAGATTTTGATCATTCCTTGCAAGGCAAAAGATAGGAAAATATAGGCTAGTGCCCTATCCATTGGGTAGATTATCAAAAGATAGAATGAATACAATGGTGTTTTAAAAAGAACTGGTCTCTAAACATAAATACAAACAATCCAACTCTTTCCTACTTATAGAAAATCCTTAAATAGATTCAACAAACATGTATCCCACTTAGAGCAATATTTAATCCAATCCTAGATCAAAACTCAAAGTTAAAAACATACATATAAATCTTAGAAAGACTTAAAGATTTACAAAATAAACTATAAGGAGAGACAAAGATTAGAGATTGTATTAAATATAACCTTGAACATTGTATACATCATATTCTGAATAATAAGCTTGCAAAATAGCAATAGTAACCTGTACTTCTTGTCTATTCCTTGATGAAAAATGATACAAAAAGTTACAATCCTCGACTGAGGGCTAGGGTTTCAGATTCTCTATCCTTTTAACACCTAAACTCTCAATGCCTAGAATGATCATGGAAAATCCTATATATACAAGGAGATGCAACAAACTACTGATCATTCTAGGGTTTACAAAATTCCTAACCTAAAACCTTTACAACAACCTTATTAGGTTTACAATAAATACATTGATGAAACAGGTGAGATATTTGTAGATGAGCCACCTTGCTTTATGTCTTCAATGCTGTCCTTGAATCCTTTCAAAAAATCTGATTACAATATCTGGTAGTCAATTCTATATCAAATTCCTTTCTCCATCTCAACAACCCTGATGTCTCAAAAAGTAACTGTCTTACTTGTTTCAAGAGGTTGGCGGAATATCTACTTTCTCAACATGAGGTATGTACTGATACCTCCATTTATTGTACAACTCTTCACTTGGGAACTCAAAATTTGCAAACTTAGCCTTCTTACTTGATAGCTGTTCCCACTCATTCTCCATTTGGCTGACCTTGTGTTGAATAGTATCGAACATTGATTTTGCATTTATTAATAGCTTGATGGTCCTGCTAAAAGAATAGGTGTCACTTAAGACACCAGTCACCCTCTCTGACAAGAGTGCATCCATCTCTTCTCTCCATTGATATGATTCTTTAAATTTCCCTTTTTCTATGAGAATGGTAGGGGCCAGTTCATAATTTGAAAGCATCAATTCTCCTTTCATCAAACTTGAGTTTCTTATAAAACTATCCAAAATAATGCCATACTGCACTATTTTCTTCACAGCTTGATGTACTGGCTTGATCAGTGGGTCAGGATCCTCCTGGCCTTTTGATAACATAAGGAAAAGCTTCACATTTGGAGATTTCTCAATCTAGTTCCTCAAAACTGGTGACATCTCAATCTTCTCCTTATTCAAAGATGCAAATAAAGCATGTAACTTGCTGACATGATTATAGAAAATTGAGGGTTTTAAATCATATGCAAATTGCATCATTGCGTCTGTCATTTTTTCTTCATATTTATGGTTTTCCAAAGTTGTGGCCTTCACATGTTCATCCTTTTCCTTCTCCAATTGTACCCTTATTTCCCTCAATTTATTAGCTTCCTCAATCAATCTTTTCTTTTCCCAACTAACCCTTGCATCCATACTGGTTTCTGGGAATGGTGATGGTGGAAATTCAACAATTGGGCTTGATGAAGAAGCAACTATAGGCTTGTTAGCTATCATCAGTTGTGGTGACCTATGATCTTGTGGTCCTAATAGCTCAACAATTAATTTGTCCTTTTGAATTAGCTCTATCTTGAGCTCATTGTAAGATTTGAGGATAGTTTCAAATTTGAACTTGAGCTCCTCTTTTTCTTGGGCATCTTTCTCTGCCACTTTGACATTGAACTTGGTAGTCTCCAAAATTAGGTTTGAAGCTTCTATACCAGAAGTCTCACCTACTCTTTGTACCAGTAAATTCCCTACATACCCTGCAAAAAGAGCCTCTCTTTTTCCTTTGTTCTCCTCTCTCTTAAGTGACCACATCACCAAGGCAACATGATCTTCTAAAAAAGAAGTTCCTCTAGCAACTTTTGAAGCATTTTGTACAATAGCAAGAGTCTTCACCTTGCTCAACTCACTTGATCAAATATTATTGCATCAACAATATCCGATTCTGGCAGAATCAACACCCCTGTAGTATGGACCATAGCTCTTCCTTCTTCTAGAGTAACCTTTCCAAACTATTTCATTAGCTCACCCTTGGTCTCAGTTTCAATCTTTGCTATATCCCTATCAAGAATTTCTTCCTTTTTCTTTTCACAAATCTCCTTAAATTGATTTATTTTCATTCTCCACAAAAATTGGGAGAATGCCCCAGTCTTGACAAATTTATCATCAGCAAGAAATGAGTCACTAGCTTGTTTTAAAATAGTATTCCTCTATCTACCCTCAAATTCTACAATAGTGAGATCCATGGCCACCTCCTTAGGTGCCCTTGGTATTCCTTCTTGCAACTCATCCTTGGAAACAAAATTTTTTCCCTCACTACTCACCTGAACTAACTATTCTACTACCCCATGTTCATCTAATTGGATAGGGGACTGAGAAGGAGAATAGACATTCTCTCCTAGCCTTGATTCTTCTTGTCTTTGCCTCTTAGGAGAGGGTGCCTACATTAATAGATCATCTATGGGTCTTTTTCCTCTTGAGGTGGAAGGAAGATGCTCACCTCTCTGTTGTGTCAGCAAAAGGACACTATAACCACTTCTTTTTTGCATAGTGTATGTTCCCTTAGGAGTCAATTTCATGTACCTTGGATGACTCAGAATTTGTTTGGCCCTTTCAGGCTCTGCCTTATAGACCATGACTTTCTTTTCATTCACTGCATGCATAACCCCTTCAAAATGTTCCATAAGGGCATCTACTTTCCTATCCCAAGGTTCAAATCCCTTCAGTGGGTCATAAGCCTTATCAAAATTCCTAATGAAATCTATAGTCTTTTTGTAGATGACCCACTTTTCCTTCTTAATTTGTTGAGTTTGAAGGTCAAACTCATTTCTTATTATATCTTCAGGAAAATAAAAATTGGTGTTCTATGAGAGCACACCTTACCTTGTCTTTGAACATTCCTAATGGGAAACCCTCTTTGTTTGCACATATGATGGTGGTCATTGACATTCTGTAGGACTGTAGAACTTGCTTCAAATGCACCCATCCTCCTTTAGTTATGACATACTGATGTGCTATAGTAATGTCTGGGAAGAAAGTTCCCCTTCCCTTACTGGTGAGAGTAGTTTCCTGCAAGTCACCAATTTGCCTCAAAATTTTAGCATATCCTAATTTCAATGGGACCTGATAGGGTAAAATGTATGGTGCCACTTTGCAACCATATACTATGAAAACTATGGAAATTGGATATAAAATTATATCCCCATAATTGTGGACTATGGTGATGTCCTAATAGTACTCCTTTGGTTTGATTAACCTTAGCAACTCTCTTGGGACCCTTGGATTGTTAAAAAATAGTAGAGTCCTAAGTCTTGAAGCAAAGTCTCTATCAAAAGCAATGTAGCTAGCATCAACTCTATCCCATGACAAAGTTGTAGTCCACAATTGGACTGGAAGGGCTTCTCCATTTCTCTCCCTCACAATGTTGACTGTTGAGCTGAAGAATTGCTCACCCTTGTATAGGAACATATGCATAAGCATTGAATACCACCCAAAAGGCCTAGTAAATTTCATGTTCTTGATCCCCATTAATCCCTCATGGATAAGATTAGCCAGATGAAAGGAAAAATAAAAAATTAGTGCCAATTGGGGGTGTAGTGATTGTACCATCATAAACATATATGGTATTGGCATATGAGTGGCCTCATCATGCCCTAAGATTAAAGTTAAAGACTTATAGAAACCCTGTTCTCTCTTACTGAACAAGTCTAGCCTAAAAGGCTCTGGTGTGCTTGCACTAACAACACACATTGATCCAATTTCTTATAGAAATTCCCTTAGAGGCCCTGCTCTCAAATAATCCTTTTGTGCCTCATATACCTCTGTGAACTTTGTGAAATCTATCTTCTCCAACCCTAGAGAAGGGTCATTTAGTGAAAAAACCTCCATGATCTCATCATCTGTGATGCTAATTAGGTCTTCCACATTTATGTCCTTGACACATTTTTTCACAAGATCATAACACTTGGAAATTTGGATCAACAATTCTGAACCCATGAATACTCTAAGGACTACCAACTTCCCTATATCAAATTGCCAAATATTGCTAAGGGGGGCACAGGAATTTCTTTGTGAGTAGGCGGACTTGAATAAAATAAGACTGTTATGATCTTTACCCACCCTAGCATCTCTCATCCAATTTCCTCTATCATGGAGTCCTTCAGCTACTGAGTCCCTGGGGTTTCTCGGGACCAATTCCTTTAATCTAGCTGCCCCATTATCAGAATGTGGGAGTAATTGCATCAAATCTTCAAAGACTCCCCTGTCCTTGTATTATGTCTTACCAGACAGGTTCCTTTTTGGTAGAATTTTGAAACTAGGGCTTCTTAGAACAATATATAAAACCCAAGAAAACCCTAAAAATATAGTAAGAAACAAAAATTCCTTCCATAATTCTTTCACAAACCTCAAATAATTCTGTAATTTAGAAAATGTTGACCTACTAGGCACCTGAAATAACTTCTCTTAAAATCACTCTAGAGGAAAATCCAGTTTGCCAAAATGCTTGTGAGAGTGGTAAAGAGAAACAATGATCAAATTTTGATATATAATGTTTACAATCCATCTGCACGTAGCTCAATAAATCTGCCATTACTAAAAGTTGGTAGTCTTAGCATTCATAGGATGTGAAAAATGTCACAGAGTAGAAATTTGAATTCAGACCATTGATTTCGTTTCCCTTTAGGTGCATCAGATGGTTGACAAGTTAAACAGTGTAACCCTATGTTACTTTTCCCCAAATCAGTTCTCGACCAATGAGAACATTTAAATTTAACCATGTGGGAAAAGAAATAACTTTACTTTACTTTGCCCAGAGGAGACAGGTGTCACCCTATCGCTAAAGCGCTAACCCAAAATGGTCAAGAAAGTCAGATCAAGATATAATGACAACTGTCGATGCTATTTAATCACACTTCCCTCAAAATTTTAATAAACTTTGGCCCCACAACTTCCCTTACCAGCCCTTTGCCAAATTAAGAAATGCCACATTGTAAAAACTAGCAAGTGGACCTCTCCCCTTTTCTTTCTCAACACCAAAATCCTGACAACTTCCACACCATAACTCATTCCAACCAATAGAATATGAACACATCAGTGTGACCTGGCACCGTAGGGTTCACTGCAAACTTCTTCCTTTAAAGTGAATCTGACGGTTGTCGCTAAAGCGCAAGCTTAAAATCCTGACATCTTTCTCCAATGGTATAGCGATGACCGTAAGATTAATCCACGCTTTATCTTTTGGAAAGTCCGACTCCACATTCTCTACATCACCAAAGAAAAATGTCAACCCAAGAGAAATGCGACGAAGACTGACAAGCCAGAACCTACCACTGTCAGTGAAGCTTTGATCGGACGCTTCTTGCTAAAGTGCAATGCTTAAAAAGCTATCAACTCGGTCCAACAGTATAACTATTAATATGATTTAGAACAATAGAGAGGGGGGGTGAATTAGTTTTTCTCAAGTCCTGATGTATAAAATAACTTTTCTTTAAATCAGATCAAGTAGCCAAAACAAACTCGGTCATCACAGATTCAATAATAGAAACATATAACTTAGCAGTCCACTACCCAACTATATCTAACTTGTAAAACATAGAAACATTCAAACCCAAAACATTCACACAAGTATTAACACCAGGAATTATAGTGGAAACCCAATATGGGAAAAACCACTTTGTAACATGCTACTATTATTTTCACTCTTCTGAAGTGAGCTCAATTAAAAGCCAACCCTGTCAAAGGTTACAATACACACTGTCAAGTGTGACCCGGTTAAAGGATTTCAATCACCCTGTTAAAAGTGAGCCTGGTCAAAGGACTTACATACACTCTATTAGAATGCAACCTTGTTCAAAGGATTTAAGATATGACTGTTAGGTCAACCTCTGTTAAAAGGATTTTGACTATTACAATGGTTAGAAAGTAGCAGTAGTATTGATTTGAAAACATACAACTCACTTTGCAAATATAGATCTAATTCCGTACACAAATGTTGGTTTACTGACTTTGAAACTTTTCCATCTCCACTTCTGATTTTCTCAAAACTTTCCTTCAAGCAATCACCACACTTTTCATTCAACCTTTTCTCTTATACAATCAATAAAACTTTACTATTCTTCCAACATCTACTTCATCCATGCATACACATACCTAATGCTTCAGTTCCCTTAATACTTTCCTTTGTTAGGTTAACTTTTCTTTTTCCGCTTAATCTCCTTCGTAGATCTTAGGGTTAGGTCAAATACATTGAATCTACTAGCTTCATGTTCTTCATCTCCTCTTCTAGAATCATCTCAAATCTCATAAAGAGTTACAATAAAACATTTTACAAAGTATTAAATGCTTCCATACAATCAATAAATAAAGTCAACATGTTTTACATAATCCAAGAATTCAACAATGTCGGCTCCAAATCTGAATTCTCTTCAAATATAAAATTGCCGATGCTTGGTCAATACTATGATCATCCACTCGGTCTCCATGTAAAATGCTCGGTCACTACTAAAACTGTTTCCTCGGCAAATACTATCTTCCTCGACAATTTACTAATACTCGGTCAACACTAGATTTTTGCTCAACATCCACTAACTCGGTCAACTCTGTCATAACTCAACTTAAACATGATTTCTTCATTTTTTCTCAATAAAGCCTACCAGTTTAGTCTTCAATCTTACTAAGATAAACAATACATTGTCTCATCATTGTGCAACATAATCAAGTACACTTTGTAGTATCAAGATAACTCAACCTTTCCTTAGGTGCTATTGTTACCAACCTTTCTTTCCCTTCTCACCATAGATATATTACTTTCCTAAGTAGCAATAGTCTTACGAGTTAAGGTTTGACATCAATGACAATACAAAAATTGTTTCAATTGCAGTTTCCAACAATAACGATAGCCATAGGATTAATCCATTGTTTAATTTCCAGCACACCTTTATTAACAGGCCCGCCTGGATAGATGGTGCTTCGTCGCTAAAGTGCATGTTAGACATTCTAACAATAGGCACTCTTGTAGTTCAACAACAACCATAAGTTTTAAGGTGGACAAACTATTGAAAAATTAACCAGAAACTTAGGCCTTGAAATAATTAATTAAAAGGTGACTATGTCAGACATATTAACAAGATAACATGTAAAGTGATGGGTAAAAGGGGTTGAAAATTAGCACATGCATATTTGGAGAGTTAGTAGGCCAAAAAGGTAACACAAAATTATAAAAATGCTTAGGATCAGCTAGGGCTCCCAACAAACTTAGGGTTTTCACCATTCAAACCTCACCATCAGGTCTACAAACTGGATTTTTTCAAAAATGTTTAGCATGAAGCTGGAAATTTTTTATATAGTGATAACAGTGGCTCATGCTTGGGGACGTGTATCTCCTACAAATACAATGAGAAAATTGAATCTCCTGGAAAAGCAGACCAGAACAAAACCTCGACTGAAAACAGGGAACTGCAAACAAAAATTTTAAAACTAAACTTGTATAAAGACTCAAAAGATTTTAAGAGAAGTAAAATTTTAAGAATTGCCCATGAACTGGTAATTCCATGAGCTCTCCTATTAGATTCTTCAATATATATGAATTTGTTCCCCATTTCTCTTCAATGATATATGGGCCTAACCAGATGGGATCAAATTTCCCATGCTTTCCTTTATCTTCTAGTCTTGCATTCCACATTAGGACCGTGTCACCACTTACAAAAATCCTCTGAGTAGTCCTTTTGTCATACAAGACTTTGCATTGGGCTTGCATCTTCTCATTTTTAACATGTGCATCATTTCTTACCTCATTCAATTGAATAAAATCATTTATTCTGACAGTCATATCTTCTTGCACGTCATCATCATATGCTTGTATGAATTGATACATTTGTGACAAATTGTTTTGGGTTAATCTTGCATTAATCCCATATACCAAGTCAAAGGGGGCACAACCTATTGCTTTTTTCACTGTAACCCTGTCAGCCCATAGGGCTTGCAACAACTTGGAATCCTAGGCCTTCTTATTCTTATCTAATATTCTTTTCAAAATTTTGATCAAACTCTTATTGCTGGATTCTACCTAGCCATTGCCTTGTGGATGGTAGGGAGATGAATATGATATTTTTATACCATTATTTTGACAAAAGTCAACAAACTCCTTTGACATAAAACACATTGCATTATCAACCACCATGGTTTCTGGGCAACCAAAACTTGTAAGGATATTTTGCATCATAAAATCTGTTACTACCTTACTAGTTGCTTTCCTTGAAGGGGTTGCCTCAACCCATTTGGTGAAGTAATCAGTTGCCACCAAAATATATGAATTTCCACCACTAGACTTATTAGGGATTTCACCAATGAAATCCATACCCCACTTTTGGAAAGGGGCCTAAACTATTATAGGTTTGAGAGGCAAATTTCCATTAAATTTCAATTTTCCTGTAAATTTCTGACAAGGGTCACACTTCTTTACAAACTGATGGGTATCTTTGAAAAGTGATGGCCACCAAAAACCTGACCTGATGATCTTGTGGGCTCTAGTCTTTTCCATATAATGTCCTCCACAAATCCCATCATGCATTTCATTCATCAAGAGCTTGGCCTTATCCTGATCTACACACCTAAGAAAAACACCTTCATTGCTTCTCCACCATAATTCACCACCTATAATTGTATATCTTATGGAATGAAGCTTAATAGTTCTTTTCTTGTTATCATCTAGTCCAGGGGGTAAAACTATCTTTTGAAAATATTTGACAATATCCTTATACCACTCACAATAATCCATGTTACATATAAAAGGTCTTTGATTCTCCTCCAACATATTTATCTAGTTTTCATTTAGGTTTCTTTGGGCCATCAAATTTTCTAGGCCCAAACCTCTTACCATCTTTGTAATGTGGATGTCAACATTAAACTCTTGAATCTTATTAATCCACCTACATCTTCTTCCTGAAACTTCTTGCTGGACTAGGATATCCTTGACTGCAACACTTGGAACATAGGCAACCACTGTGGCTCCTACCAGATAACACCTAAATGTTTTAATAGCCTTTACCCAGGCATAAGCTTGCTTCTCAATGATATCATAATTCAATTTAGCTGCCTACAAGGTCTTGCTAAAAAAAGAAATAGGCTGCTCAAAACCATCAACATTTTTCTGTAATAGTACTGTTGCAATAGTATGGGCAGATGCAAAGGAAAAGATCTGCATTGGTTTGCTATAATCTATTGTTTTTAAGACTGGGGCATGCTTGATAGCCCTTTTAATATCATTAAAAGCCTATATTTCTTCCACATTCCATTCAACCTTTGTTCCTTTCTTCAACATTTTTGATATGGGAATGCTGATTTCTGCAAAGTTTGTAACAAATCTCCTCAAGAAATTAACCTATCCTAGAAAGGACTGCATCCCCTTGATATTATTTGGTAAAGATATCTTATCAATAGCTTCCACCCTTTTAGGGTCTATCCTCACCCCATCCTTTGAAACAATGTGCCCTAGAAGTTTTCCCTCTACCACACCAAAGGCACACTTCTTTGGGTTCAAAGGAACCCCATACTCTAATGCTCTGATGAAGATTTTTTCTAGATGTTGGCAATGTTGTTCTTCTCTAGCTGAGAAGGCTATCAAATCATCTTGATATACCACCATAAACCTATCAATAAAATTTGCAAAAGCTACATCCATGGCCCTTTGAAAGGTGGTGCCAACATTAGTCAACCCAAAAGGCATCCTTACATAAACATATGTCCCCCATGGGGTTGTAAATGTAGTTTTAAATTGCTCTATTTCCTTAACCATAACCTGATTGTAACCAAAAAATCCATCCATCATGGACATCAATTCTGACCTAGTGACTTTCTGCAACATGTTCTCCATATTTGGCAATCCATAGTTATCCTTTAGAGAATTTATGTTAAGATTTCTAAAATCAACACAAAGCCTAATGTCACCATTCTTCTTTCTAATAGGCACCAAATTTGAAACCCAAGTGGAGTGCCTAATAGGCTTGATTATTCTAGCATCCATCATCTTCTTGAGTTCACCCTACATCTTAGGTGCCAAGGTAGGGTTAACAAGTCTCAATTTTTGTCTAAAAGGTTTTGTGCCTTCTTTGAGTGAAATCTCATGTTGAAAAAGTTCCTCCCTATAAGCTTTGAGATCTTCATAGAACCATGCAAAAACATGCTTAAATTTTCTGAGAAGATCAATCAAATTTTTTCTAGTTTTAGGGGATAGACACTTGTCTATATAAACCTTCTTGGGAACAATTCTTGTGCCCAAGTTTACTTCCTCAAGCTCATTGGTTTTATTAGTACTAGTAGAGAAAGCCTTGTCTTTATTATCAAACGCTCTTTCAAGAGCAACTAATCCTTTGGGAACTCTATTTGATTTTAACTGCAAAATCTCTTTCCCAAAAATGACATCTTTACCATTCACTATATCAACATAAGTACTGAAATCCATTTCTTTGTCACCAAAGTGAGATTCACACTGGAGGAATCTTAATATGTCTTGGTCATCAGAGAAAACCTACCAATTATCCATATTATCAGGGATGGAAGGCCTGGCTTGCACTTCTATGTTGGAAATATTAGCTAATGTAACATCTTCAGGTCTAAGGGTGACATTAGCTAATAAGTCTACCATTCTATTTTGACTTCTTTCCATCCAACAAATATTAAAAGCACTAAAATTTTCAATCTCATCCCATACTGCATTCCTATATTGCTTCAATTTCTGATTCTTTGAAGCATACTTTGATCTAACTTGGGAGACAACTAACTCAGAGTCACCCACTACTTTTAAACATTTTATGCCATGCCTTGATGCCAACCTTAGACCTATTAATAGAGCTTCATATTCTGCAACATTATCTATGCATGAGAATAGCAAAGTAAAGGAGAATTTGAAAGTTTTATCATTCAAAGATATGAGCAATATTCTAGCTCCAGGTCCTTCCTTGCTATTTGCACCATCAAAATACATGGTCCACAAATTGTTAAGATCAATCCATCCCTCTTGGCTTTTTGACTTGTGGGCAAGCTCAACATCCTCCTCTACTTCCTTATCTTGGACTTTGAAAACATTACTGTCAGTATCAAGGAAACAATTCATGGTGTCTTCTTCTTCCTCTTCAATCATATGTGGAGTTCTGAGTTCTCTAGAAACCTTAATGTTTTGTCCCTCCAAGTCAAAAGTGGCAAATGATAAATCACATTCTATGTTGGCTCCCATAGAAGTGCTCCACTTTCTTGATAGTAACATCCCATACTGGGGAGGAATATCCACTACCAAGACACTCATGGTTAACTGTTTGGTGGGGTATGCAGTTAGTCTATAAGGTAGAGCCTTGATGGTACCCACAACTGGTACTTCTCTTGAATCCATTGCCTGGCATCTACCATGAGGTGTGTCCACCTTTAATCCTAGTGACTTCATAACCTCAGTAGGCATAATAGTGTTTGATGCTCCAGAATCAATCATACAATTGTTTAGCAACTTTCCATTTATCTGCAGAGTTAGAAAGAAAGGATCAACTATTCCTGCTATAGTACTAACAACATTTGTATCCAAATAAATTTGGGGGATTTTAGAAACAATCTCCTCATTTCCATTTTCATTTTCACCATTTATGGTTGCTACTTGTTTCTTAAATCTTTCTATTTTTTGAGACTCTATAGATACCACACCATTTACCCAATTTAGGACCTTTTCCTTGTGTTATTCTATTCTCATCATCTCTAGAAATGGAACTTTGACAGTAATCTGAGACAACAATTTTCTCATATCAATTGGAACATACTTTGAATCAGAAACATTTGGCTTCAAAATTGCAACTTCTTTATTAGTCTCCTGGATAGATATGTCTATAGGTTTTACAATATGGGCTCTATCCTCTTTTTGCAAAGCTGGAACAACCTCAATAGTGGGTTTGGATTTTACCTTATAAGCAATTTTAGACTTAACATTTTTCTTTATTTTGACCTTATCAATAGCATTGACATCTTTAGGCTTATCCTATGATGTTTTTACATCTTTGTCTATTTTCTTGATGAAAATTCTAGTAGGCTTCTGACTTGGATTGTCAACCACTCTATTTCTCATATTGTAATTGGTTTTAGCTTGAGTAACCATATCTACTATTATCAAGGAAATTTACTCATCAGAAGGCCTCCTTAAAATGACTATTTCCTTAACTTTCAAACCATTGCACTGGATGTTATCCGGCTCACTATCTTCATCAAAAAAAACTTGTTGATGGTATGATTCAGTTTTGGCCTAAGAATTAAAGAAATCCTAATTTTCATCCTCTTTAGTAGAGTCAACCTTGTCCCAAACATGGGAGGAAATCATTCCACATCCTTGATCATCATAAGGCTATTCCTCACAAGACTCTTATTCCTCTTATGCAGAAACACTTTGGGATATGACACAATAATTGGGATCATATGGTGACTAACAAACAATAAACCATGGGACCTCTTCCACCACATTCATTGAGTTCCTTTGCAATGGATCAGGGGTCCTATCATTTGGTTTATCCTTTCTCTCAGGAAGGATAGGCTTCCCATCTTTCCATTGGGTATTGTATGCGTAATTATTCATTCTTGGTAATTTGTTGAAACTATTAAAGGGAGGCTTATCACCTCCTACAACTTTAGCATTTCTATTCTCACCAACCTTTAAGTCCTTTATTTCCTTTAAGATATTCTTTAGGATATCATCATCTTTAGGTTTTACACTCATAGGCTTTCCTAGATCCTTTATATTCAATAGTGGTGATTTGTTATCTTCCCTTCTTCCCAACTTTCCTGAAATTCTTTAATTACTCTCTATGTTTATAGCTAGCTTGTAAGCTTCAACAAGACTCCTTGGATTTTTATCTCTCAAAAGGTAACCCATCTTAGAATCAAAAGCATTTAAATATGTGACAAGACACACTCTATCATCCAATCTAATGACTTGCAAGAGTTTATGCATAGCCTTTTGGAATCTGACATTAAACTCAACAACATCCTCATTGAAATTATTCTTTATGTTATTAAATTCATTTAGCATAAAACCCTCATGTGTTTTATCACCATACTTTCCTTTGAAACAATGCCTAAGCTAATCCCATGAACCTATGCTACCATGTGGCAAAGCCCTAAACCAATCCCTTGAATCTTCTATTAGGGATTGTACAAATAATTTCATGATAACATCATCAAGCACAATGTTATAATCATCAATCACATCAATAAAATTTTTCAAGTGTTCCTCACAAGTAACAACATTACTTTCAGTGAACTTAGGAAGTTTCTTCCTGATTTCTTTAGGGATGGGATTAGGATATCTAGGGATACTAGTGAAAACCAACTATTTGCATCTTTCATGTATAGCCCTCATGTTAAAGATACTAGCACCCTGAGATGTAGATGCATTGGTATTTGTTATGGTAGAAAATCTGAGTCCCCCTAGTGGGGGAACACTAGTTTTCTAACTAGCTATGTTTGCAACATTAGCTCCTTATGTCATAGTAGAATTAGTAAAGTTAGTGGGTCTTGTAGATCTTCTTAGAAAATCTATTTTCTTTTTCATTTCTAATGTTGAAGCTTCTAATTCTTCTTTTTAAAGTTCTTTAGCTAACAATTCTTGTTCCTTTTTATCCTTTTCAAGATCTGTTCCCAATCTTGAAGTGGAATCTATGGGACATTTGGGGCCTACTAGTTTATTAATTGAGACACCCACTAATTTATGCTTTCCCTTATCCCTAGGTTTCCTTGTTTCAAACACCTGATGAACAACAGGCTATTCACTTGTTTGTTCAAGAATGGGAACATAATTTATGGCTTCTAAGTTCAATAGTTGTCTTTTTAACTGGTCAGCCCTTATCATGGCATGCCTAATTTTTTATTCTTTTTCCTTTTCTCTCTTCTGCTTAATGGCTTCTTTTTCATGAATTCTCCTTTCCAATTCATACACTTCCTCAAATATTTCCTTAGAATCAGGCAAAGTTGTTTCAGATTCAACCTGCTGTGCTTGAGGCTCTTCTTGTTGATCCTGAGACTCATGGAGGCCTTGGGGCAATGATGAGCCAAGGGTGAAAGGGGGGACAAAGTCTTGTCCACTCCTACTCTTACTTCTAGATCTCCTCTCCCCTCCATACCATCTATTAGGGATTATTTTCCTATTGTGGGGTAACCTTTCACCCTCTCTTTCTAAAGGAGAATAATAATCCTCATACTGGTTTAAGCCTAAATCCACTGCCTCTTCATATTCTAAGGCATTTCCCTCCTGACTAGGAGGAGCAACACTTTCTTGTCTAGAACCTCCCTTTTGCTTCTAGGTAAGAGACATGTCATTGATACTCTTTTCTCTTCTAACTTGACCTCACCTAGATGTAGTCGGGAGCTCACCCTACAAATTTTCTTTTGCGTGTTCCTTCCTCCAAGACCTTGTATTTTTGAAACTCATTATGATATATCAATACTTGACTTAGCACTAGTCACAGAGATGTTCAGAGTCACCACCCAAGATAAATGGGATATTTTATGATTTTTAAATAAACAAGAAAGGGTAGGCAATTTTTGAAAAGGAATCAACTCTGTATTCAAAGGTAACCAACTCGCTTTAAAGTAAGCAGGCCAGGAGTCTAGCTCAACTTATACCTGCATTACTTACAACTTTTTTAACAAGATCCTCAGTAGAGTCACCATTTTGTTGGTTCTTAGATAGGATTTTACACTCCATGAGACACCTATATACCTATGACTAATATTAAGGATGGGTTAGTTCCAAATGTGAGAAATCTATAGGCAACTGGAGCAACTATAGGGACAATACTACCCTCTTCACTTCTAGCTTTGCAAAACCAAGGTGGGTGCACCTGATCCAATAGATTCAACTTTATTCCTTATTCAATACTAGATCTTACAACAGATGACAGTGAGAAAGTACTAAACAACAACCTATTATTCATTGACTCTCCATCATTGGGTAGAACAACATATAAAGTAAAATAAAATGTAAAAGACTGGTATTGATTGAATATTTTATGATTACAAGATTTTGATCATTCCTTGCAAGGCAAAAGATAGGAAAATATAGGCCAGTGCCCTATCCATTGGGTAGAATATTAGAAGACAAAATGAATACAATGGTGTTTTGAAAAGAACTGGTCTCTAAACATAAATACAAACAATCCAACTCTTTCCTACTTATAGAAAATCCTTAAATAGATTCAACAAACATGTATCCCACTCAGAGCAATATTTAATCCAATCCTAAATCAGAACTCAAAGTTAAACACATACATATAAATATTAGAAAGACTTAAAGATTTACAAAATAAACTCAAAGGAGAGACAAAGATTTGAGATTGTTTTAAGTATAACCTTGAACATTGTATACATCATATTCTAAATAATAAGCTTGCAAAATAGCAGCAACAACCTATACTTCTTCTCTATTCCTTGATGAAAAATGATACAAAAAGTTACAATCCTCGACTGAGGGCTAGGGTTTCAGATTTTCTATCCTTTTAACACCTAAACTCTCAATGCCTAGAATGATCCTGGAAAATCCTTTATATACAAGGAGATGCAACAAACTACCGATCATTCTAGGGTTTACAAAATTCCTAACCTAAAACATTTATAACAACCTTATTAGGTTTACAATAAACACATTGATGAAATAGGTGAGATATTTGTAGATGAGCCACCTTGCTTTATGTCATCAATGTTGTCCTCGTCTCCTTTCAACAAATCTAATTGCAATATTTGATAGTCAATTGTATAATAAATGCCTTTCTGCATCTCAACAACCCTGATGTCTCAAAAAGTAACTATCTTACTTGTTTCAATAGGCTGGTGGAATATCTACTTTCTCAACATGAGGTATGTACTGATACCTCCATTTATTGTACACCTCTTCACTTGCGAACTCAAAATTTGCAAACTTAGCCTTCTTCATGATAACTGTTCCCACTCATTCTCCATTTGGCTGACCTTGTGCTGAATAGTATCAAACATTGATTTTGCATTTATTAATAGCTTGATGGTGCTGCTAAAAGAATAGGTGTCACTTAAGACACCGATCACCCTCTCTGACAAGAGTGCATCCATCTCTTCTCTCCACTGATATGATTCTTTAAATTTCCCTTTTTCTATGAGAATGGTAGGGACCAGTTCATAATTTGAAAGCATCAATTATCCTTTCATCAAACTTGATTTTCTTATAAAAATATACAAAATAGTACCATACTGCACTATTTTCTTCATAGCCTAATGTACTGGCTTGATCAGTGGGTCAGGATCCTCCTGGCCTTTTGATAACATACGGAAAAGCTTCACATTTGGAGATCTTTCAATCCAGTTCCTCAAAACTGGTGACATCTCAATCTTCTCCTTATTCAAAGATGCAAATAAAGCACATAACTTGCTGACATGATTATAGAAAATTGAGGGTTTTAAATCATATGCAAATTGCATCATTGCATCTGTCATTTTTTCTTCATATTTCTAGTTTGCCAAAGTTGTGGCCTTCACATGTTCATCCTTTTCCTTCTCCAATTATACCCTTATTTCCCTCAATTTATTATCTTCCTCAGTCAATCTTTTCTTTTCCCAACTAACCCTTGCATCCATACTGGTTTCTAGGAATGGTGATGGTGGAAATTCAACAATTGGGCTTGATGAAGAAGCAACTACAAGCTTTTCAGCTATCATCAGTTGTGGTGACCTGTGATCTTGTGGTCCTGATAACTCAACAATTAATTTGTCCTTTTGAATTAGCTCTATCTTGAGCTCATTGTAATATTTGAGGACAGTTTCATATTTGAACTTGAGCTCCTCTTTTTCTTGGGCATCTTTCTCTGCCACTTTTTCATTGAACTTGGCAGTCTCCAAAATTAGGTTTGAAGCTTCTATACAAGAAGTTTCACCTACTCTTTGCACCAGTAAATTCCTTGCATACCCTATGGAAAGAGCCTCTCTTTTTCCTTTGTTCTCCTCCCTCTTAAGTGACCACATCACCAAGGTAGCAACAGTCTTCACCTTGCTCTTCCTGACTTGATCAAAGATTATTGCATTAGCAATATCCCACTCTAGCAGAATCAGAACCCCTATAACACGGACCATAGCTCTTCCTTCTTCTGGAGTAACCTTTTCAAACTATTTCATCAGCTCACCCTTAGTCTCAATTTCAATCTCTTCTATATCCCTTTCAGGGAATTCTTCCTTTTTATTCTCACAAATCTCCTTAAATTGATTTATTTTCATTCTCCACAAAAATTGGGAGAATGCCCTAGTCTTGACAAATTTTTCATCAGCAAGAAATGAATCACTGGCTTGTTTTAAAATAGGGTCCATCTATCTACCCTAAAATTTAGCAATAGTGAGATCCATGGCAAACTCCTTAGGTGCCTTTGGTATTCCTTCTTGCAACTCATCATTGGAAACAAAAATTTTTCCCTCACTACTCATTTGAACTAACTGTTCTACTACCCCATTTTCATCTAATTGGATAGGGGACTAAGAAGGAGAGTAGAAAATCTCTCCTGGCCTTGATTCTTCTTGTCTTTGCCTCTTAGGAGAGGGTTTCTTCATTACTAGATCATCTATGGGTCTTTTTCCTCTTGAGGTTGAAAGAAGATCCTCACCTCTTTGTTGTGTCGGCAAAAGGACACTATAACCACTTCTTTTTTGCACAATGTATGTTCCCTTAGGAGTCAATTTCATGTACCTTGGCTAACTCAGAATTTGTTTGGCCTTTTCAGGCTCTGCCTTACTGACCATGACTTTCTTTTCATTCACTACATGCATAACCCCTTCAAAATGTTCCATAAGGGCATCTACTTTCCTAGCCCAGGGTTCAAATCCCTTCAATGGGTCATAAGCCTTATCAAAATTCCTAATGAAATCTATAATCTTTTGTAGATGACCCACTTTTCCTTCTCAATTTTTAGAGTTCTCATTTCTTATTATATCATCAGGAAAATTAAATTGGTGTTCTATGAGGGCACACCTTACCTTGTCTTTGAACATTGTTGATAGGAAAACCTCTGTGTCTACACATCTGATGGTGGCCATTGACATTCTGTAGGGCTGTAGAACTTACTTCAAATGCACCCATCCTCCTTTAGTTATGACATACTGATGTGCTATCGTAATGTCTGGGAAGAAAGTTCCCCTTCCCTTAACAGTGAGAGTAGTTTCCTGCAAGTCACCAATTTGCCTCAAATTTTTAGCATATACTAATTTCAATGGGACCTGATAGGGTAAAATGTATGGTGCCACTTTGCACCCATATACTCTGAAAACTATGGAAAATTGATATAAAATTATATCCCCATAATTGTGGACTATGGTGATGTCCTGATAGTACTCCTTTGGTCTGATTAACCTTAACAACTCTCTTGGGACCCTTGGATTGTCAAAAAATAGTAGAGTCCTGTATGCACCCTAAAATGGTCGCCTAGACTTTGGGCCCCATTTATTTGATTTATTTATCCTGAATCAGTTTTATCAATAATCAATATTTCCAACAATATCAATCTCTTGATCAAGTCTTAATTTCGATCATATATTGGATTTTGATCCTTGGGCTAACCATTTATCCTAAGTCTTTATTTAATTAAAAGGAATATTTCCTCCCCTTTTGATTAAATAAAAAGCCCCACTTTTCCTCTTATCCTAAGTTGCACAAATAAAGCATTATTCCTATTTTACAAAAAGAAAAAAAGCACTTTTTGTCTCACATGAGGCTCAAAAGTCAACACTTCACTCTCATTGGAGGATACTTGTGCACATGGATTGCTCCTCTTTCAACCTCCACCATTGATTAAGCCTTTTTGCCTCTTAATCTCAATGGTCCATTCCTTTGCATTTCTTATAAAAGGAGAGCTCTCCCCTTCATTTGCATCCATCCCTTTTATGTTAATGTTATGCTGCAGGTTTTCTAGGTACATTTGGAGCTTTTGAAGACATTGAAGACTTGTTGCTTTCATCATTTAGTTGCATATTTTATTTCTTAGTTGCATGATAATGGCATTCTTAGTATAGATTTTATTTTATGCAATAGATTTAACTCACATAGCTTAATAGGAAGGCTTGGTAAAAGTTGTTCTTTCCTTTCATAGCATAGTTTGTACTTTCACTTCGTAGATTAGATTGCATTTCCATTTCTAGTTGCATACCCATTTTAATATAGCTTGCATTGCATTGCATATTTGATTCTTGGAGATATTGGCATTGTTTCCCTTGTCTTCGCTTGAATCTCTCATTGTGTGGTTGACTAGCAAGGTCATGAGTTCATAGCTCTAGCTGAGAGCAATTTTCAATCTTGCAACTCCATGCATAGAGAGCTATGAGCCACTTTGTGAGGCCTCATTCTTGAGCAACCTTGCATGTAATGGTTCATAGAAGTGCACCATTTTAATGTGTACATTTCTGGCGCCCACTGTGGGGCAGAGTAGATAGGCTTTGTCTTTTGTTTCATTACATTTTCATCATTTTTTAGATTATTTTTCAAAAATTTTGCAGGTTCTGGTTTTCTATCTCAGAGTATCGTGTGATACTCCTCAGGAATATCATGCGATATACCTTTATATAGTGATGCGACTCTTCGCGTAAGAGAAGAATCACCCACCAGTACTGAGGTATATCACCTGGTGTCATGTGAAGTATCACCCACCCATAGTGCAGAGTATCGCCCAGACTAAGGTATATCGCCCGGCTATAAGAAAGTATGTTGCACGATATTGGTGAAGTCTGAGGTATATCACCTGATCTGACAGAGACCTACATTTCTAGTTTTATCATCTGAATTTGATCATTTTAGTTTGCTGGTTTATTTTACTGTATTTAGGTAGGTCTAACCTGCATCTTTTAGCTTGGATCTATTAGTTTATTGCATATTTACATTTGAATTTTGATTTTGCTAACCTTGTTGGTCTAACAAGTTGTGCTTGTAGGTGCTCTCATTGCTTGAAATTTGCTAAAAATGCATGTCAAAGAGGGCTACTAACATTTTTTGTAGGGCTGCCCAAAAAAGCATAAAAACAAAAAAAAATCTTTCTTGTTTATTTGCTTTCCTTTCAAGTGTGGCATTCACTAATTGTATTAGGAATTTTTAAAACCTTGTGAAAGAGATTTTGAGGTGGTAGGAGAAGTATGCTCTTCACCTTTAGGTGAATCAAAAAATCTTGACCCATCTTAAGGTTTTGGAAGCAAGGGAGTAATTGAATCTCTTTGCTTGGTGTGTTTGGGAGAGATTCTCGAGATAGGGGAGTATGCTCTTCACCCTTGTGGTGAACCAAAAACCTTGAACCTCAAGAGTTGATCCACTTTTTCTTTAGTTGTTAGAATCCATTAGTGGGCCTGCTCTTGGGCAATCAAGAGGAATGACTCAAGTGGGGACAACCTTGTCATCATTTTCCTTGGTGGCAAGTGATTCCAACTCACTATAATCTCAAGGCTATCAAGGACACCAAAAACCTTGGTAGACATAACACTTATCTTCGTTTGATGTGAGTAGCTCATGGGATTGTGACCATGGGAAAAATATTGAACAAGAATACTTAAGGTACTCTTGAGGCCGTGAGGTCCTAGTCCTTTATGAGGAGCAAGAGGGGTGTTGTGAATGGAAATCCTTATTAAGAACCATTAGATAGAAGCCACCTTGTTTAGCCACTTATCTTCTTAGTGAAAGGATTGATCCAAGTGGTTTACCTAGATCACCTTAAGATACTCACCATATGTGTCCCTTTGGTTGTGTCATTTGACACTTCCATGACAAAGCCAACATCTCTTGTAGGTAACCACTTGGTGTGAGGTAAGGGGGCATCAAGTTGTGGGCTAAGTTGGTAAGTATTGAGCCTTGACTTTTTAGGATAGATTTGCTTGAATTGTCTTCGGTTGTGTGATGCCAGTGTAAATGTTCTCACATAAAAATGATCGGTAGCATTCATAAGGTGCTTTTTCAGTTCTGATATCACAAGTGTTTGTCTTGGCAAGGTTGCTTTTACCCTTGTTTCAAGTGTTTTGAGACATGTTTGATCCCTCACTATTTGCAAACCTGCCAAAATTCTGCTGATATTGTGACTGAAATCAAAAACATCAACCCTCAGACTAAAAATTTTGACCAGGTAGACCCAAAAATGCAAATTTTACATAGTTCTGGTCAAGAGTTCAGTAATTTTGCAACAGTATCACGCCCTTTAGAGCAAAGTATCGTGTGATACTTCACGGGTTCGAAAAGTATCACCTAATTTGAGAAGAAATATCACACGATAGTTCGCCCTTGGTAGACTATCGCCCGACCTGATTGGAGTGTATTGCCTGACTATTATAAGGTATATCACCTGGCATAAGGTGAAGTATCATGCGGTTATAGGTATATCACCCCAGTAGCCTGGAGTATATCGCCTGGGTAATTTTTACCGTGCTTGCAATTTGGTCAGTTTCAGTTGCTGTTAATCAGGTTAGGTCTTAGAGTAGGCTTCTTGCTCTGAGGTTTGAGACATGTATTGACTTTAAATTTTTGGTTTTAGTTCTCCGGGATAGCATCATCTGATTTATGAAATCACTTTGGACTAATTGTCAAGTTAGAAGGTCACTCTTGGTGCCAAGGTTCATCTCTAAGATTGTTAACTACATTCTTGGAAAATTTTAGTGCTCTTATTGTCCAAATCGCTTTCATTTAAATCTTAATTTCAATCATATTTTGGCCTAGTCCAACCTCCTAGTTTAAAAGTGCAAGGGTAGTCACCCTTTGATTTGAAGCACCTCTTTGACAGTGTTGGTAAAGCCCCTTTTTTTTTATCTTCTCATTTCTCTTTGGACAATAGAGGACTTTGATTATCCTAGTTTGGCACTGACACTTTGAGAGGTTACCTTATCATTAAGAGTATCTTTCTTTCATGTCAGTTACGACAAGGTACCAAGTCAATCAAAGGAAGCGACCCCCTATTGCCTTTAGCCAGTTACCACCCATCAAGACTCATCGACAACATAAGGGAAAAGGACCCCTTTTTGATCAATCACCTAAGAGTGAATCTAAGGTTTTTTTTAATCTGGGAGCTAATCCTAGTGAAGTGAGCACCTCTTTTGTACCACTTTCATCAAGTATGGACATGAGTTACACTTTCACCCGACAACAAAGAGAAGCCATGAATCAAACTCTTGAGGATATCTTCCAATGACATAGAAGAGAGTATGGTGGTTCTTCTCATGCTAGTCCACTCGAGTCACCTCCCAACAGCGCGAGGTATTTTGATGCTCACCAACGAGCTGAGAGACATCATAAACAAGCTCACTCAGATTTAGGGTCACAACACGAGGACCAGAATAATGAATCTAGTGATCACCACATAAACGCAGCCAATGCAATAAGGCATTCGAGACCATCCTCCCCACTTAAAGACACCTCTTGATATGCAAATACAAGATTGAGAAGCATTGAGAGGGAGAAGCAATCCTATTTGGATGAACAAGCTACTAAAAAGGAAAAATTCAGACAACTAGAAGAAGGGGAACGTGCATTGTTGGACATAAAGAAAAGAGTCACCCAAGAAGAAGAAGATAGACTCTACGCACAACAACTCCAAAGTAGATTCAATGGGAGGGGAACCAATAGTGGGACCAACTCACCCCCATCTACCCCTTCGCCAAGTCCTAGAAGAAGATCAAGGACACCCTCATGATCCCCAAGTCCTAGAGGAAGAAAGGGTTTCAAGAGATCATAGGAGACGATCACCTCATAGACATTCAAAGCAACCCTCCTAATGAGCACATTATAGCTCACAACATGGAGGAAGTTATGCCAAATTTGATCATATGGATTTTATGACTATGCAACAAGAACCATCCTTTCAAGCATATGTAGAACGATATGTGGAACAAAACAAGGATCAATTCCTAGAAAGCCTTATCAACAAAGGTGCTAAAGTTCCATATGATTTTGATGTCCACAAAAAGATTAAGAAACATAATCCTTCAACCAATGAGGTGATCATGCAAATGTAGAAGGACATAAAATGGATGAGGGCTCCTAAGAGCACATTTAATTTGGACTCCGTATGTCCCAACCCGATTGACAAGAGTGTGGTGTTGGTTGAGTTCCCTAAGAAAGTTGAGTTTCCAACCTATGACAAATATGATGGCATTGGTGACTCTCATGACCACATCTGACAGTTCTACATAATGAGCTTTTCTTTTCATCATGAAGACTCCTACTTCATGAGATTATTTCCAAGGAGTCTCAAAGGCCAAGCCATGGAGTGGTTCACCAACCTTACTCCTCTAGTAAAGTCATTTAAAGAACTCATCCAAAGATTTTTTTAGCATTTTGCTTATAATCTATCAAGTTCGGTCACAATGCTTGATTTGTGCAAGCTTAAACAAAATCAAGGAGAATCTTTTGTCACTTTCCTACAAAGATGGAGACGTTTGTGCTCAAAATATCCTAGGACAATTCCTGAGGAGGAAAGAATAGACATCATTGTGAGTAACTTAGTGCCATAATTAAGATATGAGGTAAGAAAGATACCATTTAATTCTTTTGATACCATGGTTGAAGTGGCATGTCGCATAGAGGATGTCCTAAAAGAACAAGAAATTTTGGCTAAATCAACTAATAACAACAATGGCCAAAATAACAACAATCATGGTTATAAGGACAAAAAGAACTCCTATTGGAATAAGAATAAATAGGTGGTCAATGATGGAGTTATTGACTCACCACAACCTAAGAATGAAGGAGTTCTTAATCTCTCCAATGTGGTACAAGCCATGAAGCTGCAAGTGTCCTCAGAACAACAAGAGAATAAATCCAAGTACCAAGGGAAACCCAAGAAGGAAAAGAGACAATTCACCAAACTTGGGGACTCCTATGCCGACATTTTCAAAACACTAATTGCTCATAATTTGGTGCAACCTCAGGATCCTGTGAAGCACCGCATACCTGATCCTAAACCTCATTGGTGGGATGAGAAAGCCTTTTGTGTCTTCCACAATGGAATTGGACATGATATCAAAAATTGTTTTAGGCTTAAACATCTTGTCCAAGACCTCATTGAAAGTGGGTGATTACAAGTTGATGGTTTAACCACTAATGCGGATCATAAGGCTTTTAAGGAACCCTTGCCCAAATATGAAAAAGGGGAAAATTCTAACAACAAGCATGGTAAGGCTGCTATCAACTATACATACACAAATGCTGAAAATGTGATTAACATGCTTGAAGTGGCTGACGATAACATCAACATGATGAGAGGGAAAGATCCTTATGGATATGATGAGGACTCAACTCCTATGACTGATGCAAGATCCGCTGTGATGATAAGGGGTCCTCACTCATGAAGAATGCCCCAGTCCCTCAATACTGTCACTAGGGGTCAGGCCCGAGCTCCCATTATTATCAGAGGTCCTAGCACTAGCAAGTCTAAGCAGCCCATGTCCAAGGGCATTCCTCCTAAATCTGTCATTGGTCCTGATTCCAATTATAATCTTATTGACCAATTACAACAAACACCCACGCAGATATCTATTTTTAAACTTTTAGAATTGTCCCCTAAGCATAAGCGTGTCCTTGAAGATGCTTTGTGAGCAGCCAATGTCCCTAACAACTTAGATATTGATCAATTCCAGAATATGGTCAACCATTTGGCTAGCCCTCATTACCTCACCTTCTCAGAAGAAGATGACAAATCCATCAGTCACCCACATAACTTGGCCTTACACATCAAAGTCATGATTCATAAAACCTGTGTCAGGTGTGTACTGATAGATGGGGGTACGGGGCTCAATATTTGTACCATGAGTTTGTTGAAGGCTCTAGGATATTCTGAGAATGTCATTAACACAAGGAAAAAGATCACAATCAAGGCATATGATGAAGCAGAAAGAAGTTCTAAGGGATTGGCCGTTTTACCTATTTGCATTGGTCCAGTAGAAAAAGATATCTTATTTCAAATTGTTGATGTTGGACCTTTAGCCTACAACATTTTACTAGGTAGGCCATGGATTCACAAATTGCAAGCAGTCCCATCAACGTATCACTAGTGTGTTAAGTTTCCCCATAATGGTGTAGAAATTTGCATACCTAGAGATAGTGCTTTGTCAGTTAATAACATTTCTACTGGATCACATGTACCTTTGAATAGGGAAGGTGACAGTCCTAGTAGTTCACTTGAACAATGCAAGTAGAAGTTTAAAACCATAGATCTTGGGATGGGAGATTATAAAATTGATTCTTTTACAAAAATGCCAATCTCTCCTAGGTCTTATGGGAGACCATCACCAAATATGAAACCTTCGTCATTAGCAATGACATTATTTGGAAAATTTATTTAGTCTTTGGTTCCTATTCAAGATGAGAAAGAGGAAGTTGTCGTAAGGGACTGGATCTATCATGAGAAAAAATACCAACACAACGAGAACTTTGCTCCTTCACCTAAAGCTTATGGGAGAGGGTATACACTGCTTAAGAATATGGGTTATCCAGGATATGGTCCCCTTAGCCATAGGTTGGATGCTAAATCTGAGCCTCTTGACCATGCCCTCTTTGGATGAAAGAATAAGTCAATAGTTGGCTTAGGTTTTGAAAATAAGAAGAAGAAAGGTGTCCCTGTCCCAGCTACGATGGACAGTGACAGTGATTCAAACTACACACCTGATCTTTCTAATCAACATGACATGTCTGATGATTGGGTGCCTTCGACAAATCTCCTTTGGGGAGATTTAAAAGATTTGATACTTGATAGTCCTACTATCCCAGCTATGACGGATAGTGACTATATGACTGCTAGATTGATAATAGAAAGTGTTGCTATCCTAGCTGCGACAGATAGTACCAATGGTAGCACTAGAGAAGGGGAAACCCTTCCTAACCTTGAGGCTTCTACATCATGAGGCCCAAATGATGATTCAGACACAGACTCCCATGAGTATGAATGGGACTCACTTTCAGATGCAACAGTTGATTTGGACATGGATGTTGTCCATGCTTATAGTACCCAACCTGATGCGGCTAACGAGCTTAGTGTAGGACTAGAGGATTGTACTCCTCAAATTACCTCAATGGATGACGCTTCATTTGGTAGGATGAGTCCTAATTTGGGTATCTTAGGAGAAGACTTGATGAATCCCAATTGTATGGTCACCAAAGATAACCCCTTTCACATAAATAATATTGAACCAGTCATTGACCTACCTCTTGTTCACTATGACCTAATTGACTAGTCTCAGCGCCATCAAGAGCCTATATTCCTCACTTTTTAGAATGATTACGAAATTGCCTACTATCTGAATGCTCTTGAACCAGTGACTTTTTCCACCAGTGAACCAACAACAAGTATGGCGGAGCCTGATATTAAGTACCTCAGTCTAAAAATAAAAGAGAAAGAAAGAAAGAAAAATAGGTCTGATGGTGAAAACCACTTTGTGGCTGTATTAGAACCAAAAATAGTAAAAATATATGATGTATCTGAGGGTGAAAACCTCTTTGAGGTGCCTAAAGATGGGGTACTTAATAACTTGCCAAGTTATTTCCAGGATAGATCATCAGTATTGATTGAGCCAACGAAACCAGTCAATTTGAACACAGAAGAAACTCCTCAAATAGTTCATCTTGCTCAGTCTTTATTAGACAAAGAGACCAAGGCATATATACAATTCTTACAAAAGAAGAAAATTAATTTTGCATGGACCTATTCAAACATGCCAGGGCTTGACACAAATCTTATAATGCATCACTTATCCATAGCTCCAGGAGTCAAACCAGTGAAACAGAGACTCAAAAAAATGCATCCACATGTAGCTCTCCTTGTCAAAGCAGAATTAGAAAAACATTTGAGAGCTGGATTCATTAGAGCCATCGATTATGTAGAATGGATCTCAAACATAGTACCAGTTTCCAAACATGATGGGTCCATTCGTGTATGCACAGATTTTAGAGATTTAAACAAAGCATGCCCGAAGGATGATTTTCCACTTCCAAACATTGACATGATAGTGGACATGACAACGGGCTATGACATATACTCTCTAATGGATGGTTTCTCAGGATATAATCAAATTAAAATAGCTCCTGAAGACCAAGAGAAAATAGCGTTCACATGTGCATGGGGAACCTATTGCTGGAACATCATGCCATTTGGGTTAAAGAATGTAGGAGAAACCTACCAAAGAGCTATGACCACTATCTTTCATGATATGATGCACAAAAACATGGAAGATTATGTGGATGATACCCTGGCAAAATCAAGAAAATGGGACACACACCTCGATGATCTGGAAGTAATTCTAGATCACATGGAATAGTTTCAACTCAGATTGAATCCAAAGAAGTGCACATTTGGTGTCACCTCAGGCAAACTTTTAGGATTTATAATATCATCAAAAGGTATAGAGGTTGACCCCGAAAAGGTCCAAGCAATTTTAGACATGCCACCTCTGAGAAACATTAGTCAGATGAGAAGTCTTCAAGGACAACTTCAGTCAATTAGGAGGTTTATCTCATAGCTGGCGAATAGAGCACAACCCTTTAATAAGACACTGCATAAGGGTGCCTCTTGCGTATGGAATGAGGAATGCCAAAAGAGCCTTGATCAAATAAAATAGTATTTGGCTAATCCTCCAGTTCTGATGCCTCCTATTCTAGGGAAGCCTTTGATTCTATACATTTCAGCAATAGAATCTTCCTTGGGGGCATTGTTGGCTCAATTAGATGATACTAGGAAAGAACGGGCCATATACTATATCAGCCATACTCTAGTCTCCTATGAGATCAATTACAATAACATTGAGAAGTCTTGTCTTGCAGTGGTGTTTGCTTCTCAAAAGTTGCAACACTATATGCTTGCTCATACCATACATTTGGTTACAAAAATTGATCCTCTTAAATACTTTCTTAGTAAGGTTGCCCTCATGGGTAGACTTGCTAAATGGATGATGGTCTTAACTAAATTTGACATAGAGTACATTGAAAGGAAGGCCATAAAAGGGCAAGCTATTGCTGACCAATTAGCCGATTTCCCAATTCAGGGTAGTATGCCTGTTCAAGTGGAATTCCTAGATGAACACATCTTGTATATGACTACTCGCACTTGGAAAATGTTCTTCGATGGTTCCCACATGCAAAATGGATCAGGTGCTGGAGTATTATTTGTTTCTCCACATGGGTACAATATTCCAAAGTCTTACAAACTTTTATTCCCATGTACGAATAATATTGCAGAATATGAAGCTTTAACCAATGGCTTGAGAATGGCTATAGAATGGAACATCATAGAGTTACATATCTTTGGGGATTCCCAGTTAATCATCAACCAAGTCAATGAGGAGTATCAAACCAAAGATGATAAATTGATACCCTACAAAAAGATGGTTGACTCATTGAAACGTTACCTTACCTTTGTGATGTTTCAACAGATCCCTAGGACAGAGAACAAAGCTGCAGATGTCATGGCCACATTAGCTTCACTTCTTCAGTTGGAGACACATGAATCAAGATTTGAATTCCTAGTGGAAGAGCTACACCATCCCATCTTTGACTCGTCTGAAAGCCATGTCATTTGTACCATTGTCACACACGAGTCTTCCCGATACGGTGCTATCTATTCATATCTTTGTGATGGCATCATCCCTGACACATTTAACCATTTTGAACACTGAAACCTCATTCATAACACCTCTCACCACACCCTTATCTCTGGTGATTTATATAGGAGGGGTTTAGATGGGACGCTCCTTAGGTGCTTGGAAAAGGAGGAATCCAACCAAGTGTTAGTTGACATCCACGAGGGCATTTGTGGTGGACATTCTAATGGTCTTGCCATGGCCCGAAGGTTGCTTAGGGTGGGATATTATTGGCCCATAATGTAGATAGATGTAGTAGCCTTTGCTAAGTCATGTGAAAAATGTCAGAAACATGGAAACCTGATTCATGCTCCAGGTAGGGAGCTGATCCCTTCTGTTTCTCATTGGCCATTCCAGCGCTGGGCCTTTGATCTGGTTGGGTAGATTCATCCCAACTCATCAAGTGGACATAAGTTCATTATTACTGCCACTAACTACTTCACAAAATGGGTGGAAGCTATGCCACTTTCTGTTGCTTCAGGGAAGACTATCTCTTTGTTCATCTTGAATCATATTATTTGCTGATTTGGCGTGCCTTCTAAGATTATCACTGATAATGGAGGTCAATTCAAGAATAAGGACCTAAAGCATTTATGCAAAAAGTTTAAAATCAAGCAACATTGGTCCTCCATCTATTTTCCACAGGGAAACGGATAGGCAGAAGCCTCTAATAAAACTATTCTTAAAATTCTTCATAGGATAGTGCACAAGAATGGTAGGGATTGGCACTTACAAATCAATCTAGCACTATGGGCTTACAGAACAAGCATTCACACACCTACAAGAGCCACTCCTTTTTCTCTTACCTATGGCACTGAAGTGGTATTACCTTTAGAAGTAGAGATTCCATCACTCAGAGTCTCACTCAAAGGATTGATAATAGATGAGGATTACCGTGCTATGAGGTTACAGGAACTGAACTTCTAGATGAGAAGCGTAAGGCTTCCTTTGACCATATGAGAGTGTATCAGAAGCGTATGTCCAAGGCATTCAACAAGAAGGTTGACCCTAGAGAATTTCAAATAGGTGATCTTATTTTGCGAGAGAACCCTAAGAACCAATAGAACAGAGAACAAAAGGGCAAGTTTGAACCTAACTGGCTTGGACCATATGTCATCACAACTGCTTTTGGTACTGGTGCGTATTTACTATCAAATCCCAATGGAGAATAGCTCCCTGATCCCATCAACATTATGCACCTTAAGAAGTTCTATCCTTGATGCCCGTTTCTGTCTGGGGGCATCCTTTGTACATACTTATTGATCCTGAAAAAAATACCAAAAAAATATATATATGATGCTGAAAAAATCCTAAAAAGCATAAAAAGTCCTGAAAAATATAAAAAAATCAAAAAATTCAAAAATTCAAAAAAAATAGAAGATGTGCCATGGTGAAAACCTGGAAACAGGCGCCTTGGTAGCAAAAATATAAAAAAAAAAAAAGAAAAAAAGAAAAAATTGCAATAAATCCAAGTGGTGAAAACCTAGAAATAGGCGCTACTTGAGGCCTTTGCACTCCTATTTGTTAACATGCATCCTCAACACTTAGCCACTTTCCATCATGCCTTGACCTTATTTGACTTGATCTGGAATTGGTCTTTGTCTTTGTCTAGGGGGCATACCTGTTAGCATAGGTCCTTTTGGTGCATTTGTCTCTTGGGGCATTTTACAATAGGTGTTTTTCAACACCACCCCAAACAGTGTTTTTCAACACTACCCTTGCGTCGAGTGTTTCTTAAAACTTATCAGATGTCTTACCCAATAGTCTAGTATGATGCGATGTTTCTCATTTACAAATGTGATACTCAGAGTTTGACTCTATGACCAACACACACGCACTTAAACAATCAACTCGCTTGAGATATGTTGACTTTATTTTTCTTTGTGTGCTGTCTATGAGGATTTCTTTGATGAGTGGTCTCTCCCTAAGAAGTTTTTGATGATGCATAGCTAGAAGACTGAGGGTATGAGAACATGTTTTCTTTCTTTATCTTCTTGTGGGTATATTTTGTTGGTCCTCACTATCATGAGCATTTATGCTGGTCTTACTTGACCCTATGGATTGACAAGGTATTATCCTTGACTATTTTGTGAGTGCATGCTTCTAGCTATCCTGATTTTCATGTGTCTTCACACAAGCATAATCTCGCCATATTAAACTTAGGTAATCTCACTGTATTAGTCATCTTGACCTACATGTCTTTGATGCCTAGGCGAGATTCTCACATTTCTATCTAATAAAGATCATATTCATATCCACATAGTTATGCTAGCGTGCATTATATGATCTTACGACACTACCAATAACACTCGATGATGATAATTAGATGTCTATAAGCATTGTGACCTTGCAAGTCAACCATTTTCATAGTAGCTTGCATTTTTAGGGTCATGATAGTCTAGTTTTGCATTTCTTGCATAGGGAGAGAGCTCTCCTTTTCATCTTACGTGGACCTGTCATTCGACTGCGCTCACCTTTTCTTCTTCTTGATCATGTCTTTCACTCCTTGTCTTTTTCCTCTTGAACCTATTCTTGTCATCAAAAAGGGGTTAATCATATCATCATTCTATCTATTTAAAAATGTCACTTTCAGAAACATGAGTCTATATCATACACATGAGAATTAAACATACATCTATGAGAGAGAACATACATAAACATGTATATAAGCATTTTTGAGCAAAATGACAAGACAATATACATAAACTGATACATCCATCACAAGAGAGACATAAACACATGATACAATCAAACATCCAGTAATCTCATATATACATCAATATCATGATACAATATACAATATGAGATCCCATAATCTGGATCAATGTCTCAAGATATGTCTAAACATCTATCAACCTAAGACCTAACCCTAGGACTCGTTACCACCCTTGTGAGGAGCTCATGGTGGTGGAGGCATGGCTCTCCTATCTAGTACCACATCTGATACCCCTACCCTCTGAGAATATGATGGTGCTCTCTCACCCTCTAGAATGGCCTGAAGGTAGAGTCCGTGATAATATACTACTCTCGCTGACTCCCGTCGGATCTCTAGCGCATCTACCTGTGCCATCACCTCACGACGTGCTATCTCTACCCTGAGATCGGCTATCTACTGATCTTGCTCCACTCTCAGATCTAGTAACTGCTAGTCTCTCACTGCTATGGTAATTCAGAGCTACTGCATCTCAGCCTCGAGAGCCTGTATCCTCGCTCTCAGATCATCTCCACCCGCAGGATGGTCCTACTGTGCCTCTGCCTGCCAGCGAGCTGGTCTCACCTCATCCTCAGGTGTTGCTGATCTCTATCCCTGTGACCATTTTCGGCCACCTGATCCCTCTCCTCTCTCCATCCTCCCTCTCCCCCTCCCACCATCTCCTCCATCTCCTCTATCCCCTCCATCTCCTCCGTCTCCCCCATCATCTCCTCCGTCTCCTCCCTGTGCTGGTACCTGTGCATCTAGTATCATAAACTGAGGGAATGGCACCCTCCGCCATTCTACCCTATATGCTACATCGGCCCCCACATCTGCCACATCTGGGAAATACTCCCAGGGCTCACTCCTGATACTCATTGTCTCTGTGATAGCCTACTAATAGTCTAACATGGGTAGCCACCCATGACCCTCCTAATCCCTAGCCCTGGCATATGTAGTAGTCTCTGTCGATACTCGCTGCTACCTCCCAAACTACCACCACACCTGAGTGATACAAAATCTCTCCACTATCTTGGCATATCAACCTACTAGTGGCTGAGTGCACATCATATAGCTTAGCTCATCGGTTGCATCTCCCCAGACCTCCACCTCCCTGTATGGCCTCCATGTGAAAGAGGATATCTCATCTAGGATCCTCCTATAATATGTCACATCCCTAGTATGGGCATGTGATATGAATCCTAGGTACCTATATATAAAGGGGTACCTCCTCTCCCTAGGCTGAACTCTGGGGCACACCACATCAATGTGCTCCCAAGCCCACACCTATGCCAGGATGGCACCGCAAGCCCAAGTCTGACTGTCCCTGTATATGATCTCATGTAGCTCGTGATACATCTCTACCAATATGGCAGGACCCCATGCCATCCGATGAGGCCTGCCTACAAAATCCACCAGTAATCTAGCCCATCCAAGCAGGAAACCCTTCTGACTATGGTCAGTCATCAGGATCTGTGAAATGATAGACGCCACTATGCATGGCACTGGATAATCTCTGCCAAAGTCATCTATCAGCCTCTCCCAGCTGACATGCCTGTCTAGAATAGTAACATCATGGAACATCTCCTAGATTAGTCCACGCCCCTCAGTGGCATCCTGATCATAGTACACCTGTGCCAACAAACAAATCATGTCAGTTTTCATCATATGGAAATATTACATTTATGATTATATCTCAAAACATGATTATACTCACAGGCTCACCATGGCATGGCACTCATAGGATCCTGTAGACATCCTCCAAAGTAATGGATGCCTCTCCGGTAGGCAGGTGGAAGGTGTTGTGCTCACTATGCCATCTCTCGGTAAGAGCAGTCAACAACCCATGGTCAGCTTTGATGTAAGGATATCTCAATAAATACCAGAATCCCATGACCCTGATATCAGCATTGCCCGGATCATCCAGATCTCAGACACACCGCAACTCAGTCACCTTCGGTGCTCTGATGATCAGCGTCGGAAAGACCTCCTGCAAGCTAAAAACCAAGCCAGTTGTTAGCACATATCATGATGGACGTCTAAAAATTAGTATAAAACATCTCTAAAACGTAACATTGTCTGGACCCATGTCATTTTTGCTCAAAAATGTGTCAAATATCAAATTTCTAACTTGGGCGATATTTTTTTTTGGAGAAGTATCGCGTGATACTTCTCCCTATAGTGGGGTGATATACCTTAGGCCACGTGATACTTCACCCGGTATCATGCGATCTTTCACCCAGTATCAAGTGATACTGGTGCCTATGGTCGCGTGATACTTTGGGGACCCATGAAGTATCGCGCGACACTTCTCCCCAAAGGGCATGATACTTCTAAAGTATCGCGCGATATATCACCTAACTAAAAAATTTGAAATTTTAAAATTTTTTTGAAAAATATGCTAAAAAGGTATTGAATGCGAAAAATGACTCAAAAAGCTTGAGTTTTTCGAAAACATACCGGGGCAGGATAGTGTGGTGGCCGGTTGTGCAATCGGGAACGCTTGAATCGATGCCTCTGGATAGGAACTCCTGCTTGCTGGGCCATTTTCTCTCTCTAAAGCTCTCAAGATTCTCAAATCACTAAAAGTCAAATGATTTTGAAAATGACATTTTGATCCCTTTTATAGCATTTTGACTTTTTGACCTAATTTTCAAAACACCTCAGAATTGCATGAAAATTGCACCCCTAGCTAATTTTGACGTCTTGGATCCATTTTCAGACTCAAAATCAAAATTCGAGGTCATCGTGATAGTCAAAATCATATTTCAAAATCTTCCCTTCTTCTACGCAGTTGGCTAAATCTTTTGAGGCCTAATCCTTCGATCTTTGTTGGGGCATCGTCATTTCTTCATTTCCATGTCTTCCAAACTTCTAGTCTTTCATTCATCTTCATTCCCTTCCCTCCTTTCTCACATTTGACTGCATCTTTCTCCGTTAGGCTGGGGCATGTTTTTATGGTTAACCTAATGACCTTTATATTCGATTATGATTTCATTCTGATTTGATCAAATCTTTATCAATTTGCTGTTCTCCTCTCTATGATTTTGATTTCGACTCTGAGGGGGCAGTATTTATGGAATTCTCATCCCTGATTTCCTTGATTCTCTTGATTCAGACATCTTTTGTGAGCTTTTGCTCAAATTTGAGATTCTTATCTCTTACTTTGAATGTGATCCCGAATCGACCTCATGTTCAAAAGCCTTTGTCTATGTTTGTCCAGGTGTGATCCCGAATCGACCTCATATCTGAGTTGTTTTGTGATCCCAGATCGATCTCACATTTCAATTCTTCTTTGACTGCATGTGTTCCCAAATCGATCACACATTAGTCAAAGAGGGGAAAATGTATGCACCCTAAAATGGTCACCTAGACTTTAGGCCCCATTTATTTGATATATTTATCCTCAATCAATTTTATCAATAATCAATATTTTCAATAATATCAATCTCTTGATCAAGTCTTAATTTCGATCATATATTGGATTTTTATCCTTGGGCTAACCATTTATCCTAAGTCTTTATTTAATTAAAAGGAATATTTCCTCCCCATTTGATTAAATAAAAAGCCCCACTTTTCCTCTTATCCTAAGTTGCACAAATAAAGCATTATTCCTATTTTACAAAAGGAAAAAAAAACACTTTTTGTCTCACATGAGGCTCAAAAGTCAACACTTCACTCTCATTGGAGGATACTTGTGCACATGGATTGCTCCTCTTTCAACCTCCACTGTTGATTAAGCCTTTTTGCCTCTTAATCTCAATGGTCCATTCCTTTGCATTTCTTATAAAAGGAGAGCTCTCCCCTTCATTTTCATCCATCCCTTTTATGCTAATGTTATGCTGCAGGTTTTCTAGGTACATTTGGAGCTTTTGAAGACATTGAAGACTTGTTGCTTTCATCATTTAGTTGCATATTTTCTTTCTTAGTTGCATGATAATGGCATTCTTAGTATAGATTTCATTTTATGTAATAGATTTAACTCACATAGCTTAATAGGAAGGCTTGGTAAAAGTTGTTCTTTCCTTTCATAGCATAGTTTGTACTTTCACTTCATAGATTAGATTCCATTTCCATTTCTAGTTGCATACCCATTTTAATATAGCTTGCATTGCATTGCATATTTGATTCTTGGAGATATTGGCATTGTTTCCCTTGTCTTTTCTTGAATCTCTCATTGTGTGGTTGACTAGCAAGGTCATGAGTTCATAGCTCTAGCTAAGAGCAATTTTCAATCTTGCAACTCCATGCATAAAGAGCTATGAGCCACTTTGTGAGGCCTCATTCTTGAGAAACTTTGCATGTAATGGTTCATAGAAGTGCACCATTTTAATGTGTACAAGTCCTAGGTCTTGAAGCAAAGTCTCTATCAAAAGAAATGTAGCTAGCATCAACTCTATCCCATGAAAAATTTGTAGTCCATAATTGGACTGGAAGGGCTTCTCCATTTCTCTCCTTCACAATGTTGACTGTTGAGCTAAAGAATTGCTCACCCTTGTATAGGAACATATGCATAAGCATTGAATACCACCCAAAAGGCCTATTAACTTTCATGTTCTTGATCCCCATTAATCCCACATAGATAAGATCAGCCAGATGAGAGGCAAAATAAAAAATTAGTGCCAATTGGGGGTGTAGTGATTGTACCATCATAAAAATATATGGTATTCGCATATGAGTGGCCTCATCATGCCCTAAGATTAAAGTTAAAGACTTATAGAAACCCTGTGCTCTCTTACTGAACAAGTCTAGCCTAAAAGGCTTTGGTGTGCTTGCACTAACAACACACATTGATCCAATTTCTTCCATAAATTCCCTTAGAGGCCTTGCTCTCAAATAATCCTTCTGTGCCTCATATACCTCTATGAACTCTATGAAATCTATCTTCT
The DNA here is from genome assembly GCA_027943335.1 of Chamaecyparis obtusa. Lineage (NCBI taxonomy): Eukaryota > Viridiplantae > Streptophyta > Pinopsida > Cupressales > Cupressaceae > Chamaecyparis > Chamaecyparis obtusa. Next base: position 1,060,371 of record BSBK01001723.1, read on the forward strand.
CCAACCCAACATAAGGGTCATTTAGTGAAAAAAACCTCCTTGATATCATCATCTGTGATGCTGATTAGGTCTTTCCCATTTATGTCCTTGACACATTTTGTCATAGGATCATAACACTTGGCAATTTGGATCAGCAATTCTGCATCCATGAATACTTCAAGGACTACCAACTTCCCTATATCAAATTGCCAAATATTGCTAAGGGGGGAACAAGAATTTCTTTGTGAGTAGGCTGACCTAAAAAAAATAAGATCATTATGATCTTTACCCACCCTAGCATCTCTCATCCAATTTCCTCTATCATGGAGTCCTTTAGCTACTGAGTCCCTAAGGTTTCTCAGGACTAATTCCTTTAATCTGGTTGCCCCATTATCAGAATGTGGGATTAATTGCATCAAATCTTCAAAGACTCCCCTGTCCTTGTATTATGTCTGACTAGATAGGTTCCTTTTTGGTGGCATTTTGAAACTAGGGCTTCTTAGAACAATATATAAAACCCAAGAAAACCCTAAAAATACAGTGTGTAATAGAAATTCCTTCCACAATTCTTTCAAAAACCTCAAATAATTATGTAATTCAGAAAAAATTGACCTACCAGTCACCTGAAAGAACTTCGCTTAAAATCTCTCTAGAGGAAAATCCAGTTCACCAGAATGCTTGTGAGAGCGGTAAAGAGAAATAATGATTGAATTTTGATATATAAAGTTTCCAACCATTTACAATCCATCTGCACGTAGCTCAATAAATCCACCATTATTGAAAGTTGGTGGCCTTAGCATTCACAGGATGTGAAAAATGTCACAGGGTAGAAATTTGAATTTGAACCGTTGATTTTGTTTCCCTTTAGGCACATTGGATGGTTGACAAGTTAAATGGTATAACCCTATGTTACTTTTCCCCAAATCAGTTCTTGACCAATGAGAACATTTAAATTTAACCATGTGGGAAAAGAAATAACTTTATTTTACTTTGCGCTGAGGAGACATGTGTCACCCTGTCGCTAAAGCGCTAACCCAAAACTATCAGGAAAGTCAGATCAAGATATAATGACAATCGTGGATGCTATTTAAGTGGACAAACCTCAAAATTTTAATAAAATTTTTCCCCACAACTTCCCTTACCAGCCCTTTACCAAATTAAGAAATTCCACGTAGCAGAAACTAGCAAGTGGACCTCTCCTCTTTTCATTCTTGGCACCAAAAATCTTGACAACTGCCACATCATAACTCATTCCAACCTATAGATCATGAACACATCAGTGTGACTTGGCACCCTAGGGCTCGCTACAAACTTCTTCCTTTAAAGAGAATCTGACAGTTGTCACTAAAGCACTAGCTTAAAATCTTGACATCTTTCTCCAATGGTATAGCGACGACCATAAGATTAATCCTTGCTTTATCTTTTGGAAAGTCCAACCCCACATTCACTACATCACCAAAGATAGATGTCAACCCAAGAGAAATGCCACAAAGACTGACAAGCCAGAACCTGTCGCTGTCAGGGAAGCTTTGATCGGACACTTGTCGCTAAAGCACAATGCTTAAAAGGCTATCAACTCAGTTCAATGGTATAACAATAGTTGTAGGATTAATCCATTGTTTAATTTCTACCACACCTTTATTGATGGGCCCACCTGGACAGATGGTGCTTCATCGCTAAAGCGCATGTCAGACATTCTAACAAAAGGCATTCTTGTAGTTCAACAATAGCCACAAGTTTTAAGGGGGACAAACTATTAAAAAATTAACTAGAAACTTAGGCCTTGAAAGAATTAATTAAAAGGTGACCATGTCGGACATCTTAACAAGATAACATGTAAAGTGATGGGTAAAAGGGGTTGAAAATTAGCACATGCATATTTGGAGAGTTAGTGAGCCAAAAAGGTAACACAAAATTATAACAAAGCTTAGGATCAGCTAGGGCTCCCAACAAACTTAGGGTTTTCACCATTCAAACCTCACCATTAGGTCTACAAACTGGATTTTTTCAAAAATGTTTAGCATGAAGCTGGAAAAATTTTATATAGTGATAACACATCTCATATTTATATGCGCATACAAAACAAACAACTAGGTCGACCCTTAAACCTATTACATGCAACACTTCCAAATTATTTGGCTCAAGCATGTTTACAAACAAACATATTTACATGTCAGAAACTAAATTACAATAGGTGCATAACCTTTACATCATTATAATATAACCACAACTCAAAATTTTAATAGTCAGTTGCTTACTCTATTCTTCTCTGGCGCACACTGGCTGTGTAACTTCAACTGTCTTTATCTTTCTCATACTTGCATATCTTATCATGCGCTCATAGACTAAGCATGAATTGTTAATCTCTATTGAGCATTTTAGGTTGTCATTAGTATCAAAGGATAGTAAATAGGTCGGTCAGTTACTTATATTAAGTTGGTTAGTAACCAGAAGTAAGACAGAGCAGTCGGTAAGGTCTTTACACCGAGCATCACACAGTTAACCGAGTACCAACGATACCGACACCTATAGTCAGTAAACACTGAGCATCGCAGTATACACTAAGTAGATTATATAGTGTTTACCGATGATCACAAAAAATGGCATAGTAATCTAAAATGGCACATTCTTCTATGCAAACGGTTACAACAGATTGTAAAATGGTTTACCAAGATCAAGGAGAATTTATTGTAAATAGATACTCATTAAATGTAATGTTTATCTTATTGTAATAGTTGATCTAGGTTATTTTGCACCGTAGATCTTAGGGTTATGATTATTTTTGTAACCTAATTTTTTGCTAAGGTGGCAAAATAGAACACTATATATTTTGTTTGTTCACACCATTTTACAAGGTTGGGTGAACTAATATATATGAATCATGGAGCACTTGAAGAAATTGCCTATCTTCAAGACAATCAGTTTACCGAGTAGAACAGAGCAGAGAGGATATCAGATTCAACAGAATCAGAGAATGAAACTGAGTAGAATAGAGTAGAAAACCATCATAGATAAGGTGATATTTTGATGAGCACTTATAGATCTGTTTCAGACAATTGAGTTGTTAACTAGCAGATATTTACCTATTACTTTCTGACAATTGTGATAGAGTTTTGATAAATCTCTTAATAGAGTAAACTTAACAATCTTATGTAAATCTCTTAACCAAGTACACACTTCATTGGTGTTGTTTAAATCCTATAACTAGGTAGATCTAGCTAATCTGACATGTTACTCCTAATAGGGTAAGATCACTAGAAGTGATCAAAACTTGTAGCCTTAATAGGAAAACCTTTTCTATCTGCGGAAGTGAAGAATTTGTGGGTGTCATCCCCACCATAGTTTTTACCTTCTTACAAGGGTTTCTACATTACCAAAATACTTGTGTTATGTGATTGTCATATTGATTTCATGTTGCTTACTTTCTTAAGTTAACTAGATGATTGATTTATACAATTGTATTCAAGTTATTTTGATCGGTTATCACAGTATTCAGTTATAGATAAGAAAGGTTTTTACAAGAAAAGTTTTGTAGGCACTGATTCACCCCTCCCCTCTTAGTACCTATCTCTCCTAATTCCAACAATTGGCATCAGAGTATAGTTCTCTTATTGAACAGTCTAACCACTGAAGGGTAAATATCTAAGTCATGGAGAGATACAAACTTGACAAGACTATTGAGAATTAGAAGATACAAATACAGATGTTTTTGCAACAGTATAAAAAAGCCAAGGAAGAACTAAAGAAATTACTGGTTGAAAGGAAGAAACTTGCAATTTAGCTAAATGAAATTAGTTATCATGAAGAACCTATTGATAAAATATTTGATCATATTGGATTAGGCTTTGGAAGCATCTCTGATGGATCTGAAAGCATAATCTCTGAATTATCTAAAAAGAATCAGCATCTATCTGAGCAAGTGAAAGCACTTCAAATCGGTCATGAATCTCAAATGGTGAGAATGGTGGAAATCATGAACAATGCTAGACAAGCTAAACAAGATCAAAATCTAGCTATTGAAGACTGAAGACTGATGACTGAATAACTTCAAGCAAAAGAAAGTGAAACCCAGAGACTCACTGATCATCACTTCCAAGTATCAAATCAGATGATAACAGTCAATCAAGAAATGAACCGAGTAAATGGAGAATTATCAAGAAGACTTGAATATGTTGCAATACTCAGAGAAGATAATGAAAAACTAAGAAATGAAATAAAGACACAAAAGAAACACAATGAACTGATGAAGATAGCTGAGGATAGTTCTAAAAAGATTGATGATTTCCTAACTAATTAGAGGAGATTTGGAAGCAGAACTAGTATAGGCTACATCGGTGAAGGTGAATCATTACAACAAGATGAAAAAGTCAACAACAATCAAACTCAAAAACCTAAAGTGATGACATGTTACCACTATGGAAAACTAGGACATACATCTAATGTGTGCAGAAGCAAAGCACAAGGTAAACCTCCTGTCATTCCTAAGTTCAATGGATATTGTTATTATTGTGGTAAGTTTGGACATCAAGCTTATGAATGCAGAGCTCAGAAGAATCACATTGCTAATAATACTACTGAGGAGAAAATATGCTATACTTGTAATAAGCATGGACACACTGCAAGGCAAAAATGAAACAAGTCTGGACACCTAAAGATAAACTACAACAAAAACCATATCAACCAAAGAGACAAGGTAAATCATATGTTTGGGATTATAATACATGGACTAATTGTATTGCATGTGGTTAGTATGGACATATTGCAGCAAACTATTATAGAAAGAGTCAGATTGGACAATCAAGAAACTAGAAAAATGTAGGAATGGCATGTATGCACTGTCACAAGGTTGGTCATGTAAGAAAGAACTGCAGAGACCGAGCACCAGATCAAAACCATATATTTGAAAGTGGATATAACATTGCAGAAATTATGAAGTTAAGGAACACAATGTGGAAGAAGGCATCTAATGAGAATGCTGAGTCAAGTAACACTGTTAGTGAAACCTTGTCCACTGGATTGGGTGACATCGGTACCTCCACTTAAGATGACAAAGGTATGTATGGAACTGACATTTTAAATGATCACATTTTACATACAGCTCCTTATATATGATGCACAAATACCAAATCTGTATGAATGAAGATGCACCATGGTTTATGTGTTATAAGTTTACAAATGACATATAGTTGGTAAAAGAAGAAACGTGAGTTGGTTACCTGTCGGTAATCACTATACAAGGTTAACCGACAATAGTGTAAACCAATGAAGAAATGCTATGTTAACTAAGCAAAAGAAATTATAGACATAACTGAGCTGACAGCTATTTTGTATCAAAAGTTAGGTCACACATTTAATGCATCAAAGTTTGAGCAGGAACATCAAAAAGTCTATATATACGTGGAAACAGAGTTCATTGTTACATTGTGACTTTGAAGAATAGAGATTTTTCAGAGAAGAGTTCAAGCTAAAGATTTTCAGAATAGATTCAAAGCTACTATAGATCAAACTGATGATAATTCTTCGATGATAATGAGTAAGTTTATCTGCCTATTGAACACTGGTTATCTATCATTTGCCAAAACCCTAGAAACAATTTATGGCATCGACATCAACTGCAAGCAAATCATAGAACATTGAGGAGGAAGTAGAATTAATTGTTAGGGCACATTTTGTTGAGGAGAAATTCAAACCTCATCCCAAGGTCACAGCACAAACAAATGATATGGGTGCATTTTTTAGTATTCCAGATAGGGTTTTGTTAACATAAGATGTTAGGGCCTATATTCATTGAAAAATTGGTGAAGTATGTGATTTTGAAACCATTGTTGCTTATCAGAAAATCTATGGACCAGATGGTAAGATTAAATCTGAATACAAGAAGATTGAGGAGTCAGGGTTACGGTGTTTCACATACTTCCAGCAATCCTTTCACATTGACTGGATAAGAATTGTGCTAAGTAGATTTCATGATGGAAAATTTTGGTTAGATAAACCTATTGAGGTCACCAAGAAGATTATCAGTAGGGTTATTGGGTACCCTACAACCGACAAAGCCAAAGCCTTTCAAAGTTTGTCTCGTCCCGACATTAAAAAGAACACTAGAGCTCAATGGGATGATAGGGCACTGAAGCTATAAACTATCAAAGATCCTGTGGTAAAATTTGTAGCTCATGTCATCAGGTACAAGATATTCCAATCTAGAAAACCAAATAGTGTACCTTGCAGCACCATGGACATGGCTTACAAAATTGTGAAGAAAGATCACCAGGTTGATCTTGCTAAGCTACGACTACACCAACTGCATGACAATATGAAGAAAATAAAAACAAAGAATTCTAATACATGTAAGTACCGATCACTACTTGTATGTACATTTCTCTATCTACAAAAATATGTACCAGGTATCGGTAAAGTAAACTAGCAATCAGAAAAATTGATAACTTCTCAAATCGGTGAAATGATGAAAAGTCTAGGAGATAATTTGAATAAGGAATTCAATGCATATTTCAAGGAATTTCAAACACAAATGCAACAAAGAAGTAGAATTCCAAAGTAATTAGTAAGTAAATTTGAAGATGATATATGCTTTGTAGTTAGCACAGACCACTCAATGATAAAGGTAGTAGAACCGAGAACAAAATGGCTAGCACCAATGGGATATGAAATGAATCATGATTTATCTTTGAAATCTATCAATGCATTGCTGGCATTACCAATAGAGCTCACTACCAGTAGGTTTGGTGTATATGAGGAATCTAAGTCTAGAATCACAATAGACATAGAGATCAAAAAAATGTCAAGGGCAAAGAAAATGAGAAAAGATCTCACAACAAAATATGGAAATGCATCTGACTCATAGAAGGAGTCACCAGTTGATGAGGCAACCAAAGGTCAGTTACAGTTGGCTAACAAGCCCTATGATAGCGAGGAAACTAAGTCAGACAAAGAAAAGGATCACACACCAGTTCCTCCCACCAATGATGAACAAGATATGTAGCTACTAGAACCTGAAGGAATGAAGACACGTTCATCAACTGCTACACAATCCACTGAGAAAGTAGAAGTAGTAAAAGTAGCAAAAAGAAGAGTAGCTACACCGACTAGGAAATATGTTAAGAGAAAGAACAAGAAAGTGGCTAAGACACCAAAGAAAAAGAGGAAATATATAAGAAATAAGGAAGATCTAGAGGATACAAAAATTGAAAAATGATACTGATTAATTCAAGTTAGTTCATAATAGGGAAAGTACTATAGAAGAAATAATTGAAGATATAATTAAGAATGGAAATCTTAACGATCCAGGCATAGAAAAATTTGACAAAATGTCAATTAAGGACATGAAAAAGATAGAACATGCTACGTCCAAATGATGATTAAATTCAAGAGAGTACTAATGGAATTCACATGTCAATTGCCAAAAGAACTTGATGACAAAATAAGTGAGAGATTGGCTATTGCACTAGATACAGAGAAAAGGAAAAGAGAACAGTCACTAAGCCATGCAACCTCACACTTTGGCTATGTTGTGGTAAGTGAATACATGACAAAGTATCAGGCTAGATTTCTAGTCAAGAATAGAGCTATGCAGATCATCGATCAGAATGTGGATGATATGGATGTCATATGTGATTCTCTATGGACATCAATTCTAAAAGTAGAAGAGAAAGTTGAACAGGAAGCATTCCTGAAACTATCTAAGAAGAGACATAGTTCAAAAGATAAAGGTATTTCCATTGATGATAACAAAGGTAAGAAAATAGAAGACACTGGTATATCAGTTACCAAGGTAATTGATATCACCGAACAAAAGGAAGAAATCAAAATTTCACAAGATGCACTGGATCAAGTCAAGAACCACTTACAAAAGAAAACCAATGATGATGCACTCATTGAGGACATCACTAAAAGTGATCCTGATGATGAGGATGATGAAGATGTGACAATTGCACCATACAAAGATGAAGCATTAAACACTGATAGTGTGCTTACATCTCTACTAGGAGAACTACCTGAACTTGCAGAGGTAGTTGAAATAATTTCACAAGTACAACCTGATGTGTCTCATCCTAAGTTAAATAAAGATACAACTAAGATTCAAGAACCCAAGAGACCTACATATACAAATGAGCCTCAAAAACTAGAGGCATAGTCTATAGAAACAAAGGAACCAGAAGAAACAAAGCCAACCAAGGGGAACCCACTTGACACTACAATTGAGACTCCCACACAATCTACCGAGGAGCAGAAGAAGGATGATACAGTGTCAACTAGGAAAGATACTCCAAGAAGTGAAGAAAAAGCTATTGTCATAAGTGAGAAGAAGTCACCTCTTGCCCAGAAGGAGAAGAAGAAGAAAGCCAAAGGACCGGTCACCATTGATGAAGGTATCATTATACTAGAATGTGACCCAAGAACTCTAAGCCTCGAGGAACTAAGTAGATATGGGGAATTATGTTCAAGGAAAGTGGCACAAGAGAAGTTAAGGAAAGAACACAAACGTAAAGAAGTGTTAAATGATGTGAGGGATATTCTACAATAGATAGTACTGGAAACAAATATTGATGAGAATACTCCCATCTTAGATCAACTTGCCACACTCGCGGACAAAATCAATGCCCTTGATATAGATGCAGATAAAAGAATAGAAGAAAGGGTAGACTCAAAGATTCATAACAAATTGGCAGAAAGGATTAGCACAGAAGTGGCACTGAACAAGGTAAAATTATCTGAGGTCATTACCGAGGTAAAATCTATCACCTAGATAATCTGTCAACTTCTAATCAAGCTGTGTACTTTAGACACCTTCACTGTAGAAGTTAGTGAAAAGATAAAAGGTTTAGAAGAAGAGATAAAGTTGAGTACACAAGTAGCTATCGCTGAGTCAATTGCTTTCTTAAAGCATATTAACTAAGTTTGGGAACTCTAGCGGCTGATAGTAGACTTAAGGAAACAAGAAGCACACATCATTGATCAGGTTACAAAGTTACAAAAAAAACTCACTCCTTACCTAAAATTTTTTGGAGCACACATTGTCAAAACTGAAAAACTTTTGGCAACACCAGAGATTTTGGTGTTGGATAATATCTTTGACATGCATGCACAAGTTGGTCTTGAGTATTTCTCTTACCAACTTGAAAGAAGAATGGGACAACCTCTTAGAGTCTATAAAGAAAACCCATCCACACATTTTTGATAAGATGTAAGTATACATTATCTATATTTTTGAATATTTGACATTATTATCAAAAAGGGGGAAACCATGTATATGCCAAATAAGTATACTTTGATATGTATATTACATACTACTGGGAGCATGCACCAAGGGTGAGTACTATGTACTTAGAAATTTTTGTTGTGGATATGTATATGGCAGAGACATAAGGAACATATAGAAACATTTTGTCTGTATACATTTTGAAGTTTTGATACTAATGCCAAAGGGGGAGATTGTTAATCTCTATTGAGCATTTTAGGTTGTCATTAGTATCAAAGGATAGTAAACAGGTTGGTTAGTTACTTATATTAAGTTGGTTAGTAACCAGAAGTAAGATGGAGTAGTCGGTAAGGTCTTTACACTGAGCATCACATAGTTAACCAAGCACCAGTGACATCAACACCGATAGTCAATAAACACCGAGCATCACAGTATACACTGAGCAGATTATACAATGTTTACCGATGATCATAGAAAATGGCATAGTAATCTGAAATGGCACATTCTTCTATGCAAATGGTTACAATAGATCGTAAAATGGTTTACCAAGATCAAGGAGCATTTATTGTAAATAGATACTCATTAAATATAATGTTTATCTTATTGTAATAGTTGATCTAGGTTATTTTTCAACGTAGAGCTTAGGGTTATGATTATTTTTGTAACCTAATTTTTTTCTAAGGTGGAAAAATAGAACATTATATATATTTTTTGTTCACACCATTTCACAAGGTTGGGTGAACTAATATATATGAATCATGGAGAACTTGAAGAAATTGCCTATCTTCAAGACAATCAGTTTACCGAGCAGAACAAAGCACAGAGGATATCAGATTGAGCAGAATCAGAGAAGGAAACCAAGCAAAATAGTGTAGAATACCATCACAGATAAGGTGATATTTTGATGAGCACTTATAGATTTGTTTCAGACAATTGAGTTTTCAGCTAGCAGATATTTACTTATTACTTTCTGACAATTGTGATAGAGTTTTGATAAATCTCTTAATAGAGTAGACTTAACAGTCTTATGTAAATCTCTTAACCGAGTACACACTTCATTAGTGTTGTTTAAATCCTATAACTAGGTAGATCTAGCTGATCTCACATGTTACTTCTAACAGGGTATGATCACTAGAAGTGATCAAAACTTGTAGCCTTAACATGAAAACCTTTTCTATCTGCAGTAGTGAAGAATTTGTGGGTGTCATCCCCACCATAGTTTTTACCTTCTTACAAGGGTTTCTGTGTTACCAAAATACTTTTTAAAAGTGATTTTCATATTGATTTCATGTTGTTTAATTTCTTAAGTTAATTAGATGATTGATTTATGCAATTGTATTCAAGTTATTTTGATTGGTTATCACAGTATTCAGTTATAGATCAGAAAGGTTTTTACAAGAAAATTTTTGTAGGCACTGATTCACCCCTCCCCTCTTAGTACCTATCTCTCCTAATTCCAAAATGACTATAGTCTAACCAAATTATCTTTTAGGGCACATACCATAAATCATTCATATGCATGTGCGTTGATGCTCTAAGCTTCAGGTACTCTGTATACTCTCTAGTCTTCAACACTTAGCTGATTTATGATCTTCTCATCAAGTGCACTGACTCCAAACTACTATATGACTTTGTTGCCATAATGAAAACACTATACCAAGTCATATACACCAGTATAGCCAGCTTTCCAACAATCTCCCCCTTTTTCATTGATGGAAACAAAGGAATATGGCCAAGTTGCTAACTGTTCCTTAATACAAAAAACTTTTGTCTTATATCTCCCTTATACACAACTTTCTATCTTATATATCCTTATACATATCTATACCATATTCTATACATACTCCCCCTTTGAAATTAATGACAAAGGTTCTTCAAAACTATATATACAACTACTTACTATGATGAAACATCTGGATATGCTATCTACAGGTTTTTGATCTCCTTCTTCCAAAATGAGATCAGTGAATTCACAATCTGCAGATGGGTGCATAATGCATACTGTATCTTCTCCATCTTCTCCAAATTTTTTCTAGGACCTTGATCATATGTCACCATGGTGGCATCGATCTCCTTGATATTCTAATTAAGTATGTCTAATGAGGACACAAGAGCATTCTATAGCTGAGTCTGCCTAGCCCTTGTCTTGGTCATCTCTTTTTTTGCCTTCTCAATCTTCTTTATCTATCCTTGATAGACATTATTACACATGTTTACATCAATAGATGGATCTTCCACTGATTTCCTTATGCTGTCTATCATGGCTTTTTCCTCTTGAATCTTCTTGTATAGATCACTAGTCAACTTGTCCTGGTTCATACAGTTAGCAATGATCTTTCTGCGCTTTTCTGCAAACTCCTTCAAGGATGCTTGACCAACCTTTAGTGAGCTCAATTCAAGTGTATAATTGCTAACCAAATCACTCAATCTCTTCTTCAAGTACTTCTCCTCTATAACTAAAGATGTAGATTCTTCCAAGATAGAGAAACCATTCTTGAACTATGAAATCACTGAGCTTACATCATCAATGCAGTGTACCTTAGACACTTTCTTGTCTATTGGTAAGAAGCTATTTAGAATGTTTACTAATTCTACAAGGAGGGGATTCCTCATCACCTATTTCTCCTTGGCTTTCTCCATAGCTAAGATGCTAAAATTAATCAGGTCTTCTTCTCCCCATGAGTCCAAACTAGTTCAATCAGGTGTCAAACTTGACAACAATGCTACTGAGGGAGTGATGGGATTGCTATCCATCACTTCTTATTTTACCTTGATTAGTTCAATTGATGGTTCATTTCTGTCTACTTCTTTTTCTTTTTCTTTTTCTTTTTCTTTTCCTTCTTCTTTCTTTTCTTTTTCTATTTTTTCTTTTTCTTCTTCCACATTTGTCATAGCTTTAATCATTACTTCTTGTGGATTGGGAGAATTGTTACCACATAAAATTTCAGCTTCTTGTGTGCTTAAAAAAGCTTCTTCAAATTTGTCCAATTCAGTGTCAATGGCCGCCATGGCTATCTCTACATTATCAATGATAATGGCACTATCCTTTAGTGACTCAGTCATGGGCACAGACTTAAGTACCTCTATTTTTGTTTCAACTGCAGTCACTGAGTCCTGAGGACCTATCACTGATGCATTAGTGGGCTCTACCACCTTAAATTCCTTTGAGGGTACTTGTGTTGTAGGCTCATTAGATGGATACATGTGCCTATTCATGAAAACATTTTCAAAATCCTTCTCTATTTCTTTTGTAACAAGATCATAGTTCTTGTCCATTATGTGTAGGGTCCTTGATTTAGTTTTAGGATGTGGCTTCACCAAATCTAACAACAAGGATTTCTCTTCTAAGGAACATACTACAAGGGTATCATCTAGAATATTTTCCCTTATCCTTAAATCCTCTTCAATGGCCTATCTCTTTTGGAATTCTAAGATATTCCATACGTTATCAGGAATCATGGTCTTTAGTTCCAAGACTATCTTCTTGAACTTCAACATATGTTTGACTATCATTCCATGTATCTCCGATTTGTCTATTTCACTATATTTTCCATAAAACTTTCCTACTCGATCAATTTTGCCTTCATCAATTATTCTTGCACTTAGCACACTTACTTCAGGAGGTGCCTATGAGTTCTTTCTATTCCTTGTTACTCTCGAGGATGGATGACCAATGCTGATTTATTTCTTCCTCTTAGGCATTGCCTTATACTCAGGAGGAGTAGTAAGGTCAATGGTTTCTTTGGGTGCAGAAGGAGTAACATCAGTTTTACCCTTCTATTCATCAGATTTTTCTATCTTCACCTTCTTCAACTTAGGATCATCTAATTCTGTGTTTGCTACATTTGCACTCTCTAATTCCAAAGAAATATTTTGTTCCCTTGCTTTATCTAGGTCTTCTTGAGACACTCCATGAATTCTCAAGATCTCTGAGGTAACCTTACCAACCTTCCTTTTTTTTGTTGCATTGTTTAACACTACATCAACTTCTCTTATTTTCTCCTCATAGGTTCCCCATCTTGTCTCATTAGGGCCTTTAGGTGTTGCTAATAGAACTTGAGCATAAGCCTCTAGAATAGGCTCTTCCACTTCATATCCTAGTGGATGAATCCACTTTTTTCTTGGTTTAACTACCTCTATGCATGTTGTATCTATCTCAACCATGAAGCAAATAGAGCTTTTTTACTTTTCAACTATCTTCTCTGGTATCCTATACCTCATCTGCACCTTAGCTCTGAATGTCTTCAACTCTAGTGTTATGTAGTCTTTCAAAGTGCTCTCAGTACATGCCTTGAGAAAAATCTATGGCTTTGTTGGAATGGATTTGTCTAGATAAAAATTTGATACTTTTCCAACAATGTGAAAGTACATATACATGATCAAAGACCCAAATCTAAATATCTTGGTCTTATCATGCTTGATTACTTTGATGTTGTCAATTAGCTATGCATGCAAGATTTAACATAGGTTGAACTCTCCATTCTCATTTACAATTCTTATGGCTAGAAGAATTGTGGCCGTAGACACACTATTTACCCTGCTGGTGTGTTGAAACCTATATCCAAGTATCATAAACATCAATTTGTTGTCATCTTGCTCAATATGCTCTATGGTCATTCTGCACCTATCACTCCTTGACTTGCAAGTATATTCAACAATCTTCCTCACATATTTTCCCACTAGAAGGATGATGCCTATCTTTGAGAGGCCTGTCATCTCATGAATTAGGTCACCAGTAATTCTGACCTGCACTTCACCTATCCAAAATAGGTCATCATGAATTCTTCTTAGTAGAATCTTGATCCATTCTGATTCATAGAACTCATATGTCATAACATACTCCACTATAGGGTGATTATTCCACCGTGCATACTCATCCATGAAGGTTTTGTCTATTTTTAGCATAGTTTCCATGTGTGCCCTTAATGTTTCCAATCCTATTGGTTCTTTCTTATAGTAGATGTATGCCCTAATGTCCTTGACATGCATAACACCTATAGGCATGCGAGCGAATGCCCCTTCTAGGTCATCAAGTGTTGATTTAAAGAGATGCCTCTTAAACACATATCTTTTCTTCTCTACAACATCAAATACTATAGGAGTAGTCATCACTTCCTTCGATATCACATTTCGAATGATCTTGAAGACTTTATTGAATCAGCACGATGAACTAGGGTTTCCACAACTGATTAAATGCACAGCAAATCACTTGATGAATCAAACTGCAATCCTTCTCAATTGAATGTTGGGGCTCTTTTTCTCTTCAATCGCTCTCAATTCAAATGCAATGAGAGATCTTCAAACTTATGTGTACTTTAAAGTGGAAAATCTACCATTAATGCTTGCCACGTAAACCAAGTTGTCACTTGAAATTTTATATCTTTCATTTTGTAAACAATCAGTTAGTGTTCTCTCGCACATAGATTCTACTAGTCTCCAAAATCTAAAGTCCAAAGGCGCATACTTTGAGAGTGAGTATACTAGCTGCATAGGGGGCTAGAGCTAAATTATCTCCCCCTATGACCCTAAGGGCCATTCATCCAGATGTAGAGGGTGAGTCCACTATAGATGCATCCAATACATACTCATCAACCTTGTCTTTCTTTTTTTTTGACCAAATCAAGATCACATCCTCTGAAGCTTTCAAAAAATTGACTTCTCCTTCGGGATCCAAAACTAGTTCTTCGGGCTTTTTAGGTCTTTCCTGACCTTGCATCCTTGATCTACAAAACTTTGAGATGTTTCCAACCTTGTTACAAGAGTGACAAATGACTTGAGGCCTTATATTCCTCAGCGCATTGACATGAGTCACCATTTTACATTGTCTAGCTGAGTGACCATTATAGTTACATATTTGACATGTAACATTCTGAGAACTTCTTTCATTTGACTGATTTTGATTTCTTTGATTATATTGAGTCCTATTCTTTTGACTTGTCTTGCAATTCATAGCTCTATGACCAAATTTATTGCATGAATAATAGTAACCATTGAAAAGTCTTACCTCTATATAGTTCCTTGCTATGTGTCCATTCTTGTTACATGCATAACAAGTGCGGTCTACTAGCTTGCACTCATTCTTAGGTGGTTCAATATGATCCTTAGTCTGACTTCTAGTCTCCTTAGCATCAGAGATGCCTTCTGGTGCTTTCATTCTTGCTTGCATGTTGTCAATCTGATTTTGTACTTCATTGTATCCAATGTAGCTAGTATCTCCTTTAGCTCTTCTTGAATATAAATAAGATTCTATCAAATCAAAGCTAGTGTACAATTTATCGATGTGATTCTTAGTAGCTTTCAATTCAGATTCGAAGCTTTCTTTGTTGTTCCTTAGCTCCAATATTTCCATGTTTGCTTGCCTCAATTCTTCATTCAGTTGAAGGCTCTCTTTGATCTATTCATCATAGACTTCCTGATTGTTAGTCAGCTTATCATCAAATTCTTTAATTTGTTCTTTTAAGGATGTATTTTCTTCATTTAGCTTCTTGAAAATTGTCCCTAGATCACTGGTAGAGCATTCTTTCAAATCTTTTCTTAGCCTTTTGATGACTAATTGAGCATCACTGAGTTTTTCTTTTAGTTCTTCAATTTCTCTTTCAGATTTGTCTAGGTCTTCAAGAGTAGCTTCAAGATTTCTTTTCAGATATTTCATTTCTTCTTTGTCCATGATCTCCTCAAGTGGTTAAATTTCTTTGCTAAGGACCATAGCTCCGATACCAATTGTTAGGATTGGGAACACTGAGAGGGGGGGGGGGGTGAATCAGTGTTCACTGTATTTTATCTTTTCCCTTAATCTTTAAATTGAACTTAAATGCTTAAGTACTAAAATGAACATACACATAAACATGAAACATGAAATCAACACATAACACCAATATGGTTACGGGGAAACCCAAATAGGTAAAAACCCCGGTGGGAATTGACACCCACAAATATTTTGTAATAGTGTTTTATGATCCTTGTTAGAAGATCCTTAACCCTTTTAGGAGTTGCTTTACAATGTATTAAGTATAGTATACCTTGTCAAGGGTCAAAACCTATTAGGATTCTTTTACAATAGTCCCTATTAGGGGAGTGGATGCACTGTCCTAGAGCTCACTACTCAAGTGGTGAAGGCTACAACCTTTGATCTCAGATACACACTATATCTTCTCGATAAACTACCACTGTGACATTGCTTTTTAGATTAGTTCCTTTGATGTGATGATGCTTTGACCTCTTGCAAAGCTCTAATACATCTTATATTCTCTTTTCACACTTCTTCTCTTCTTATCGCAACTCTATATCAACTTCCATGGTTATTACAATGTGCACATCTCATATTTATATGCGCATACAAAACAAACAACTAGGTTAGCCCTTAAACTTATTACATACAATGCTTCCAAATGAATTGGCTCAAGTGTGTTTACAAAAAAAAATATTTACATGTCAAAAACTTAATTACAATAAGCACATAGCCTTTACATCATTAGAATATAATAGCAACTCAAAATGCTAATAGTTGGCTGCTTACTCTATTCTTCTCTGGCACACACTGACTGTGTAACTTCAATTGTCTATATCTTTCTCATACTTGCATATCTGATCATGTGCTTATAAACTAAGCATGAATATAGTCTAACCAACTTATCTTCTAGGGTGCATACCATAACTCGATCATACACACATGTACTGATGCTCTGAGCTTCAAGTACTTTGTATATTGTCCAGTCTTCAACACTTATCCAATTTTTGGTCTTCTTATCAAGTGCATTGTGTTGGTCATATTATTAGGTTTCTGAGGTTTTTGTTCAAATTCTAGTTTATTTTCCCTACAAGTGCCTTTGTCTAGTTTAGGGTTTTGAAATTCATCAAGTTTTCCATGACCAAGTTTGAAAAACCCTTGCCTTAGGTTTTCTAGCCTTTGGTAAGTTCTAATTTGCGTGAAACCCTTAAGTTAGCCCTAGTTTATTATATTTTGTTGTTACTTTTTGGTAACTTAAGTGTTTGGACCATGCACATGATTATTTCCATTAGGTGTTCACTGAATTGTGTAATGTTGTTTCACAGCTCTAAGCTATTTGGTGAACTAGTGAATGTGTTAAAACCTATGTTAAATATCACCTTAGTCGCTAAATCTCCAAGTCTTTCAGCAGTTATCTCAACCTTTGCGTGAATCAGTGAGAGTGTTGTCTCCTATTCACTTATTATTTGGTGGTTTCCTACAAGCTTTTAGTGACCTAGCATGGTGGTGATCGCTTATTCTTAGAATAGGGAAGTTGAGGTTTGTATCACCCAATGATCTAGCAACTGGGCTATAAGTATCAATGTCCTCTAAAGTTGGCGACTCTGACAGATTGGCTCAATGGATCTGGTGAAAAGATTTTCATCTTGTGTTTGCTTATCCTCGAAATAAGTTAGTAAATTTCTATGTTTTCTGGTGACTGGGTGAATGAAGTATTCACGAGTTCTCTTAAGATGTTGGTTGTGACTATAGGCGTTCAGCGAATGGGTGAAACAAGTGTGATCAGGGAAGTTAAAAAACCTTTATTCACTTAATCGCATGATGAAATGGTCAGTGTTTAAAGTATTGGGAGATTTAGTGAGCCCTTTGTTCACTGAGTCTCGTAAGCAAAACATGATTGTCTTATTGACTCAGCGAATTAATGATGGTCGTTAATTGATATCTATGATCAATGGTTTCAATCAAAGTCAAAGTTTAAAATAGGCTGTTAGGAAAGAATTCAGTGACTTAGAGGAAAGCTTATTCACTAGTTCTCACATTAAACATGCAGTTAAGTCTCCCTTTTAGTGGTTGAGAGAAGCTTTTGATCACCAAGTCTCAGAATAAATTAAAAGTTAACTAGGACATTCAATGAATAAGAGATAGCCTTTGTCACTAATTCTTTGAAAAGTGACTGTGGTCAGTTGTTTAGACTATGGTATGCTTGTTTGCTAGTTCGCTGAATGGAGCTTGAGTTAAGAGATTCATTTCACAAATGAGTGAAGTCATTGATTGCTAGTTCTTTGAATGTGAGCTAGGTTTAAATTTTCATTCAGCGATCACGAGAACCTTCAGTCGCTGGTTCACTAAATAGGCTTAGTTGGAGAAAATAATAAAAGAAAGTTATAGACCGTTGCTATGTGGATAAAGTAGGTTGTCGAGCTAGAGTAAAAGCAACTAGCTATCCAAGAAATTTTAAAGGAGGGTTTTATGACATAAATAGGGTTTTAAAGTACAAAGCTGTAATCATTGCATTTTTTCCTTGTTTTTGAATTTTTAAATATATCTATCAGCATCCCGGCATCGGCTAGCTCTAATTTGAAAATTGGTGATATGTGAAATTCAATGCGGGAGTAATTAAGGATATATTTGCAATGATTTTGGTAGTTGTACATGCCTGATTTGCATCGATAAATAAGCTAAACTCATTGTTTTCTGTGTTCAAGATCATTTGAAGAGAGTTGTGTTTCCTAAAGCAATCATTGAGTGCCTAGCAAATCAAGTTTGCAGAGCTAAGAGCAATTGTGTAGAAAGAATGAGTCAACCAAAGCCAAGCATGATTTCTTCTAGTGCTGAAGCCAAAGCCAAAGGTGGTGAAGATAAGAACAAGCCAAATTATTTAGATGAGTTTCTGAAATTGGTGCCTAGTTCCAATCAGAATAAGAGAGCTCTTGATGATGTCTTTGAAGATGTTCTAGGTCATTGCAGAGATCCTGTTACACTAGATTGCTCAGGTTATACTCTCTTCAGTTATTTTTATGGAAATAGGGGTAAACATGTTCCTATTTGTAATGGTTGGGTTTTGGGTTTGGGGAAGCTGGTTGTCCCTGATGTGTTCTTAGCTGTGGAATTAATTGTTGCATTAGCTAGGTGTTATGACCCTATCTCCAAAACAATTTAGAAGGAGGACCAGTCACCTTTGGTTACTCTTGACAGGGGTTCTTTCATGAAAGCTTTAAGTTTTTATACGTCTTCCTCTACTGAAATTTATTTGAGCCAAGAAAGAGAGAGGTACAAAAATAATATAGGGTTAGTAAAGGACCAGATGGTGAAGCATATCCCAAAACAAGATAAATATATAGCTCCCCTCCTTGCTAGCATGAATGCCCCTTACCAGTTTAAATCCCTCCATCACTATATGAAGCAGACTTTCTATGGGTTGTGTCAAGTTTTGGGAATAGATGGGGATGCAAAATTCTTGCCAGCTAATCTTTTAATGATGATTTTAGACATCTAGAATTCCCTAGTGAACACATACTATGATTACATCTAGTATATAATCAATAGGATGCATGAAGGGTTGATGTCTGTCAAAGAAAGTAAGAATCCCATTAGGTTCTTGCATTATTCTATGTTGATGCACTTAATTCTCATTTTCAACATCAATAGTTTTGATTTGAACATGATAAAACCAAGGTTCACCTACCAAGACCAGCGTAATCTAGTGCAACTATGGGTAAGGATATGGAATTCAACTTCCAATGAGTGTGACTTTTGTGTTTTCCAGAATTTCATTATTTTTCCCATTCTGAGATTGCTAGGCATCAATGTTACGAGGTTATCACCAAGGATTTTTAAACTCCTAAGACCCAAGCAGTTTGAAGACAAATGGGAGGGAAACCATAATTGGGGTGATTTTTACTTTGGGGAAAATTCTATAATCTTAAGAGTCTACGGTTGCCCCCAACCCCCACATTTGTTACCAAAATTTGTGCCACCAAGAGTTGCCTCTTTGGAATTTATTTGGCAGTTGATGTGGATAGACAGAGAACTTTTGGCTCCTCATAAGAAGGGTACTTTCACACCTAGGGAGTTCAGAATTGGTGATTTCTTGATTGGTAAGAGGGCCCTCCCACAAATTACTGAATGGCTAAATCAGTTCAAGATGGTATTTGGCACTTGCAGACATGTGGACCCTGAGGATTTCATTAAGACTGCAAGAATGACACTAATTCCTAGTATTGGTGTCATTAAAGAACATGAAGGCCTTGATGAGGAGGATGTGATTAGCATATTGTGGAGAAGGATGAGGTCACTAGAAGATGGAGTAGGTTTTTTGACCTAAAAGATTTGCAAAATCAATTGAAGGCAGCCCAAATCCCTTTTGAGGGTTTCTTCCCGAACCTGCCCTATTTGCAAAGGATTGACAGGATGATAGAAATGCATGACACCCTGGGAAATCAGTTGGAAAAGATGCTTGATCAGAAGCAAACAAAGAAAAGAAAGGATTACTCATCCTTTAAATATGAGGAATCTTTGATAGATATCAAGAAGGAGATAACCCACCACAAGTGGGGGATTTACAAGTTGTTGATCTTGTTCAAGACCAGCTAGAGGCAGAAAGTCTTCCAGAGCCGCCATTAAAGAAACAGAGGCTTGAGGAGGGAGAGCCTTCTAAGAAGAGAAAATAGAAAAGGGTGATTGATAGAGCATCTACTCTTGTACCAGGTGATAGGGCTTACCATCACCAATTGAGGAAAACAATAAGAGCCAGTAAGAAGGTGGCCACTAATGAGGAAAATGAAGAGCAATCCTTGTGGTTAGGACAGGATATCAGAGAGGTGTATCAAGAGCAGTTTTTAAGTGATGACCAATTCATCAAGAGTGATGAATTTAAGAGTTTTTGTTAGAGTAATAATGTGTTTACTGATTAATTGAATCATATTGATTTAATTATTCAGTCACTTATTACCTCTTTCTACTTAAGCTAAACTTTAGGCATGTGATAATTAATTATCTTTATTAATTATTATTATGCAACCTAGGTTTTACCTTTTTAGGTTTTCTGATCTCCTTCATAAGGATTGATCTCATAATACTTTGTAACCTTTTTCTAACATTTCATTATTGATTGCAACTTTTGTTTTTGCACATCAAGGATTTCTCCTCTCTCGTGGATCAATGCGTTCAGGCCTCCATAGCTATTTGCTTCTCTCTCTTTTTGTGATAGGTGTTTATGTGCAGGTGTTCTTGGGAGTTGTGGGTTGTTTTTCATAAACTCCATCATGGTATCAGAGCTTCAGATCTACTTGCCCCTATCCTCTTTCTGAGAGATTCAGCCGTGTTCGTCAGATCTACATTTTCAGAGAGGGTTTCCTGTCAGATCTGGGGGGGACCTATTTTTCTAGTCATCTTGGCCTCAAATAGACCTCACGATTGCGTTCAGAGTGTTCAAGAACCCTAAGATCCATATAAAGTTTGTCCAATTTGGACATAGTTGGAATCTATGAAAAAAATAAAATTGCAATTGGCCCTAGCACGGATACTGAGGCGATCATAAATTTTTGGTTCACTTTTGGCCCAAACGGACCTTATGGTTGCATCCGGAAGGCTTGAGATAGTCAAGATCCATATAAAACTTCTCAAATTTTGACAAGTTGGCCTCTAAGGCAAAAAAATTTTTACGTTCCAGGGCCATACGACCCTAGCACGCACTCTGAGGTAGAGTACAGATGGTGATTTTTTCAAAATTAAAAAAATTTAGGTGCAGCCACCGTGCGGCCACCTAGGCACCACCCGACGGCCACCGCCGCCCCTCCGCTGACAGCGGACCTCCCCCGGTGCCATTCCCTCCGCCAGCCCCGCCGGTGTCAGCAGCCCCGCCACCGCTCAAGGCCCCACCACCGGCGTAGCCCTCCTTTTCTACGCTCTACTACACTCCGCTCTGACGCCCGGCCACCTCCACTCATGGATTTCCCCTGCCACCGGCACCCTCCGCCTAGCCTGCTCCACCCTCCGGTGGCCCCGCCCACCGCCGCCCCATCGGCCCTCAAGCACCAGCCCACTGGTCATGTGGGTGACCAGGGGCTTACTGAATCAGCCCTAGGCCTGTGCTGACATCAGCATGATGTCAGTGCATGCAAAAATTTTTTAAAAAAATTTGCATGATTTTTTTAACAAAAGGGCACTGTTTTAGGGGTACCTAGGCATTTTTTCGCAATATCTCGGGCATACGGAATCATAATTGGGCATGCGATATATCATCAAAAAGCTGGTTCCGAGACCAATCCAAATTTGTTGGTATGGTTTTATGATTTTTCCATTTTGATACTCTTTTTTTCTGTCAAATTCAGATGTTTTCTATGATAGTGGCATTTCAAACCTCTTGCATTTCGGGATCCGTTTCTCTTGCATCCGGACTCCGTTTTTGGAAAATGAGATATTGCTGGAAAGCTATTTCTAAAATTTTTTTAGATCTGATGGTTTTATGTGGTTTTCTGTCTTTTTGCTGATGTCACCCATCCTTAGATCCTTCAGACACCTTCTTTGGGCCCTCCAGCGCAGTTGTTGGTTTTTTGCTCATATCTTGAGCATACGGTGTCAAAATTTGGCAAACGAAATATTGTCGGAAAGTTGATTTTGAGCTCTTTCCAGATCTAGAGGTTACATTTTTTGGTATTATTTTTTTGATGGTGTTTTTCTTTGTCAAAGCTAGATCTTCAGGTTTTCACTCCGGGAGCTCTATCTTGCACATCAAGACTCCATTTTTGGAAAAAGATATATCATTGGAAAGCTTGTTCAGAGAGCTTTTTAGTGCTATGAGTCATTTTTTCAGATTCTTCTCTAGGTTCATTTTATTTAGATTCTTGCTTTTTTGTAGTCTAGTGGATATCTTGGTTGTTTCAGGTCCTGGGATCTCATTTTTTACATGGAATGGCTCATATTTATCTATAGTTCATGTTGATACAGCTTTCTATCTTCTTTGAGGAGTGTATACTTCACTTTTGTAGCATTCTTTTATGCACACACACTGAGATAAAGTGCCATTCTATTGCTTTGATGGGATCTTGCACATGTTCATGCTCTTTATACTCGCACTCCATTATAAAGTGCCAGGGGGGTTTTGATGTTTGCCTTTGTTTGCCATCTTCTTTTGTCATGTGACTATTCCTCCAATGACATTATCCTCGGGTATCTCTATCTATGTTTGTACTCTCTCTGCACATTCGATGTTCCAGATTCATCTTCATCATGCAGTTCATATTGGATGATCTTTTCAATGTACCTATCATTACTCCCTTGTCATCAGTATGGGGGGGTTTCTACTGTTGGTTCTACTGCTTCCTTGGTTCGATAGTGTGAGCTATGTATTCAGTATTTGATCCTATGTACTAGGCGGTTGCAATGGTTGGGTACCTATGCATTCCGGTGAGATGGATCACTTACCATATGGACACTCTTTTCTTTCCTATTTTTGGATGCACTCTTCCAGCTTTGATTGATCAGCTCTTCAGGCTTGTGGTGTTTTTCCATCTGTATCTTCGAGTTCAAGTGTTTGCCTTTGTTTGCCTCTTGATTCAAGTAGTGTTATTTGAGGGCACTCATACAGATTACAGTCTTCTCTACCTGGTCATATTTCTATGGAGGATCTTCAGATCATCAGTTTCTTCTTGACAGAGTTTGCAGTTTCATGCTGCTGTGATGTTGTACATGTTCATCTTTGTTCCTATTTTCTGGAACATTCCTAGTTTTGGAGGCTTCTTCAGTCCTTCAGACTAGGCTTTGTCTCTTTTTGGAGTAGAGTTTTTCCCATCTGGTTTTCTCTATTTCTCCACTTTGTAGAGACTCTCTTTTGTACTTGGGTACCTGATCAGGCCTTTGTTGCCGGGACCCATTTGCTTTCAGTAGTTCTTTCTAGGTTTTTAGCTTCTCCCAAAGTTTATCTTAAGGGGGGGTGTTAGAGTAATAATGTGTTTACTGATTAATTGAATCATATTGATTTAATTATTCATTCACTTATTACCTCTTTCTACTTAAGCTAAACTTTAGGCATATGATAATTAATTATCTTTATTAATTATTATTATGCAACCTAGGTTTTACCTTTTTAGGTTTTCTGATCTCCTTCATAAGGATTGATCTCATAATACTTTGTAACCTTTTTCTGACATTTCATTATTGATTGCAACTTTTGTTTTTCCACATCAAGGATTTCTCCTCTCTCATGGATCAATGCATTCAGGCCTCCATAGCTATTTGCTTCTCTCTCTTTCTGTGATAGGTGTTTGCATGCAGGTGTTCTTGGGAGTTATGGGTTGTTTTTCATCAACTCCATCAGTTTTATTATTTGGAACAAGCAAAAAGAAGTAGCTAAGGCTATGCCTGAAGAAGTGAAGCCAAGTGAAGAAACTTTAAGGGATTTAGCTTCTTATGATCCTAGCCTTGATCCTATAACTGTAGATGAAGCTAGAGAAATGGTTAGATCAAGTGCAATGCTTCTAACTCTAGGATGGGATTTGACTTCTACCTTTATCATTGATCAGATTAGAAAGCAACCATAGGGAAGTCTATCCTATGAAGTTCATATTGGTGATATGATTAGAGGAAGTGGCTATGACCCTAGATCCTAGGCTGTTGCAATGTGGTCTATTGCCCCTAAGACTCAAAAGCTATCTCTATTAAGTATAGAGGATTGGATGGAAGGAAATAAGATCATATGGATTGTGCAGAATACAACTGATCTTGAGGTTTCCAATGCAGTGACTCATTGGGCTAACTTGAATGAAGCAAAGACAGCTCAGTTATCTGAAAGGTATTCAAAATTGTTTGAAATTTCAAGCATGGTGGCCAAAGATAGAGACCTAAAAATGATGAAGATCAAGAAATTGGAAGCTGAGTTGGCAAAATTGAAGGTTAGGCTTGAAGAAGCCTCAAAGATAGTTCCTCCCCTCCCATTGCAGATTGAGGCCCCTCTTCAGATTGATGTAGAAATACCTGATAAGCCTATTGAGGACTTAGAATAGATAAATTGGATGCATCTTCAGACACTGTAGCAAGGATTGTGTAGTATAGGCAAGGAAAAATAAAGGAAAGGATGGACTTAGTCCATAAATCAGTCAATCTATTACACCAGGCCAATGGAAAAGTGAATGAATCTTTGGTCACTTTGGAACCACTTTACAGTATATGGTCAGGAAGGAGCTCACTGTTTGATAAGAATGATGATTTGCAAGAGTATAGGTCTGATATTCCTAAGGTGGTAACTAAGGTTTTTGAAAAGATTGGCTTAGTAAGTGCTATTTCAAAGTTTTTGAAAGGTAAGTCTAACCAGATAAAGACCAAGCTCGCTATGTTTGATGAAGATTATAGCAAGTACTTTCCTCCAATACATGATGATAGTGGAAGCATGGTTAGTTTGTAAGAGTAGAAGGTGTCAATAAATCAGCTAGTAATTAAACAAGATGCTTTCCTTGGTAGTGATAATGCTTTAGATTTGGAAAGATGCAATAATATAATTGATAGTTTATTCAAGATTGAATTTGATTGCATAAGATTTGTAGCAGAGGCTAAAAATATAACTAATTCCATGTGGGATCAGAAAATCAAATCACTATAGGAATTGTAGTCCTACAATTGGCCATCTGATGATTTGGCAGCATGGACCCAGATGACAAAGAAGAAAAAGAAGAAACCAGCTGCCCATATGACAAAAGAGGAAGAAGAGTAGAGCACATATGGCACCTAATTTAGAATTTGAGGGAGAGCATGTGTCAAATAGAGGATGATGTAAGTTAACCTGTATTGGCAATCATCATTCATGCAAAAAATTTAGCAACTACTTTGAAATATCTTTAGACAAAGGTGCCACTTGTAAAATTGTTAAGTAGTTAAGAATTACAGTCTGTTATCTTAATTAATATCTTTTAGTTTGTACTTTTGTTTTTAGTGCAAGATCTTTTCCCAGTCATTCGAAGCTTGTTGCATCCTTTTGAGGATTCCAAGGTGGATGTGGCTATATGTAACAAGTTTTGACTCTTTTGGAGGGGGTGGTTAATACATTTTGTAAAGAAAGTTCTGAGATATAGGACCTTATTTCTTTGAAGTCATGGTGATACTATATTGACACATTTTGAATATTAATACAAGGATACCAAAACTCTATTGCTGCTATTTGTTGTCTTTGTGTATGGAATTTTTTTAGTTTTCTTATGCATTTAAATTGTAAGGCTTTTTCAATGCATTGTTCACAAGGTGAATATAGGGGTTGAACTTAGGTTCTTTCAAGGAAAGAGTAAATGTCTCAAGGGAGGTCTCTGTGAATTATTTGTCCATGTATGAATTTGATAGTAGGTGTAGGAATTAAAAGAATGGGATTTTAGGCATTTCATTTGGGTTTTAGTATAGTTGTCTTGATAGATTTTTATGGAGGTAGGGTTTGACTCTGATGCCCAAATAAATAAGGCACTGGTTTAAGATATATTTCCATCTGTTGCCACTAGAAAATACAAACAACTGATTAATTTTACTTTTATTGTATAATATTTATTTGAATCATTCTATGACAAGTTCATGGATGTTTATTGTAATTCTTTAAAGAAGCCCTTAAAAGAGGTTATCCTTCCTTGAGTTTAACTCAAAAAAAGAAGGATGAATATCCTTATGCCACTGTCATATGTTATTTCATTCATAATTTTCATCATAGTGTCATGTATTAGGATAATTTGGGGAGCAGTAAAAGTTGTGATGTTTTATTGAATTAATCCTAAGAAAAATAGCATAGCAGTGAAGGAGTTGATTCATAATCTAAGGCTCATTCATATAGGTAAACCCACCTGAGTTTCATGCTCAAAGTGAAGAAGGCTTAAAGCCTTAATACCTTACTACTTGCATTTTGTTAGATGCATCTATTTGGATTACAAGAGTTTATGAATTTTAAATCATCTGCAGATCTAAGCACTAACAAAATTGGTGACTCTACTGGGGACTACTCTAAATGCAAATGTATAATAGGTCGGTGCAATATTTTTCATTGTGTGTTTGCAAGTCAATATAATAATTTGATTCCTGCTTTTTAGTCGGTGGTGACTCTAATAATCTATGTTTACCAGTCACTGGTATTTGTAAATTTTTGCTATATCTTTTTGTGACATACTATGAGTCGGCCTAGGTTCACCAGATCTTATTTCAAGGACCACCCAGAGAATAATATGGGTGAAGAGCTTCGTACACCTAGTAGAAAAAAATGGTGTAGGAGAAGTCACATTACTGTGAACTCCCCAGGACCTTCAAGAGATAGAGTACCTACACCACTTCCCCATGAAGCTTCTTCCTCTTCAGATGAATCTGAACATGTTAAGAATTTCATGCCCAGTGTACACTTTACCCAAGAAGAAGAAATCATAGAAGTAGGTTATTTCCCTATGAGAGAAACCCTAGAACAATTGAGAGAAACTTCTCTTGTTGAAATTACTTCATATGATTCTAAAAAATTGAGGAAAGAGGTGATTTCTTTAAGAAAGGAGTGTCAACAACTAGAAGAGATTGCTAATAAGGTGAAAGTGAGATAAAAACAAATTTATGAATTTCTCATGGAGAGGCAAGAACTTATCATCAAAACCAAGAGAAATGAGGCCCAGGCTAGGGAGCTAAGCCAAAATTTTCAAGGTTTAGACAAATAATTATGTGGTGATATGGAGGTTTTGAGGAAATGAGCTCAGGATACTAAACTTAACCAAAGTGAATTTGAAGGAACGGGCCATGTTCTCAAGCAATTGCACCCCTCTGAAATCCAAAGAAATGAGGATATTAAAAATGCCACCAAAGAGATCCCTAATAAGGGAAAACAAAAAATGGTGAGTGTGAATATCAATGAGCCTAAGAAAATTGGTTTTTTTTTTAGTGTACCTTCCCAAACAAGCGTAGATTTGGAAAAGGCTAGAAGAGCCAAAGAGGATTTAGCTATTCAACTTGAGAAACTAGAATTGGAAGTTGCTATAGATGAGATGAAGAGAAAGATTTCTTTCTTGCATGCCAATTAAACACATCTGCTAGTAGCTCTATCCTTGTTATCTCAGGAATGATCCCACCCAACCAGCCTAATACTTCACTTCCAAATTCTCAAGCCCTTCATCTTGGACAAACTATACTTGGATCAAATTTAAATACTAGTCATGTTCCCCTCATAGTTAGTGGTACAATGGGGATTGTACCTTGTCAAAATATTGCAGCAACCCCTCTGATCCAACCAAATGTCCAAAGGAGACCAATTCATCTAGATAGGTATAGGCCTTTATTCTTTGATGGTATTCCTGGTCAGCCCAATACTATCCCTAATGAGATTAGAAAAAAGATCCCATTATTTACTGGAAACAATGTGATTACCTATGAAGAGCACTTGAAATTTTTCACAGATAAAGTTAATGATTATGAAATTGAGCATGAAGATTTTATAATGAAGCTTTTTGTCTAGTCATTAATTGAAGATGCCCAGGATTGGAATAGGGGTTTGCCAGAGAATAGTATTGCATCATGGGAGGATTTTTTTAGATGTTTTAAGGAACAATATGCAGAACATGTGAATTCAAGCTACATGCTCAATGAGTTTAACAATATCAAAAAACATTACAATGAGAGCATGTTAGAGTTTAATAGCAGGTTCCAAAAGGCTATGTATAAATTGTTCCAAGTTTTGAGATTAGATGATGCAGTTTGCCTAACCACATATTTCAATTCTATGGATGGTAAAATGTCTTATCTACTAAGAGATAAGAATCCCCATACCCTTAGGGATGCATTTAAATTGGCCATAGATATTGAAAGCAACCAAAAGGCATCTGGCCAAATGTACAAAAGAGATAAGGGTAGATTGTGGAAGGAAACTAGGCCACAACCTGCAAGGTCATCCAAAGATGATTATAAAATGGACAAAGGAGCTGGTATCAACAAGGACTTCCCAACAAGGTTTGACAAGGGTGGTAGAAATTTTCAAGATACAAGACCACCTTATCAAAGGTAGGATAGAACCCCTAACTTGTGAGATATGCCCTACAAGGAAAATTGGAAAGATGGGAGGCTTGTCCCTTTCAATAATGAACCCCAAAAGGGAAGAGATACATCAGATCCCTTGAAGAAAAGCACATCACATAATGTGGAAAATACCCCTTGGTGTGTGGCTTGTAATATGCCTCATTCACCATTCCAATGTGTTGTGGCTCAGGCCTTGGGAGAAGAGGCCAATGATTCATATGCAGGAGATTATGAAGGATCTGAAAAGCCTGCTATTAACATGTTCACTACTAGAGTAATGGGGGATCTCTTATCTTCAGATGGTGAAGAGATTTATCTTGATGTTGATCATAAGAGAAGGATTTTCTCTTATTATGAACAAAAAGTATTTACTCACTCTAATCATGATGAGCCTGATAATGATAATTGTAAAACCGATATGGTAGAATCAAGATCAGATGAAAAAAAATGGAGAAAGCCCAGTGAAGAAGAGATCATAACTCTAACTATGGCTGCTATAACTCAAGCCAAGTCCTCATACAATTTGAGGAACAAGAAGGTGGATACTGATCAAGGAGTCCCCAGGTCAATATTTGTTAAGGATAACCTTCAAAATAAGGACTCTCCAAAGCCTAATGTTGTAAATAAAAAGGAGGAGGGTCTTGTATTTGAGAAGAAAAAAGGAGAGGAAATTATTGCGAACAAGAATAAAAGGAAAATGGGTAGGACAAGGGATTACCCTATTTTTCCTACTGATCCCCCTACCTTTGACATAAGGCATGCCTTGTCTCAAATGAAGGTTTCCATCCCCTTGCTTGAAATGTTGAAAATTGAGGAGCATAAAATAACAGCCCTGGCTCTCATAAGTGAACAAGGGATAGCTCCTCCCATGCAAGAGAAGGGGATTTTAGTAGAAGGGCCTATTTCAATTGATAACATATCTGATGTATGTGTTGGAACTATTGTGACACAAGAGCCTTCCTCTATTGACCCATTCTATGTGACACTAATTGTAAATAATTTTCTACTGAATAATTGTATGATTGACTCTGGTGTTGCTACAACTATAATGCCTTATCATGTAATGAAAGAGTTAGGATTACAAGTTGACACGTCTAATGGAAGGTGCTATGCTATGGATAATAGGGAAGTACTTGTTGTAGGAACTCTAATTGGAATTGAAGTAAAAATTGATGTATTCCCAGAGGCCACATACAAAATGGATGTGGTTGTTGTTGATACAAAACCTCATTATGGCATGCTACTATCAAGACAATGGGCTATAGTAGTTGGTGGAAAATTGCAATTAGACTTGTCATATGCTACTATCCCAGTCAATGGGATTGAGGTCAAGTTG
This sequence comes from Chamaecyparis obtusa, assembly GCA_027943335.1. Classification (NCBI taxonomy): domain Eukaryota; kingdom Viridiplantae; phylum Streptophyta; class Pinopsida; order Cupressales; family Cupressaceae; genus Chamaecyparis; species Chamaecyparis obtusa. The sequence continues at coordinate 1,090,632 of BSBK01001723.1, forward strand.
TATAGGGAGCCCCGTTCTTCAGTTATGGTTGAAATGGTTGCACCGGAAGATTTGAACTACTTTTTAGATATTGACATGAATAATTTCATGATTGAGGAGATAGTACCCCAGATGAAAAACATAGATCCAATTGTGGATGAATTGATACTATAGAAAGATGGGCTTTGGAAAATGTTCTTTGATGGTGGATGCTCCAAGGAAGGATCAGGAGCTTGTGTTATTTTCATTTCCCCATCAGGTATTACATTTAAGTACTCTTTCTTGTTGACTTTTGAGTGTACCAATAATATTGCTGAGTATGAGGCTCTGATATTGGGATTAGATATAGCCATAAAGCATGGTATCAAATATTTAAAAGTCCATGGTGATTCCTAGTTAATTATAGCCCAAGTGAGATCTCAGTATGTTGCTAAGGATGAGAAACTCAAATTATATAAATATGTTGTCTGGGATAGACAAGAGTTTTTCAAAGCTTTCAATTTGCTTTGGATAGAAAGATCCAATAATATTATGGCAAATTTTCTTGCTAATGTTTCTCTCAAAAACAATGATATTACCCTCACTGGTGTCTCTATGCTAGAAATCAAAAGTAGGCCTGTAGTGCCTGACAATGTATATAATTGGAAAGTTTTTGAGGATGACCTTGACATCCTTAGGTTTCTTTAGGGCCTTGATCAGTATGATGGCCAACAAATAGATTTCAGCAAAGCATAGCAGTGTGTTGAGGGAAAAGAGTGCATCATGGGAAATGAAATAGTACAATTACCCTCAAATCACATACTAAAAGAATTAGTGGAGTTGGAGGGAATGTTCAAAATAAATGATGGTTATTTATCTTAGAAGTCTAACACTAAAATGGAGGACCTAGAGGAAATAAATTTAGGTTCAGAGACATCCCCTCAAATAGTTTATATTGGCAAAAGATTGAGTAAGGAGGTTAGAGGAAATCTGGTAAGATTGCTGAAAAAATACAAGCATGTATTTGCTTGGTCATATGATGATCTTAAAGCTTATAAAGTAGACCTCTTTCAACATGAAATTCCACTCAAAGAGGATACTAAGCCTTTTAGACAAAAACAAAGACCCATCAATCCCCTGCTATCCACAAAGATGCAAGCTGAATTGACAAAATTGAGGGATGCTGGTATCATTGAGCTTATTAGGCATTCCACGTGGGTCTCAAATCTTGTGCTAGTAAGGAAAAAGAATGGTGACATAAGGCTTTGTGTTGATTTTAGAAATTTGAATGTGGCTTCATTAAAAGATAATTATGGATTGCCTAACACAGAAGCCATGCTACATAGGGTAACTAGTTGTGAACTCTTATCAATGATGGATGGTTTCTCAGGTTACAATCAAGTGTTGGTCAAAGAATCAGAGGAGTTTAAAATAGTGTTTACTATGCCATGGGGAACATATGTGTATGTACACATGCCTTTTGGTTTAAAAAATGTTGGAGCTACATTTCAAAGGGCAATGGATGTTTCCTTTAAGGAATTGATTGATGTTCTTATGGTTGTGTACCAGGATGATCTTGCTGCTTATTCTAGAAAGGCTGAAGACCACTGTAGTCATTTGGAAAAGGTCATTATTAAAGCTTTAGAATTTGGTGTTTCCTTAAATCCTAAAAAGTGTCAATTTGCTGTAATAGAAGGGAAGCTTCTTGGACATATAGTGTCAAAAGAAGGGGTCAGGATTGACCCTGAAAGAGTAGAGGCAATTAAGAAGGTACCTTCACCCAAGAATATAAAGGGTGTGCAATCTTTTTTAGGATAGATTAATTTTGTTAGGAGATTCATTGCTAATTTTGCAAAAATGGTCAAGCCTATAGTCAAACTCCTGAAGAAAGATGTAAAGTTTAATTGGGACAAAGAGGCTCAACAAGCTTTTGAGAAGATTAAACAAGCAATTCAAGAGGCCCCTATCTTAATCTCACCTGATTATTCAAAGCCATTTTCTCTATTCTCTTTTTCCTCTTTTCACACTATTGCAGCTATCCTTTTACAAAAGGATCAATAAGGTTTTGAACATCCTATAGCCTTTTTCAATAAGTCATTGTAGTCTGCTGAATTGAATTATGAGTTAATGGAAAAGCAGGCATACATGCTAGTAAAGGCAGTTAAAGGTTTTAGACCCTATCTTGTTTGTGCCAAGTTTAATGCATATGTACTTCATGTAGCAGTAAAAGATATTTTGGTTCAAAGTGAGGTCATAGGGAAAAGATGCAAGTGGATCAATAGGATTCAAGAGTTTGATCTTGACCTCTACATTAGCAAATTGGTGAGAGGCTTGGGACTTGCAAAACTAATGACTGAGGAAAACATGGACCTTGTCCAAGTGAATAGTACTATTATTAATGAAGATATAGTCACTAGCATTGAAATGCAACCATGGTACAAAGATATTGTTTATTTTATCAAACATGCTAAATGTCCACAAGAGCTGAATGATAATCAAAGGATGAGTTTGAGATTGCAAGCCCAAAGGTATGTAATGATACAGGGTGATTTGTACTGGAAGGATAATGATGGAATTTTATTGTTTTGTTTGGACAAACACCAATCAGAAAAGGTATTCAAAGATATGCACTCTGGATTGTGTGGAGGGCATCATTCTGCTTGGTCTATAGCTCATAAGATTTTAAGGGCAGGATATTATTGGCTTGTGTTATTCAAAGATATTCACTCTTTTGTTAGAAAGTGTGAGCCATGTCAAAGATTCTCTAAGAAATTGAAATTCTCGGGTGCGTTATTGTTGAACCCTGTGGTTGTAGAAGCCCCTTTTGCAATGTGGTGGATGGACTTTATTGGGGAATTTTCTAAAAAATCTAGTGGGGGGCATAGTCACATTTTGGTGGCTACTAATTATTTCACCAAATGGATTGAGGCCATTCTAACTAAAAAGGCAACTAGTGTTGTTGTAATTGAATTCTTGATGAACAATTTAATCACTAGATTTGGTGTTCCCACCAAATTGGTTGTAGATAATGCCATGAGTTTTAGATCTCAAGAGATTACTAATTTTTGTTCAGAGATGGGAATCATTTTGTCTTATTCATCTCCTTACCATCCACAAGCAAATGGGTAGGCAGAATCCAGTAATAAGAGTATCCTGCAAATTTTGAAGAAAACTTTAGAAAAGAACAAAAGGAGTTGGCATGTAAAATTGAAATTAGCATTGTGGGCTCATAGGATTGCTAAAAAAAGAGCTACAGGGAAATCCCCTTTTGAAATGGTATATGGTCTAAAATCTAGATTACCGGTAAACAACTTCTTACCAATATACAAGTTTATGCAGGAAGAAGGCATGGAAATCAGTGATCCATTGAAAGACATAATGATTTAGTTGGTTGAACTAGATGAGGTCATAAGGGAAGGAAAAAAGGAAAATGTGAAGTTGCAACAAAAAATGAAATATCTTTTTGATAAAAGAGCAACTGTGAGAAAGTTCCAGCCTGGTGACATGGTTCTTCAATGGAATGCCAGGGGTGAAGACAAAGGGAAACACAAAAAATTTGAGTCTTTATAGATGGGACCTTTTTTTGTTCATCAAACTCATGGAAAGGATTCATATTTTTTACAAAATTTGGATGGTGAAGAATAGGAATTGCCAATGCATGGATAGTTCCTAAAGTTTTTCTTCAATTAGTTCTTTCTCCTTTTCCATGCACAATAGGCGTGTATATATGTATACGTGTGTTTGTTTTGTTGTGTGTTATTTTCTTGCTTTAGGTTAGGGTTTTGTTCTGGTCTACCTCCCAGAGATTCATAAGTTCTTGCTTTGATCTTGCACTCAGACATCCTCAAATAGAGCCACTGTTGGTCATATTATTAGGTTTCTGAGGTTTTTGTTCAAATTTTAGTTTATTTTCCCTGCAAGTGCCTTTGTCTAGTTTAGGGTTTTGAAATTCATCAAGTTTTCCCTTACCAAGTTTGAAAAACCCTTGCCTTAGGTTTTCTAGCCTTTTGTAGGTTCTAATTTGTGTGAAACCCTTAAGTTAGCCCTAGTTTCTTATATTTTGTTGTTACTTTTTGGCAACTTAAGTGTTTGGACCGTGCACATGATTATTTTTGTTAGGCATTCACTGAATCATGTAATGTTGTTTCATAGCTCTAAGCTATTCGGTGAACTAGCGAATGTGTTAAAACATATGTTAAATATCACCTTAGTTGCTAAGTCTCCAAGTCTTTTAGCAGTTATCTCAACCTTTGCGGGAATCAGTGAGAGTGGTGTCTCCTATTTACTTATTATTTGGCAGTTTCCTACAAGCTTTTAGCGACCTAGCGTGGTAGTGATCGCTTATTCTTAGAATCAGGCGGTTGAGGTTTGTATCACCCAGTGATCTGGCGACTAGGCTATAAGTATTGATGTCCTCTAAAGTTGGCAACTTTGACAGTTTGGCTCAATGGATCTGGCAAAAAGGGTTTCATCTTGTGTTTTCTTATTCTTGAAATAAGTTAGTAAAGTTCTAAGTTTTCTGTCGACTGGGTGAATGAACTAGTCACGAGTTCTCTTAAAAGGTTGGTTGTGGCTATAGGTGTTCAATGAATGGGCAAAACAAGTGATCAGGGAAGTTAAAAAACCTTTATTCACTTAATCACATGATGGAATGATCAATGTTTAAAGTATTTAGAGATTCAGCAAACCCTTTGTTCGCTGAGTCTCGTAATCAAAAGGTGATTGTCTTATTGACTCAGTGAATTAATGATGGTCGTCGATTAATATCTATGATCAATAGTTTGAATCAAAGTCAAAGTTTAAAATAGGTGGTTAGGAAAGAATTCAGTGACTTAGAGGAAAGCTTATTCGCTAGTTCTCACATTAAACATGCAGTTAAGTCTCCCTTTCAGCGAGTGAGTGAAGCTTTCAGTTGCCAAGTCTTAGAATAAATTAAAAGTTAACTAGGACATTTAGCAAATAAGAGATAGCCTTTGTCACTAATTCTCTGAATAGTGAATGTGGTTAGTTGTTTAGGCTATGGTATGCTTGTTCACTCATTCACTGAATGGAGCTTGAGTTAAGAGATTCATTTTGTGAATGAGTGAAGTCATTGATCACTAGTTCCCTGAATGTGAGCTAGGGTTAACTTTTCATTCAGTGATCACGAGAACCTTCAGTTGCTGGTTCGCTAAATAGGCTCAATTAGAGAAAATAATAAAAGAAAGTTAGAGACTATTGCTACATGGATAAAGTATGCTGTCAAGATGGAGAAAAAGCAACTAGCTATCCAATTAGTTTTAAAGGAGGGTTTTATGACGTAAACAAGGTTTTAAAGTACAAAGCTGTAATCATTTTATTTTTGCCTTGTTTTTGAATTTTTAAATATATCTGTCAGCATCCTGGCATTGGCTAGCTCTGATTTAAAAACTAGTGATATGTGAAATTGAATGCGGGAGTAATTAAGGATAGATTTGTGATGATTCTGGTAGTTGTATGCATCTGATTTGCATCAATAAATAAGCTAAAATAATTGTTATTTGTGTTTGAGATCATTTGAAGAGAGTTGTGTTTCCTGAAGCAATCATTGAGTGCCAACCAAATCAAGTTTGCAGAGCTAAGAGAAATTATGCAGAAAGAATGAGTCAACCAGAGCCAAGCATGATTTCTTCTAGTGGTGAAGCCAAAGCCAAAGGTGGTGAAGATAAGAACAAGCCAAATTATTCAGATGAGTTTCTAAAATTTTTTCCTGGTTCCAATCAGAATAAGAGAGCTCCTAATGATGTCTTTGAAGATGTTATAGGTCATTGCAGAGATCCTATTACACTAGATTGCTCAAGTTATACTCTCTTCAATTATTTTTATGGAAATAGGGGTAAACATATTCCTGTTTGTAATGGTTGGGTTTTGGATTTGGGGAAACTGGTTGTCCCTGATGTGTTCTTAGATGCGGACTTAATTGTTGCATTAGCTAGGTGTTATGACCCTATCTCCAAAACAATTCAGAAGGAGGACCAGTCACCTTTGGTTACTCTTGATAGGGGTTCTTTCATGAAAGCTTTAAGTTTTTATACATCTTCCTCTACTAAATTTGATTTGAGCCAAGAAAGAGAGAGGTACAAAAATAATATAGGGTTAGTAAAGGACTAGATGGTGAAGCATATCCCAAAATAAGATAAATATATAGGTCCCCTACCTACTAGCATGAATTCCCCTTACTATTTTAAATCCCTCCATCACTATATGAAGTAGACTTGCTATGGGTTGTGTCAAGTTTTGGGAATAGATGGGGATGCAGAATTCTTTCTAGCTGATCTTTTAATGATGATTTTAGACATCTAGAATTCCCTAGTGAACACAGATTATGATTACATCTAGTATATAATCAATAGGATGCAAGAAGGGTTGATGTTTGTCAAAGAAAGTAAGAATCCCATCAGGTTCTTGCAATATTCTATTTGATGCACTTAATTCTCTTTTTCAACATCAATAGTTTTGATTTGAACATGTTGAAACCAAGGTTCACCTGTCAAGACCAACATAATCTAGTGCAACTTTGGGTAAGGATATGGAATTCAAATTCTAATGAGTGTGACTTTTGTGTTTTCCAGAATTTCATTGTTTTTACCATTCTGAGATTGCTAGGCATTAATGTTACAAGGTTATCACCAAGGATTTTTAAACTCCTAAGACCCAAGTAGTTTAAAGACAAATGGGAGGGAAACCATAATTGGGGTGATTTTTACTTTGGGGAAAATTCTACAATCTTAAGAGTCTACAGTTGCCCCCAACCCCCACATTTGTTACCAAAATTTGTGCCACCAAGAGTTGCCTCTTTGGAATTCATTTGGCAGTTGATGTGGATAGACAGAGAACTTTTGGGTCCTCATAAGAAGGTTACTTTCACACCTAGGTAGTTTATAATTGGTGATTTCTTGATTGGTAAGAGGGCCTTCCCACAAGTTACTGCTTGGCTAAATCAATTCAAGATGGTATCTAGTGCTTGCAGACATGTGGACCCTAAGGATTTCATTAAGACTACAAGAATGACACTAATTCCTAGTATTGGTGTCATTAAAGAACATGAAGGCCTTGATGAGGAGGATGTGATTAGGACTATTGTGGAGAAGGATGAGGTCACTAGAAGATGGAGTAGGTTTTTTGACCTAAAATATTTGCAAAATCAATTGAAGGCAGCCCAAATCCCTTTTCAGGGTTTCTTCCCTAACCTTCCCTATTTGCAAAGGATTGACAAGATGATAGAAATGAATGACACCCTAGCAGATCAATTGGAAAAGATGCTTGATCAGAATCAAACAAAGAAAAGAAAGGATTACTCATCCTCTGACTATGAGGAATTCTCTGATAAATCTCAAGAAGGAGATAACCCACAACAAGTGGGGGATTTACAAGTTGTTGATCCTGTTCAAGACCAGCTAGAGGCAGAAAGTCTTCCAGAGCTACCATTAAAGAAACAAAGGCTTGAGGAGGGAGAGCCTTCTAAGAAGAGAAAACAAAAAAGGGTGATTGATAGAGCATCTTCTCTTGTACTAGGTGATAGGGCTTACCATCACCACTTGAGGAAAACAATAAGAGCCAGTAAGAAGGTGGCCACTAATGAGGAAAATGAAGAGCAATCCTTGTGGTTATGATAGGATATTAGAGAGGTGTATCAAGAGGAGTTTTTAAGTGATGACCAATTCATCAAGAGTGATGAATTTAAGATTTTTCTTATTTGGAACAAGCAACAGGAAGTAGCTAAGGCTATGCCTAAAGGAGTGGAGCCAAGTGAAGAAACTTTGAGGGCTTAGCTTCTTATGATCCTAGCCTTGATCCTATAACTATAGATGAAACTAGAGAACTGGTTAGATCAAGTGGAATGCTTCTGACTCCAGGATTGGATTTGACTTCTTGTTTTATCATTGATCAGATAAGAAAGCAACTACAGGGTAGTTTGTCCTATGAATTTCATATTGATGATATGATTAGAGGAAGTGGTTATTACCTTAGATCCTAGGCTATTGCAATGTGGTTTATTGCCCCTAAGACTCAAAATTCATCTCTATTAAGTATAGAGGATTGGATGGAAGAAAATAAGATCATATGGACTATGCAGAATACAACTAATCTTGAGGTTTCCAATGCAATGACTCATTGGGCTAACTTGAATGAAGCAAAGATAGCTCAGTTATCTGAAACATATTCAAAATTGTTTGAAAGTTCAAGAATGGTGGCCAAAGATAGAGACCTAAAAATGATGAAGATCAAGAAATTGGAAGATGAGTTGGTAGAATTGAAGGTTAGGCTTGAAGAAGCCTCAAAGATAGTTCCTCCCCTCCCATTGCAGACTGAGGCCCCTCTTTAGATTGATGTAGAAATACCTGATAAGCCTATTGAGGACTTAGAATAGATAAATTAGATGCATCTTCAGACACTATAGCAAGGATTGTGCAGTATAGGCAAGGAAAAATAAAGGAAAGGATGGAGTCAGTCCATAAATCAGTCAATCTATTACACCAGGCCAATGGAAAAGTGAATGAATCTTTGGTCACTTTGGAACCACTTTAAAATATATGGTAAGGAAGGAGCTCAAGGTTTGATAAGCTTGATGATTTGCAAGAGTATTGGTCTAATATTCCTAAGGTGGTAACTGAGGTTTTTGAAAAGATTGGCTTAGTAAGTGCTATTTCAAAGTTTTTAAAAGGTAATTCTAGCCAGATAAAGACCAAGCTGGCTATGTTTGATAAACATTACAACAAGTACTTGCCTCCAATACATGATGATAGTGGAAGCATGGTCAGTTTGGAAGAGTGGAAGGTGTCAATGAATCAGCTAGTAATTAAACAAGATGCTTTCCTTGGTAGTGACAATGCTTTAGATTTGGAAAGATGCAATAATATAATTGATGGTTTATTCAAGATTAAAAGTGATTGCATAAGATTTTTAGTAGAGGCTAAAAATATAACTGATTCCATGTGGGATCAATAGATTAAATCACTATAGGAATTGCAGGCCTACAATTGGCCATCTGATGATGATGTGGCAGCATGGACCCAGATGACAAAGAAGAAAAAGAAGAAACCAATTGCCCAGATGACAGAAGAGGAAGAAGAGTAGAGCACATATGGCACCTGATCCAGAATTTGAGGGAGAGCATGTGTCAAATAGAGGATGATGTATGTTAACCTGTATTGGTGGTCATCATTCATGCGAAAAATTTAGCAACTGCTCTGAAATATCTTTAGACAAAGGTGCCACTTGTAAAATTGTTAAGTAGTTGAGAATTACAGTCTATTATCTTAATTAATATCTTTTAGTTTGTACTTTTGTTTTTAGTGCAAGATCTTTTTCGAGCCATCCGAAGCTTGTTGCATCCTTTTGTGGGTTCCAAGATGGTTGTGGCTATATGTAGCAAGTTTTGACTCTTTTGGAGGGGGTGGTTAATACATTTTGTAAAGAATGTTCTAAGATATAGGACCTTATTTCTTTGAAGTCATGGTGATACTGTATTGACACATTTTGAATATTAATACAAGGATACTGAAACTCTATTGCTGCTATTTTTTGTCTTTGTGTATGGACTTTTTTTAGTTTTCTTATGCATTTAAATTGTAAGGCATTTTCAATGCATTGTTCAAAAGGTGAATATAGGGGTTGAACTTAAGTTCTTTCAAGGAAAGAGTAAATGTCTTGAGGGAGGTCTCTCTGAATTATTTGTCCATGTATGAATTTGATAGTAGGTGTAGGAATTAAAAGAATGGGATGATAGGCATTTCATTTGGGTTTTAGTATAGTTGTCTTGATAGATTTTTATGGAGGTAGGATTTGAATTTGATGCCCAAATAAATAAGGCACTAGTTAAAGATATATTTGCATCTGTTGCCACCAGAAAATACAAACAACTGATTAATTTTACTTTTATTGTATAATATTTATCTGAATCATTCTATGACAAGTTCATGGATGTTTATTGTAATGCTTTAAAGAAGCCCTTAAAAGAGGTTATCCTTCCTTGAGTTTAACTCAGAAAAAGAAGAAGGATGAATATCCTTATGCCATTGTCATATGTTATTTCATTCATAATTTTCATCATAGTGTCATGTATCAGGATAATTTGGGGAGCAGTAAAAGTTGTGATGTTTTATTGAATTAATCCTGAGAAAAATAGCATAGCAGTGAAGGAGCTGATTCATAATCCAAGGCTCATTCATATAGGTAAACCCACCTAAGTTTCATGCTCAAAGTCAAGAAGGCTTAAAGCCTTAATACCTTAGTGCTTGCATTGTGTTAGATGCATCTATGGGGATTACAAGAGTTTACAAATTTTAAATCATCTGTAGATCTGAGCACTAACACGCTGACTCCAAAATACTATATGACTTTTTTTCTATTGGTGTAATTAAATATTCCTAATCACACTTAACTTAATCTTACTTAGGATAATACATTGCATAGTAGTTAGTGATTGAGACACCTAGGAGTGTGCACCTCATTCAAGCACATGGTGTAGGAGAATTTCCACTTTAGGTGTGACAGTTGTCATCACATACCTTGTTGTGTGTGAGATCCACCTTTCGTGCTCTTATCACATTATCATCCTAATCCAATGCACATACTTTATTGCATATTGGAGGATGATCCACATTTGGTGGACATTTGATTACACCTAGCATAGGTAATAGCTTATCAGCTCCTTATCATTGTCTCTTATCCCCTTTCCTATATAAGGAGGCCTATTATGTACATTTTAATCATGTCCATGATCAATAATATCATTCTTGCATCTTAATGCAATTGTCTTGCCAATCTCTTGTGGAAGTTATCTTGGTCTTGCATTCGATCCTGGGGGTGTTGTAGAGTCACCTAAAACTCTAATATGGTATCAGAGCTCTCAAGGTGTGAAGACCTCTTCTCAAGAAGTGCAATCTTGGCTTGATTCAATTGTGGGTGTAGAATAAAGGTATTTGGACATCACCATTGCATAGTCTATTTGGAGAAAATTTGGGGTTTTGTATTTTGTGGCTTTCTATTGTAGGTCAATATTGGTGCTTGCTGGTGCAAATCAGAGATTGGCATCATATTAAGGAGGTCCAAAAACCCCTAAATCAAATTTTATTTCATCCAAATTGGACACCTGAGGCCAAATCTAGAGCTATTTGAATTTTGGAAGTGCAGCGGCGGTGATTCAGAAAAAAATAATTTCAGAGGCAATTTTCAAATAGTGATATCTCAGTCATCTGAACTCCTTTTTTCGAGAAATTTTTTTTTTTGGGGGTAGAATTTCATGATCTACACAATGGTTTAGGTGGTTTCTGATCTCCATTCCTGAATTTTTCTAAAAATTGCAAATCTCAATTTTTGCAACTTCCAAGGCCTCGTTTGAGCTCATATGAACTCCTTTTTAGGTGCAATTTTTTTTGAAAGTGCATAATTTTTGCTATATTTTCTAGATCTAGAATCAGATTTTAGTGACTGTGACTAGAAATTGTACTTTCAAAAATTGGCTTAGTTTTTTCATTTGTAATGCATAAGCCTTAGCTTGGTCTTTTGCATAATGATCTAAGTCTATTATAGCCTGATTTGGAGTGTAATAATTTGTTGATCTCAATTTGTAATGAGAGAAGTGTATCATTAATGTAATCATGGGTTATGAAACACATCCTGCAGTAGTACTTTTGACTAAGGATAATTATGAGTCATGGGAAAAAGGAATCATCACACATTGTAGATGGCTTAATCTCTTGCCTCATCTTTATGGACTCATTCCTGAGCCAAAGTCACAAGGGAAGAAATATGTTTGGGGAGAAAAGAATGCTCATATTATAAATTTGATTATTAGTAGCATTAGTTTATGTCTCTTCTATGACATCTACCAAAAATTTAGAGGTGTTCAATGTCCACGCATAATTTGGACAATCATTTGGGATATTTTTGGTGGTCCACATGTTCCTCCATTCCCAGATGATCTTGATTCAGATTGCCTCATTCTTCTTGATGATGCAGATAATATTCCCTATGATGATTATACTTTAGATGTAATTGAAGAATTTACAACAATTGAGAGGGAGGATGATCCAGTGGCTCCTCCTGTAGCTCCTACTTCTCTAGTTGAGATCACACAATCATCTCTTATTGGTGATTCCAGTGATTCATTGCAAGAGATATCTATTTGTCTTCCTGATTGGGATTCTTACTTGCCAAATATTGGTTCATTATTTGTGGAGTCTCATATTTCAAATTTGGGAGACATACTTGAGGGGGCTTCTCTTCTCTTTGATGATAGTTTCATCACACTTGGAGATACTTCTTCACCTTCTTTGGAGATTGACATTCTTGATTCTTATTCTTCACTTGGTTTGTCACATGATGTGATAGATTCTTTGAGCTTGGAGATTCCTATTCAGTCTTCAAAGATGCATATTTGGAGACCTTCTTCCTTCTTTCATTTGGATATGGATTGGTTCATGGCATCATCATCATACTTCATTTGGATTCCACTTCCTAGTTCCTATCCAGAATGGGAACCACACCTACATTTGTACTTGGTATATCTTCTTCCTAAGGGGAGAAATGTTGTTTGTAGTAATTGGAATATACTTTGTCTTCAAGCACTCACCATTTTTGTAGGAGATTCTACATTATGGGGGGGATATCATGTCTCCAACTATCCTTCTTATGGGGGGATACTTCTTTGTATATACATGATGTATGTAGTTCTTGGGGGGTCTTGAGCACTCCATCCATGCATCTTGTTTTCTTCTCTCTTTTGGGGGGAGAGTTTTTCCAATGAGGTTTTCCCTCTTTCTCCACTTCATGAGAGTTAAGAATTTCCTATATTGCATTTTTTACATGGGTACCTAACATGGCCTAGTTGTCGGGACCCATCTTGCATTGTGAGTTTAAGTGCATTCCCCTAAGTTGCACTTAAGGGGGGGTGTTGGTGTAATTAAATATTCCTAATCACACTTAACTTAATCTTACTTAGGATAATGCATTGCATAGTAGTTAGTGATTGAGACACCTAGGAGTGTGCACCTCATTCAAGCACATGGTGTAGGATAATTTCCACTTTAGGTGTGATAGTTGTCATCACATACCTCATTGTGTGTGAGATCCACCTTTCGTGCTCTTATCACATTATCATCCTAATCCAATGCACATACTTTATTGCATATTGGAGGATGATCCACATTTGGTGGACATGTGATTACACCTAGCATAGGTAATAGCTTATCAGCTCCTTATCATTGTCTCTTATCTCCTTTCCTATATAAGGAGGCCTATTATGTACATTTTAATCATGTCCATGATCAATAATATCATTCTTGCATCTTAATGCAATTGTCTTGCCAATCTCTTATGGAAGTTATCTTGGTCTTGCATTTGATCTTGGGGGTTTTGTAGAGTCACCTAAAACTCTAACAGTTTCCATAATGACAACACTATACCAAGTCATAAACAATAGTATAGCCAACTTGCCAACAGAGAATTATATGGTAAAATGCAATTTTCTTTATTTAAATTCAAATGTCTTCATAGAAAATATTCTCAACAACCTTGGCTTTGATTGTTGACACAAGTTTATATCATTTCCTTCTAGTTAAAACTAATTTTCATTGGTTATGAATGTTGGGTAACTATATTTGAAACGTTTGAATCAACAACTTTTGTTGTTGACAACATTAGCACTTTTTTTTGACAACTTTTTCAAATTGACTTCCTAAGCATCCTAGGAACCTACCAAGGGCTCATTTGACATTTCATGAACATGTCAACATCAAATCAATCCTTCCTATCTTAAATCTACCCAAACCATGTCTAGCTGACCATAGTTGACTACAAGATTTATGGCACATCTAAGCCACTAGGCCTTACAAGTTTGGACTTATTACATTTCTAGGATCTATTGATCCCTATAGGAACTTGGCCAATCATAACATGTATGTACCATCATGGAGACCTTGTGACCTCATTTTCTTCATTAAGGGGTGCTCCTACACCTTACCCTTAGTGTGGACTGATCTCAAGCCCTCTTGAGATAAATTCTTCCAAGGAAGTTCCATTCTTCCTCATCTCAGTTTCATCCATCCACACTACCTCTTCTTTAGGGTGTCCATCCCACTTAACAAGGTACTTTTTATACACATTCTTCCTGGTATTTTTGACGACCTTTGTGTCAATGATCTTTTTGGGCTTCTTGGGTTCATGAGGGGTTATAAATGCAAGATCTTCCTACAAATATTCAACATGGATCTTTATACATACATCAACATGACCTTTGTATAGTGTTAAATAAAAAATATTGAAGATAATAGAAATACCAAGCTTAGAGGGAAGTGATATCTTATAAGCATTCATACCATGTTTCTTCAACACCTTGCAAGGACCCACTTTCTTCATGAGTAACTTTTTATGCTTCCCCTTAGGTAGCCTCTCCATCCTTAAATACACCCACACCAAGTCACCAACCTGAAATTGTACATCTCTCCTCTTATCTACACTTTCTTTGTACTTTTCTAAACTTTTTTGAAGTACCAACTTGACTTGATCATGCACCTCTTTCATGCTATCAATGAATTTTTCACCATGAGCACTCACTTTCCCATCTTGGGGAATAACTCTCAATTCCAATATGCCTCTATAATTATGTCCATATACAATTTGGAAAGGGATTTTACCTATACTTTTGTTCACATAATCATTAAAGGAAAATTCCTCTTGTTGAATTATATTATCCCACTTCTCTCCATATTACTTTTTCAATAAGCTCAATAGGTTCCCCAATGACCTATTGACCACTTCAGTTTTCCCATCTGTTTGGGGATGGTAAGTTGAACTAAAATTCAAGTTTGTTCCTAACCTCTTCCATAAGGTCTTCCAAAAATGACCAATAAAATTTACATCCCTATTTGACATAATGGTTTGTGGAAGTCCATGTATCTTCACTATTTCTTTGAAAAACAAATTTTCTACATAGGTTGCATCACTTATGCTTTTACATGGAAATAAATGTGCCATATTTCTAAACCTATCGACTATTACAAAGATGTTATCAAATCCTTTTTTTGTTCTAGGTAAACCCATTACAAAATCCATACTACAACTTTCCCAAGGTCTTTTAGGTATGGGTAATGGTTGGTACAAACCTGCATTGGTTGAAGTACCTTTTTCCTTTTGAAAAATAGTGCATGTTTCCAAAAATATTCTTACATCTCCCTATATTTTGGGCCAATAATAATGTCTTCTTACTTGATCTAGGGTCTTATCCAACCCAAAGTTCCCACTCATGCTTTCACAATGCTTTTCTTTCACAATGTTCTCCCTCATTGAACACCTAGGGATGCATAATTTATGTCCCTTGAACAAAAAAATATCTTGAAGAAAATAATCAGAATATTCGACACGATAAGCCTCTAAAAAATTAGAAAAAACTTTGTAGATTTCATGAAAATCCTCATCATGTTCATACATATCTTTTAAGGAGTCAATACCTACACTTTGTAATCTTACCTCTTGTACTATAATGGCTCTTTTGCTCAAATAATATGTCATCTTGTTAGAAACTCCTTTCTTGTGTGTGATTGAAAAGTTATATGCTTGGATTGATTCAACCCACTTCATATGTTTGTGACTTAACTTCTCCTGGCTATTCAAGAAGCTAAGGGCTTGATTGTCAGTGAAAACAACAAAATCCTTTGGAAGGAGATAATGCCTCCAATTTTTTAAGGCTTTTACTAAGGCATATATTTCCAAATCATAAGAGGAATACTTCCTCTTATCCGCATTCAAATTTTCATTAAAAAATGCAATGGGTCTCCCCTCTTGACTTAAAACAACCCCTATCACCACATTAGATGTATCACACTCAATTGTAAAGACTTTTTGAAAATATGGAAAAGTTAGTACACATTTCTTTTCTACCTTTTTTTTGAGACTTTCAAAAGCCTCCTCAACCTCCTTGGTCCACACAAACTTGAACTTTTGTACCCCTTTGATTTTCTCTAAGATTGGTGCACAAAATTGACTAAAACTCCTGATAAACTTCCTATAAAAAGAGGCCAACCCATGGAAGTTTCTAACCTCTATCATGGTCCTTGGAGAGTACCAATTCAAGATGCTCTCCACCTTCTCTGGATCCATCTTTATGCTTCCACTTGAAATCACAAAACCAAGATACACCAATACTTCCTACAGGAAAACACACTTGTCCAAGTTGATTAGGAGCTTTTCCTCTTGCAATATTTTAAGGACCAAATTTAAGTGTTTTAAGTTCTCATCCTTAGTCTTATTGAAGATAATGATATCATCTAGATATACAATTTAAAAATTTTCAAGGAATGGTTTCAAGACCTCGTTCATGATCCTCATGAATGTAATTGGAGAATTTGAGAACCCAAAAGGTATCACCCTCCATTCACATAGTCCTTCATTTGTTTAAAGGTTGTCTTCAATTCATCTCTAGCCATTATTCTGATTTGGTGGTATCCACTTTTCAAGTCCACCTTTGAGTAGTACTTTGCACCCCCTAGATGGTCCAACAAGTCTTCAATTATAGGCATAGGGAACCTTTACCTAATTGTGATTCTATTTATGTCTCTAGAATCAATACACAACCTCCATGTCCCCTCTTTCTTAGGTGCTAATAGGGAAAGGACTTCACAAGGGCTCAAATTCTTGGTTATCAAATCTATTTCTAAAATTTCTTGGATTTTATTAGACATTGCTTCATTTTTTGGGGTGTCATTTTATATGTTTCTTTTATTGGAAGTGTGGCTCCAGGGATTAGATCTATGTTGTGGCTAATCTCCCTAATTTAGGGTAGGGTGCTTGGTAACTCCTTGGTTACAATCTCCTTGTACAACTCTAGAAAATATGCTACCTCTTTAGGACCTCCTCTCCCAAGTTCCTCTTTCTTCTTCTTAGGCACCTTTCCTTCTTCTTGTTTTGGAAACACTACCAAGGCATAAAAAGGAGTATCTCTCTCCTTGAGGACTTTTAGAAATTCATTTTCTCCTAAAAAAAAAAATTTAGAATATTTTTTTTCCTCGCCATTATCCAATAGGGGTAGTAAGGTTACCTTTTCAACTTTATATTGGATGGAGTATGTTTTCTTTCTCCCATCACGGTGTGCCTCCAAGTCATACTACCATGGTCTCCCTAAGAGCGGGTGGTATGCATCCATTGGTACTATATCATAGAGTACCTTGTCCTTATACTTGCCAATCTGAAACTCTATCCATGCTTGCTCTTCTATGACTATTTTATGGCCTTTTGTGAGCCATGACACCTTGTAGGGTGTAGGGTGTGGAATCCTCGTCAAATTCAGCTTTTCAACAACTTCAAGGGATGCCAAATTATCCATAGAGCCAGAATCAATAACCACTCTACATACTTTACCCCTCTCTTTTCTTCTGGTTCTAAAAAGTGTCTTTCTTTGCATGGCTCCAGTGGACTAGGTGTCTTGATCAAAATCATTCTCATCATAAGCAATTATTCTTTCTTTGGTGCTACAAAGGATTCATGAGAATGTATACTTTGGGATTCTTCATCCCTCACCAAATTTTCTCTCCTCTCACCTTGTTTATTTCCCTTTTCAGGAAAGTTTGATGCCAAGTGTCTGGGCTAATGAGACCTAAAGTACTTGATTGTATCAGGGCCTCTTCCCCCAAATATCCCTCTAGAGTTTGATCTACTTCCCCTAAAAGAAATCATGGAGTTGATTTCTCCTTGGGTACTTTCATGGCTTGATTCCCCAAAGTATTTGGGACCTTATCCTCTTCCACTAGGCATACCTATGGCCCTACTTCCAAAGTCCCTTTTTCCTCTCCCTCTACCACTTTGTTCTTTTCTTTTCTTGATTTTCTCTTCAACCTTCAATGCTAATTGATAGCATTTTTGTACTATGCTAGGGCTACTCAAATTGAGTTCATCTTGTATTGTGACTCGCAATCCTTGCATATATCTTACAATCTTCACACATTTAGGCTCAGCCAATTTGGACTTCATGACAGCCTCTAGAACTCCTCTATGTAACTTGATACATCCAAATATTTCTTCCTCAAACTCATTCTCCTCTTATGAAGTTGAACTTCATAATCTTCAAGAATGTATGCCTCTCCTAGAAAGGCCACCATCCTCTTCCAAGTAGTCTCTAGTTTCATACCATCCTTTACCCTTTCATCTTGCATAAAATTACACCATGTGAGTGTAGATCCTTTCAAATTTGCCTTTGTAATTTTCACTCTCTAATTTTTAGGGATGTCTTCATAGTCAAAGAATCTTGTGAGAGCATCAACCTAATTGATAGCCAAATCAGGGTCCATCTTTCCATTGTAAATTGGCATATCTATTTTAACATCCATTGTTCTTCTTTCCATGGACTTCAAGGTCTTCAAGAGTAGCCTCTAGTCTGTAGGAACCTCTTCCTCTTCATGCTCAAGGGGTTCTTCATCACTCCCTTCCTCAACCTCATCATATTCTCCACCACTCTTCCTATCAACCTTCCCTTTGAGTCTTTCCACTTCACACCTCAAATACTTGTTCTATGCCATTTGTTCTCTCACTATTTTTGCAAGTTATACATTTTTTATCCTTGATGGGGTGTCAGTGTCTTCTTCTTCTATATACATGGTTCACAATCCTTCTCTTAAGGACCTTTCAAGCTCTGATACCACTTGATAGAGAGTTCCCAATCTTCTAACTAACTTGAACAAACTCAAGTCCTTACTTGATAAAATCAAGTATTCAACCCCTCTTTGTCTTGGGGTATCTTAGGCCAAGGGTCCACACCTTTAATTTTCTTCTTCCTAAATCACCAAATCTTCATATTGAACTCCCCATAACCCCTTTCAGAGTTTCTTTCCATCAGACACATCCTTTTGTGTTGATGTTCCTATATTCCCAAGTGTCTCTGATCAATCCTCCTTACTCAATGGTATTCAAATAAATTATGAGTCTTAGGACATGTCCAACATATCAAACTAACTTCCTTGACATTCCCAGACACAACCAAAATTGACTATTTGGTTCCTAGTTCACCAACACCACAAAGGACTAGAATACATTGGTTTTCTAGTAGCCCTGTTCGAACACATTTTATAGTTTTACTTCCAAATATCCCAAAGGACCTACAAAATTGATTGGATAATTAAAACATACTAATTGGGGTGGAACTTTTCCCAAAAGGACAAGTCTTGGAATCTAGGAAAACTCCTCCATCTTAGGAACCCTCACCTTGGCCTACAAGGGCTAATAGGGAACCTTAATGAAGGAAGTACCCTTAAAACATTGGACTTCACCAATCCAGCACTTGGAAAACCTTAGTACACTTGAAAGACCATCAATCCTTGATTCTTGGGTCTTGAAACAATACTCATCAAAAGTTATGGGATGTGCAAAAAATTAGTCTATGCTTCTCTATCAGTCACATTCAGATGCCTAGCTAGGGTTTCATGCATATCTCTCCAAAACTATAACCTCACACTCTGAAACCAAATGAATTATAAAATGAAACCTCACACTCTAAAACCTCTCTATCTCTCTCTAACATAGTTTATTTTATAATTGTACTTGTATAATTTTAGATTTTAATCTTATTTTACCTACACACATGTAATGTACTTAAATTTTAACATTTCATAATGTATGTTACCCTTAGATGGACACACATGATCATGCACATGGTTTTGCACCCCAAGATGACCTGAAACATGGTTCCCCACCCCATGATGCCCTGATATAGGCTGCCCCCTAGCATGACCCAGCATAGGGTGCCCCACATCAGGCACCTAATATTCCTGATATGGGTGTGGTATTTCATTTTTCTACCTAGGAGATGGGGTGTTTATGAGATTCTATCACTTCCTCTCAAGACAACATGTATAGAGATATTTGTACCACCATTTTGTAGAGTCTAGAGGATCTTTCGACACACATGAGTAGATAGACTGTATATACCCCATAGATTGTTGATTCTATTTTTCAAGAGTTGAGATTTGAGATCTTCGGCAATATATCCTTAGTTGAGGTCCCGGCATGAGTCTTAAAGGCTATTATCAAAGGAGAGGTTTTTACCTTACAAGCAAGAGAAGAGTAAGGTTAGATCATATCAAGTTATGTAGTGTGTGGTTCTAGAGATTGCACACATGATATACCCTCAGATCCTTACTGCACATGGTCATTATCTCAATAACAACTAGATTCCACTCTAATTTGAACAACGGGCTTATGTTGAGGTCTGTTTGGGTCTCAACGTGAACTAACTAGATCTTCTGGGCTACTTTGGACAAGGGTGTGACAAATTTTTAGACTATGATCAATATCGTAGGCCTAATCATGTTGTGTCAAGTCACAGACACTTGGTTGGGTAGAGGGCACTTGCAATGGCACCATCTATGGCCAATACTAATGATAGAGTTGTCATTGCTTCCTAGAGTGAAGAAATTGATAGGATTGGATGCATTGTAGCTATGACCACCATCATTACATCTGATACACTCACTCTATATATTTTGACTAGACCGAGTCAACCTCAGGCATCATCTAGTAGTGCACCCCCTACTAAAAAGACATATAAAGATGGTGGTCTCCCTAGACCATGTGATATAGGAGCTCTAAATAGACATCAAAGTTACCTTGACATGACACTATATTTATTGGAGGACTTGTTATAGTCATATACCTATATTTCTCAGTTGGAGAGGGTCCCTATATAGTCTATCAAAGACACCATTAGACTCTCTTAGGGCCTTCTAGTTCCACCACCCCAGAGAACACCATCAGCTCATGCATCTCATAGTTCACAATGCTCTACAGCTACTGATCACTCTGCAACTACACATGAAGAGATATGACTTAGTGATGTTTGCATCACAATGGAGGGCCTAGATAGTTTTGAGGAGTAGTTACAGGGATTTAGATAGACCACCACTGACATTGACATAGATTCATATATGGATCTTCTACTTCATCACGAATCTTACTCTACACCACTCCCTTCTCAGCCACACTCCCCATTATGGTCCTTATTGGAGAGGATTAGTAATATAGATGATGTAAATGATGGTGTTTCTTGATGCAAGAGCATCCTGGGGTAGTTAGCAATCCTGCATGATTGGAGTGTTTTAGCCTTAGTGTTGAAGAACTCAATTGGAGAAGTGTTTCTTGGTTGTAGTGTTGATCGAGGGGCTAGATTTTTTAAGGGACTCAATCACTATTGGGACTCAATCACTATTCCTTAGTTGTAATGTTGACTAAGGGAATAGGTCACTGAGGGAGCTCAAAAAAACTTCTATTTCTTAGAAGTACCTATGCTCGACAATGCTTATGGAGATAGGTTGACATGTTTTCGCGATGATGCTTGGATTTCTTGGTAGTTTTACTAACATTCAAAAGTTTGTCTTTCTGAATGGATCAATTATAGGGATGTATGTGGACCTATTTGGTCTTGGATCTTTATCCTATGTGTATTTAATAATATTTGTAAGCCAACTTGAGGAATATTTGTTTGTCTTTTGTAGCCAAATGGGTTTAGGATTTATTTCTTTCTTCCATCCAACTTGTTGTTGGACTAGTATATAAGGAGGTCTCGGGTAGAGTTGTAGTAAAGGATTAAAAGAAGGAAAAGGAAGGAGTAGCAAAGATTCAAGTTAGTAATCTAAAGCTATGAATTTGTGAGTAGAGCTAGTGGTTGTGGCCTAGGAACACGGGGATTGCTTAGTGGCTTGTGAGCACAAGTTTAGATCTTGCTAGATGTTTCTACCAAATTGATATGTTGTTTCAGATCTGGCTATCTAGGGTTAGTGTTTGAATTAGATCTTGAGGGATCTCGAAAAACTATTACTTTCTTTGTAATTGGTTGTAATCAGGAAGGCCTTACAACCTGACACATTGCATGTAATAAGTTATTTTATAAATAAAGAGTCTAGATTGTTATCAAATCTTACTTTGTGTATCATCTTAAAATGGAAGCACTTCCATGGTAAGAGCATTTATCCCTTTGAGTAAGTGGTATGGGGTCATGTTAAGAACCTTGATTGGGTCTTTGCATGTATTTGGACTCCTCCCTCCCCGTTCTGCTTCCTTCTGCACCTATTTTCCACTTTCTGTCTGCATTTCCTAACATTCTAGACTGAGGTACTGAGGTTTTTAACCTCAAGGTCAAAGTTGACCTTGAGGGTCAAAGTTGACCTTGACTCTGACCTAGGTTAGGGTTGACCTTGACTCTAACCTAGGGTAGAGTCTACCTTGTCCTTGACCCACATTTCAAATTTTAAGATTTTCTAATTTCTAAGTATCAGGTTTCAGAAAGATTCTTTTTCCCACCTCCGGGTCAGCCATTTTGGGTTTTCAAGATGGTAAATCCTTAATTGAATTTAATATGGATCCATTTCTAGGGGTTAAGTTTAATTGATATTTAAGTCCCCAATATCAGCCTTCTCTAGAGGTTTGTGCCCTAGTTCACTATAAAAGGAGGCCTTCCTCTCTCCTTTTGACATCCACTCTCATCAAGAAATCTCTTATGCTCTCAAGTGCAAGCAAGAAAGAAGGAGAAGGAAATAAAGTAAGCATTCATTCATCTTCAAGCCTAGCATCCATTCAAAAATTCAAGCATTCATCAAGGAGATCCATTGTTAGCCATTGAAGGATTCAATCTCTTTGGAGCCCCATTGAAGATCCATCCTTCCACATTCATCCAAGCCTCCTCATATGCAAAGATCCATTCAAGATTGGTGTTGAAGATCAAATGCCATTGATTTGAGACATCCTACATTCATTCTACATCCATTGGAGCATCCCTACTTGTGTATTTGAGGATTTGAATCCTCTACAAGGACTTCAACATAAGCAAGGTGAAAAGTTCCATTTTCTTTGTTTATGCACATTAAGACTTCAATTCAATTTCAAGGTTAATTCCTAAATTAGAGTTTGACCAAGGAAAACCCTCCATACAAATAACAAAAATCCTCTTTTTCTTGTAGGTATAGGTGCAGAACTTCGGATCTAAGCTTGGATTTGGATACCATTTTTGGTAAAATTCTAAGATCTGTGAACAAAATAAAAGTTGACCTTCAAAATATTAATGTAGCCTTTGACCTTTTATCAGGGTCAAAGACTACCTACTATCAGAAAGATACAAGTTTTCTAGGTTTTCTTCGTCTCGACATGTCCAGTCCAAAATAGGTTGCAGAATTGCCCGAAACTACACACAGACATCAGAAATTGGCATTTTCCAGATTTTCCCTATTTTGAGGTTAGTATTTGCCTTTCAATTATTTCAAATTTTAGGCACAACTCCCCTATAGGGAAATATAAGGTTTTCTTCCTCTTTCATATTCTCCATAGATTGATTCGATTGTGCATTAACCTTTTGGTTGATCAATTTGGATCTCTCCTTTGGGAATTTTGATTTAGAAGTAAACCTCAAATTTCCCCCATACATTATAGAAGGGAACACAATTTCCTTCTATTCATTTTGGTGAACCCAACATACTTACTCTCCTTTCTTTTTGTGGAATTGGATGCCCTATTGTGTTTTGTGTTATTAGATTTCCTTTTATCTTGTTGGTATTAGATTTCTCTTTTATGTTAAATCTTGCATGCTAATTAGATTTCAAAAATACAAAAATATTCATGCTTTATGTTTTCTTAGTTTAGTTCATTTGCATTGCATTGGTTTATGAGCTTTACTACTACTAGTCCTACTTATAATATTTTAGTTAAAAGAAGTCATAGACTCATGGGTGCCTTTGATCATGAATCTTCTTCTCCTTTCCTTAAGATCCCAAATGATAATTTGATTCTTCATGATTCCAATCCTATTATGGAGAAAAACTCTTCTCACTCATCTCATGATGAGGATGACGCTTTAAGAGTTCCTCCTGAACAAATCCAAAAACTTTCAACTAGACTTGATAAAATGGGTAATTGTCTTATTCAAGAGAACCATAATCAAGATTCTATTCAAGCTATAGAAGCTCTTAAGAAAGTTCTCTATGATAGTGATCAAGGTGTTAACCTCTTGCATGGTATTACTCACCTCATGCATTCAAATGTTAAACCTTTAGCTCAAGAAGCTCAAGATTTAGGGTTGATTCCTCCTATCACTAGTGTAGAACCTCCATCTAATCCTTTACCTAGTATTCCTATCTATACTCCTCCTTTGGTGACTATGATGGTTTCCTCTATTCCTATGAGTGTTCCTCCTATGTCCCTTCCTACATCACAACCTTCATATCATAATGTTCCTTTTACTTATTCCAATCCACTTCCAACTGTAGTTCCTAGTGTTCCTCCAATTGTGTCTTCTATTTTGCAGCTTCTTACACTCTACCTAGTGTGTCTAATGTTTCTATTCCTCCTATTTCATCTAATGATTCAACAATCATCAATTTGGCTCAAACTGTATCATCCTTACAACAACAACTTGCTTCCTTAACTCAAAACTAGTTTAATATTCCTACATGTGACATGAGAATCACTTTGTCCTTGGATATTATTCATACTCCCGTTCCTCAGAAAGTCGATATGCCTCATCTTGAGAATTATAATGGAAAAGGAGATCCTGTTCATCATGTTAAAACATTCCAAATCCTTTGTAGTGATTATGCTCATGACCATAGGATTTTAGCCAAACTGTTTGCTCGAACTTTTCATGACAAGGCCTTACAATGGTATTGTTCTTTGCCTCCTTATTCTATTGTTTCATTTCCAAAAATTGCTAATTCCTTTATTCAACAATTTCAAAACAAAATTGGGCTGTAAGTGTCTTTGATTGATTTGATGCATTGTAAACAAAGTACTAAAGAAAAATTAACTGAATTTATTGGTAGATTTAAGAATTTGCATGCTCAGATTTCCTATCCTATTCTTGATATTGATATTCAACATATGTTTATTTCAAATTTGCAAAAGGATATTAGAGATAAGGTTCTGCTTATTAAATTTACCTCTTTTCAACAAATTTGTGCAATGCTTCATCATTATCAATTACAAGTGATTCAATTTGAGAGAAACACTCCAATGGCTCGTGTTCCAGTTGATAAGAGTGATGCTACTCCTAATCCAAACAAATTTAAACAATTCATCAACTATGTCAAGATAAACAAATGAGTGAATCTAGTAGCTGATCAATTTGTTGTTGCATCTCACAATGCCACTTCTACATCCACTTCTTTTTGATTAAATCGTATTTTTACTCCTCTTTTTGAATCTATACATGCTATTATGAATAGGTTGTTAACTGCTAATATGATTACTTTACTTCCTATTCGACCTCTTTTACCTGCTACGATTGCATCTAAATATTTTGATCAAAATGATTTTTGTCAATATCATCGTCAGAATGGTCATGATACTAAGAAATTTTATTCTTTAAAACATAAGGTTCAAGACTTAATTGACTCTAATGCCTTATTTGTTGATAATCTTGATGGTAGTGGGAACAAATTTGTCTCCCCTCCTAATCAAAACCTTCAAATCTATATGAATCCTTTACCTATGCATGATATAATACCATTGCTCAACCATCTTCTATGGAAATTTTGTATGATTCAAAGATGGATGATCTCAATCATGTTGTTAATCAAGTGGAGCATGTTGGTCAATTTGTATGTCCACCTCAATCTCAGATTCAACCTCAAGTTCAATCTCAACCTCAACCAAAACCTAAGCCTAAAATCAAAACTCAACCTAAAGCTTGACAGCAACCTAAGAATAAAAGACCTTAGGAACTTTTGATTACCTATGATGACTCTGAGACTATTAAGGCTCCTGATGGTCCCCTTTACATTTATGCTAGGATTTCTCAGAAACCTACTCGTGGTTGTCTTGTTGATCCTACATCCTAGTCAATGTTATTATTGAAGAAAATCTTTTTATGAAAATCTTACAATGCAATTCTTATGATACATCGGATGTGTGGATTCAGACTTGTAATGGTTTTCTTTATCCATCATTTGGTTCTATTACTTTACTGGTTGAACTCTGTGGAAAAATTGTGAACACTACCTTTGTTGTGGTTCCTACTTCTGATCAATTTCAAGTTAAGCTAGGCTTTCCTTAGTTGAATGCCATGCATGTTGTTGCTTCACCTATCCATAAGTGTCTTAAATTTATTCATGATGAAGAAGTGAAGATGGTTAATCATAGTTTATATCAACCTTCTAGGCCTAGCGATTGTGTTGCTCTTGATTTCTTTGGCCTTCATTACCTAATTCATGTCCTCCTTGACTTGATAATTTTTTTTGTTCATATCAAGCTTATAAACATCATAAGATTATTGAATTAATAATACCTCCTATGGATCTTAATCATGGTCTTTTACCTACACCTTATATACCTCCTTTAAATATGGCTTCTAGTATTGTTAATCAAGTTCCTCCTATTGCCGATAATCCTATTGATCTTCCTAAAGAACCTGTGAAGGATCTTGTGATTGTTCCTCCTAGTTCTCAACCTATTTCAAATAAATAAAAATGCAATCGATCTACTAATGAACATCATAAGAAGTGTCATGCTCATGCTAAAGCTCATAATTCTATTCTTCAAAGATCTCTACCTTCTTCAGATAAATCTATGCATGATGTGTTAGAAGAATTTGTTACTAATAATGATGTTAAGATGCATGATTATGATTATTCTATTCATATCTTAGATCCTATTTTGATTAATTTGGATGAAGAAGATACTCTTAATGATACTAATGATGTTAATGATGAATATGAGACAATTGAAATTGACATTGATTTGTACCTAATATGCTTTCATCACAATTAACTCTTACACCTAGTATCGAACATTGTGATTCTCAAGAGGATCCTTCTTTGGAATTGGATATCATTCCTACTGTGCTGGATATAGTCCCTCTTGTGAGTTACCCACCTTCCCTAAATGATATACAACAAGATGGGGAGAGTAGGCGGCATGCTTGATTGACTTGTCCTTCATGGTAGCTTTCTTGTGTGTTTTCCTACTGTACTATGCTTCTCTCATAATGTGTTTGCTAAATGTTAGATTCTTTTATACGATCATTATTACTTTGTTGGTACAAGGTGATAAAGGAATCAAAATTGTTGTTCCATTCCTCTATATGTATCTCTATTCTATTATGTGTTTTTTCATGTTATGTTGTAACTATGCTATTGTTCATAAATGTTTTCGTGTGTAATGTTCTTGGATTCAAGACGTGGTAGAACTGATTCTTTTTGGTCTCCATGTCGTGGTCCAAAAAGATTCTCCTTCGTATATCTTATGTGATCTTTCCTCCTTTGCGATCGTAGTTCTACTTTCTTTGGGGAATGATGTCAATTCATTTGCAATAATATCATATATATATTATCTTATGATCATACTGACCCCACAGTAGGTAGATCCCTTCTGTGTTCTCTATATGTTTCTTTGATATTTCCCTTGATTTATCTTCATCTAGGGGAATCTCGACATGGAAACGTAATTAGTGGAGTTGTTTATGTTTCCATTAAAGCCATTGCTCCTGTTAAAGTGTCAGAAATGACTTTAACATGGGGGATATGCTCCACTCACCTGTTGCACAAACACACTTTTTGATACGTGGATATTATTTTTCAAGATACCTTTTTCTCCCTTTTTGGATTAGTGACTAATCCTTAAAGCATGGATTTATATTTTAGGATCTCTTGATCCCTCTAGTTTCAAATATACATATATTTTGATCCCTTAAGGTTGGAGGTGTCCTTAAGACTAGATCTCTTTTTTTTGGTTTTCTTCTTATGAAATAGAATATTCCCAAGGATGAATCCTTGATGGGTTGACTAGTGAATAGCCACATTCACTAGGTATTTCAATTCCATCTTTCCAGTTGTGCCATTTCCTTGTGTAGTTCATAATGGGACATAAGTTCTCATTAGGTGAGATAATCACACCCTTTCTTTCTCTCTCTAGAGATGTATCTCTTATTGTGATTTGGGAGTCGACAAAGACTTGAGTCCCTAGGGGCTTAAGGCTTCTCTTTGTCTCTTGGATTACGATAAGATTATCTTTTCATTCTGATTTCCTTTACCAAGAGTTTGCATCGAGTCCATACTCTTGATAAAGTGGGGGCTTAATGTATCATCTTAAAATGGAAGCACTTCCATGGTAAGAGCATTTAGCCCTCTAAGTAAGTGGTCTGGGGTAATGTTAAGCACCTTTATTGGGTCTTTGCATGTATTTGGCTTTTCCCCCCACATTCTACTTCCTTCTGCACATGTTTTCCACTTTGTGTCTGCATTTCCTGACATTCTGAATTGAGGTCCCAAGGTTTTTGACCTCAAGGTAAAAGTCAACCTTGAGGGTCAAATTTGACCTTGACTTTGACCTAGGGTAGATTCTGCCTCATCTTTGACCCACATTTCAAATTTCAAGATTTTTTGATTTCTGGGTATCGGGTTTCAGAAAGATTCTTTTTCCCACCTCCGGGTTGGCCATTTCAGGTTTTTGGGATGGTAAATCCTTAATTGAATTTAATATGGGTCCATTTCTAGGGGTTAAGGTTAATTGGGATTTAATTCCCCAATGTCGGCCTTATCTAGATGTTTGTGCCCTAGTTCACTATAAAAGGAGGCCTTCCTCTCTCATTTTGACATCCACTCTCATCAAGCAACTTCTTAAGCTCTCAAGTGCAAGCAAGCCAAAAGGAGAAGGAAAGCAAGAAAGCATTCATTCATCTTCAAGCCTAGCATCCATTCAAGAATTCAAGCATTCATCAAGGAGATCCATTGTTAGCCATTGAAGGATTCAATCTCTTTGGAGCCCCATTGAAGATCCATCCTTCCACATTCATCCAAGCCTCCTCATATGCAAAGATCCATTCAAGATTGGTGTTGAAGATCAAATGCCATTGATTTGAGACATCCTACATTCATTCTACATCCATTGGAGCATCCCTACTTGTGGATTTGAGGATTTAAATCCCCTACAAGGACTTCAACATAAGGAAGGTGAAAAGTTCCATTTTCTTTGTTTATGCACATTACAATTTCAATTCAATTTCAAGGTTAATTCCTAAATTGGGGTTTGACCAAGGCAAACCCCCCATACAAACAACAAAAAACCTCTTTTTCTTACTGGTAAAGGTGCAGAACTTTAGATCTAAGCTTGGATTTGGATACCCTTTTTGGCAAACTTCCGAGATCTATGAACAAAATCAAAGTCGACCTTTAGAATATTAATGTAGCCTTTGACCTTTTATCAGGGTCAAAGACTACCTGCTGTTAGAAAGATAAAAGTTTTTTGGGTTTTCTTCATCTCGGCATTTCCAGTGTGAAATAGGTTGCCGAATTGCTCGAAAATACACACAGACATTAGAAATTGGCATTTTCTAGATTTTCCCTATTTTGAGGTTAGTATTTGCCTTTCAATTATTTCAGATTTCAAGCACAACTCCCCTATAGGGAAATATAAGGTTTTCTTCCTCTTTCATATTCTCCGTAGATTGATTCAATTGTGCATTAACCTTTTGGTTGATCAATTTGGATCTCTCCTTTGGGAATTTGGATTTAGAAGTAGATCTCATATTTCCCCCATACATTATAGAAGGGAACACAATTTACTTCTACTCATTTTTCTATTGTGATTCCATTGTGTGGTTGTTTTAGTTGGGACCTTGGACATCTCCTTTGGGTATTCTCTCGGCCTTGCATTGCGTCAGGTGGTATCAGATGGTTGTGCCAAGAAAGAGGACAGGTAAGGTTTCTTGTAAAGGTACTTATTTTCATACTGGTGAAGAAGGACATATAGCTTATGAATTTTACCACAAGATTGGTGATCAAATATCTGTTGTGGTGAATGAGGCGAAAGATTTGATGAATGAGCCTGAATAGGGAGGGGAGAGTTTGTTGGCTTGATGAGTACTATTTGGTAAGAGAGTACTAGAACCCTATCAAAGGAGTAATTTATTTAGGATTCATTATAAATCTGCTGGTAAAATATGCAAAGTGATTGTGCATGGTGGTAGTAGTGATAACCTTGTAGTTGAGGAGATGGTTCAGAAACTTGGTTTGAAAAGAATGAGACGTCCTTGTCCTTATAGGATTGTTTGGTTTCAATATGTACATGCTTTGGAAGTGACGAATCAATGTATTGTTGACTTTTAGATTGGCTAGTATAAGGATCAAGTATTGTGTGATATTGTAAACATGAGTAGTTGTCACATATTTCCCAAAAGAACTTGGTAGTATGATTGCAGGGTTATGCATGATTGTGTCAATAATATGTTTACTGTTGAGAAGGGTGGCAAGAATTTTTCACTGACCCCTTTGTAGAATGAAGAACTTGATACAAGGAACCTGAGCTTTGGGAGCCAAGTTGAGGTGAAGGATCTTGAAAGGGTTGGAGATCAGTGTGGGAAATAAACTTATAGCGCACTAAGGAAGGATGTGAAGAAGTAGAGCCAACAGTTGTCTATTGATGGAAAGGATTTGTAGAGGTGGAACAAAGGGAAGATTGTGCAAGTTAAAGACTTGGAGGACATATATGTCAAGAACCAGTTTGGGGTTTATGTGTTGAATCTTGTAAGATGTTCTTCCAGTCTTTAAGAACATCTTTTTGCACCTGGGGTATCTAATGTAGGAAAATCCTAGGGTAGTTAGCAATCTTGTATGATTAGAGTTTTTTAACCTTAGTGTTGGAGAAATCAATTGGAGAAGTGTTTCTTAGTTGTAGTGTTGACTGAGGGGCTCAGTTGCTGAAGGGACTCCATCACTATTGAGACTCTGTCATTATTACTTGGTTGTAGTGTTGACTGAGGGACTCAGTCACTGAAGGGAATCGATCGTTGAGGGAGCTTGAAAATATTTTTGGTTCTTGACAAAACCTGTTCTTGACAATGCTTGTGGAGCTCGGTCGACATATTTTCTTGATGATGTCTGGCTTACTTGATAGTTTTTATGACACTCAACAGTTTGTCTTTCCAAATGGAGTTCTTGCGGATTTTCTCGGGTGACTTGATGCATTTAATGTGTGTAGCGTGTGATTATGACATGGATCTATTGTGGGGATGTGTGTGGACCTATTTGGGTCCTAGATATTTATCCTATGTGCATTTAATATTATTTTTAAGCCAACTTGAGGCATATTTGTTTATCTTTAGTAGCCAATTGGGTTTAGGATTTATTTCTTTCTTCCAGCCGACTTGTGGCTAAAGTAATATATAGGAAGGTTTGGGGTAGAGTTGTAGTAAGGGAGTAAAAGAAGAAAAAGGAAGGAGTAGCCAAGATTCAAGTTAGGAATTTGAAGCTATGAATTTGTGATCAGAGCTAGTGGTTGTGACCTACAAACAAGGAGATTGCTTGGTGGCTTGTGAGCACAAGTTTAGATCTTGTTGTATGTTTCTACTAGATTGATATGTTGTTTCAGATCTGGCTATCTAGGGTTATATTTTTAATTAGATCTTGTGGGATCTTGCATAACTATTACTTGCTTTGTAATTGGTCATAACCGAGAAAGCCTTACAGCCCAACACATTGCATCTAATCAATTATTTTATGAATAAAGAGTCCAAATTGTTATCAGATCTTACTTTGCTATTGTGATTCCATTGTGTGGTTGGTTTAGCTGGGGGCTTGGACATCTCCTTTGGGGATTCTCTCGGCCTTGCACTATGTCATTTTTGTAGAGGATGTGATGGTGCACACTGACGATCCTCTTGATCTTGAGACCCAAATATAAATTTAATTTTAAATTTATTTTTAGTCAATAAATTTATTGCATAATTGTGCATACTAATGCTCATATATATGTATTCTATATATAATATTTGTAGGCACATTTTCATGAGCGTACTACCTCTAGTGTTGGATCAGAGTGTGTATGCATGAGATATTCAGCAGAGGTAACACCTGCTAGTGCTCATGTAGGTTTTAAATATACAAGTTTAAATTTAGGTATTAATATATTTCAAATACTTTGTATATAATTATATAATATATGAATGAACATATATATTTGACAAGTTGTACTAAATTTGTATGGGTCTTTTGTTGCTTCATGTGCAAAGGATGCTCATGACACTCCGTCAAGGGGTTTCTTTGTTTGTATGCAACTTGATCAGTCTAGGATACCTTAGGAAATTTTTTGTGCATCTTTGATTTATGTTCTAGACATTTCACATATGTTTGACATTTATATATTCTAGACCTATGCATACATGATTTATGTGTTTGTGGTTGACATTTATATACATTATGGTTAGACAGAACTTACATGATTTGATTTGATTATGGTTAGACGGTTAGATGGTTATATGATATGATCTTTGATTACGGTTAGATGGTTATATAATTTTATTTGATTATGGTTAGATGGATACATGATTTGATTTGATTATGGTTAGATGGTTACATGATTTGATTTTATTATGGTTAGTTGGTTACATGATTTTATTTTAGTTAGATGGTTACATGATTTGATTTGATAGATGGTTATAAAAAATAACACTAATATGTAAGTAATGGACCATAAGTAATATAAATAATCTAGAACTAACATGTCATAAATTTAATATAACTAATGTCATTACTAACCTAACTAATGTCTTAATGGGAGGTCTTAAGGGGAAGTCTTAATGGGATCTTTAACTAATAAGTAATCTAATTTTAATATCTGATGCAGGAGCATCCTGGGTGTAAGAGAAATCTTGCATCACCCAAAAATATTTTTGTTTGCTTTTCAATAAGGGCTATCTTGTGTAGAGCTGCTATGTATGGAAACTTACTATTTTTAGTAAGTTGGTCATATGATCTTAGAATGTTTTGATTTCACAGTTGGAGGTTCATCCTAGTCATTTTAGCCTACCAGTTGAGTTTCATTGCCACATCATCAGTATTGGTGAAGTTATTGAGGTTTTTGGGTATGAAATCTTTCAGGTCAATTTTGAAGGCCTTAGAGGCTCCAGATCGTGATCGACCCTTGGTTGACTAGCACTAGCACTTATCAAACACAATAGATCTCATCTTGGCATTTCCAAAAAGTGGTTATAATAGAAAAATAGAGCTATAGTTAAAAAGTTATGGCCTTCGAAAGTTGGGTTACCTAAAATCATATTTTGTATTTCTTTTGAGCCGACCCTATTGTAATAATTGTGAAGAAATAAATAATTCTATGTTTAGTCGGCCTAAAGGGCTAAATTTCTGGAACCTTCTCGGGCGGTGGAAATTGCCTATATAAGAAAGGTCTGTAGTGTTGTCTTAGGTAGTTTGGGACAGTTTTAGGTAGTAGATCTGGGCATTGATTCAAGGCTTTGTCCTACAGAATATTGTAAGGGAATGCCCATGTGGCTTTGGATATTGTAATTCTGAAAGTTTGTAATTTGACATTTGTGGAGATAATAAGAAGTCAATATTATGTTCTTGCATATTGTTGGTGTTTCTCTATTTCTGTTATGTGTTTGTGGTATTAAGGGGAGCACCCTTCATCAATATCATTAAAAATAACACTAATATGTAACTAATGGACCATAAGTAATATAAGTAATCTAGAACTAACATGTCATAAGTAATATAACTAATGTCATTAGTAACCTAAGTAATGTCTTAAGAGGAGGTCTTAAGGGGATCTTTAACTATTAAGTAATCTAATTGAACCATCATAAAAAATAACAAGATAATATGTAATTAATAAACCATAAGTGATTTCTAAACTTAATATCATCCATTTAACATGTTCACTTTAACAAACATAAAATCATTTATATAACTACTTAAGGGGAGGTCTTAAGGGGATCTTTAACTAATAAGTTAATCTAATTTTAATGTCATAAAAAATTACACTAATATGTAACTAATGGATTATAAGTAATATAAATAATCTATAACTAATATGTCATAAGTAATCTAACTAATTTCATTAGTAACCTAACTAATCTCTTAAGGGGAGGTCTTAAGGAGATCTTTAACTATTAAGTAATCTAATTGAACCATCATAAAAAATAACAAGATAATATGTAATTAATGAACCATAAGTAATTTCTAAACTTAATATCATCCATTTAACACATTCACTTTAACAAACATAAAAGCATTTATATAACTACTTAAGAGGTCTTAAGGGGATCTTTAACTAATAAGTTAATCTAATTTTAATATCATAAAAAATAACACTAATATGTAACTAATGGATTACAAGTAATATAAGTAATCTAGAACTAACATGTCATAAGTAATCTAACTAATGTCATTAGTAACCTAGCAAATGTCTTAAGGGGAGGTCTTAAGGGGATCTTTAACTATTAAGTAATCTAAATGAACCATCATAAAAAATAACAAGATAATATGTAATTAATAAACCATAAGTAATTTTTAAACTTAATATCATCCATTTAACACATTCACTTTAACAAACATAAAAGCATTTATATAACTACTTAAGAGGAGGTCTTAAGGGGATCTTTAACTAATAAGTTAATCTAATTTTAATATCATAAAACATAACACTAATATGTAACTAATGAACCATAAGTAATATAAGTAATCTAGATCTAACAAGTCATGAGTAATCTAACTAAGTAATTTATAAACTTAATATCATCCATTTAACACGTTCACTTTAACAAACATAAAAGTATTTATATAACTACATATAAAAATCATTGAACCATCAAAGCATACATAAGAACATACATATAAAACCATATGTATAAAAGTATTATTAAAAGCATACATAACTATATATTAAAACCATTGAACCATCAAAACATATATAAAAGCATTGAATCATGTCAAAATATATAATCAAAGTCTTATTAATAAATAAATAAAATATAATCCATCATATGTTTCAATATATCAATAATGTATAGTCAATTTAATCTAGAGATGTCAAGTAGGTCATAACACATGAAATATGTATGTAATTTACCTTTTAGACCAACTCAAGTGGTTCAGACCTCTCATGGAGAACATGTAATATTGTCTCATCATCCTCACTATCTAGTCTCCATTTAGGACACCCACATTGAGATTTAACTAGATGGAGACAAAGGGAGGTGGCAACTACTAGGTGGCTATATTGAAACACCTTATTTTCTGGTTGGTAATCAACAAATTGAATACCATGTTGAATTACATCGATTTTCTTGAAATATGTTCTCTAAAATAATTGAACCTGCAGGTCGCAGATAAAATATAAATTTAAATAAAATAATTTAATGTACAAATTTGTTAAAACTTTGAAATTTTATATTTACATTTAATGAACAATATATTTGTAGACACCTAAATTCATCCTTTTAACATTAATTTAATTTAATTTAATTAATGACCTCAAATAACATTATAGTTAATTTTTAATTAATTATATTTGTTAAATTCATCTATTTATTTAATTAAATAAATGCATTAATTATAGTATTTGAATTAAATTTAAATACTACCTTTCATAATGTATTAAATTTAATTTAATACATGTTCCTCCATAGTCCCCTTTTAAATAAATTTTTAATTTATTTAATTCCCTCACATTCTTTATTTCTACTAAACCATGATTAAATTAAATTTTATTTAATTTAATCCTAAATCCAACCTATATGCTATCCTACACACATCACTTTCTATTTAATAAGCCTACTCGCTAATTGACTAAGGTTAATTAGGCTAATTTTTGGATTCCTACATCCATTAGTCCTAATTATTTGCTCACACATGTGTGAGCAAATTTTCAAAAATGGCCTTTTCAAAAATTACTAAAATTTGCATAAACAAGACCTCTTACATTTTTTATGACACTTCTAAAATTGTGAAAATTGACTTTTTCACTTACACATCTCTTGCACACACTTACACATGTACTTGAAGTACACATTGACCTCTCACATCCCAAGTTGCTCACACATGTGTGAGCAAGTCTTGGACTTTGCATGGCTTATGTGTCTCCTTGGTGGCACCTATGTGGATTCCACATAGATGCCACCTCACCCCAGCCCTCAAAAATCTTATAAATAGGACCCTTGTCTCAAGAAAAATACATTCATTCTTGCATTAGATTTATTATGTTAGTTTTCTTTCTTGCATTTAGAATTTTGCTAACAATTTGGTAGTTGATAGATTTCCTTCAAGATTGTAGACTTAGTTTCATTTTATGCTTTAGTTTCATTTTTATCACTTGCATGCCATAGGGACTGAGGATTTCTTTCATAGCTCCTCCTTGATCTTCTTTGGCCTCTTGCATTTGAGTGCTTGAGAGTTGCTTCTATAGCTTCTTCTTGAGTATCTCAAATCTTCATTTTATCTTGCATTTGTAGTGGGATCTATAGTTATGTTGGGAGAACACACCCACAACCTCTCTAAGAGCTTAAATCAAGCAAGTTGGGTGCACTTGCTCCATGCTCATCCGAGGTTATGGCAAAGATTAGTATTTTTTATAAGTTTATGAACATGTTAGAGTAGACTTGAATATGTTTTTTATCATTAACGTTTGCATGTTTGAACTTGTTCTTAATAGGTATATTTTCATCATATACATTTTGGCATGCCCGGTGGGACCCACAATCCCATTTTCTAACTATTTTTTCTTGATTTTCTGAAGGTTTCCCATGAATTTTCCAAACAGGTGTCTCCACTCGACCAGAGGCATCTCTGCCTAGAAACAGGCATCTCTGCACATAGGCATCTTTGTGTTTCAAAAGGTGTCTCCACCTACAAACATGCATCTCTACCAAAAAAATAGTTTTTCTCTCATTTTAGTTTGTTTTAATCAGGAAAACTTGTAGTTGGTAATCACATTAGGGCTAATAATCATTAGTAAAACACCTAAATGTATCTGCAAATGAAGAAAAATACATGAAGCTAATGAAATATTTTTTTTTATGTAGATAGGTGTCTCTGCATACACATAGGTGTCTTTCCTAGAAAAGGGAGTTTCCTTTGTGTTGTTTTTTAAGCTAATTAAGTAAAGTTTTCTGACATATTAAGGTTAAAAATCACTCTGTCCTTGTCATAAGAAACCTTTTTATGCATTTGAAACTTAATGGGAGCATAAAACTTTCAAACATTGGTGATTAATCTTTGTTTTTGTGTAGACAGACATCTCTGCCTATACACAGGTGTCTCTACCCAGAAACATGTGTCTTTGACAGATAGGCATCTCTACCTGTACACAAGCGTCTCTACCTGATTTCAATATGTTTTTCATAATATCTTGCACTTTAAGTTTTCTAATCTAATTTTTTTGGAAGATACTGACATTTTGTGACTTCTAACAATAATTTTGCAGAACGTTGACCAAGATCTGAACATTCTAAGACTACTAATTTGTTTGTTTTACAAAATGTTGTTAGAAGACCAAACACATTAAACTACTTACCAAAGTTGTTTTGTAGGTTTCCAATGAGATTCAATCAAACACTATTTTTTCTTAATGATTTCTTAGGCACCTAGTATTAAATAGGAATTTTATTCTTTTGATAATGATTCATTAGCTAAGGGATTATGCTCATTTCTCCAAGTGAGAAAATCAGAAACCCAAAACCTTTTGAATTGTTGTCTTAAAGAAAAGACTTGGAATTGATCATCTATTTCATGTGTTTGGGAGAAAACCTCATTGGATAGGAGATTATTCTCTTTTTCCCTTGAGAGAAAATCATAAATGCATACTCCTTCTTGGGGCCAATCCATTCATTTATTTTCAATCCTTTAGATGGGTTTGTCGGCGAGGTAAAAAGCTCCCAGGAACTATCCATGTGAGAACAAGGTGTAAGCCCACCACTCCAAATCACGTTAATGAAATTTGATTTTTGGGGTTAAAGCCTCGAAAGCTGGACAACATTTGAGGTTATTCATGGCTCTCACCTAACATTTAGTAAGGCCTCATGGTCTCAATCACATTTATGTGACTACTTGTGTCAAGGTGCTTTGTGGTGCTATATGTCCTAGTCACGCTTGTGCGGACACAAAGAGTGTGTTCAAATGGAGATCCTCACTAAAATCCATTAGTTATACACCACCCAGCTCACCTTCAAAAGGTTGATAATCTACATGTGAGGAGAATAGTAATCTCCCAAAGACACTCACCATATCGAGCCCCCTTCAACGTTAACACTCTTATAATACGGCATCATGGAGCCATTGCATGCTTGTTGATGGCTATATTCTAAGGATTTGTTGGGTGTGTTCCTAAGTCAGTGAGAAAAGGTTTTCAATCTCAGCCAACTTCCTTCTAGGGATAAAGAGTGTTCTTTTTACTTTCATTGCAAAACAAATCCATACACTTGAATGCTGCAAGGTTGCTTTGTCCCTTGTAGGACTATTTTCGACAAATGTGCTTGTAACCCAAATGTTTGAAGTATGCATGAAATTGGTTCTTTCCAAGAACATCCTTTGATCTATCAAGATATTGTCTTCAAGTCATGACTTCTGGTGTTAAATAGAAGAAAGAAAAACTCCTAGTTGCATGAGTCCATAGAGAGAAGAAAATCACCGATCAAAAAATTAAAGCCAACCAATCTTATTTGCAACCCATTCAAAAGTTTCTAGAGGCCATTGAGAAATCAAATAAAATCATTTGCAAAAATTGGGTTGCTAATTTTTTGTTGCCAAGAAAAAAGTGAACATGGCCTTTGTCACTTTGGAATCCTATGACTAAGTACCTATGACCTTTTCTTCATCCTCTTCAAGTCATTCATCCCTTTCTCATCTTTTAAACACCTCTTTCTTCATCCACATTCCAAAACATTAGGAACATTAATAAGTATCTTGGACTTTAAATCAGAATCAGATCAATCCATCTTTCACACCTCCATCAAGCCAAAGGGTGAAAGAATCATTCCAATAGTGTCTCAGAGACCTTAATTCCAAAGAAAAAATTAATCCCTTACTACTTTGAGAACTGAGTCCTTTTCTAGTAGTTCTAATCCAATCCTATTTTGTTTGGGGATCATTAGTCTATCACCCAACTAAAAGAAGACTTTAAATCAAAACCAATCTTATGTTTGCATAATCACAAGGTCTTGTTTCATCTAGGTTTGTTCCAAACCATTAAGTCAAATCAATCCTTAAGGCTTAGTTCATCTTTAATCCAATCTCATCAATCAATCTAATCCTCAATCAAATCAAATCAATCAATCTAATTCAATCATTCCAATCAATCATCAAGACTTAATCATTAGTCCAAGTTGTTCCTAGTTCACCAAATCCTTTTCTTTCCATACCTCATCAACTAGTCACCCTTCTTCAATTCAACCATTCAAAGGTCACTCATGCATGGTACTTACCCAATCACAAGAAAAGCTAAGACAAGAATCTCTCATCATGGATAATGATCAAGAAACTATCTATCAAGGAGACTTTAATGACGAAGAAGAACCTCACACGGAATCTGACACAGTAATACCTGAAAGTGTCAGTGCCAATCCACGAGCTAAAGAATTCTTTGAGGATCCTAAAAAATAAGCTTAATGGAAGACCTAATCCAAGCCAATAGTTTCAACATCTTCATGAATCTTATCCAAAGGGGTGTTACCCTCCTTGATAATTTTGATGAAATTTTTCTTGAGAACAATTTGATTCAAACCAACAAAAGAAAAGTAGCACCCATAATGCCATCAACATCTAATAACATAACTCAAGCTCCCCCTGATAAATTTGAATTAATCTGACAACTTCTAAACAAGCCTAACTCAAACAATAGGGTGAGTAACGATGGTTTAAGTGCATGATGTGTACCTGAACCACAACTAGGGTCCTCAGGATGACACTCTGCTTCTATTTTCTTGAAGCCTAGTGGAGTCCTCAAAAATCAAAATTATTCACAAAAAAACAACACAAATCAAAGACATCACACCAATCTTCCCCCTCCAAGGGGACATAATGCACCATTAGGAGGAGGAACACATCTAGCCCATATGGTCACCACCAATCCTCCTGAATTAGTCCAACAAATTGATGAGCTCAAAGGCATGATGATGGATATGCAGAAAGGTGGGAAGAAGGAATTTTCTTTTGTATAAATATGTCCTTATCCTTTTGAGAAATCAATCACTCTCCAACCATTCCCCGCCAATTTTGAAATGCCAAAGTTTGATAAATACAAGGGAGACTCATGCCCTGCACAACATATTAAGGAATTTTATGTAGCGGCACAAGAAGTTTCCCATAATGATCATCTTCTCCTAAGATTTTTCACTAGGAGTCTTGGAGGACCAACCTTAGAGTGGCTATTAAACCTTCCTCCAGGTTCCATCTCCACTTTCCATGATCTCACTAAAAAATTTGTTACAAAATATTCTTATAACATGGAACATCAAGCATCCCTCAGAAATTTGTGTAACATGAAACAAAGAAATGGAGAAACCTTTTCAAATTTGGTGACATCTCACCAATCGTATACCTTGGAAAATCTTAGATTCACATCTAGTTGATATCTTTACTAAGACTCTAGTTACAAAAATTTCATTTCAGATGAAGATGGCTGCCTTGGATTCCTTTGAGGAACTCATTAAAAAGGGGAAGTACATTGAAGATGGACTTTTGATGAAAGGCAATTAAACACTATACCCCTAATTCATCTAACAATACTAATGATAAACCCAAGTTCTGGTCTAAGAACAAATGTGTTGTTAATGATGGAGTGACAAATGCTAAACACGTCCAAAATGTTCAAGAATCCAACAATAATAGCCAAGGTAATTGAAACAACAATGATCAGAACAATCGCAACAATAATCAAACCAATCCGAATAATCAAAACAATCAGAATAATTTGAATAACCTAAATCAAAATCAAGGATTTGGTTATCATAGATCTCTATTCTCACGATATAATGGTGACAACAACAACAATTGACAACAACAACGATGACAATTTACACAGCTAGCAGATTCCCTTGATGTGATCTTTTGATGTCTAGTCAATCAAGGGAAGATGGTTTACCCTAACACCAGGCCTTTCAATGAATATCAACCTAAACCCAATTGGTATAAGGATTATGAATACTGTGATTATCATTGCATAAAAGGGCATGAGATTAAAAAAAGCATGAATTTTCATCATTTTGTGCAAGATTTGATTGATGATTGTAAGATTGAAGTAGAAGGATAAAATGCCTCTACTTCTAATGCCCAGCTAAAAATGTATTCTAAACCTTTTCTAGAACACAATCAAAATAATGCATCCACATCCAAGGGCTTTTCTTGTGATTATTTAACAAACAAAATCTCAGGAGATGAATGCACTTGTGGAAAATTATCCGAAAATGATGTCTATGGTTTTGACTCACCGTGTGGCCATATTGAACAATCTGAAACTTATGTAAACACATTGACTTTAAAGAGTATAGATTGAAATGTTACTACTCTTTGTCCATGTGTGATTGTACAAGCTTCTATCAATCCACCTATTGTGGATCCACCTACAACACCATCCACCTCGACATGACCTGTGTCATGTTATGACTTGCTTTCCCAACTGAAGAAGACCCCTACATAGATATCTATACTATAGCTTTTACATACATCCCCCATTCACAAAGAGGTCCTTGAGAATGCCCTAACTGAGTCTTGTGTCCTAGAAAATATCAATGCCTCTCAATTCCAAGAAATGATAAAAAATTTGGCTTCCCAACAACACTTGGTTTTCACCGAAAAAAGATTTCCAAGCTCCTGACCTTCATCATAATAAACCCCTACATATCCAAGTCACCATCCATAATACCCTAATTGAAATATTCCTTATAGACAATGGATCTAGTCTGAATCTATGTACTTTAATCATGATCTACAATATCAGTCTTTTTGAGGATCTCATTGATGTAAATAAAGGAATAACAATAAAAGCATATGATGATAGAGAAAGGGTGAGTAAAGGTCTCATTGCACTCCCCTTACAAGTAGGCCTATCCCTTATTGAAACTACTTGTCAAGTGCTTGATTTGGATCTACCTTACAATATCCTTTTGGGTAGACCATGGATACATGCTATCTCAGGTGTCCCATCCACATTTCACCAATGTTTGAAATTACCACATCACAAAGTTGAAATAACCATTCCTGGCAATCATGAACCCTTTCAATATTGCAAGAGGTTGGAAGGAAAACAATCAAACTACTACCCATTCAATGAATGTGTTCATCCACTTTCACAAGAGATTCCCATCCAGCACACTTCTTCTGAAGAACAATTGTCTAAGAAAGCCAAGGGAAAACAAAAAGTTACCCAAGAAAAGAATATTGAACTTGAAAATAAAGTTACATTCATTAATCAAGGCAGGGGGGAATACAAGTTTGAAAATTCCCTATGCATTGGTCAACTCACTCTCTCTCCTAGGTCTTATGGAAAACCATCAAAACTTTTTCCTAAGGAAAATAAAGAAACTATGAAGTGTAAATAGACTACATTTGAACATTGGGGATCTCTCTTAAATGAACATATGGAGCATAATTTTCTTTCATGGCTTTTTGATGAAGAAGAAGACAAACCTGTAGACATTCCTAAAGGGAAGTATATAAAGGCCACACCCATTGTTGAAAGTATGGGATATCACTGAACTGGCCTTGGAGAAAATGAAACAGGAAGAAAAACTCTCATAGAAGCAACTGGATACCCCTGAGGAAGAGGACTGGGTTCCATAGAAACTAAGAAAACATTTACCAAGGACTATTGTTTGATTGAATCCAATTTGGACACCAATGAAGAGTTCATTGAAGTCCCTTTCCTATACATTGAAGATGATCTTGATACTTGTGTCCTCCATATCACCCAATCTAGCCTTTCCTTGTCCAAACTTCCCCTTACCTATCCTAAACTAATTGATTGGGACCAACAAGATTCACCACCTACCTTAGACATATGTGATTCAGATGAGGTAGTTCTAGCACTTTTCAGACTAAGAAATCTCCAAGACAATGAACATCAGATTCACTATAGAAAGCAAGCCTACTTCGATAGCCAAGTCAACTCCCTTAGTCACAAAAATGAAGAAAAAGAAAATTTAAAAAATGATAAAACATCCTTGGGTGAAAACCTTTCTGCGGCACCTTTGGATGGAGAAAAAAACAAAATAAAGGATGCATCCTCTAGTGAAAACCTCTCTAAGGTGCTAGAGGAGGGGGAAGTTGACTTTCCATTCATGTCATTACCATCAAAAAAATATTCTATCCTCATAGAAGAAATCATTGTAGTTAATTTGTGCACAGAAACAGACCCTAAGATCACCTACATTACAACCTCTCTAGATGAGACAGAACAAGAGTCCATGACTACATTCCTTAAGAAAGACTACATTAATTTTGCATGGAAGTTGAAGGATATGCCTAGACTTGATACTAACTTGGTTGTGCATCATCTTACTATGGATCCTAAAATCAAACCTATCAAGCAAAAATTACGCAAGATGCATCCACAAGTAGCACTCCTGGTTAAAGCTGAATTGCAAAAAATGCTAGATGCAGAATTCATCATACCAATAAACTATTCTGAATGGGTCTCAAACATTGTACCAGTAGGTAAACCCTCTAGGGACATCCAGATTTGTATTGATTTTAGAGATCTTAATCTCACCTGCCCTAAGGATGATTTTCCACTTCCAAATATTGACATCATAGTGGATTTGACTGCTAGGCATGAGATGTTGTCCCTGATGGATGGTTTTTCCAAATATAATCAGATTCACATAGTAGTGGAAGACTAGCATAAAACTACATTCACTACCTTGCGAGGTACATTTTGTTATTAGGTCATGCCATTTGGTCTCAAGAATGCAGGTGCCACATACCAGAGAGCCATGCTGACCATATCTCATGACCTTCTTCATGTGATCATGGAGGATTATGTGGATGATATCTTAGGAAAATCCAATGCACAAGAATCACACATTGATATTATCACTACAATCTTTGACAGATTGGAAAAGTATAAGGTTCGATTGAGTCCCAAGAAATGTGTTATTTGTGTGCAATCATGTAAGCTCTTAGGCTACATTGTGTCTCGTAGGGGAATAGAAGTGGATCCTAAGAAGGTGAAAGCCATTTTGGAGATGCCACCTCCTAAAAATTTGAAACAATTAAGGAGATTTCAAGGAAGACTTCAATCCATCTGGAGGTTTGTGTCACAACTAGCAGACAAGGTGCATCCTTTCTCTCACATGCTAAGAAAGGACATTAAATTAATTTGGGACTACTTGTGTCAAAAGGCTTTCAAACAAATCAAGGTATATCTAGCTAATCCACTAGAGTTGGTCCCACCTATTCTAGGAAGACCTTTGATTCTCTACATCTCTGCAACTATAGTTGCACTAGGTGCTTTCCTAGCATAGTTAGATGACAATGGAAAAGAGTGTGCCATATATTATATTAGTAGGACTTTAGTGGGTTATGAGCTCAACTATACAGCTATTGAGAGAGCTTTCCTAACTATAGTCTTTTGTATGCAAAATCTATGCCATTATATGCTTAATCACAAAGTACAATTGATAGAAAAGATTGACCCACTTAAGTAGTTGTTATCTAAAGCCACCCTGACAAGTCACACAAAAAAATGGCTCATGATCCTTAGCAAATTTGATATTGTGTACACAAAATGAAAAGCCATTAAAGGACAAGTAAAAGAAGATCAACTTGCAGAAGCTCCCATTCCTGGAGATCATCCTATTGTCATAGACTTTCCTAATGAAAATATCATGACTATCACTCCCATCATTCAATGGAAGCTTTATTTAGATGGATCTTTTACCCAGAAAGGATCAGGGGTAGGAATTCTATTTGTCACACCTCAAGGGGATCTTATCCCCAAATCTTATAAACTTACATTTTCTTGCATGAAAAAAATAGAAGAATATGAGGCCTTGGTCACAGGGCTTCGCCAAGCTGTTAGATAGAAGATCACAAGTCTACTTGTTTTTGGTGACTCCCAATTAGTTATCAAACAAGTCAATGATGAATTTCACACCAAGGATGAAAATTTTCTCCCTTACCAATGCATGGTCGAAGATCTCAAAAAAAAATTTACAAGAATCATTTTCCATTAAATCCAAAGAGAAAATAATAAAGCAGCAAATTCCATGGCTACCATTTCTTCACTAATATATATGCCAAAAACAAGCACACAATATGA
This sequence comes from Chamaecyparis obtusa, assembly GCA_027943335.1. NCBI lineage: Eukaryota > Viridiplantae > Streptophyta > Pinopsida > Cupressales > Cupressaceae > Chamaecyparis > Chamaecyparis obtusa. Next base: position 1,135,620 of record BSBK01001723.1, read on the forward strand.
ATTTCTTGTCGAGAATCTTATGGTCCCTGCCTATGACTAGCTGGATTCTGAGATGATGTGTGAAATTTTTGGTCTTGAATCACCTTGGTATAAGGAAATCCTTGCCTATCTTCATGATAAATCCATTCCCCTCACTCTTACGACTAACCAACAAAAAAATTTCATTTGTCGCACTTCTCGTTACACAATCCTTGGAGACACCCTTTTTTGTAAACACTTCGATGGAACTCTTCTTCAATATTTGAATTTAGAGGAAGCACACATAGCCTTGGAAGAGGTGCATCAAGGAATCTTTGGATCACATTCTAGTGGTCGCACTTTAGCAAAGAATTTTCTTTGCACTGGATACTATTGGTCGACAATGGAACAGGATGCCTATCATTATGTGAAAAAATGTGTTCCTCCCGCTCAATCCCTCCAACCCACCATCACACCTTGGCCTTTCTCCCACTAGGGTTTTGACCTTGTGGGCTAGATATTTCCAAACTCTATCAGTGGTCACAAGTATATCCTAGCCGCCACCGAATACTTTACCAAATGGGTCAAAGCAATCCCCCTCACTTATACAATTGGTAAGAAAATTTCCAAGTTTATCCTGAATTATATCATTTGCTACTATGGCATCCCAAAAGATCTCTCCATACTGATAATGGAACACCCTTCAAGAATCATGATGTCTCTGACCTTTGTAAGAAATTTGGCATTACCCAGCATTGTTCATCCAAGTACTTCCCGCAGGGCAGCGATCAAGCTGAGGCTACAAACAAAACCATATTAAAAATCCTCAAAAAGACTGTCAATGACACTAGTTGTGATTGGCATCTACAACTCAATCCTACCCTCTAGGCCTATCGCACCTCCATCCATACTCCTATTGGTGCCACTCCATTCACCCTTGTCTATGGTTCTAAGGTTGTCTTACCCTTTGAAATTGAGCTCCCTTCCCTCAGGCTTTCTCTCAACAACCTGATGTCCAAAGAAGAATATAGGGTTGCCCTCTTGCAAGAGGTGTAACTCCTCAATGAGAGACACCTCAATGTCCTTAACCACCTCCATGTGTATCAAAATTGTCTACGCTTATATTTCAACAAGAAGATCAAACCTCATGAGTTTGATGTAGGTGATTTGGTCCTGCAACATAACATGAAGAATCTCCAGAACTGATAAAAGAAAGGGAAGTTTGAACCCAATTGGTTGGGCCCATTTGTTATTACTACTAAATTTGGTTCTCAGGCATATCAGATTGCAATACCTAAGGGAGATCCACTCTCTGATCCTATAAATATTATGTATTTGAAGTTCTTTTATGCATAGCTTAGCATTCAGTTCTTGTATAGTGTTATTCGGCAAAAAAATCCTAAAAATCAGAAAAGATCCTAAAAAATCCTAAAAATCAGAAAGAGATCCTGAAAAAATAAATCCTAAACATCAGAAAAGAAGAAAATCCTAAAAAGAAGATAATGTTCATGAAAAAATCATTGTTGGGTAACACCTGGTAAATAGGCACCTTACAAAAAAATAAAAAATCCTAAACATTAAAAAAGCAGAAAATCCTAAAAAGAAGATAATGTTCTTGAAAAAATCATTGTTCGGTAAACACCTAGTAAACAGGCACCTTACAAAAAAAAAAAATTGCCCAATAGTGAAAACTTGGCAAACAAGCACTTTGGGCAAGTATTATGGTGAAAACCTATCTCAAGCACCATGATAGCAGGTTTGGATGCATTGTCTTCATGTCCACTATACATATCCATCCTCATTGTGGTCCTAGTTTTTAGTCATCGCTTCCCGCATAGCCATAAGGATCGACCTGCAATTCCCAGCAAGCTGAGCTTAACTTCATCACATTGAGCTTTTCCCAGACACAGTGTCCACAAAAGTGCTTATCAAAATCAACATTGAAATCAAATCTTTGAGTTATTGTTCCTTTCACATTTATTTCAAGCGAATATCCATTTCAATCAATCAATATTTTCCCTCCAGGATGCGTCCTTCCTCAGTCGGCTCAAATAAATCTCATCAATCCTATCCCATTCATGGAAAGAACTGTTGACCGAATGACCACTTGGTCACGAGGTCTTCTTTTTTAATTTTATCTTTTTGTATTAGTAGATCCTACTCATGATTACCTTGATATTCCATATCTTGGTATATTGTGACTGGTGAAATATGATGCAAGTATCGATTGCGGTATGATCTATTTGTGGATACTTTATGAGAATTTTTATTGGTTTCCTAGTTATGATTATGCATATCTTAATGGGGACAACGGGTTAGCATACTTATGTCCCTTACAAGACCTATGTGTGCCCAGACCTCTCCAATAAGTATATGTCATAGGTTCCATCATAGCTAGGAAATCTACATCTTTGTTTCTATAGCTAACTGAGAGTCTAGTCCATGCAATTGAACAATGTCATATGTGCTTTTATAACACATGATGCATGCCTCCTATTGCAATATCAAACTAGGGTGTGCTCTCCAACATAAACACAAGTGATCCCACTAAATCATGTAGTCAGGTTGCATTTTAGTTAGTTTCTTTTCTATATTTTTGTTTGAGACAAGGGTCTTGTTTATTCATCATCCCCTTCCTCTTCTTTAGTGTTTTAGTTGATCCTATTGGTTATATCAGATACACAATTAAAAACATCACAATAATAAAGTGACACTAGCTCATTCCATTGCATTCTACCTCATATAGTTAAGTTCATTTAGCTACCATTGCATGTCAAATATATCTCATTAATCATTAAATACTCATTTTGCATGTCAAATATATCTATTTAACCATTAATCATGACCCATGCATTACACATCCATAAACATTACATATGCATAATAAACATCAATCCATATCTACATAAGCTTTGCACATCATGTAGTACACATTTCACATAATCACACACATCCTGCATCACACACATCAGTATCATAATATAGTACTATGCATAATCTCATAATCCATCAAATAAACTCATGAAATAGCATCATAAAAAGATCTATATATATATCATAACATCATGGTACATCAAAATGATACATCAGGCACCTCAGTGCTTCTATACATATGCATCTCATCTAAAAATCCACAAAATATATATCCTGTATAACCAACTAGATCTCATGACTACTAGAAGATGTCCATGTCATCTTAAACCCCCCTATCCACCTCATGGAGTAGATCTCTCTACTCATCTCCCACCATCACCTCGTGTCATTCTATCCCTAGGTGCACTAACTGATCCTGATGACACCCCTCAAATCCTTTCTGATATCCCTTGCTCTGAATATGGGGGTTGTCTTTTCTCTAGAGGCACTACTTGATGATAGAGGCCCATATAATAGGCCACCTCTCCCCCCATCCTCATTGCATCTTGTTTTGCATCCAACATGGTTGTTAATAACTATCCTATACCTCATGTTGTCACTCACAGTCTTGCTAACTCTTGCTCCCTTCAGTATATCTTTGCCTATCTCTACCACATGTCCCTGTCCTCTTTTAGTCACTGGGTGTGAATGTATGTCTATCTCTACATCTCCTTCCTCTGGCCCAACAATCGGTCTACCTCCCCTGCCATTCCCTCCATACATGTGTTAGCTCCTATCTTGGTAAGCTATCTTTTACCCACTTGACCATGCAATAAGCCCAACTCTCATCGCATAGCCTCCATCTAAGCCTCTCCTCTCCCTCTCTGCCACCCTAGTGGCCTCTGCCATGACTTCTCTATCCCTCTCTGCTGCCATCAAAGCCTCTAATCATGTCACCTCTGATTGAAGACTGTCTCCCTGCTCATGATCACCTTACCTCTAATCTCCTCTTGATCCTCCTATCCCCATCTCCTCATCCTTTGGCCATGGTTCTTGGGCCACCTCCTCTCACCCCCTCTACACCACCTATGTAGGACCACCTATAACTGGTCTTTGCACTATCCCTCTCTGACACGTTATCGCCTGCCTCTGTTCCCCACACCTGACTCCCGTCATTGTTGTTGGTCTCTCTTCATCATCCTCCTCCTCATTGTTCTCCTCAAACTTTTTCTTTGACTTGGTCTGCTCTCTAGCATCTCCTGCTCTTAGCTCTATCAACCTCATTGACCTATGCCTCTCCCACTAGGCTACATACTCAGTTGTCACCCCTACATTTGCCATGTGTCCCTAGGCTACTATCCATGGTACTAGCTACATACATCTCCAGCTGCTCCTGACGTTTCAGAGATCTACATCGATGCCCCACACTGACCCAATCTCCCTTGAGATGATTGGATGTCGATAGTTATCTGGCACTATACCCTGCCTCATGCCAGACTATCTACATACTCAAGATGACATTTATCTCACTATCTAAAAGATCATCCTCCCGATCAACCAACCATCTGTCTACATGTATCCCAAGTACTCTACATCTAGAGCACCATCCTCTCTCCCTACTTTCTCATCCAAATAACCCCATACCTCACACCCTCTATATGGTGTCTACTCAAACCATATCATCTCATCTAGTATCCTCCACTAGGTCTCCATTGACCACACATCCCCATATGATAAAGGTAATCGGTACTAATACACAAATAGCTCATATCACTATTGTTGACCCTCCCCTTATAGTGGTTGTACCACTGCAATATGCTCCCATGCCCAAACTAGCAGCAGTGTAACTCTAGGCCCCATCATCCACTAAGTATGGTATGCGCACATATGAAGGTCATAATATACCTATGCTAAAATTGTATATCCCTATGAAAACTCTATGCCATCCTCCTCCAACATCCGGCTCACTACTCTCGCCCAGCCAATCTAAAATCCATGCCTTGAGTGGTCTGAGATCAACCTCCCTCCTACCAATCTAGCTAAATACAATGCTAGATGGGGCAATCTAACCTCCATCCCCCCTTGCCATGACATTCACTACCAGTAAATTGGTAACTAGTCTACATGTCATCTGAATCTCTCCTCCATGAACTTCTATACCCTCTCGAATTGATAATCAGCCATCTCCCCTTGAATCGGTATCTGCAAAATCCTCCATACATCCAGCAACGTCACTGTTGCCTCCCTGGCTGGCAAATGAAAACTTGATATATCTGAGTGTCATCTCTTGATCAATGTTGTCATCAGCACATTATGTGCTCTCAAGTGCGGCCACTCATACACATGGTATAGGCCACATAAAGTCACCTATCCCCACTCCGCCTCCATCAACTCCTCTTGTAGCATCATCATGTCTAGCCATCTCTCTTTCGAGAAAATTCAATAATCTGACTCCTAAATCAAAATTACCCAACACACATTTGTCACTCTCAGGCACCCCTCCATTTTCCCCATCCCCTAGCCTTCTTTTTCTTCCCCGCTCATCCCCTCTACCTCCAGCCAGGCGGAGCCACCTGTCCATGGACGGGCAGCTATGCCCCCTTCCCCATCATTGGTCTGCCCTTTGGCGGGTGCCACCCCTAGATGGTCGGAGCCACCCGTCTCTCGACGGGCGACATGGCCAACCATGGGCAGGCAGAACCACCCATCAGCCCACTGGAAACACCATGGGCCCATAGGTGAGCAGAGCCACCCGTCACTACACAAGTGACACCACTCGGCTCTAGGTGGGCAGAGCCACTCGTCTACAGACGTGTGGCACTACTAACCTAGAGGTAGGTGAATCCGCCCATCAGCAGATGGGCAACTACACCTAGCCTTGGGCAAGTAGAGCCACCCGTCAGTAGATGGGCGACAATGCCCAGTTTTGTCGAGCGGAGTCCCTTGTCTATGCCTAGCCAAAGCCATGTGGAGCTGCCCATCCAACGATGGGCAGTTGTGCCCAACCAATGCCAGGTGAAGCCACCCATCAACCGATGGGTGGCACCGCCCATAGGCGGTGTTGTTCGACTCCCAAGCAAGTGAAGACGCTGATTGGCAACACCACCTCACCTATCCCCAATGAAACCACCCCTTTCCCACCTCTCACAAAATTTTCAAAACCCCAAATAACAAAAAAAAAAACCCCCCAAAATGCCCATAAATACAAAATACTAAAATTGAAAAAGAAGGATTTGGGTAGTCACCAGGTCACCCCTATCTACTGCCCGCCAATAGACTCACACCCGCTCACCTAGTTGAATCTTGTCCCATCGTCCTGCCATTCTTCTCTTCTCCTCTCCTCTCCTCTTCTTTTTTTTCTTTGTAGGGGTAAAAATGAATCATTTTCCCCCTTTTTTGTCATTTTATGAGGGTCCCCTTTTTCAAAAAGGGAGAGGGTATTTTTTGTTTTCTTTTTTCCACCTCATTAGTCATGCAAAGTCCATTTTCCCTCCTTTCACGCAAATTGACCAATTTGTTTTTTTTTTTACCTATTTTCCTGAGGGGGCACATCCTCCTACTTACTTTTCCTCTGGGGCATCTATATTTTCTTTTCTTTGACGCAATGTCATTTTTGACACCGCACCAAAGAGGGGCAAAATGTAGACACCTAAATTTATCCTTTTAACATTAATTTAATTTAATTTAATTAATGACCTCAAATAATATTATAGTTAACTTTTAATTAATTATATTTGTTAAATTCATCTATTTATTTAATTAAATAAATTCATTAATTATAGTATTTGAATTAAATTTAAATACTACCTTTCATAATGTATTAAATTCAATTTAATACATGTTCCTCCATAGTCCCCTTTTAAATAAATTTTTAATTTATTTAATTCCCTCACATTCTTTATTTCTACTAAACCATGATTAAATTAAATTTTATTTAATTTAATCTTAAATCCAACATAGATGCTATCCTACACACATCACTTTCTATTTAATATGTCTACTCACTAATTAACTAAGGTTAATTAGGCTAATTTTTTGATTCCTACATCCATTGTTCCTAATTATTTGCTCACACGTGTGAGCAAATTTTTAAAAATGACATTTTCAAAAATTACTAAAATTTGCATAAACAAGGTCTCTTACATTTTTTATGACACTTCTTACACCTTCTAAAATGGTGAAAATTGACTTTTTCACTTACAAATCTCTTACACACACTTACACATGTACTTGAAGTATGCATTGACCTCTCACATTCCAAGTTGCTCACCCATGTGTGAGCAAGTCTTAGACTTTGCATGGCTTATGTGTCTCCTTGGTGGCACCTATGTCAGTTCCACATAGATGCCACCTCACCCTAGCCCTCTAAAATCTTATAAATAGGACCCTTGTCTCAAACAAAATACATTCATTCTTGCATTAGATTTATTATGTTAGTTTTCTTTCTTGCATTTAGAATTTTTCTAACAATTTGGTAGTTGATAGATTTCTTTCAAGATTGTAGACTTAGTTTCATTTTATGCTCTAGCTTCATTTTTATCACTTGCATGCCATAGGGCTTGAGGATTTCTTTCATAGCTCCTCCTTGAGATTCTTTGGCCTTTTACATTTGAGTGCTTGAGAGTTGCTTCTATAGCTTGTTCTTGAGTATCTCAAATCTTCATTTTATCTTGCATTTGTAGTGGGATCTATACTTGTGTTGGGAGAGCACACCCACAACCTCTCTATGAGCTTAAATCAAACAAGTCTTGGGTGCACTTTCTTTATGCTCATCCAAGGTTATGGTGAAGAATAGTGTTTTTTACAAGTTTATGAACATGTTAGAGTAGACTTGAATATGTTTTTTTTCAATTAACGTTTGCATGTTTGAACTTGTGCTTAATAGGTAGATTTTCATTATATACAATATCATTGACATGTAAATAATGCAAACCTATGGGGAACAACATTCCATCAATTTTGTTAGGATCAATTAACTTCATCCTCTCTGTAGTACAATGCAATAAATAGTAACTAACTCCTACATTTTTAGGCTCAACAATCATTGCGAAGACATCTCTTGCACAACAAATTTATATACATGTGAGATCCTAAAATTGATTTTGTTCAATCTATTATATATATATATATATATATATGCAAGTCAATGCCATATAATGTGAAACTCAATTTATTATACTTACCAATTTTGACCAATCTCAAAATATGATCATAATCATTAGAAATCAAAGGAACCTCATCAAAGTTTTCATCTTCATCTCTATCAAATGTATCAGTAACAACTAGTGGTGCCAAATTCCAGGCACCTACATATCCATGTTCCTGATTGATGCATTCCTTATAGTTGTCAACAATGCAATGACAACAAAAGCATGAGTAGTCCCTGGTGTTCGACATCCAATTTTGACAATTTGTACTCATAACTAAATGCAAAGATCGCATCTTTTCTATCATCTTGTAATCGTGCATAATTTTTCTATCCACACCTAAACACATGTATATATAATATGAATTTCATTTTATAAATTTGAATAAAGAATGTAAAATTTAAACAAGGATATATATATATATATATATATATATATATATATATATATATATATCACACATGCATAATGTAGAAACATGTGCATACCTTTTATCTCCCAAAATTCTCTATGTGGTATCTCTTGAGTCATTCATGATGATGTTCCATCCTCATTTGATATGAAATGTGTCTTGCACCATTCAACATCATGTACATTTTTTATACGAACTCCCTTATAATTCATTTGATACTTTCATAAATAGCATTTGATGCAAGCTCCAACACCATCACGTTCACCTTTTCCATGTCCACTCTCAAAGAAACTCCATACATGTGGTATGTTTTCATTACGATGATATCTGCATAGTGCATAAAATGGTCTAAATGATTTGAATTGTGCAACACATCCATCTGACCAAACATTATGTTTATCAATTTTTATGCGTCTTACTTTGAAATTTGCACAAAACATCTTGAAGTAGTTTTCTACATAATAAATGTCACGCTCTTTATCATCACTTATAGAAAAATGATATTCCTTCTTGATGACCCATGCTTCAAATGTACTCTAAATACCATCCAAATCTAACTTTCCATGTCGATAACACACATGTACCATAATAGTAATCTACTTTGAAAAATAGTATTATGATTGAACGACCTTTTGATGAACAAAGGAATCATTTTTTGTGAAATCAACGATTGATAGAATAGTTTCAAGTGGGAAATTTTCTCTCAATGTTTGGAATTTTTGTGCTTGCCACTTTACGAAAAAATCATGATGAATGTAGGGTTGAATCAATTGTTTAAATTTGTCCATAAATGCTCCAACAGTTAGTTCCTCTTCGACATATTCTAATCTTTTGGATTCTTTCCCAAATTTTATTTCAGTCTTTACATATTTGTAACACTTGCAATTTACCATCTTTGTTACATCAATATTTTCATTTTTCAAAGGAAAAGGAGCCAAATCAGCACATATTTCACATATTCCTTTTATGCAATTTATTTGACCAACTGCATCATCTCTTTTGTCATATCAAATGGATGAGATGAACTCACTTCATCTAGTAGGAGCATATTCAAAACCATAAGTCTCTTCTACAAAATTTCAAAAAATCTAATAGTGGATATCAAATTCAATATGATAACAACAAGAACAAGTTTCAAATGCTTTTTTTGTCCTGACATAATATGGCTTCAATCTTTCAAACAATGTTTTCCCAATCTTTATATTAGGATTTGAACTACAAAATGATGTATACATTTCATATTGTGTTATTTCCAACTAATGTTTTGTATGATGCTCATATTGATTAGCTACATTTTTATGTCTGATAACATCTCTATTGTTTGATGAAGGACAAGTATTATCATTCCAAAATAATGTGACCAAATTTTTGATTCCCTCATAAATCCTATCAGAACGAGGAGCTCTATACATGATTTCCCAATTGTCTTCCAAGGTGCTATCATCCAAAAGTATTCCTCTCTTAACATATCGTGATATTATTTTCCTACTAAAACCAATCCGAGATGAAACTAAAGATATTTGTCTATTTTGGGGAATAGTGTTACCTACAACAGATGTCAACATAATTCTTCATGTAATGGTATTATCTTTAGTTCAAGATCACTTCCCTACCTAGTTCAAACCTTTCCTAAGATTTTCAATCATATTAGTTTGCATGTCAATAACTTTTCTCTTCTTTGATGTTATGTCTATACCCAATAATTTTAATGTCGCTTCCAAATTTTTATTTATAAGTACAACTAAAAGAAATTGGGCTTGTTCAAGTGTTTCAAAATGATCAAATTTAGCCAATATTTCTCTTGCTATCTTATTCATTGATCAAATTTAGAAAATGATCTCAATTTCTCCACATCCATTGTAAGTAAATGATCTAAGTTTCTATAATTAATATTTACCTTTACATTTTGAGCTAGATCTATAAGTTCATCCATACGAGTATGAGCACTTGATCCTGACCCTTCTCCAACATCAATTTATTGAGCTTCTGTAGGGAGTGATCTCGACCCTTCTTCAATGTGCATTTCTTCAACTTGGCTTGACCCTCCTACTTGAGCTTCTCCTTCACCTTGACCATGTTGATTGTGAGCTACATACACTAAAATGGATCAAATTAGAGAATAATAGAGCATAGGTCCATAAAATTTAGGCATGTAAAATTAGAGGTCTAGGTCCATACCTTCTTTTTTTTATAATAATATGTCAATGCAACTTCATGATTTCTTTGTTCAGCACTATGTGACCTTTTTCTTGCAAATTTACTCTGTCTTCCCTTATTGTTCCTCATTTCTTCTCTCCAAAAAAATGTCTTCTAAAAATTTGGCAATAGTAATTCTCCTCTTCAGAAAAATATCTTAGAAAAAATCACCTCACTAATAATTCTCCTCTCCAAAAATTTATCTTTGATAAAAACACCAATAGCAATTCTCCTCCAAAAAAATGCCTTTCAAAAAATTAGAGCAATAGTAAAAAAATGTGAATTAAGTTGATTGCAATTGTGCAAAAAATGAAAAAAAAAACATTTTCTTACATTGTATGATTTGAGATACTGTAGTGTTCACCAAGATGTAAGATATGATGTGAAAATATGTGTAGGGGGGATGTAAGATCAACTTCTTAATCCAAATTCCCAAAGGAAAGATCCAACTTGATCAACCAAAAGAGAATGGTTAATGCACAAAGGAATCAATCGATGAAGAATGTGAAGAAAGGAGAAAAAATTATATTCCATTATAGAAAGTATGTATTGAAATCTTGATTGAATTGAAGATAAATACTAACCTCAAAAATAGGACAGATCTAGAAAATGCTATTTTATGGTGTCTGTGTTCAGTTTCGGGGATTTCTACAACCGCATCTCGCTTGGAAATGCAAAAATAGAGAAAATAAGAAAACTTTTTTCTTTTCTGAGCAAGGTCTACCTTGACCCAAGATAGGGGTAAGATCTTACCCTGGGGCACAATCTTACCCCTAAAAGTCAACATTGACCTACACCGCTCCGACAGAAATTCTATTCACAGATCCTGAAAGTTCACTGAAAAAGATATTCAGATCTGAACTACGATTCGTTGTCCTGCACTTGTAGCTACAAGAAAAAAAAATTGTTTTTTGGATGAGGGGTTTGCCTTGGTCAAACTCTAGTTTTGGAATTAACCTTGAAATATAATTAAAATTACAGCAAATAAATAAAGTAAATGGAACTATTCACCTTGCTTATATTGAAGTCCTTGCGGAGGATTCAAATCCTTGAATCCACAAGAATGGAGGCTCCAAATGAATGTAGAGTTGTATGTAAGATGTCTCAAATAAATTTCACTAAATCTTTGACACCAATCTTGAATGGATCTTGGAAGAGGAAGAAGCTTGAATGGAAATGGATGGAGAAATCTTCAACAAGAGGGCTCCAAAGAGATTGAATCCTTCAATGGCTATTAATGGATCTCCTTGATGAATTGGATCTTGAATTTTTGAATGCTTGAATGCTTGAGGATGAATGAATGATTGAATTCTTTCCTTCTCCTTAATTCTTTCTTGATGATGGCTTAACCACTTGATTTCACTTGCTTGAATTCTATGGATGGTGGATGCGAAAATGAGAGAGGGAGGCTTTCTTTTATACTAGTCTAGGGCACAAACTTCTAAAGAGGTAGACATAGCAGAATTAAATTACAATATTAAATGGACCTAGATTAAATATAATTTAAGATTTTACCATTCTGAAATCTGAAACAACTGACCTAGAAGCGGGAAATAAAACTTTTTGAAGCCCGGCATCCAGAAACTTCTGGGATTTGAAATTTGGACCTAGGGTCAGGGTCAAGGTCGAATCTAACCTAGGTTAGGGTCAAGGTTGAACTTGACCTAGAAGGTCGACCTTGACCCTAAGGTCAAGAATCTTAGATCCCTAGGATAAGGTGCCAAAAAAAGGCTAGAAAAAGGTGAGGAGAAAAATAGAATAGGGGGAAAAAGCCAGATCCAGTCAAAGACCCACTCAAGGAACTTGACATGACCCCAGGCCACTTACTTAGAGGGCTAAACCAATCCTAAATGGAAGTGCTTCCATTTTCTAATGATACATTTATCCCCCACTTTAGCTAGAGTATGGACTCGATGCAAACTCTTGGTAAAGTAGATCATAATGAAAAAGATAATCTTATTGAAATCAAAGGGAAAAAGGAATCCTCAAGCCCCCAAGGACTCAAGTCTTCATCAAATCCAATATTACAATAAGAGAGACATCTCTAGAAAAGAGAGAGAAGAGGGTGTGATTATCTCACCCAATGAGAACTTATATCCCATTGTGAACCACACAAGGAAATAACGCAACTAGAAAGATGGAATTGAACCACCTAGTGAATGTGGCTACTCACTAGTCAACCCATCAAGGATTCACCCTTAGGAATATTCTATACCAAAAGAGAAAAGCTAAAAATAAAAGAGATCCATTCTTAAGGACACCTTCGACCTTAAGGGATCAAAAATTTGAAACTGGAGGGATTAAGAGATCCTAAAAAATCCATGCTTTAAGGATTAGTCACCAATCCATAAAGGGAGAAAAGGTGCCTTGAAAAGTATATATATTGAAAGTTCATATGTGCAATAGGTGAGAAAAGCGTATGCCCCCACGTTAAAGTCATTGTTAATAGTTTAACAGGAGCAATGGCTTGAATGGGAACATAAACAACTCCATTGATTATGTTTCCACTATGAAATGCCCCCAAGAAAAGACAAATCAAGGGAAATACTACATAAACATATAGAGAACACAAAAGGGATCTACTTGCTATGGGGTCAGTATGATCATAAGATAATATATATATATAGAATATTATTGCAAATGAATTAATATCATTCCCCAAAGAAATTTGAGCTACAATCACAATGGATGAAATAATACAAAAGAGTTACAAAGAAGAGTCTTTTTGGACCACAACATGGAGACAAAAAGATTTAGTGCTACCAAGTTGCAAATCCAAGCATACTACACAAGGAAATATTTATGAACAATAATATAGGTACAACATAATATGAAACAACATATAGAAGAATAGAGATACATATAGAGGAGATGCACAACAAATTCGATTCCTTTATCACCTTGCACCAACAAAGTAACAAGGATCATCTAAAATAATCTAACAAACATAGCAAACACGTTACAGGAGAAACATAGTACAATAGACAAACACACGAAAAGCTACCATGAAGGACAAGTTGATCAAGCATGCCACCTACTCTCCCCATCTCATTCTATATCATTTTTGGAAGGTGGTAAAATCGCAAGAGGGACTATATCCAACACAGTTGGAATGATAGCCAATTCCAAAAAAGGATCCTCTTGAGAATCATAATGTTCAATACTAGGTGTAATTGTCAACTGAGATGAAAGCATATTTAGAAAATCAATATCAATGTCAATAGTTTCATATTCATCATTAACATAATTAGTATCATCAAGAGTATCTTCTTCATCCAGATTAATCAAAATAGGATCTAAGATATGAATAGAATCAACGTAATCATGCATCTTAACATCACTATTAGTATGATCTTCTTCTAACACATCATGCATAGATTGATCAAAAGAAGGTAAAGAACTTTAAATAATAGAGGCATAGGCCTTAGCTTGAGCCCAAAACTTCTTACAATGTTCATTAGTAGATCGGTTACATTTTGTCTTATTTGAAATATTTTGAGAACTAGGAGGGACAATTGTTGGTTCCTTCATAGGTTCTATAGGTGGATCAGTAGAGTTTTTTTAGTAGGCTGAAAAACAATACTAGGAGCTTGATTAATAGAACTAGAAGCCATGGATAAAGGAGGTATGGAAGGCATAGGCAAAAGACCACAATTAAGATCCATCTGAGGAATACTTAACTCAAGAATCTTATGATGCTTATAGGCTTCATATGAGCGAAAGAGGTTATCAGGTCAAGAAGGACATGAATTGGGTAATGAAGGCCAAAAGAAGTCAAGTGTAGCACAATCCCTGGGCCTAGAAGGTTGATATAAACTATGATTAATCATCTTCACTTCTTCATCATGAATGAATTTAAGATTCTTATGGCTAGGAGAAGAAACATCATGCATGGCATTCAACCAAAGAAAACCAAGCTTAAATTGAAATTGATCAGAAGTAGGAACAACTACAAAGGTAATATCCATAATTTTACCACCAAGTTCAACCGACAAGTTAATAGAACCAAATGATGGATAAAGAAAACCATTACAAGTTTGAATCCATACATCAGATGTATCATAAGAATCACATTGTAAGTTCTTCATAAAAATATTTTCTTCAGTAATAACATTGACTAAGGATGTAGGATCAACAAAACAATTGTGCGTAGGTATCTAAGAAATCCTAGCATAAATGTAAAGAGGACCATCAGGAGCTTTAATAGTCTTAGAATCATTAAAGGTAATCAAGAGTTCCCTAGGTCTTTTATTCTTAGGTTATTTTCAAGGTTTTGGTTAAGGTTTCAATTTAGGTGGAGGTTTCAGTTTAGGTTGAGGTGGAACTTGAGGTTGATTTTGAGTTTGAGGCTGGGGTGGAGATACAGATTGAGACAACACAACATGCTCCACATGGTTAACAATATGATTAAGATCATCCATCTTTGAATCATAAACAATATCCATAGAAGATGGCTAAGCGATGGTATTAGTATCATTTGTAGGAAAATGATTCGTATAGATTTGAACGTTTTGATTAGGAGGAGAGAAAAATTTGTTCCCACTACTATCAAAATTATCAACATATAAGGCATTAGATTTGATTAAGTCTTAAACCTTATGCTTTAAAGAATAACACTTCTCATTATCATGGCCATTTTGATGATGGTATTGACAAAAGGCTTTAGGATCAAAGGATTTGGATGCCACCGTAGCAGGTAAAATAGGTCGAATAGAAGGTAAAGTAATCATATTAGCAGTTAACAACCTATTCATAATAGAATGTAAAGATTTAAAAAGAGGAGTAAACATATGATTCAAATGAAAAGAAGTGGATGCAAAAGTACCATTATGGGATGCAACAACAACTTGATTAGCAACTACATTTTCTTGTTTATTTATCTTGACATAGTTGTTGAGTTTTTGAAATTTGTTTGGATTAGGAGAAACATCACTTTTATCAACTAGAATAGGAGCCATTGGAGTGTTTCTCTCAAATTGACTCACTTGTAATTGATAATGATGAAGCACTACACAAATTTGTTAAAAAGAGGTAATTCAATAAGCATAATCTTATCTCTAATATCCTTTTTCAGATTTGAAATAAACATATGTTGAATATCCATATCAAGAACAAGATAAGAAATCTGAGCATGAAAATGCTTAAATCTACCAATGAATTCAGACAATTTTTCCTTAGTATTCTATTTACAATGCATCAAATCAGTTAAGGACATTTGCAGACTAATGTTATTTTGAAATTGTTGAATAAAAGCATTGACAAGTTTCGGAAAGGAATCAATAGAATAAGGAGGCAAGGAACAATACCATTATAAGGCCTTGTCATGAAAAGTTATAGCAAACAACTTGGCTAAAATATATGGTCATGAGCATAGTCACTACAAAGGATTTGAAATGTTTTAACATGAGTAATAGGGTCTCCCTTACCATTTTAATTCTCAAGATGAGGCATATCGACTTGTTGAGGAATAGGACCATGAATGATGTCTATGGATAAAGGACTTCCCATGTCACATGTAGGAATGCTAAACTTGGATTGAGTCAAGGATGCAAGTTGTTATTGTAAAGAGGACATAGTTTGAGCTAAAATAATGATTATAGAACCATTAGAGAAAATAGGAGGTATAGACACACTAGAAACACTAGGTAAAGTGTATGAAGTAGTAGGAATGGAAGACACAACTAGAGGAATACTTGGAACCATAGTTGGAAGAGGATTGAAATAAGTAAAAGGAACATTATGGTAAGAAGGTTGTGATTTAGTAAGAGACATGGGAGGAACACTCATAGGAAGAGACGGAACCATCATAGTCACCAAAGGAGGAGTATAAGTAGGAATACTAGGTAAAGAAATGGAAGAAGGTTCCACACTAGTGACAGGAGGAGTGAATCCTAAATCTTGAGCTTCTTGAGCTAAAGGTTTAACATTTGAATGCACAAGATGAGTAATACCACGTAGGAGATTAACACCTTGATCACTATCATGAAGGACTTTCTTAAGAGCCTCTATAGCTTGAATAGAATCTTGATTATGGTTTTCTTGAATAAGCCAATTACCCATTTTATCAAGTTCAGTTGAAAGTTTTTGGACTTGTTCAGGAGGAACTCTTAAAGCATCATCCTCATCATGAGATGAGTGAGAAGAGTTTTTATCCATAGTAGGATTCGACTCATGAATAATCAAAGTTTCATCCAGGATCCTAAGGAAAGAGAGAGAGACTCAAGATCAAAGGCACCCATAAATCTATGACTTTGTCTAACTGGAATATTATAAGTAGGACTAGAGGTAGTAAAGCTCATATACCAATGTAATGCAAATGAAATAAACTAGGAAAACACAAAGCATGAATAGATGAATGTTTTTGTAGTTTTATTTTATATGAGATGCAAACACATAAAAGGAATAGATAATACATGCAAGATCTAACACCATAAAAGAAAGAGTTGTTTATCACAGGTTCACCAAAAATGTATGATTTGAAATAGTGTAGTGTTCACCAAGATGTAAGATATGATGTGAAAATATGTGTGGGGGGGATGTAAGATCTACTTCTTAATCTAAATTCCTAAAAGAAAGATCCAAATTGATCAACCAAAAGAGAATGGTTAATGCACAAATGAATCAATCAATGAAGAATATGAAGAAAGGAGAAAACCTTATGTTCTATTATAGAAAGTATGTATTGAAATCTTGATTGAATTGAAGACAAATACTAACCTCAAAAATAGGACAAATATGGAAAATTTTGCTTTCTGGTGTCTGTGTTCAGTTTCAGGGATTTTTGCAACTAGATCTAGCCTGAAAATGCAGGAACAGAGAAAACCCTAAAACATTTTGCTTTTCTGAGCAAGGTCAACCTTGACCCAAGATAGGGGTAAGATCTTACCCCGGGGAACAATCTTACCCATAAAAGTTGACCTTGACCTACACTGCTCCAACAAAAATTCTGTCTGTGGATCGTGAAAGTTTGTCGAAAAGGGTATTCAGATCTAAACTATGATTCGCTATCCCACACCTATACTTGAAATAAAAATGGTTTTGTTTGTTGGATGAGGGGTTTTCCTTGGTCAAACCCTATTTTTTGGAATTAACCTTGAAATATAATTGAAATTGTAGCAAATAAACAAAGTAAATGGAACTATTCACCTTGCTTATATTGAAGTCCTTGTGGAGGATTCAAATCCTTGAATCCATAAGAATGGAGGCTCAAAATGAATGTAGAGTTGTATGTAAGATGTCTCAAATAAATTGCACTAGATCTTTGACACCAATCTTGAATGGATCTTAGAAGAGGAAGAAGCTTGAATGGAAATGGATGGAGAAATCTTCAACAAGAGGGCTCCAAAGAGATTGAATCCTTCAATGGCTATCAATGGATCTCCTTGATGAATTGGATCGTGAATGCTTGAATTCTTGAGGATGAATGAATGATTGAATGTTTTCCTTCTCCTTCTTTCTTTCTTGATGATTTCTTGATCACTTGATTTCACTTTCTTGAATTCTATGGATGGTGGATATGAAAATGAGAGAGGGAGGCTTCCTTTTATACTTGTCAAGGGCACAAACTTATAGAGAGGCCGAAATAGGAGATTTAAATTCCAATTAAGCCATAACCCCTAGAAATAGACCTAGATTAAATATAATTTAAGATTTTACCATTTTGAAATTCAAAACAGTGGACCCAAAAGCAGGAAATAAAACTTTTCAAAGTCGACATCCGGAACCTTCTGGGATTTGAAATTTGGACCCAGGGTCAGGGTCGAGGTCAAATATTACCTAGATCAAGGTTGAGGTTAACTGTGACCTAGGTCAGGGTCAAGGTTGACCATGACCTAGGTCAGGGTCAAGGTCAACCTTGACCCTGAGGTCAAGAATCTCAGATCCTCAGGATTAGGTGCCAAAAAAAGGATGGAAAAAGGTGAGGAGAAAAGCAGAATAGGGGGAAAAAGCTAGATCTAGTCAAAGACCCACTCAAGGTGGTTAACATGATCATAGACCACTTACTCAGAGGACTAAACCAGTCCTAAATGGAAGTGCTTCCATTTTCCAATGATACAACCATACCAAAAACAATACCATAATTAGCTGACCTACTTCGCATGAACTAGGTCAAGTAAAAGTCTGGCGGGGCTTGTTCTCACCAGAATTTTACCAAGGGGTATTAGTAGAAAGACCCCTTTGCACAAAGACCCTAGGATGGCTTCACGCAAAGGGGATCTTCACACGAAGACCCCAAAATTGAAATTTTTATGAAGAAAAAAAATGACTTTCAAGGCCTCAAACAAAGACCAAACAAGATGATATTCTAAAACAAAAAATGTTAGATGATGCTACTTTGAGGAAGCTTTCTAACGACTATAATTTTAATACATGTTGAGTTCATTTTCACTTTCAAACTTAACTTTAATTAAACATTAGTTGTTTGGCCATTCAACAACTTGTCTCTTTGACGCTTTGAGAAAAATAGTAACTTACAAAAAAAAATGAAAAATATGTAGGAAAAGATTATTTGTGTTACCTTTCTATCAAAAAAAGAAAACATGAATTTTGAGATATACAGATCAAGTTAGAGTGATCCAAAAGAAGCTATGTCTAAATTACAATTACTCTCACTTTAGAACTTAATAAAGTATGAAATATTGAACCAAGATGAATGAAACCAATTCCATCTATTAGATATTGAAGTTAAAAATATAACCTTTAAATAATTACATCGTTATCATTTTTGAAAAAAATGTTATGCTAATCCAAGTGACAGTCACTCCTTAAAAATGTTGATTTTTCACGCAAACCACTTTTCGAAGGAGAAAGAAAAATGGATTCACATAAATTTTAATTTAAAATATATATATATATTTAGAAACTAGAAAGAAAATTCTAAAAGAGTCTAGTTTACATCATCTTCAAATTCCTAATAGTTTTCCGGCAATAGGTGTTTGAAAGTGAAGTTTTTTTTTTCAGAATGCTGATCTCGATGTCAAAGTTGGCCAAAAAGTGGGACACACTATTGTGGGACCACCCATATCATAACATAGATATCACTATTAAAAGCCCTCAAATAGTACAAAAAAATGATTAGCAGGGGTTCTTACCATTTGAGGGACTCTCTCCCATGCCTTTTGAAAATGGAAGTTAAAATTTTCCATGTACTCACAAGGAGCCCTCTTGATTGTGGACAGTTGCTCCACCAAATTAAAATGACCAGATTTGTCTTCAAAGAAACTAAAAAGATCAACACTCTGTTGGTCCCATGATGTGATAGAATTCACCCTCAAGTGTCTAAACCATTACAATGCTTCTCCCTTGAATGATATTGCTAGTAATCTCATTACAACATTGCCTTCTATTATATGATATAGTGCACAAATATCAACCAAATTCTTTATATGCTCAACCAAGGTAGTTTGATCCTCTCTACTAAAGAAAGGAATAATCTTCAATGTAGCTACTGGGATATCATCATGTTGGGATAACTCTAAATGACTTCCTTGATTGAAAGGAACAAAAAATTGATTCCTAGGTAAAGCCATGGGAATTATAGGAACTTGGTATCTTAGGAAAATAATATAAGGTCTGATAGTAGGAGGAGTAGACTTAGTTCTTCTAGAGTATACAATACTTTTCTTTTCTTTCTCAGTTATTCTCCCTCTTCTCCTAGGTGGGGATAACTATAAATATTCAAAAGGAGGTGAACTTCCACTTGTTTGTATTCTTTTTATAAGCTACAATACACTGATTTTACTTTATCAGAGCTCAAAGTCACTAGGTATATGATTTTACTACCACCTAAAGGCCAAAATTACTGTTGTACATACCAAACAAAAATAAAGAAATTATAAAATAGATAAACAAATTAGTCCTTTGGTCCCGCTGAGCATGCTAAAAATTGTTATCAATTAGATTCCCCCCCACCTTGTCCCTGTTGAGCTTGAAGTTCAACAATCTACTAAAACATGGGAATGATTCCAATGTGTGGGTACCTTATATGAAATCAAACCTCTGGAGAAGGCTGATTTTCAGGTACTTCACCTAGTCTACTTCTTGTTGGGAAAATGGAAGAGAGACACTTTTCAAAAAAACCTACAACTATTGAGGTGATGCACAAAACTAAACCTTGAACCTATAATGTTGGTTTTTTATGTACATAAAGTACTCATTTTTTTTAACTACACTTACACAATTCAAGAGACAAAATGTTCATGTATGAACATTTCATCACAAATAAAGTTTATTTTGAGACCTACACAAACCACAAACTACATAAATCATGTTACTTTTGTTTAAATGAGCTAATAATATCATCATTTAAATAATTTATGGAAAGAAAATATCATGAAATAACATCAATTACCACACTTGCACACAATACAACAACTCTTTTGAATTTAAACTACTGATTCTATTGATACTTTGGTGTTGTAGAAGTAATATATAATAAAAAAATTATTTTAATTTGTTTAAAAGTAAAATTTACATATGTTGTCCAATCATAAAAATGGCCAGGATTTTGAGTTACAAGACAATTTTATGCTAAAAAGAGCTTCAAAAGCTATAATAAAAAGATGCAAGAGCTCCCACTACAACTAAATTTACAAATTCCTTTTATCTCCTTTTCAAAAGAGAGAAAATAGAAGAACTAAGATAGATAATGGAGACAAGAGACTTGGTCCATGCTTGAAAAGCCTCCAATAATTGTTGTGGGTCAGATCTAACTAATTTTGGTCATTTAATGCCTTCCAAATTTCTCCAAAAGGTGTCATAACTTATGAGAAATTCTCTTTGACCATATATACACCCTTGGGAGGCTTTAAACAACCCTTAGATACTTGGAAATGTTGAGAACTTGGTCAAAACTGCCCCCTACACCCTCTCTACCAACTAAAAAATTCACCAATCTTATCTTGTATTCCCTCTTAATGCTGCAAAACTACCTTTACTCTTTCAAACTGCTACCCACTTCCTCCATGAATAGGAGATGTGTTTGGAGTTAAATTTAGAAGTGTTTGGTTTGGATAGAATGGAGATAGGTCACTTAGGACCTCTATAATTGTTCAAAATTGATTCACAATGGCCTCAAAATGCCTTTTTAATGCACCCACATCCATTAGGCATCCTCTTACATGTCAAAAAGGCACTAATTAGACACAAATTTGTCACTCTCCAACCATTATGTCATATGATTAAACCATGTAGTAGTGTTGATCTTTTTTATACATCATACATCTATCTCTACTCTCAATAATAAAATCTATGCTCATAATTTTGTAGGTGTCTCTGCAACATTAAGAGTCAATGTCACTTAATTTTTATGAATGCCTCCATTTTATTGTTTATCCCTACAAACCATCATATGCTTTCTGACTATCTCCTTTTTCACTATGGGCTTAGTCTTCTTGTAGAAAACAAAATTAGAACCATGCAAACCAACACATGTTTGTGTTTCCTCTCATTGTCACTGTAATCACCTAAAAATGGACAAAGATCAAATCAAAGAAAATCAAGTCAAATCAAAGCAAATCAAGGACATAATTGAAGCAATTGAATCACAATGCATATGTTGGAAACTGAATTGAAACAATTGTTATATTGTCATGGATGTCAAACCTTAATTGGTAAGACTATTGCTACTTAGGAAAGTACTATATCTATTTGAGTGTTTGCTAAGGGGCTAAGCAAGGTTGGTAACAATAGCACCGAGGGAAAGGTTGAGTTATCTTGATACTACAAAGTGTACTTGACTATGTTGCACTATGATGAGATAATGTATTGTTTATCTTAGTAACACTAAAGACTAAACTGGTAGGCTTAACCGAGCAAAGAATGGAAAAATCATGTTTAAGCTAAGGGATGTTAGTGTCGACTGAGTTAGTATATGCCAAGAAAAATTATAGTGTCAACCAAGCATCAGTAAATTTCCAAGGAAGACAGTGCAAGTCGAGGAAACAATTTTAGTATTGACCTAGCATTCTACATGAAGACCGAGTGAACAATCACAGTATTGACCGAGCATCAGCAATTTTATATTTGAAGAGAATTTAATTTTGGAGCTGACATTGTTGAATTCTTGGATTATGTAAAATGTGTTGACTTTATTTATTGATTGTTTGGAAGCATTAAATGCATTATAAAGCATTTTATTGTAAATCTTTAAGAGATTTGAGACGATTCTAGAAAAGGAGCTAAAGAACATAAAGGGAGTAGATTCAATGAATCTGACCTAACCCTAAGATCTATGAATGATATTGAGTAGCACAAGATGAGTTAACCTAATTGAGGAAAATATAAGGGAACCTAAGCATTTTGATATGTATGTACATGGTGAACAGAGAATGTTGGTAGAGAAAAGTTTTATTGACTGAATAAGAAGAAAAGGCTGAAGGAGAATGGTTGTGATTGTTTGAAGAAAATTTCTGAGCAGATCAGAGATGGAAATGGAAAAGTTTCAAAGTCAGTAAACCAACATTAGTGTATGAAATCGGATTTGATATTTGCAAAGTGAGTTGTATATTTTTTAGATAATACTGCTGCTACTTTCTAACCATTGTAACATTCAAAATCCTTTTAACAGAGGTTGACCTAACAGTCATATGTTAAATCGTTTGAACAAGGTTGCATTCTAATGGAGTGTATGTAAGTCCTATGACTAGGCTCACTTTTAACAGGGTGATTGAAATCCTTTAACCGGGTCACATTTGACAGTGTGTATTGTAACCTTTGATAGGGTTGGCTTTTTACCAAGCTCACTTCAGAAGAGTGAAAATAATAGTAGCATGTTACAAAGTGGTTTTTTCCCAAATTGGGTTTCCACTATAAATCCTAGTGTTTATACTTGTGTGAATGTTTAGATCTGAACATTACTATGTTTTACAAGTTAAGTTACAACTAGGTAGTGGACTGCACTGTTAGATGTTTCTATTATTGAATTAGTGATGACTGAGTTTGTTTTGGTTTTGGATCTAATTTAAGGATAAGTTTTTGAGATTTTTTTATACATCAGGACTTGAGAACAACTGATTCACCCCCCTTCTCTATTTTTCTAAATCATATTAACAATTGGTATCAAAGCTTTGTTGCTTATTATTAGTGTTGACAGAAATCAAGTTTAAAGGGGCTTGAAGCAAATGATCAGGATGTATAAGAAGGAGGTACTAAAGCTGAACAAGGAAAATTTCCCTGTATGGCAAAGCTTGATGAAGCTGCATCTGGCTGGTATTGGTGAATCTACAAAGTACTACATTGAGAATAGTTATGTCTCAACTATCGCACTTTTGACTGCCGAAGAAATGAGAGCTAAGCAAGAACATAATCAGGCAATGCTGAAAATTGAATCTGCACTAAGCTATCCAAAATTTGAGGACATTAAGGACTACACAACTGCAAAGGATATGTGGGACACTCTTGCAAGGATTTATGGTGGTGACTTAAATGTGTTGAAAGAAAAGGTTGAGAGTCTTAGAGGTAAGTTTGAAGAAATGAGAATGCAAGAAGGTGAAAACATTGCACAATATTGTAGTAGAATAAAAGAAGTTGTGAATGCTATTAGAGAAACTAATGGGACTATTGATGATGAAACTATAATTGGAAAAGTACTAAGAACCCTACATCCTATATATGCTATTAAGATCTCAGCTATTCAAGAATCTAGATGTAACTCTGCTAATGTGTTTACTTTGGAAAGTTTGATTGGTAAGCTAACTACTTTTGAACTCTCTAATTATGATAATTTCACTGTTGGAAGTATTGGAAATGTTGAATGTACTTTTAAGTCATAGCTAGTTCTGAACAAGCCAAAGAAAGAAAAAGAAAGATGCATTAGTGAAAGTGAAAGTGATAGTGATAGTGACACTTCTGATGAAGACCTAGAAGATCTAGAAGCTCTTATGGCTAGAAGACTAAGAAGGGGAAAAGGAAAGTATAAAGGTAAACTCCCTATTATATGTTTTGCATGTAATAAAGTTGGTCATATAGCTACTAGATGTCCTGACAGGAAGGATAAAGATGATGAAAGGAATAGAAAATTTAAAGACAAAAAAGAAGATAGAAACTACCGATGGTAAAAAGACTACAAGGGAAAAGGTAAGAAATCTTGTTACATTGTTGAAAAAGAGACTGACACTAGTAGTGATGATTTTGAAATTGAGGTAGTTTATGTTGCAATGAAAGATGAATCTAACAAGGATGAGAAAACTGCATTGATATCCTATGTGAACAAGAATGATAAATGGATTATTGACAGTGGTTGTTCACATCACATGACTGGTGACAAAAATAAGTTTGAGACCTTACATCATTACAGAGGTAAAAGTGTAAAATTTGGTAATGATGCACCATGTCTTGTTAGAGGAAAAGGTTTGATTAAACTAACTAATAAGATATCTTGTGAAAATGCATATTGGGTTGAAGGTCTTAATTACAATTTGTTAAGTGTTTCTCAACTTAACAAAACTAGTTACTGAGTGGAATTTCATCACAAGCAAGCTAAAATATTTGATGCTATTGGAGAACTGATTGGAAGTGGAGATCAGACTAGAGGTAATTTGTTCTATCTTGACCTATGTAAAGAAACATGTTTGATTGCACAACATGATGATATTTGGTTATGGCATAAAAGGTTGTTTCATGTTAACTTTGACAATCTGGTAGAGATAAGTAAGAAGAAAAAGGTAAGAGGTCTACCTAGATTGAAGAAACTTGAGAATGTGATGTGCAAGGAATGCCAGTTAGGAAAAATGACAAAGTCAAGTTTCAAGAGAAAATCCTTTACTTCTAAAAACATTTTAGATTTGGTTCATACCGACCTTTGTGGACCTATGGTTGTACAAAGTTACTGTGATGCTAGATACTTTATCTTATTTGTTGATGATCACACTAGGATGATGCATGTGATGTTTCTAAAAGAAAAATCTAAAGCTTTTCAATATTTTAAGTGGTATTTGGCTAAGGTTGAAAAGGAGATAGGTAAGAACCTGAAATTTCTTAGATCTTACCGAGGTGGAGAATTTACATCAAATGAATTTAATCTATTTTGCAATGATAGAGGAATTAAAAGACAGATGTCTGCACCTAGAACACCTCCATAGAATGGTATAGTAGAAAGGAGAAACATATCTATCTTGGATTATGCAAGGACATTGATGATTGAAAAGAATGTGGCACAGAAATATTAGAAAGAAGCTATAAGCATTATTGTTTACACTCTTAATTAGGTACAGATCAAGAAAGGTACAAATTTGACACCTTATGAATTATGGCATGGGCATGCACTGAGTGTTAAATAGTTTAGAATCTTTGGAAGTAAGTGCTATATGTTAAAAGACACTAGGAATGGAAAGTTTGATGCTAAGAGTGATGAAGTCATATTCCTAGGGTATTCCACAAAAAGTAAAGCTTATAAGTGTTTGAACTCTAACACTAACAAAATTGTGGAAAGTGTGAATGTAAAAATTGATGAGTATGCAGAAAGAAATGAAGCTGACAGTAAAAGAGAACTAGAAGATTATAGATCTTTTGTGTACATTCAAGAAGAAGAAGAGGCAAGTAACAGACTTGCACATGATGCCGAGTCTTGGGTAAGCAATGTTGAGCGACAGACAGAAGTTGCCGAGCGTTAGTAAAATAGTGCCGAGAGAGAACAAGAACATGTCGAGCTACAAGAAAATGTTGTTTAGTATCAGGAAGAGGTTGCCGAGCATTCTAAAGTTGAATCTAACAATCTTGTTGAGGAACATGATGAAATAGAGGAGAGAACAGCTAAACCTATTTTTGCAAAATATGTGAGAAGACATAATAAGCCTGAATAGATAATTGGAGACAAAGAAACTAGAATCCAAACCAGAAGTAAGACTAAGGATCCAACATGTCTACTATGTGAATTTGAACTGAAGACAACTAGAGAAGCATTGGAGAATGAAGACTGGATACAAGCAATGAATGAAGAAATTAACCAGATTGAGAAAAATGATACTTGGACTCTGGTGCCGAGACCTGAAAACAAGAATGTTGTAGGAACAAAATGGGTGTTTCAGAATAAGATGAATGAAAATTTTGAAATCACTAGGAACAAAGCTAGGCTAGTATGCAAAGGCTATGCACAAGAAGAAGGAATAGATTATGGGGATATATTTTCCCCTGCAGCTAGATTGGAAGGAGTAAGAACTCTGCTTGCATATGTTGATTATAAATATTTTAAGGTATATCAAATGGATGTCAAGTCTACATTTTTGAATGGTATACTATAAGAAGAAGTTTACATAGAATAACCAGAAGGTTTTATTGATCCAAACAAAAGACACATGGTGTGCAAACTGAACAAAGCATTATATGGATTGAAGCAAGCATGTAGAGCATGGTATGAGAGGTTGCACAACTACTTGATATAGATTGGATTTTCAAGAACAAATGACACAAGAAATCTATACATGAAGGATGAAGAAGGTAAAGGTATCATGTTGGCAAAAAAATTTGTTGATGACATTATTTTTGGTGGACAAGATGCATTATGTAAAAGTTTCTCAAATGAAATGCAAACTGAGTTTGAAATGAGTATGTTTGGTGATATCAAATTCTTTGTTGGTTTACAAGTATATCAGAAGAAGAATGGAATTTTCATTACACAGTCTAAATATGTTAATGAAATACTGAAAACTTTTGGGATGGAAGATGCTAAACTAGTGGGAACTCCTATGGTTACTGGACAAAATTTATCTAAGAATAATGATGCTGCAGAAGTAAATCAAACTCTGTACAGATCCATGATTGGAAAATTGCAGTATGTTGTACACAACAGATCAGATATTGCATTAGATATTGAGATTGTGGAAAGATTCTCTACCAATCCTAAGGAAACACATATGATGGCCGTGAAAAGAATTATGAGATACTTGAAAGGAATTGTTGACTATGGTATATATTATAAGAAGGATGAAAAATTTGAGCTCCAAGTTTATATAGATGTTGATTGGGCAGGAAATGTAGCTAACAGAAAGAGTACAAGTGGTGGAGCTTTCTTTCTTTGACAGAGATTAGTCTCATAGACAAGCAAGAAACAAAATTGCATTTCCTAATCTACTGCCCAGGCCAGCAAACTGTTCAAACTTGGTATGGATATAACAATTGTTGATAGGCATGAAAGAAGAAATCACTGAACCTATTGTTATTTTCTATGACAACACAAGTGCTATCAATATTTCTAAGAATCTAGTGATGCACACTAAGACCAAACACATTGCAATCAAGTATCACTACTTGAGAGAATTAGTACAAGACAAAGAAGTCCAAATGGAATATGTGAATACAAAAGAACAATTAGCAGACATATTCACTAAAGCTTTACCTAGAGAAGCTCATGAGTATTTGAGAAGTCAATTAGGGGTTCTTCCCCTAACTGAGGCTTCCTAGACAAGCTAGGAGCACTGTATCAAGTGTGCTACAGGAGAACATTTGACAAATTGATGCAGAAGATTGTCACACTTTAGGGCTGGCCTAGAGTTGTGAAGAGAAGCAAAGACAATAAATCAATCATAAGCAAGATGACAAAGGGAGAAACACTAAGTTGTACAGATATTATCTACATCTGATGGATGTATGTTTTAGTTGTTGCTTTGGCATTTTTTTCAAAGAGGGAGAATGTACTGATATGATAACATATGATACCAAAAAGAAAGATTTGATGAGCTGATGGAACTAAAAGGAAAGAGGATGATGAACTGAAATGAAGAATTAGGATAGAGGGAGATCTGAATACTTCTAACAGTCACATGAGTGAGGCTTACAGGATTCTGAATCAGAATAAAGCTAAGGATATTAGAAATAAGTTTTTGATGGACATATAATATTTTGGATTGGTTGGTAATCCATGTGTTATTATGGTGACATCATATGGTGTTGCCATCAATGCCAAAGAGGGAGATTGTTTGAAATTGAATTGAAACAATTGTTGTATTGTCATTGTTGTCAAACCTTAATTGGTAAGACTATTGCTACTTAGGAAATTACTATATCTATTTGAGTGTTGCTAAGGGGCTAAGCAAGGTTGGTAACAATAGCACCTAGGGAAAGGTTGAGTTATCTTGATACTACAAAGTGTACTTAACTATGTTGCACTATGATGAGATAATGTATTTTTTTATCTTAGTAAGACTGAAGACTAAACTGGTAGGCTTAACCGAGCAAAGAATGGAAAAATCATGTTTAAGCTGAGTGATGTTAGTGTCGACTAAGTTAGTATATGCCGAGAAAAATTATAGTGTCAACCGAGCATCAGTAAATTGTCGAGGAAGATAGTGCAAGCCGAGGAAATAGTTTTAGTATTGACCGAGCATTCTACATGAAGACTGAGTGAACAATCATAGTATTGACCGAGCATCAGCAATTTTATATTTGAAGAGAATTTAATTTTGGAGCTGACATTGTTGAATTCTTGGATTATGTAAAACATGTTGACTTTATTTATTGATTGTTTGGAAGCATTAAATGCATTGTAAAGCATTTTATTGTAAATCTTTAAGAGATTTGAGATGATTCTAGAAAAGGAGCTGAAGAACATAAAGGGAGTAGATTCAATGAATCTGACCTAATCCTAAGATCTACAAATGAGATTGGGCGGCAAAAGATGAGTTAACCTAATTGAGGAAAATATAAGGGAACCTGAGCATTTTGATATGTATGTACATGGTGAACAGAGAATGCTGGAAGAGAAAAGTTTTATTGACTGAATAAGTAGGAAAGGCTGAAGGAGAATGGTGGTGATTACTTGAAAAAAAAATTTGAGCAGATCAGAGATGGAAATGGAAAAATTTCAAAGTCAGTAAACCAACATTAGTGTACAGAATTGGATCTAATATTTGCAAAGTGAGTTGTATATTTTTCAGATAATATTGTTGCTACTTTCTAACCATTGTAACAGTCAAAATCCTTTTAGCAGAGGTTGACCTAATAGTCATATGTTAAATCATTTGAACAAGGTTGCATTCTAATGGAGTGTATGTAAGTCCTATGACTAGGCTCACTTTTAACAGGGTGATTGAAATCCTTTAACTGGGTCACATTTGACAGTGTGTATTGTAACCTTTGACAGGGTTGGCTTTTTACTGAGCTCACTTCAGAAGAGTGAAAATAATAGTAGCATGTTACAAAGTGGTTTTTCCCAAATTGGGTTTCCACTATAAATCCTAGTGTTTATACTTGTGTGAATGTTTAGATCTAAACATTACTATGTTTTACAAGTTAAGTTACAACTAGGTAGTGGACTGCATTGTTAGATGTTTCTATTGTTGAATTAGTGATGACCGAGTTTGTTTTAGTTTTGGATCTGATTTAAGGATAAGTTTTTTAGATTTTTTATACATCGGGACTTGAGAACAACTAATTCACCGCCCCTCTCTATTGTTCTAAATCATATTAACAGCATAGTTAGCCAATCAAAATTAAAATCAAATCTTAATTCAAGATAAATAAAAATTGAGAACATTTTAATCAAATGCAATCAAATCAAAATATAATTAAATCAATTAATTGTATAGTCTTGGATTAAATTAAATTCAACCCATTCAAGGGGTACATAACTAAAGTAAATCAATTAAATCAACTAATAAATCTCACTTACTCTCAACAACCACAAAGGGAGGAAATTCAATCAACCAATGAGATTTAAGGAAAGGCATTCACATGGATCAAGCCAAAATGAATCTCAATCACTCAAAGTGAAAGAGAATCTTGTCCATTGATCTTGTCTACTTGTCCCAAGCTTTGAGGACACAAACTTTGCATTGTCTTCAAAGGGTGGAACCAAGGACTCAACCAAGGTTTAATCATGATCAAACACAACTACACCTCCTACCATTGGAAAATCTATAAAAGGAAGGCCTAAATCCTTCATAAAAATTAACCACACATCTAAGGATTACATTAAACCTCTTGTAATTTGATTTTAGAAAGGCATTTGAGAGCTTAATTAGCATTTACTTTGATATAATTGTTAGCTTTAAACTTGTTTATCTTATCATTCTCATTCTAGGACTGTCATTAATGGAAGCTTGCTGAGAGCTTTGCATTAACATTCTTAGTTAGAGAGCCATAGGATTCTTAATTGATCATTAATTTGCTAAATAGTTTCTCTATTGTGGTTTATTTAGTTACTATTTCATTTATTGTTCAACCTTAAATCTATGAAGATACTTTCCTAGTATACAAAATGGCACCCACTGTGGGGCTCTAAGCCTTATTTCATCATTTTCATCATAATTTTGTATGCTTGTATTTTCACTTTTCTATGAATTTTCTATAGAAAATAGGTGAAATCACATGTACAAAGCATTTAGTCATGCCTACAGTCATTTTGATGATGCTTGAGATCACTGTTCTGACGCCTAATAGTTGAGAACTCACGCCCGGTTGATCACTTCTCTCCGGTCTTAAATTATTTCTAGTCTCCTGCGAGATAGACACTCGTGCCTATGAGATAAAGTGTTCAGCCTTTTCTTGTAAAGTCATGCATGTGACTTAAGAAGTGTCACAGATCTACTATTTGTTGTCACTTGTGACAGACCTTTGCTATGCACTTTACAGAAACAGTCATGCCTAGTATCTGCTGATTCATGCTTAGTATTTGTTAAATTGTCACTTTAAGTAAATCATTTTATGCAATTTTCAGTACTATTTACGCTTAGCAATAAATTGTTTACGTTTGATTAACTTTCAATGTCACCTGTGTCACTGGAAATTGATGCTTGCTATCATTAAAGTTACACCTAGTAACAATTTGATCACGCATATTAGCTGGACAATGTCGCTTACTGTCTGTTGTCTTAATTTGCTATCAGATTGATCAATTTAATTATCTAACTCTCTATTTGTATGTTTTTAGTTGTAAATGAGTAGGCACAGAAAGGTCCAAAAACCACAGAGCAAATTTAATCAAGGAGGAAAAGCTTTGGCTAAAAAGATCAAGAGGGAGAACTTTGAGCATATTAAAGTGGTTCTTGAGGAATCACAAGAGGAAGAAAACTAGGTATATCAAAATTATCTTAAGGTTATAGAAGCTTACAAGGCAGAATTTGTATCTCTCAATTGGATTTTTACTCCTTAGTTCAAGTTTTTCTTACAATTTGCAAATAAGGTGCTTAAGGTTCAATACATATTTTTTTGCTTCTTCAATTTTGATTTGGTTTCCCTCATTGTGATTGTTGGTGTTGACTAACTTGCTGGTGGAAAAGCACATTTGGAAGGAGCTATTGCCAAGGTAAGGTTAAAAACAATGAAATCACTCAAAAATGCCCCTAACTTCAGTTAGATACAAGGAAAAGGTAAGTCTCAACTAGTCAATATTTTCCCTTACATTGTGGCATTGGTGCATTTCAAAATCTAGTAATTACAAAACCTCTCTTTGTTTGGAAATTTTAGCATTTAGGCCTATGCTCTTCACTTCTTCTAGTGAATCAGAATGTCAAAGGTTTTGAACTTTTTGATTAATAAGAAAGATTAAGGAATCAAGCACATAAAATCAAAGCCCCTTGTTTGTGGAAGAGAGTAGAAATACTCAAATCCCTATAGTTAGTGGGTGAAATCAATTGAAAAACATTGTCTATTGTGTTTGGGAACTAAAGGAAAAGTTAGGGATATTCTCTTCACCTTTTGGTGAACCAAATTCCCAAAAGCTTAACCTTAACTCCATTTTCCTTGCTTTGAATGAACATGCCTAGAGAATTAGTGGGCTCACCTCCTAAGTTTGCCTTAATGAGGCCGGTGAGAGGGACAGCCCAAAGTGGGATACGCTCACTTTTGCTACAGGAATCCAACCCACTCTCAAACGAAATGCATGCATCCTTAATGGGGTGTGTGACAAATCGATTTTAAATTTTTCAAACTTCCTCTAGTAGTCCTCACAGATTGTGCTAAATCATACTTTTGTGCGTGTGGGAAACCCCTTAACATACTTGGGGGATGAAAGTTTAGAGTCTATTTGAACAGAATCAATATTAAATCCTTGATAAAATAGCAAGACCACCTTTTAGAGCCATGTCTACGAACCAAATCTTGTGCTAGGTAGGTGCCTGAAGTGTCTTTTTGTGCAAAACCTATGACAATGTTCTTCAAATCAAACATTTTTTGTTAAGTGGCTAAAAAGAGACAAGTGAATGCGTGATTGCTTTGTTTGAAATACATAAACAAGTGAGAGAGATATCCTTTGAAAAATCATCTTATATTTTTAAATCTCTTCAATATAAAATCAATAATTCTCAAATCAAGGATCATTTCAAATCAAACCCTTGTTGGATGCCAGTTTCCACGCGGTCCCACACATATAGGGTAACATTACAAGGAGATAGCACTCTTGTTGCAAACCAAGGGCAAGAGGTTGAATACCAAAGTCTTTTCAAAGATCCTAATCAAGAAGAAATTTTTCCAAACCTATTTGAACAAGGACTTGGAGGGATGGATAGAAATTTGGCATATCATAATCACAATACCAACAATGCCAATAATAATTCCAAAGAAACACTTGAGGACAAGGTTGAGAGAGCTGCCCAAGACCTAGACTTCCTAGAGTTCATGCACAATGATACATATCTAATGAGACTCTTTCCTAGAAGCTTAGGAGGTCCTGAAATGGAGTGGCTCTCAAAACTACCCCCAGGAATAAAGCCCTTTGAGGAGTTAGCCTCCAAGTTTGTAACCCATTACTCTTATAGCACTGAGCACGAAATCATAATGCTCAAGTTGTGTGATACCAAACAGAAAGATGGAGAGTACTTAAATTTTCCTACAAAGGTGGAGGACCATTTTTGCAAGGTATCCATGAAGTATCCCTGAGAAAGAGAAGATGGAAATCTTCACCAACAATTTGACCATGGAAATTAATTATAGATTACAACTTCAATGTCCCCCAACATTTATAAAACTCATCAAAAATGGGATCAAGATTGAAGATGTTTTGGTCAAGAGAGGTGAAATCAAAGTATTTAAAGATAACAAATCCAACAACAACAACAATAACAATAATTATGTGCCTAATTATTTCAATAATCAAGGGTCCAACAACAACAATGATAAATCTAAATCATGGACCAAGAATAACAACAAAAACCTTGTGAATGATGGAGTTGTGGAGGCCCATAATTTGAAGTCAACCCCTTTTATTCTACCATATGGAGCTAATTCTTCAAATAATGTTAATCAATCAAACAAAGCTCCATATAATTCCAATAATCCCAATAACAATTCCAACACTTCCAACAATAATGCTAATGGGGACAAATCAAAATCCTCCTACTCCAATTATAATAAAAAGAAATTCACCTACTTAGGTGAACCTTTGGAGAATATATTAAGGACCTTGGTTACCAATAATGTCATCACATTACCTGATATGAAAGATTATGAACCTGAAGTTAAACCTTATTGGTGGAATGAGGCCCATCATTGTGAATATCATCAAAATAGAGGTCACCCAAAAAATGAATGCATGAGGTTAAAATACTTGGTGCAAGATTTAATTGACAAGGGAACTATACAAATTGAAGGACCTCAAAATAATGGAGATCATACGGCCTTCAGAAAACCCTTTTTGAATCATGAAAAGGGTGAGTCATCAAATACTAATCAAAATAAAAAAAGGGACAATGATAAAGTGAACTTTTCTCATACCTATGATAACACGATAAATACTCTAAGAGAAGAGGATCAAACCATAAATGTTATCGTAGTGAAAGATAAGTCAAGGGAAGTATCATTGAATGTTGTCACTAGGGGGAAAGCATAAAAAATTATCCTACCTACCAATGCTCCAAAGATTGTGGTATCAAACCAAGATTCAACATCATCATCAAAAAAGTACAACTTGGTTGATCAATTACAAAGAACTCCTGCTCAAATCTCTATTCTTGAGTTGCTCAAATTATCACCAATTCACAAGGATATCTTGGAGAAGGCCTTGTTGGAAACAAATGTGCCTCTAAATTTGGAGGTAGAAAAATTTCAAAATATGGTAAGGCACTTAATTGCACACCATTACCTATCATTTTCCAAACAAGATGACAAGTCCCTTAATCACCCTCAAAATCTTCCCTTACACATAGAAGTGTTGATTCATAAGCATAGGGTAAAAAGAGTCCTTATAGATGGAAGAGTCGACCTAAACATTTGTACCCTTAACTTGGTGAAAGCCCTAGGATTTTCTAAAGAGGCTATTGACCCTAAGAAAAAGATAACCATAAAAGCCTACGATGATGAAGAAAGAGCCTCAAAAGGAGTCATAGTATTACCCATTAGAGTTGGTCCCATGAAAAAAGAGACCATATGTCAAGTGTTGGACTTAAATTTGACTTACAATATCTTCTTAGGAAGGCCATGGATCCATGAAATGCAAGTTGTTCCTTCAACTTATCATCAATGCCTAAAATTCCCATATCTAGGGCAAGAGATAATGGTAAGTGGGGATCTAAACCCATTCTAATATTGTAATAATGTCAAGCCTATTAATGATTCCTTGGTTCCACACAATGATGAAGGGTCTATACCCAATCAAATGGAACAAGGTCAAATTTCTAAGGACATCCCTTTGTTGAAAGGAAAAGAAAAGATGGAAGAAGAAGTTGTTATTGAAGATACAACAAAACTCATTAACCTAACTACATCGACTAAAGGAAAAGATAAGGTTAATGAGGATAATATTATTGAAGAACCAAAAGAAGATCATACTAAATCTATCCAAGTATACACTAAAGAGGCCCATTATCAAAAGATGGACCAAATGATGAAGAATTTTGATAAGCAATGTAAGATCAAGCAAAAAGGAGTAGGTGAATACTCCTTATCTATGATGGACCTACCTTTATCACCCAAGTTCTTTGGAAAACCTTCAAATCTCCCTCATAGATATAATGATAACTTTTTAAGGGCAAGTACATCATCCTCCATGGATGAAGAAGACAATGAAATCCTAAACTGGTTATATAAAGATGAAGAATCAAGTGCCCACATTAAACATATCCAAAATATTATAACTATTCCACACATCAATATGGGAAAGGGTTTTCAATCATGAAAAAGATGGGTTACAACAGTCAAGGACCTTTGGGCACAAAGAATGAAGGGCTCATTGAACCCATGGAATCAACATGGCGAGCTTCCAAAGAGAAAGAAGGATTAGGGTATCTTGAAGAAGGATACACCCAAAAACATTACCCCAAGCTACATGATCAAATATTACAATTAGATCTCATAGTGATGAGGATTATAATGAATGGGAATGGGAGACCCTATCAAATGAGTCATGCCAAGATAAGATTATTGATGTCATTCATACCTATGCTTCTACCAAAGACAAAGGACCAATAACAGAATCAAGGTCAAATCAAGCATCTAGTTCTTGTCAAGTGACCCTAAATGATGTGCCAAGCATAGAAATAGAGATCAATCAATGGGTAGGAGAACCATACATTCCTTCATGGAGACCTACTATGGAAGAATCAAATGTTAGGTTTAATCCACATGATTTTTATCCAATAGAAACCCTAGAGGAGTCTAGTGAGGAGGACTTTGATCCTTCTTCTTTAGAACATTTAGAGGAAGCCCATGTTTGATATTTCCAAGATACAATGTATGAACCCTCCAATAATGAGATATACACCCTAAATCCAATTGAAACAAACCCAAGTGTTGACCCATTAACTCTCATCCATCCGGACTTAATTGAATGGAATGCCATTGAACCAACTACCTTGCCAATTTTCTTAAATGACAACATGGTTTCCCAATACCTCAACATGGTTGAACCTTCTTCTATCAAAGAATATCAAGAAGAAATGACCAAAGGGAGCATCCAAACTTTCAATCCAAGAAAAAATGAAAAAAATGAAAAAAATAGAAAAGGAAAAGAATCAAGTGTTGAAAACCACGTTGTGGCAACATTAGATCAAGAAAAAAAAT
This sequence comes from Chamaecyparis obtusa, assembly GCA_027943335.1. Lineage (NCBI taxonomy): Eukaryota > Viridiplantae > Streptophyta > Pinopsida > Cupressales > Cupressaceae > Chamaecyparis > Chamaecyparis obtusa. Next base: position 1,172,112 of record BSBK01001723.1, read on the forward strand.
AAAGAAATAAAGGATGTTTCCAAAGGTGAAAACCCAGTTGAGGCACCTAAGGAAGGGAGTTTGGATGTTCTACTAGAACATTATGAAGAAAGATCTCTGATCTTAATTGAGCCAACAGAAAAGATAAATATTGGATCAGAAATAGAGCCAAAGATCATATACCTAGCGGCATCTCTATCTAGCGAAGAAAGAATAGAATTCATCAAGATCTTTAAGGAAAATAAAGTTAACTTCACATGGTCTTATGATGATATGCCAGGTTTAGACCCAAATCTAATAATACATCATCTAAATATCAAGGAGCCAAACCTATTAAGCAAAAGCTAAGGAAGATGCATCCTCATATAGCACTACTTGTCAAAGTGGAGTTAGAAAAACTATTGAAGGTGGGATTTATAAGGGCCATTGATTATGCACAATGGATCTCAAATATAGTGCCCATATCAAAAGTAGACAAATCCATCAAAATTTGTACAGACTTTAGAGACTTAAACTTGGCATGTCCTAAGGATGATTTCCCACTTCCAAGTATTAATGCCATTGTGGACTTAACATCGAGACATTCTATGTTTTCACTCATGGATGGATTTAGTGGATATAACCAGATAAAGATAGCACCAGAAGACCAAGATAAAACTTCTTTTACATGTGCATGGGGTACTTTTTGCTGGAATGTCATACCATTTGGCTTAAAGAATGCAGGATCGACCTATCAAAGAGTAATGACAATGATATTTCATGATATGATGCATAAGTTCATGGAGGATTATGTGGATGACATATTAGCCAAATCTTACTCAAGAAAAGAGCACCTTCCAATTTTGGTGAAATTTTTTGAAAGGCTAGAAGAATTCAAAGTAAGACTTAACCCAAAGAAATGTGCATTTGGAGTCCAATCCGGCAAACTACTAGGCTATATTGTATTGGAAAAAGGGATAGAGGTGGATCCCGCTAAAGTGAAGGCTATAATAGAAATGGAAGCACCTAAAAACATTAGTTAGATGAGATCTTTACAAGGAAGGATCCAATCCATTAGGAGATTTATCTCCCAATTAGCGGAAAAATGCCATAATTTCATCCAACTTTTGCATAAAGACACAATTTTCAAATGGGATACAAGTGTGAAGAAGCCTTTAATCTATTAAAGAAATATCTCATGAATCCACCAATCTTGATGCCACCTATTAGAGGTAAGCCCTTTATCCTATACATTTCAACAATAGAGAATTCATTGGGGGCACTTTTAGCACAAGAGGATGAAATAGGAAAAGAAAAGGCAATTTACTACATAACTAGAACCTTAGTCAGATACGAGCTGAATTATACATTTATGGAAAGGGCATGCTTGGCTGTAGTTTTTTCTTCCCAAAAATTATGCCATTATATGATAGCCCACAAGATAAGCCTCATTTCCAAAATTGACCCTTTAAAATATCTACTTAGTAAAACAACATTGAATGGAAGGCTAGCAAAGTGGGTGATGGTACTAAGTGAATTCGACATAGAATATGTTGATAGAAAATCAATCAAAGGACAAGTCATTGTTGACTAGTTAGCAAAAGAACCACTTCAAGATGATCATCCTATACAAGTGGAATTCCCAGATTCAGAGATTGTGAATGTGGAGGCAAAAACATGGCAACTTTATTTTGATGGTTCTTACACTCATCATGGATCAGGAGCAGACATAATTCTAATCACTCCTCAAGGCTCTACTATCCCTAAGTCTTACAAATTGCTATTCCCATGCACCAATAAAATAGCAGAATATGAAGCCTTGGTTATTGGAATCAAGCTAGCATTAGAGTGGAAAGTGATAGAATTAAAGGTTTATGGAGATTCACAATTAGTCATAAATCAAGTCAATGAGGAATATCAGACAAAAGATGACAAATTAATACCCTACAAAAACATGGTGGAAAATCTTAAGAAGTATTTCATACTTATCACATTTGAACAAGTGCCGAGAGAAAAGAACAAAGCAGTGGATGCAATGGCAACTTTAGCTTCACTTTTGCAAATGTCTAATCAGAGTGCCAGATATGAGTTCTTGGTAGAAGAAGTGGATCAACCTATGTTTGACCCTACCCACTTTACACCATTTTGTTGTTAACTACAAATAAATCACCTTGGTATGGACCAATTTACACTTACTTGAAAGATCAAATCCTTCCCATAGACCAAACTAGGAATCAAAAGAAAAGCTTCATTCGCCAAGCCGCCGATATACTATAGTTTCTAAAACATTGTATTGAAAAAGTCTAGATGGAATGCTCCTTAGATGTTTAGAAGAAGAGGAATCAAACTTAGCCTTACGAGAAATCCACAAAGGAATTTGTGGGTCACACTCGAACGGATTAACCCTAGCCAAGAAACTTCTTAGGATAGGATATTTTTGGCCTACGATGGAGAAAGACACTTGTAACTTTGCCAAAACATGTAGAAAGTGTCAATTCCATGGAAACTTAATACATGTGCCTGCACAAGAGCTTCATCTGATGACAACACCTTGGTCATTCTATCAATGGGGTCTAGACCTAATAGGCATTATTTATCCACCATCCTTGAATGGTCACAAATTCATCATCATGGCAACTAAGTACTTTACTAAGTGGGTGGAAGTTGTACCCCTATCAATTGCAACAAGAAAGCAAATATCCTTGTTTATCCTCAATCATATTATTTGTAGATACGACATACCTCATGCTATCATAACGGATAATGCAAAGCATTTTAAGAACAAAGACTTAAAGGAATTATGCACCAAGTTCCACATGATTCATCATTCTTCTTCAATCTATTACCCTCAAGGTAATGGACAAGCCAAAGCAACAAATAAAAACATCTTGAAAATTTTGAAGATAACAGTGGACAACTCAAGGAGAGATTGGCACATTAAAATAAACCCGACCTTGTGGGCTTATAGAACAAGCATAAGAATTCCAAAAGGGGCTACACCTTTTTCATTAGTCTTTGGAACAGAAGCAGTTTTTCCTTTAGAGGTAGAACTGCCATCTTTGAGGATATCTATGCATGGTTTGATAAATGAGGAAGACTATAGGGTTGCAAGGCTGCAAGAACTAGAACTCTTGGATGAGAAACAAAAGAAAGCATTTGATCATTTAAAGGTGTACCAAAATAGGATGTCAAGGGATAACAATAAGCACATCAACCCAAGAACGTTTCAAATAGGTGACTTACTTTTGCGAGAAAATCCCAAGAACCAAGTAGAATGAGAAAAGAAAGGAAAATGGGAAGCAAATTGGTTAGGACCATTTCTCATTGTTGAAAATTTTGGAACCGATACCTACAAACTAGCAGATTGTGATGACGAAGAACTACAAGAACCAATTAATAGCATACATCTCAAGAAGTTCTATACATGAGGTAGACAAAAGAGTATAAAGAGTATCAGATGGAGGAGCATCATATTTATTGTACAAAATTAAAGGAGATCTTGAAAATACCAAAACATTTGAAAAGTAGAAAAAGTGCAAAACATTTGAAAAGCAGAAAAGATAAAAAATAGTGGAAAATTGAGCATGAAGAAAGCAAAAACATTCATGTATTATCCTCAAAAAGATGTTGTCTTGGTGAAAACCTAGCAAATAGGTGCCTTGATGATATGAAAAAAAATTGAAAAAAAAGAAAAATACAAAAAAGTCAAAAAAGAAGAAAAGTGCCTTAGTGAAAACCTAGCAAATAGGTGCCTTGGTAGGAAAAAAGAGAGAAAAAGCTTTAAAAATAGAAAAAAGAGCTAGATCCATTCAATCGGTGAAAACCTAGTAAACAGGCACCATTGAAAGTCCAAGTCAATTGCATACCTAGAAGGCTACCTTGTAAATATTGCATTCGCCAGCATTTGTATATATTGCATAATAAAATCCCACAGTTGCATTTGCAAGTACCTCAAGATTTTGGTCACCTAAATCGATAAATTGTCCTAAGTCCCACAAATGAAATTATCTCAAATTGGGGGCAATCTACTCAAGAGGAGAAAGGATTCATCAAACCAAGCATTATTCAATCAGAGAATCAATTTATCACACTCGAAAGAGGAACACTTAATCAAATCTACATCCTAATCCAATTTGATCCTAAAACACAAAATTTGATCCAAGAACTGAAATGACCTTACCTTTATCAAGATTAAAAATATGAAATGGATGGAACTACACTTGACATATGGATTTGAAAAACATTGCAAAAAAATTTCTAAGTGTTGACTCAATTGGTGAAACCATTTCTTTCTAGCGAATCGATGAAAGTATTAGACTAGACAAGCTATGATGAAAGGATGATATTTTTCTTGATTTCTAAGTGACTGTCTTAAAATCAAAGTTTTAAATCATGTATTATTTGTCTAAAGACGTGATCATCAAAGAATCATCAAGGACTTGTACATAGGATAAAATGGAGATTTATGCTTGTTTACGCAAACAGATACCTTGGCTATTTTGATCTTCAATATCATAATACCAAAATCCACTTGCAACATAGAATCTGACAAAATTGGTATTCACACTCTCATGATTGGCTTCAATCAGTGATAGTGAGACCAAAGAGAGATGGGAAAGAAAACAAAGAGGTGCAAAAAGTATTCATATCATTATAGTTGAACTAGTGATGGTTGTACTGAAAATAGGATTCCAAACATGCTCAATGATGATTATAAGCTCCAAATTTTGAATAATGATAGTTAGCTGCATACATCTTAGATTAAGTGCATTATATATATTGTTTTTCCTTTCATAGCTTAAATTGCAAGGGAGGACATTAATAATATTGGTGAATAAAAGCATTAAAGAAATGGGGGTTTCAATTCAAACATCTTATCCTTGATTTCAATAAAAAAACAATTGAGATTATCTTTTGCATTCAGGCATAGCATTAATCATTATTCATTATCCATATATCAAAAAAGAGAAAAGAGAGAAAAAGAATCACTACTCATACATCATTTTCATACATGTAATTAAAGATAGAACTACATACATCCGAAAACCCAAAAACATAGGGGCATTCACATTCATATCTCCATAAAACACTTTGCATTCATACATCAAAAAATAGAGAAAAGGATGTCATAAAATCCATACATCAATGCATTCATCTATATATATCATAAAATAAGATACATTGCATCCATAGCATAATCACAAGTAAATGTATCATAAACATCATATAGCTGCATATAAAGATAATCTCATAACAAAATACATCAAAAGAATTAAGGAAGTATATCATCATATAAGTGTTCATCAAATGATCCAGTACATCAGTATATCAAGATAAAAATGTCATGAAAGTGATACACCAAGCGTTCCAATAAAAAACATCATGAAATGTGATACAAGTGACAACAGCAATGAGTAACTCTGTCAAATCATCAAGATCCCATAGCAGCACCTGATCCATCCCTAGCACCTTATCCATCTAGACCCTTGTCATCCTATCTATCCTATGAGGGAGGAGCCAAAGAAGTGCTTGTTGTGCTAGGTCTCTGAGTCACATGAGTCATAAACTGCTGCATCAAAAGAGCTACTAGGTCTAGTCTACCCACAACAGTAGATATATATGTCCTCGATGACTGAACATCTTGTGATAGGCTATCAATGCTAGGAGCATCCTGTGAACTCTACCCTATATCCTATGACTGTTGCACCTATGGAGGTACCTGCTAAGCCTATAGAGGCACCTGTTATGCTAGAGCTTGATCCTGCTGTGCTAAAGCAACCCTCTATAACTGAGCTAAGGGATTCTATCCACCAGGAATTTGTCGAGCAACATCTAGATTTACCTATCTCTATTTTATCTACTATCAATGAGCTCTATGTTGTCTATCCACTACTACTCCAAGGCATACCTCAGCTACATCATCCTATCCTCTAGCTCTAGCCCTATCCTAGACATGTCCACCTCTCACCCATGGTCCATCTCATGCTCTACCACTAGCCTGAGGTGCTCTCTATGCTCACCATCTCCGATGTCTCCTACCACCGCCATCACCACCATCATCATCACCACCATCATCATCTCTCTCATCCTGGTCTAGGATACACTCTACTAGATCAGCAAAATGAGGAAACCTGTTACGAGCCCACTAGTATTGATACTCACAAGACATCCCACCATCTACAATACCTACAATCATCTCCCATCTGTAGTATGCCAAACCAGCAATCTAATCACATGCAAACTGATAATCAATAAAATGACCCCACATCGATCACTCTACCTATACACAAGCATATAATGTTGCACCCTGTGGCATATCCTGTACTCTACCATACTAGTGAGACAATCGATCGATGTAGAAATGCTCAATAACAGTAGTAGACTTGCCAATCATCCATCAAGGAGAAAACATATAGGGGAGCTCATCATCATCCTCCCTCCATCATTCACATCCTATGTATGGTCACCACTAAACTTGATCAAGATCATCAATCTATTAGCGCAAATACTCAAGCTTTCCCAGATGATGTTGAACAACCATGCCTCTATATAGAAAAGCATATGGAAATCCTTGACCATGAATCTTGTCATAAATAGGCCTAGTAATGGGAAGATGCTCACATACTCACAACTGTAGAATCACTGCACCTGTAGACAAAGAAGCACTATCTCGATAGACAACCTCATGTAAATCATGATATAGCTGAGCAAGAACACAAGAACCCCAATTGAATCATCAAGGCTAAGAAAATAAATCCTCAAGGATCCTATCCCATCCAACTGAGAAACCACAACCTCACCAGTCGGGAAGTCAGAATCCACTGATAAGAGCACTAAGAATTACTGGTAATGTCAAGAAAGAAGCAAACTGTAGCCAAGTAATAGTATCTGTTGGCAAGTTGTCTATACTAAAGTATATGAATTGATATAGTGTTGTCATTATGGAAACAAAGTCATATAGCAGTTTGGAGTCAGCGCACTTAGTGTAAAGATCAGAATTCAGCTAAGTGTTGAAGACTGGATAGTGCATAGAGTTGCTATAGCTTAGAGCATTAGCGCACAAGTGTACAGATGAATTATGGTATGCACCCTAGAAGTTAATCTTGTTAGACTATACTTATGCTTAGTCTATGAGTGCATAAGAAGACATGTAAAGATGTGAAAGTTACAATCAGCTGAAGTTGCACAGCCAATGTGTGCCAGCAGAGAATAGAACATGGAGCTAATAGTTAGTATTTTGGTTTGCAATTATAATTTAATGTTGTAAAGGCCATGCACCCATTGTATATAGGTTGCCAACATGTTTATATGTATAATTGTAAGCACACTTAAGACAATTCATTTGGAAGCGTTGTTTGTAATTAGTTATAGGGTTGACCTAATTGTTTTGTGTGTATGAGCGTATAAATATAAGATGTTCCCATTGTATTTGGTATGGAAGTGATAAAAGAGTTGTGATAAGTAGAGAAGAGGTATGTGAAGATAGCATAAGATGTATTAGAGCTTTGCTAGAGGTCAAATCATCAACGCACCAAAGGAACTGATCTGACAAGCAGTGTCACAATAATAGTTCACCTGTAGATATAGTGTGTATCTAAAATTAGAAGGTTGTAGCCTTCACCATTTGAGCAATGAGCTCTAGGATAGTGAGTCCACTCCCCTAACAAGGATCATTGTAAAAGACTCCTAACAAGGTCTGACCCTTAACAAGGTCTACTGTATATAAAGCATTGTAAAGCTACTCCTAACAGGGTAAAGGATCTTCTAACAAGGATCACAAAACACTAGTGCAGAATATTAGTGGGTATCAAGTACCACCAAAGTTTTTACCTATTTGGGTTTCCCCGTAACCATATCGGTGTCATGTGTTGATTTCATGTTTCATGTTTATGTGAATTTTTATTTTAGTACTTAAGAATTTAAGTCCAGAATAAAGATTAAAGGGAAAAGGAAATACAATGAACACTGCTTCACCCCCCCCCCCCCCCTCTCAGTGTTCCCATTCCTAACAATTGGTATCAGAGCTCTGGTCCTCATCATAGAAGTTTAACCACTTGAGGAGATCATGGACAAAGCTGAAATGAAACATCTGAAAATAAATCTTGAAGTTGCTCTTGAAGACCTGGACAAGTCAGAAAGAGAATCTGAAGAACTAAAGGACAAACTCAGTGATGCTCAATTAGTCATCAAAAATCTAAGGAAAGATTTGAAAGAATGCTTTACCAGTGATTTAGCGGAAATGGTCAAGAACCTCAATGAAGAAAACAAATCCTTAAAAGAAAAACTTGAAGAGGTTGATGATAAGCTAACTAATAATCAGGTAGTCTATAATGAAAAAATAAAAGAGAACCTTCAGTTGAATGAAGAACTAAGGCAAGCGAACATGGAAATCTTGGAGCTAATAAATAGAAAAGAAAGCTTGGAGTCTGAATTGAAAAAGGCAAAGGATCATATTGACAAATTACACACTAGTGCTGATTTGGTAGAATCTCAGTTGTATGCAAGAAGAGCCAAAGAAGACACTAGCTGTATTGGATACAATGAAGCACAAAATGAGATTGACAATATGTGAGCAAGAAAGGAAACACAACAAGACTCTACTGATACTGAGAAGATTGAAGATCAAACCAAAGACAATGGTGGTCCTCCTAAGAATGAGCACAAGCCTATAGAAGGCACCTGTTTTGCATGTAACAAGCATGGACACATTGCAAGGAACTATACAAAGGTAATACCTTTTAATGGCTACTACTATTCATGCAACAAGTTTGGTCATAGAGCTATGAATTGCAAGACTAGCAAGAAGAATAGGATTTAGCAAGATCAAAGAAATCAGAATCAGACAAATGTAAGAAGTTCTCAGAATGTTACATGCCAGATATGTAACTATAATGGTCACACAACAAAACAATGTAGAATGGTGACTCATGTCAATGCATTGAGGAATATAAGACCTCCAGTCATTTGTCACTCTTGTAACAAGGCTGGACATATCTCAAGGTTCTGTAGATCAAGGACGCAAGGTCAGGGAAGCCCTAAAAAGGCCAAAGAACTAGTTTTGGATCTAGTAGGAGAAGTTAATTTTGTCAAAGCCTCTGATGATGCGAGCATGATTTGGTCAGAGAAAAAGAAGGACACGACTGATGAGAATGTATTGGATGCATCTGTAGTGGATGCACCCTCTCCATCTGGATAAATGGCCCTCAGGGTCATAGGGGGAGCTAATTTAGCTCTAGACCCCTGCATGGCTGGTATACTCATCCTTAGAATATGTGCCTTTGGACTTAAGATTTTGGAGTGTATAGGAACCTTTTTGAAAGAGTGCACATGTTGAATGTTAGCAGAAATCGAGTTGAAATTTTAAAGTGACGGCCTAGTTTACGCAACTTGCATTAATGGCAAAATTTTCACTTTCAAGTACATAGAAAGTTATTTGGTTGCTCATTGCATTCAAATTCAGAGTGATAGAGAGAAAAAAGAGCCTTGGAAGTTTTTGTGAAGATTTGGAGATTGAATTATGAGTGTTTGCAATGCATTTGGTCAGTTGCAGAAACCCTAGCTCGTTGCACTGATTCGGAAGCCGTCAGATTATCTCAAAGTTCAGTTGGAAAGAAATTAACAAGTCATGGCCACTCCCATTGTTTATGATGTCACTGAGAAGAAAAGATATTTTTTCAAGAGGCACCCATTTAAATCAACCCTAGATGATTTAGAGGGAGCTTTTTCCCACATGCCTATGGGTGTCATGCATGTGGAAGACATAAGGGCTTACATCTACTATAAGAAAGAACCCATTGGACTAGATAGGTTAAGGGTGCACATGGATACCATGTTGAAATAGGATAAAACATTCATGGATGAATACACCAAATGGAATGATCACCCTATTGTTGAGTATGCTATGGCATATGAATTCTATGAGACAAAATGGATAAAGATCTTATTGAGAAGAATCCATGATGATCTATTTTGGATTGGAGATGTTCTAGTAAGAATCACAAGTGATATGATACATGAGATGATAGGCCTTTCTAGGATAGGTGCCATCCTTCTAGTGTGCAAGGATGTCAGGAAAATGGTAGAGAAAGTATGTAAGTCAAGGAGTGATAGGCGCAACATGACTATTGAGCCGATTGAGCAAGCAGACATCAAATTGATGTCAATGATACTGGGTTACAGATTTCATCACACTAGCAGGGTGAATAGTGTGTCTGCGGGCACTATTCTAGCTACCATCAGACTAGTAAAGGAAGATAGAGAGTTCAACTTGTGTGAGATCTTGTGCACATAGTTGATAGATAACATCAAAGCTATCAAACATGACAAAACAAAGATATTCAAGTTTGGGTCCCTAATCATCTATATGTACCTTCATATAGTTGGAAGAGTTTTAGATTTGTATTTGGACAAGTCCATTCCAAAAATGCCTCAGATATCCAACAAAGCATCCATAGAAAGCACACTAAGAGACTATGTCACATTGGAATTGAAGACCTTTAGAGCTAAGATGCAGATGAGGTATAGGATTCCAGAAAGCATTGTAGAGAAATATAAGGATACAATATGCTTTATGGTGGAGACTAATACCACATGTATGGAAGCTTTTGAGCCTAGAAATAAGTGGATTCATCCACTTGGGTATGAGGTAGAGGAACAAGTTCTTGAAGCTTATGCACAGGTACTTCTATCAACCCCCAAAGATCCTAATGAACCTAGGTGGGGAACCTATGAGGAAAAGACCAGAGAAGTTGATGCAAAACTTAACAGTGCAGCAACTTAAAGAAAGGTTGCAAACGTCACTTCTGAGATCTTGAGAATACATGGTGTGTCTCAAGAAGACCTTGATAAAGCAAGGGATGAAACGATTGCCCTAGAATTGAAAAGTGTAGCAACAGAAGAAGAACAAGAAGATCCTAAGTTGAAGAAGATGAAAATTGAATCAGATGACAGTCAGAAGGGTAAAGAAGATAATACTCCTGTGACCAAAGATACTATTGACCTTACCACTCCTCCGGAGTATAAGCCAATAGTCAAGAGGAAGAAAGAAGCTATCACTAGTCATCCATCCTCGCAAGCTACAAGGAGCAGGAAAAACATTCAAGAACCTCCTAAGGAAGTATTCAGACGAAGCCTTAAAGTTTTGAGCACAAGAATTATTGATGAGGGCAGAATTGATCAAGTAGGGAAGTATTATGATATGTACAGTGAGATTGAAAAATAAAAAATACATAGTATGATTGTCAAACATATGATCAAGCTCAAGAAGATAGTCCTTGAGTTGAAAACCTCTATCCCAAATAAAGTATGGGATATTTTAGAATACCAAAAGGGACAATAAAATGAAGAGGATCTAAGTATCAGAGAAAAAGTATTAGAAGATACTCTGCCAGTATGTTCTAAAGAAGAAGAGGCATTGATATTAAATTTGGTGAAGCCACACTTAAGGACAAAGATGATAAATCTACACATTATGAACAAAGACTATGAGCTGATAACAAAGGAAATAGAGAAGGCCTTTGAAAAGGGTTTATTAGAACAACACATAAAACCACCTATTGCACCCATCACTCATGCACCTAGTAAGCAAGACAAAGAAGTAGAGACCTTCAATGTACCAGTGACAGGTCCTCATGACTTAGCGCCCATAGTAGAAACTCAAACAGAAGCAAGCAAGTCTGTGCTCATTTTAGAATCACATGAAGGCAGCACTATTATCATAAATAATGTGGAGATAGCCATGGCGGCTACTGATAAGGATTTGGAAAAGTTTGAGGAAGCATTTGTTAGTATTGAAGAAGCTAAAATCTTATGCAACAATACACCTCCCACTTAGCAAGAAGAAGTACTCATAGAAGATGTATTTGATGAGAAAGAAGAAGAAAAGAAAGAAGAAGAGACGAAAAGAAGAGAAGAGGGAAAAGAAAGTAAAGATGAAACTTTTGTTGAACTGGTCACAATGAAACAAGAAGTGATGGACAGCACTCCCATCACTCCCTCCTTAGCATTGTTGTCAAGTTTAACACCTGACACAAGCGGTTTGGACTCTTGGAAAGAAGAAGACCTGATTAAGTTCAACGTCCTGGCTATGGAAACGGAAAAGGAGAAGCAAGTCATGAGAAATCCTCTCCTTGTGGAATCAGTGAATATTTTGAACAATTTTCTACCAAAGGATAAGAAAGTGCTAAAAGTACATTCGGTTGATGATGTGAGTTTAGTCCTCTCATAGTTCAAAAGAAATTTTTCTAGCCTAGAAGAATCTGCATCCATAGTAGCAGAAGAGAAGTACTCAAAGAAGAGACTCAATGAACTAATGAGAAACTTTGCACTAGACTTAAATTATCTTAAGTCTGGTCAAGAATCCTTGAAATAATTTTCTGATGAAGGAAGAAGGATCATTGCAGCATGCATGGATCAAGACAAGCTCACTGATGCTCACTTCAAGAAGATAAAAGAGGCAGAAGCAATGATTGAGCAGGTAAAGAATTCAGTGTCAAACACATCCACTGATGTGAACATGTGCAACAATGTCTACCAAGGACAGTTAGACAAGATTGAGAAGGAAGAAATAGAGATAACAAGGATAAGGTTCAGACAGAATCAGTTGAGGAATGGTCTTGCACCCTCTTTAGACATCCTCAATCAGAATATAAATGAGATTGATGCCACCATGGTAACTTATGATCATGGTCCCATCAGTGACTTGGAGAAGATGGAGAAGCTTCAATATGCATTATGCGCCCATCTCCAAATAGTTAACTCTTTGATAACCTTTTGGAAGAAGGAGATCCAAAACCTTAAGATTGCATATCTAGATGTTTTCCCTCAGTGAGTATGTGTAGAAATTTTTTTTTGATGCACCTTTGTCATTAATGTCAAAGGGGGAGTAGTGTATAGAATATGGAGTATAATATGGGGAGATATAAGATTATGTATAAAAAATGTATAGAAGACAAAAAGTTTTTGTGTTAAGGGATAGTTAGCAACTTGGTCATATTCCTTTGTTGCCATCAATGAAAAAGGGGGAGATTGTTGGAAAGTTGTCTATACTAAATTATATGACTTGATATAGTGTTGTCATTATGGAAAAAAATTCATATAGTAGTTTGGAGTCAGCGCACTTAGTGTAAAGATTAGAATTTAGTTAAGTGTTGAAGACTGGGTAGTGCACAGAGTTCCTACAGCTCAGAGCATCAGTGCACGTGTGTACAGATGAATTATGGTATGCACCCTAGAAGTTAATCTTTTTAGACTATATTTATGCTTTATCTATGAGCACATAAGAAGATATGTGTAGATGTGAAAGTTACAGTCAGTTAAAGTTGCACAGCTAGTGTGTGCCAGCAGAGAACAGAGCATGGAGCCAACAGTTAGCATTTTGGTTTACGATTATAATTTAATGTTGTAAAGGCCATGCACCCATTTTATTTGGTATGGAAGTGATAAGAGAGTTGTGATAAGAAAAGAAGAGGTATGTGAAGACAACATAAGATGTATTAGAGCTTTGCTAGAGGTCAAAGCATCAACGCACCAAAGGAACTGATCTGACAAGCAGTGTCATAGTAACAGTTCATCTTCAGATATAGTGTGTATTTGAAATTAGAAGGTTGTAGCCTTCACCATTTGAGAAATGAGCTCTAGGACAGTGATTCCACTCCCCTAATAGGGATCATTGTAAAAGACTCCTAACAGGGTCTGGCCCTTAACAAGGTCTACTATACTTTAAGCATTGTAAAGCTACTCCTAACAGGGTAAATGATCTTCTAACAAGGATCACAAAACACTAGTGCAAAATATTAGTGGGTATCAAGTCCCACTGGGGTTTTTATCTATTTGGGTTTCCTCATAACCATATTGGTGTCATGTGTTGATTTCATGTTTCATGTTTATGTAAATGTTTATTTTAGTACTTAAGCATTTAAGTTCATAATAAAGATTAAAGGGAAAAGTTAAAATATAGTGAACACTGATTCACCCCCCCCCCCCCGCCCCCCCTCTTAGTGTTCCCATTCTTAACAGTATCATCATCTATAGTGTTGTCTCCAAACACTCATCTGTAGACTGTGATATCATAAATAGAATCATAGTATACTAACTCTCCTCGGCAAGGAATGCATAATAGTCTATACACATCCTCCGAAGTGATAGTTCTCTCTCCAAAGGGAAGGTGGAAAGTATTGTGGTCAAAGTGCCATCTCTCCACCATAGTAGTCAGAAGACCACGGTTTAGCTGGAACCGCGACATGTCAAGAAGAAAACTGAGGCCAGATAACTCAACAAAATGATACTCTATCGGAGTCAGAGCTTGACCAAGATGAATAACCCATGATGCGACAGACCATATGTAAAGAACATGGAAGTGTGCCTGTTTGGAAAAACAAAGGAATCATATCAGCATACCAGATCAAAGAATCATCTAAAGTCAATCAATTTTATCAAAAGTATCAAGTAATCACACCATTTGTTCGTATCTCTATATCCTGAGAATGAAGTATCACTATCAATCATATCAGTTTCACACAGATTGATTTATCACATCAGATTGACAAATCATATTCATTGGTACCATTATCCTGATATCTTAATCAATTGTTTTGTTTAAATGCAACAGACCTAATCTTATCATTGGAATTGATCATATGAAGTTATCAAATATTGCATCAAGAAAAATCAAGTACAAGTGAAAATTTTCAAAAAACTATCAGGCGTGATTTAACATATACCACGTGACATTTCATCTCATGCGATACAGAAAAGATGTCAGGTGACACTTTATCTATCATAGGCGGTAATACAGGGTTTCACATGACACTTTATAATGCTAGGTGTTATGTATGTGGAGCCTAATTAGACTTATCCATGGGGTCAAGGGGGTAGAGCCCCTTGCGAGGTCCTAGGGCAGCACCCCAGGTGGGGTCAAGGGGCAGAGCCCCTGATGGGGTCAAGGGGCAGCGCCCCTTGTGGGGCCCCCTGAGGGGTAGCGCCCCTTGACGCTAAGAATGACTTAATAATATTGTAAAGTGTCAGCCATCTATTTTCTATTAGTCAGAGTATTTTTTCCCTAATTTCGTTATGTCAAAAATACTTGTAAAAGGGCTTAGGGTTTTGAGATTGAATGTATGAGGGATTATTGTAGCTTCCTACGATGGTATTGAGTTGCAGGTTTCAGATTATAATCATTGGATAATAATAAAGATATTGGACTTGTTGTTGGTGGACGTAGCCTAGGGATTGGGTGAACCACGTTAAATTCTATGTTATTGTGTTCTCTCTTGTTTGTTAATATTTTCATTTTCTGCTTATTATCCTAACACTAGGTGACATCTGATAAAGCCTAGGTGACAATGAAATTCTAGGGTTTAACACATGGAAAAACATATGCAAATTGGCATTAAAACCCTAAGGCTATGCGGAATCATATTCTTCTCAAATGAGAATGAAAAATTGGTAGGCGATAGTTTACTACGTGGAGGTGTGAGTAAAAAGTGCAGATGCAACACTTTACAGGCTAAGCTAACATTTAAACTATCCTACGCGTGAAATTGCAAAATCAAAACAATGATGACATGAAAAAGATGCAATAAATGCAATAAAAAAGCAATAAATGCAACAAGGAAGTTAAAAATGACTTGCTGGAGGTCCGTAGTCAAGTGGTCTCTGATACCATCGACATGATGCTCTCTGATATGAACAACCATCTCAAAAATTAAAGCAGAACCAGAGCAAAAACATCACAAGTCAAAAGTGAAAATGAATAGTAAATCAAGGTTTTTCAACCTATTTAAGCTAATTTGACCTAATTTAGAGGTGAAATTTTGACTTTGACCTATATTAACCTATCAGTTCAACCGAGGCAAATTGTGAATCATGGCATATCATCAGTGTTTTTTAGAAATGAAAACATATTCAATCAATCAATCAATCAAATTTTTCAAATCAAGCATCAATATGTTTTATTTCTGAGGGGGCATACCATTGGAAATATCAAACAATAGCAACATCAGGAGTAACATCATTGAAAATCAAGAGACTGATCATCGAATCAAAAGTGAAATCTTTTATCAGGAAAATTTTCGTAATCAAACAAATGGGGCATCACATCGAAATCAATCATCAAATCAAGTATCATATTAGGATTTTTCATCAGGATCAAACATCATATCGAGAACCATCATCAGAATGACCATCATATCAGAACGATCATCAGAACCACATCAATTGAGAGTTTCATATCGATCATATCTGCATCAATCTCGTATCAAAAATCAAAGATCAACCATCGAAAGACATCAAACAGACATCAGTTGAATCAGGACCTATCATCAGCAAAATCAAAGTATTCTTTGAATCGACATGCTTCGCACATCAACTCAAAGAGGGGCATTTGTAATCACCTAAAAATAGACAAAGATCAAATCAAAGCAAATCAAGTCAAATCAAAGCAAATCAAGGATATAATTGAAGTAATTGAATCACAATGCATAGTTAGCCAATCAAAATTAAAATCAAATCTTAATTCAAGATAAATCAAAATTGAGAACATTTTAATCAAATGCAATCAAATCAAAATACAATTAAATCAATTAATTGTATAGTCTTGGATTAAATTAAATTCAACCCATTCAAGGGGTACATGGCTAAAGTAAATCAATTAATAAATCTCAATTACTCTCAACAACCACAAAGGGAGGAAATTCAATCAACCAATGAGATTTAAGGAAAGGCATTCACATGGATCAAGCCAAATTGAATCTCAATCACTCAAAGTGAAAGAGAATCTTGTCCATTGATCTTGTCTACTTATCCCAAGCTTTGAGGACACAAACTTTGCATTGCCTTCAAAGGGTGGAACTAAGGAATCAACCAAGGTTTAATAATGATCAAACACAACTACACCCCCTACCATTGGAAAATCTATAAAAGGAAGGCCTAAATCCTTCATAAAAATCAACCACACATCTGAGAATTGCATTTAACCTCTTGCAATTTGAGTTTAGAAAGGCATTTGAGAGCTTAATTAGCATTGACTTTGATACAATTTTTAGCTTTAGACTTGTTTATCTTATCATTCTCATTCTAGGATTGTCATTAATGGAAGCTTGCTAAGAACTTTGCATTAACATTCTTAGTTAGAGAGCCATAGGCTGCTCAATTGATCATTAATTTTCTAAATAGTTTCTCTATTGTGGTTTATTTAGTTACTATTTCATTTATTGTTCAACCTTAATTCTATGAAGATACTTTCCTAGTATACAATCACCACTATTTTTAGTCATATCATAGCACTATCTTTAATGCCATGGTATTATTTTCTTGCTACTTCTACACATTTTAACACTGAAATTTTGTTATCACATGCATTATGTTCTTCATGATTCAAATGCATATTTAAGAATCATGCCTTTCTTTGATTTTTTTTCATTACTTTGTATCCCATATTCTCATTTCTTTCAACTTTTAAAACCCCTCAACAACATTTTCTAATGGTCAAGTCTTTTGTCTTCAATGTTGTCATTATGTTTCCAGCCTCAAAACTACCTTCTCTTCTTTCCTTATTTTGTTGCGCTTTTGGATTAGTTATTGCATTTGATACATTGTTTCTCTTCATTTTTATCAAAGAATTCTGTATATCTCCTTTACGATCCCTTGTTGTCCAAAACACTACTCCTTGATAGATCTTTTCTATCTACAAATCTTTATTGATATCCTAAAATCCAGCCCTTTGATTGTTTCTATTCACTTTAGTGAATCCGTTTTTTTATGGCCTTTCTTTCTCATAGTCATAAAACCAACTAGTTCTCTGAATGATATGGATTCTCTTTATATTCGAACATCATTGGTTGTCATCAACCTAGTCGTATCTTACTCCTATAGCCAAAATAGTACACTAACACTTACTATGGCTTATTTATCATTATATATTTCCTTAAAAAATTATCCTCTCTTAGCTCTATCATGCTAATCATTATCCTTCCATGACCATTTCTCTCTATGTCTATCACTTGTTATGTGACTATTACAACATGCATGATTGTTATACCAAAAGATGTGGATGTACCTGGCATGATTATTTACATCCCATTGGACTATCTTAGACATCTCATTATCTGTGTTTCTCCATTTAAATAATCTTTGTTTCAAGTGTGTTTCTTAGACATCTCATTATAATTGTTTCTCCATTTAAATAATCTTTATTTCATGCTTGTTTACTACCACTTGAATGTCAATTGATCATTGTTATGAGGGATTGTCGACCTCTAACTGATGTCAATGGGTTTGAAAAGATACCATTATTTACTGTTGAAGATCTATTTTCTTGTACCCTTGTCACTGTGCAAGGACTATTCTCACTTGAAAGTGGTTTTCCCTATAATGCTTTAACAAAACATTTTCCACTCAAACAAGTCATTTGGCTTTAGATGATTTGTTGATTATAGCTCATTGACAATGACCTTCACACCCGACCCTTTATAATAGTAGACTTTTATTTAAATCGATCAAGGTGTTCTTTAAATGTCACTATTATTAGATATATCTCCATTATAAAATGAATCTATATTAGGAGATGAATTGTTACAAGCTTGACACTTCCACTTAATAGCATTTGCATCAATAAACCCTTTTCCCTTCATTGATAAAAGATCATAACTATGACAACAATAAATTTTATATTCAAAACCTAGGGCTTCATAAGGACTGATGAGCATTGTAATCCCAACCTAAAACAATGAAATGATCTTTACATTGTGCAATAACTATTTATGTAATATAACACCATTGCAAACCATAGCATATTCTATTATTTACAGAGATGATGAGAAGGTTGCAAAAAAAGAGAATAAAGACCCACCTTCCTAAGTTTGTGCTCAATGTAGAAGATAAATAATACCTCCTAAAAGCTCCCTAAAATCTTCAAACATTTTCCTCTAACAAGACATGCATTCAAGTGAAAAAACATCTTCCCAACTCCTCTTGGTAGTAAATATAGAAAAGACCCAGTCCATTGCAACATGGAATTGATGCATTTAACTCTGTTGCAATTATTGGTCACTAAAAAGATTGAAATAGGATGAGAAGAGACCCATAGAAATGAAAAACCCTAAGGGTTTGACTTGGTCAATGATATACTTTTCCTCTTTGTGAACAATTTCCCACTTTTGTTTTTCAAATGCAAACTTTATCGTCCTTGTGGCCTTTTCACTATAGTTGTTTCTCTTTTTTTAATTTAAACAAATACAACATTTTCACTTACATCTACATGGAAGAGGAAAATACACAATGAGAAATCCAAAAACTATAAGACAATCACCCCCTTTGACTTATAGACACTAACAGGCAACCTAGCATAATGGACCGAAAGACAAAAAAAATATAACTTGTATAGCCAAATATGCAACAAAAACATAACACCCACAATTGAAATCAAAGGTGATCAAGCTCTAATACTACATGTAATGAAATTAAGGTGGCAAAGCAACTTCCTACACTAACCTTGAGAGGACGCTCATGTAGAATGTTTTTAGGTCTTTACAATAGTTATAAAAACTTAACATAAATAATAAATAACTTGCATACCACAACACAATGATTTATATAGGAAAAACCCTTTCAAGAGAAAATCCCCACACTCTAAAAGCTACCTAGTATATTATTTAGAAATCATAACAAATTACAATATACTTGCATAGAAAGCTTCTCCCATGAATATCAACAACCAGAGAACTAAAAGTAACTAAGTAGTTATAAGAATCTTACACACGCCCTCCATCTCATGCACCTGATGTATAGGAGATACAATACATGAAACCATCATATGGTATTACAAGAAATACCATCAAATTCAAGGCTTGATTCAGACTATATAAATACCATTAATCATTTTCATATTTAGGACAACATTATAATTTTCTTTGAATTTTTGTGTGTAATTTGACTAGTGCTTTAGACTCAAATCTCCAAAACAACACGATTGAATATTAGAAAAAAGAAGACGAAGGGCAATGGAGAGAGGCAATCTTGATTTGACAAGTCTAATTTATTTGTTTTTCATTTTAAATTGCATGCATTAATTGATTACTCCATTGTTAGAGTAGAATTAGCGTAGATTTGTAAATTTATTTATTACTAAATCTATTAATAATCTATGTTTCTATTTTTTCTATTTGACAATAAAATCTTATTAGAATATATTGTTTCTATTTTTTCTATTTGACAATCAAATCCTATTAAAATCTCATGAATTTATATTTATTTTTATAATTAATTTAGAATAAGTATATTTATCTGTATTTAAATTTACTATTGGTGTGGTAGATAAATAGTGGATAAAAAATAAATGGTAAGTAATGTCCCCACAAAAGAAAAAAGACTTTAAGTTTTCATCATTTATGTGCTTTTTTTTTCCTTCTATAAGATTGGGTGTAAGCCAGCTACCATTATTGTCTTTACACCGAAATCTGTGAACCACGACGAAGCAAGGAAAAGCTCCGCATGCCATCACGCGTAAAGAGAAGAAACTAAATCACACGTCAATTACAGATTCCGTTCGTTTGCCTCTGAACTCTTCCCACATATATTCCGTTCCGTAAGGTTCGGCGGCCTCTTGTCTTAAGCAAAGCACATTATGGGAATTCAAGCAATCACAATACAACTCGTCATAATCAACTTCAATGCAGTGCCTGCTAAGAGATCCGCAAACTTCTCTTGACGGTTACGGAATTCGACAAAAATTGACTAAATTAGTCGACACCGTCGCCGTCCATAAAAATTATGCGCCGTTTACTACCATGTTTGAAGTTTTGCATTACATGGCCTTTATTATAAATTTTTGTGTTTTGCATGTTGTAAGAACAGTCAGTCCCCACAGATCCCCTGCTGTCTCTCAACTTTGATAAGTAACGAGAAATTTTTATTTTACTACCTGAAAAGTCCCTTTTTTTGTTGTTAAATTATTAGGGTGGTGAGTGATTCGTGTTAAACCTTGGCCGTAATGGGTGCAGCAGCTTTAATGTCGATCTTCATCTACATCACGTTGTTATTCATGGCGGAATCTGTTGAACCCAATCTATTGAATATTACCCACGCCTTTCTATTGAATTCAGATACAGAGTCTCGAATCAAATTGCCTCTTTTCTCAGTACCCACTTCGAATCCCCGCTCGTTCTTGATCAAACAGCCCAACGCCGCCGCCGCCGCCGCCGCTGTGACCAGAGCCGCATTCAGCTACAACGATGTTACTCTGATGACGGAAGTAACGGTGGGAAGTCCGGCGCAGAGACAAAAAATGGTGGTGGACACCGGCAGCGAGTTGTCCTGGCTGAGCTGCCAACCGGGTGCAGCCGGTTCCTCCTTCAATCCATCTCTTTCTTCCTCCTACATTTCAATCCCCTGCAACTCTTCAGTCTGCACAGAAAAAACGGCGGATTTCCCAGTCCCTGCAAACTGCGATGAAAAGAAGCTCTGCCACTATATTTACCCCTACGCAGACGGCACCGACAATGAGGGAAATCTCGCAAGCGATTTCATCACTTTTACGGCACTGAAAATTCCCGGTTTTGTTTTTGGCTGCTCTGTTTCGGCCCCGATGGTGGAAACCCCTGGTCTCATGGGGCTAAACCAGGGGGCGCTATCATTGATCTCGCAGCTCAATTTCACGCACAAATTCTCTTACTGCATTGCACCTTCTCCCGCCGCCGCAGGCGTCCTGCTGTTCGGCGATTCGCCATTCGGGAACTCGTTACAATACACGACCCTCATCAACATTTCTCTGCCCCTGCCCTACTTCAACCGGGCAGCCTACACGGTCAAATTGGAGGGCATTAAGGTGGGCAACTATCTGTTACCGATTCCCAAATCAGTGTTTCTGCCTGATCACACAGGCGCCGGGCAGACAATGATCGATTCGGGCACCCAGTTCACGCTACTTCTCGGTGCCGCCTATTTGCCGCTCCGGGAAGCCTTTGTGCAGCAGAACCGACGGCTTATAAATCCGATGAGCGGAAATGTGATTTTTCAAGGAGCTCTGGACCTCTGCTACGATTTACCGGCGGGTGCGTCGCAGGTTGCACAGGTCACGCCGGTCACTCTTCTGTTTGAGTCTGCTCAGCTCACGCTGCAGAGCCAGCAATTGCTCTATCGCGTCCCCAACGCCACCGGCGCCGCCGTTCCCAAAGGCCGGGCAGTATACTGCTTCACATTTGGGAATTCTGATTTGGTTCCCGTGGAGGCGAACATTATTGGGAATCACCACCAGCAGAATTTATGGATCGAGTACGATCTTCAGAATTCGAGAATCGGATTCGGGCGGGCACAGTGTGATGCCAATTGATTCAAAATGTCTTCTTTCTTTGTGTTTTATGGTGTTTTGGAGCAGCAGCAGCAGACAGCATCAGTGGCGCAGCCGTACTGCGGCCCCATGGGAGCAAATCTGCACCGTGGATTCATTGGTCTCGTTCTTATCTCTTCCTCCAGACATTACCATTATTTTGGGTACATTTTTTTATTGGCGTTTTTTCAGGTGGGCGATTAAGTGCCACATGAACATCCTTCGGTATTATCTAAGACAGCCTGGACATTGAATGCAGATGGATATTATTTGAAATAAATTTATAAAAGATAGACGTTATTGGTTAACTATTTAAATTTGTAATACTAGTTTTCAAAAATAATATACCCAGATTACCCAGATTCATCATCTGGTATCTGACATATTTAGTGATACTGCAAAATGTTTCGTATGGATGAATATAATAAGGTGCTGTGCTGCTAAAGCCGGTAACCTAATTACATATTGACAGAGATTACTTCATTTTTCTTTATTTGCCTGCTCGAGTAGATAATAATTTGTTCAGAGAGAAAGTGGATCAAGGTAAAAGCTGATTTTGCTGTTTAAGAGAAGGGGAGCCAGATCTGCACATGTTACTTCAAGCATTGTCTCCACTCTCCAACAAAGTTAGATAATATTTGTTTGTATGCAATGTTTGCTTCATTTTAGTGAGTGCAATGATGGTTTGGATTTGTTTAATTGATTTGCACTCCGATCCAAATGCGCCCACGCGGAACGACATGAAAATTATGTACTTGAAAGCCACTGCATCCATCATTTGCATTGTTTTATGGAACACGATGAGAATTACCAGAGTCATATTTAGCTATTGTACCTGCACGCATTATGACGAGGGCCCAAATTATACATCACCTTTTGATGAGGTTATTCATGACATTTTACAGATTTATAATAAAAATAAGTTTGTTTATCCAACTGAATTACTAAATTAAGAAAACAATATGTTTTTTTGTTTATATTTATTTAATTAGGTTTAATGCTAAAGAACACAAATAGTAGTGATTGGAAAAGGTGAGTGTGGAGAAGACATAATTAGGCAGGGTTCTATGAGGGGGGGCTACATGTCTATTTTTTAGATTAAGGGAGTCCCATAAGAAATTTTTTGGGGGCTACTTTATTATTTAGAATCTTTTCCTACAAAATAGTAGCCCCTCTTTTTTAGGCCTATATTCCCACCAAAACCAAATAAATCTTACCAAAAAATAAAATTTAAAAAGTTTTTCTTTAAATTTAGGAGCTGAAATATTTAAGTTGTACAAAATTATTAGGACCGCTCACCTTTAAACATCCCTAAAAAATCTAAGCAGGCACACCTCTATTTTTAAGGAAGCCCCCGTCCATGGGACCCAACCTTAGAATACATATATGATGCGAGTAAATTTAAAGAGTGATAAATAGACTAAACCTTTAAGAAATACTTGAGATATGATAAGAATGAGCCCAAATTAGAGATTAGATTCTTCTACAAGTGATTATTTGGTGCTCAATTCAATTGATTTGGTAATGGTGTCTATACTACTAGTTTAAAAAATTCTTGAATAGTGGTAGTTGGGATTATCGATATATTTACCATTGTGGAGGATGGTGTTGATAGAGACTAAGTATTTGACTAGCGCTTGTACCAAAATGAGGTGCAATGGGTATACCAATAGTAATATATGTTCAAGAACATGGAAATCCAACCATAAATAATTGCAAATGTACTTGAGAATATGATGTATACAAAATGTTTGTACAATGCAAACATTGATCAAATGAGTTTTTCCACAAGAATAAAAACCTATAAATCTCTATTTAAAAATCATCATAAACTCCATAATATAAATCATGTTTCATAGTTCAATTTTTAATTCTTGAAATAAAGCTACAAATATTCATCCATCAAATACAACAAATTGACAAAAAATTAAACAAGTACATAAATTATCTTTTATCATCATTACAATCCAAGTCCAATAAATATTTAAACCTAAAATAAATAAAAAAGAAAGTTATACAAGTGCTTGTAAGAAGGAAAATCAAATGGAAGCATTTAATATCTACTTCTGATGAGTACTACTTGTAAAATGCAAAATGTGTAAAAATAGAATTCAGAATAATATCATTTTTTTTTCTCTATGTTTTAATGGATGTCCATACCTTGTTCTCAAAGCTTCTATTTTGATAGAGGCAAGGTGGATGTTGTAATCTATATTTTATCCCTTTCCTTCTTATCCCTTACATGCCAACTCCAATCACATTTCTACAAAGCTATGTATATTTCTAGCAAAACACAAATTTTCTTCACAAAACCTACCCAAGTTTAAGTCAAATTAATTTATATTCACTAATTTAAGCTCAAGGCTGATATGCATGTGGATTTTGGTTGCATTGTGACAAATGAGTTTTATGCTAAATTATTGAAAATTGAAATTTTTAACATTATTTTTTGAATTTTTTGGCAAGTAGATTGTTCTAGAGAATAAAAGTTACATTATCTATAAAAACTATAAAAAAATTAAATACTTAGAATGTTTCTAGTGATTTACTTTGAAGGGAAGAAATCTTACTCCGAGACAATTTCAAATTGTTTTTGTTCTTTCAACAAGCTTGACCACATAAACCACAATAGTCACATACGAAAAAATTGTATTGAATTGAACACTTTTTTTTTGGCAACTATTCAAGAAAAAAAATGATGTTTGTCTTACTAAAAGATTTTCTACTTTCTTTTTTCACCTTCCATTCCTCTTTGTTTTTTTCCAAAGTTCTCTCATCTTACAACATGGAGTGGAGCTTGATTTTAACCTATATGTCTTAATAAAAGCATAATATATAACAAAACCAAGATTTGAACACTTTTTTTTTGGTAGCCCTTCAAGAAAAAAAATTGATGTTTGTCTTACTAGAGGATTTTCTACTTTCTTTTTTCACCTTTCACTCCTCTTCATTTTTTTCCAAAGTTCTCTTAGTGTGACAAACTAAATGATAGGTAACATATCTTACAAATTTCTTGTTGGTAATTTTGAAAACTATTCAAAATAAAATATTTAATTTGAATATTATTTATTTAAAATTTATTTAGAATTCCTTGAATCATTTTAAAAAGTGTGTAAAAAATGTGCAAAAATAAAGACAAAACACCTTTGGTGTATTGTTTAATTAATATATTTTCTCCTACTCTAGAAATTGTTTCTTCTCTTTATGACTTTATATTGTTTAATAAATAATTGACATTATATATTTTAAATAGTGATACATCTTTAAAACAATAATCTTTCTCCAAATATATGAATCACAAAGATATCGTTAAGTTCATCCTAACCCTCCTCTCTAATTGTCACTAAAGAATAGATATAAATAATGTCTTGTAAATTCTAATATTATGACATCATAGATTTTATTTATAACTTTAATAATTTTTAATTATCTTTTTATAAGCTTCTTTAATTTCTCTTTATACTATGAAATGTATTATAAATTAGTTCGCTAATCATCTTGAATGAAAAATACTTATCATTATAAATAATAGAACCTATATTATAATTAAAGTATAGCCTTTTTAGATAGTTCATCATATATAATACAACTAAATTTATAGTTGTGGGAATTTTTGTTGTCTGAAGTTTTGACATTCATGTTTTATCATTGATGCCAACATATGTTTCAGTTGGTTTCATTGGATAGACTGGTTATGACAAGAACATGCAGGTTTGACAAAGTGGTACAGACATTCCAGGACATCCGATCTTAGATTTCTGATGAAGGATGTGTGTAGACCTTATGTCTAAAGTCGCAAATTAGTATTTTCCCTTTTACATGAGTTGTGACTATTTTGGTGAAGGCTGGTCATAGTGCAGAAACAAAGGATTATGACACAGACAATCTCTGAGTTTTTAGGATAACTTGGATGCGAGCATGAATTATGGTATGAGAGTTTGAAGCTTGAAAAAATACACTTGAAATATCATTATGTGAGATTCTTGGATTGCTAGAATTGTGGTGACATCAGTTGAAGTGTGTGGTCTTGCGAAGACCTAATTGGGACGAACCAGAGGAGATTACATGTTTAGAAGATTTCTAGCATGGATTGCAGGTCTTGGCGCACATTTGATGATTTTTATTTGTTATATACTTGTTTAAGATACCTTGTGTATCTTAGCAAGGGTCTATATATTTATTTTTTAAGTCCTAACAAGTTGACCTAACTACTTGTTATAACTTGTATAAAAGAATGTCATTACTTAGAATAATGTGGTGTGATGTGTGGTGCGGTTGTGAACTTGTTGGAAGGTATGTTGGATGCAAAGAAGAATTAATTCATTAAGCACTTCATCAGAACTATTTGGGCAAAGCTAGTTGTTGTAAGTCAGTTCATTACTGGTATTGTATATTCTTATACACTGGGTTAAGAAGGTGGATTTAACCTTCAGTTTGGGCAGTGTGCTCGGCCAGTGAGCCTATCCTTGTAACCAACTCCTAACATGGTTGAAAAGATTCCTAAAAGGGTTTATCCTTTAACAAGGACTTTTAATGAATGCAATAATCAACTCCTAATAGGGCTAGGTCTCCTAACAGGGACACAATATTTTACTACATCATTATCGGGTTCCATCCTCGCCGGGTTTTTTCCCTTAACAGGGTTTTCCTTGACAACAAATATTTGTGTTATGGTGTTTTGTTTTGTGATGCTCTTATGGTTACATTATTGCTTCAGTTTGTTTAATATAACTAGTTTATAAGGAATTTAAAGTAATATTTGGCACACAATTGATTCACCCCCTGCCTCTCAATTGTGTTGATGCATTGTTATTGCTAACAATTGGTATCAAAGTTGTTGGGTATATTCTTAATTTTTTGAGGCTCTTGTCCAAATTTTGATTTAGTTTCCTTGCAAGTGTTTTTGCCTAGTCTAGGGTTTGTAAAAATTTCATCAAAATTGCCATGACCAAGTGCAAAAAACCCTTACCCTAGGTCTTGCCCTTAAGAAATCCGAATTCATGTGAAAACCCTCAAAATAACCCTAATTTTTATAATTCATCGTTACTTTTTGGCCAGTTAAGTTTCTTAACCATGCACATGATTATTTTTGTTAGGTGTTCACTGAATCGTGAAATGTCATTTCATATCTTTAAGTTATTTGGCGAATTGGCGAATATGTTAAAACCTTGTTAGGAGTTGTGTTTAGTCACGTAGTCTCTAAATCTTTCAGCGGTTACCTCATCATTCAGCGAGTTGGTGAAAATGTTATCTTCTATTCGCTTGTTATTTGGCGGTTTCCTGCAAGCTTCTAGCAACCTAGCGTGGCAGTGATCCCTTATTCTCAGAATCAAGCGGTTAAAGTTTGTACTACCCAATGATCTGGCAAACATCGTTGATTATCTAAAAAATCGGCGGTTGTGTTTTAATCTCTAAATGTTTGGGTCCTACATAAAGTGATTTGGCGATCTGGCGACTGTGCTACAAGTTTCATGTCTTCTAAGTTTGGCGGCTCTGATAGTTTGGCATGATGAATTTAGCGGAGATGGTTTTCCCTTTTGTTCGCATATTCTCGTAATAAGTAGGCAAGGTTCCTAATGTTCTGGTGATTGGGCGAACAAAGTAGTCGCAAGTTCTCTTAAAAGATTGGTTAAGGTTAGAAACATTTGGCGAATGGGCAAAACAAGTGATCAGGGAAAGCATTAAGCCTTTAGTCGCTTAATCGCATGATGGAATGGTCAGTGTTTTAAGTATTGGGTGATTCAACAGACCCTTTGTTCATTGAGTTTAGTAATCAAAAGGTGATTGTCTTATTGTTTCAGCGAATTAGCGAGGACTGTCGACTACATGTAAGATCAACGGTTGAATCAAAGTCGCAAATTAATGCAGGTGGTTAGGAAAGAATTCAGTGACTCAGAGGAAAGCTTGTTCGCTAGTTCACACATTAAACATGTAGTTAAGTTTCCCTTTCATCGATTAAGCGGAGCCTTCAGTCGCCAAGTTTTAGAGTAAATTGGCAGTTAACCGGGACATTCAGTGAATAAGAGATAGCCTTTGTCGCTAATTCTCTGAATAAGTGACTGTTTAGGTTATGTTCACTGGTTCGCTGATCGGAGCTTGAATTAAGAGATGCATTTCGTGAATGAGCGAAGTAGTCAGTCACTAGTTCTCTGAATCTGAGCTAGGGCTAACTTTTCATTCAACGATCACGAGAACCTTCAGTCACTGGTTTGCTGAATGGGCCCAATTAGAAAAAATAATAAAGAAGAGGCTTGAGATCATTGCTACATGGATAAAGTACATTGTTGAGATGGAGAGAAAGAAATTAGCCATCCAATCAATTTTAAAGGAGGATTTCATGACGTAAATAGGGTTTTAAAGTACAGAGCTATGATTATTGCCTTTTTGCCTTGTTTTTGAATTTTTAAATATATCTATCAACGTCCCGGCATCGGCTAGCTTTGATTTGAAAATTAGTGATATGTGAAATTGAATGCGGATGTAATTAAGGATGGATTTGCAATGATTTTGGTAGCTGTACGCATCCAATTTGCATTGATAAATAGGCTGGACTCATTGTTTTCTATGTTCAAAATTATTTGAAGAGAATTGTGTTTTCTGAAGCAATCATCGAGTGCTAAGCAAAGTGAGTTTGTAGAGTTAAGAACAATTGTGCGGTAGAAATGAGTCAGCCAGAGCGAAGTGTAACTTCTTCCAGTGGTGAAGCCAAAGCCAAGGGTGGTGAAGACAAAAGCAAGCTGAATTATTCAGATGAGTTCATGAAGTTATTGCCTAGTTCCAACCAGAACAAGAGAGCTTCTGATGATGTTTTTCAAGATGTTCTAGGTCATTGTAGAGATCCTGTCACACCAGGTTGCTTAGGTTATACTCTCTTCAGTTATTTTTATGGAAATAGGGGTACAAACATATTCCTATTTGTAATGGTTGGACTTTGGGTTTGGGGAAATTGGTTGTCCTTGATGTGTTCTTAGATGTGGATTTGATTGTTGCATTAGCTAGGTGTTATGACCCTATTTCCAAGACAATTAGGAAAGAGGACCGGTCATCTTTGGTCACTCTTGACAGGGATTCTTTCATGAAGGCCTTTAATTTTTATATGTCCTCCTCTACTAAAATTAATTTGAGTCAAGAAAAAGAGAGGTACAAAAATAATATAGGGTCAGTAAAGGACTAGATGATGAAACATATCCCCAAAAAAGATAAATATATAGCTCCCCTCCCAGCTAGCATGAATGCTCCTTACCAGTTTACATCTCTCAATCATTATATGAAGCAAACTTGCTATGGGTTGTGTAGAGTTTTGGGAATAGATGGAGATGCAGAATTCTTGCTAGCTAATTTATCGATGATAATATTAGACATCCAGAATTCCCTAGTGAACACAGATTATGACTATATCCAGTATATAATTGATAGGATGCATGAAGGGTTGATATTTGTCAAAGAGAGTAGGGCACATATCAAATTCTAACATTATTCCATGTTGATGCATTTGATTATGTTTTTCAACATTAACAGTTTTGATTTGAACATGCTGAAGCCAAGGTTCACTTTCAAAGATCAGCATAATCCATTACAATTATGGGTGAGGTTATGGAATTCTACTTCCAATGAGGAGGATTTTTGTGTTTTCCAGAATTTTATGGTTTTTCCCATTATAAAAATGTTAGGCATCAATGTTACAAGGTTATCACCAAGGATCCTTAAAATCCTAAGACCTAAGCAGTTTGAAGACAAATGGGAGGGAAACCATAATTGGGGCGATTTTTACTTTGGGGAAAATTCTACAATCTTGAGAGTCTATGGTTGCCCCAAACCCCCACATTTGTTACCAAAATTTGTGCCACCAAGAGTTGCTACTTTGGAATTCATTTGGCAGCTAATGTGGATAGACAGAGAACTCTTGGCCCCTCATAAAAAGGGTACTTTCACACCTAGGTAGTTCAGGATTGGTGATTTCTTGATTGGCAAGAGGGCCTTCCCACAAGTTACTGCTTGGCTAAATCAATTCAAGATGGTATCTGGCGTCTGCAGACATGTGGACCCTAAGGACTTCATTAGGACTACAAGGTTGACCCTAATCCCTAATATTGGTGTCATTAAGGAACATGAAGGCCTTGATGAAGACGATGTGATCAGAAATATTGTGGAGAAGGATGAGGTCACTAAGAGATGGAACATGTTTTTTGACCTGAAGGATTTGGAGAATCAATTGAAGGCAGCCCAAATTCATTTTGAGGGTTTCTTCCCTGACCTCCCCTACTTGAGGAGAATTGACAAGATGATAGAGATGCATGACACTCTGTCAAATCAATTGGAGAGAATGCTTGATCAAAAGAAGCCCAAGAAGGGGAAAGATTACTCATCCTTTGATTATGATGAGTTTTCTGATGAATCACAAGAAGGAAATAGCCCACCACAAGTTGGGGATTTACCAGTTGTTGAGCCTGTTCAAGACTAGCCAGAGGCGGAGGATCTTCTAGAGCCACCATTGAAGAAACATAGACTTGAGGAGGGAGAGTCTTCTAAGCAAGGAAAGCATAAAAGGGGGATTGATAGAGCATTTTCTCTTGTACCAGGTGATAGGGCTTACCATCACCAATTGAGGAAAACAATAAGAGGTAGCAAGAGGGTGGCCACTAATGAGGAAAGTGAAGAGTAGTCCCTATGGTTAGGACAAGATATCAAAGAGGTATATTAGGAGGAGTTTTTGAGTGATAACCAATTCATCAAGAGTGATGAATTCAAGAATTTTCTTATTTGGAATAAGAAACAAGAAGTAGCTAAGGCCATGCCTGAAGGGGTGGAACCAAGTGAAGAGACTATGAGGGCTTTAGCCTCTTATGATCCTATCCTTGATCCTATAACTATGGATGAAGCCAGAGAAATGATTAAAGCAAGTGGAATGCTTCTAACTCCAGGATGGGATTTAACTTCTGCCTTTATTATAGATTAGATAAGGAAGCAACCATAGGGCAGTCTGTCCTATCAAGTTCATATTGGTGACATGATCAGAGGAAGTGGCTATGACCCTAAGAACCAGACTATTGCAATGTGGTCTATGGCCCCTAAGACTAAAAAGCCATCTCTATTGAGTATAGAGGATTGCATGGAAGGAAATAAGATTATATGGACTGTGCAAAATACAACTGATCTTGAGGTTCCAAAGGCAGTGACTCATTGGGCTAACTTGAATGAGGCAAAGACAACTCAATTATCCGAAAGGTATTCAAAATTATTTGAAAGTTCAAGCATGATGGCCAAAGATAGAGACCTAAAAATGATGAAGGTCAAGCAATTGGAAGATGAGTTGGCAGAATTGAAGGTTAGGCTTGAAGAAGCCTCAAAGATAGTTCCTCCTCTCCCATTGCAGATTGAGGCCCCCCTTCAGATTGATGTAGAAGTACCTGACAAGCCTACTGAGGATTTGGAAAAGATAAAATTGGATGCATCTCTGGACACTGTAGCAAGAATTGTGCAATATAGACAGGGTAAAATAAAGGAAAGAATGGAGTCAGTCCATAAATTAGTCAGTCTATTACACCAGGCCAATGAAAAAGTGAATGAATCTTTGATCACTTTGGAGCCACTTTACAGTGTATGGTCAGGAAGGAGCACATTGTTTGATAAGTTGGATGATTTGCAAGAATACAGGTCCAACATTCCTAAGGTAGTAACTAAAGTTTATGAAAAGATTGGTTTGGTAAGTGTTGTATCCAATTTCTTTAAAGGTAAGTCTAACTAGATAAAGGCCAAGTTAGCGATGTTTGACAAGAATTACAACAAGTACTTGCCTTCTATGTATGATGATAGTGGAAGTGTGGTCAATTTGGAAGAGTGGAAGGTGTCAATGGATCAGCTAGTAATTAAACAAGATGTTTTCCTTGGTAGTGACAATGCTTTAGATTTGGAAAGATGTAACAATATAATTGATAGTTTATTTAAGATTGAAAGTGATTGCATAAAATTTGCAGCAGAAGCCAAAAATATAATTGATTCCACATGGGATCGGTAGATCAAATCATTACAAGAGTTACAGAGTTACAACTGGCCATTTGATGATGATGTAGCAGCATGGGGCTAGTTGACAAAAAAGAAGAAGAAGAAGCCAGCTGCTTAGACTACAGAGGAGGAAGAAGAATAGAGTGCACATGGCACCTAATCCAGAATTTGAGGGAGAGCGTGTTCAAACAGAGGATGATGTAAGTTAGCCGGATGGCAGTCATCATTCATGCAACAAATTTAGCAACTACTCTAAAATATCTTTAGACGAAGGTGCCACCTGCAAAGTTGTTGAGAAGTTGAGAATTACATTCTATTGTTGTAATCAATATCTTTCAGCTTGTATTTTTGTTTTTAGTGCAAGATCTTTTCCCAGCCATCTGAAG
This sequence comes from Chamaecyparis obtusa, assembly GCA_027943335.1. Classification (NCBI taxonomy): domain Eukaryota; kingdom Viridiplantae; phylum Streptophyta; class Pinopsida; order Cupressales; family Cupressaceae; genus Chamaecyparis; species Chamaecyparis obtusa. The sequence goes on from BSBK01001723.1 coordinate 1,204,779, forward strand.
CTTGTTGCATCCTTTGAGGATTCCAAGATGGCTATAGGTATATATAGCAAGTTTTTGCTCTTTTCGGTGGTGGATACATTTTGTAAAAAAGTTCTAAGATATAGAACCTTGTTTTCTTTGAAGTCAAGAGAATATTGTATTAACACATTTTGATTATTAATACAAAGATGTCAGCACTCTATTACTACTACTTGTTGTCTTTGTGTATGGATACTTTAGTTTTCTTATGCATTTAAATTGTAAGGCTTTTTCAATGCATTGTCCACAAGGTGAATATAGGGGTTAAACTCAAGTTTCTTTCAAGGGAAGGGTAAAATCTTAAGGGAGGTCTCTATGAATTAATGGTCCATGTATGAATTTGATAACAGTTATAGGAATTAGAAGAATGGGATGTCAAGCATGCCATTTGGGTTCTAGTATATTTGTCTTGATAGATTTTCATGGAGATAGGGTTTGACTCTGATGCCCAAGTAGATAAGGCATTGGTTTGAGATACATTTGCATCTGTTGCCACCAGAAAATATAAATAAATGATTCATTTTACTTTCTTTGCATGATCTTTATCTGAATCATTCTATGATGAATTCATGGATGTATATTGTAATGCTTTATAGAAGCACTGAATGAGGTTAGCCTTCCTTGAGTTTAACTCTTAAAAAGAAGAAGGATGAATGTCCTTAAGCCATTATTCCATGTTGTTGCTTTCATAATTTCCATCATATTGTTATGTATCAGAATACTTTGGGCTATACTAAGAGTTGTAATGTCTTATTGAGTTAATTCTGAAAGGGACAACATAATAGTGAAGGAGCTAATTCACAATTCAAAGCTTATTCAAATAGTGAATTGTTATAGGTAAACCTGCCTGAGTTTTTATACTTGAAGTGAAAAAGGTTTTACAACCTTAGTACCTTAGTGCTTGCATTTCGCTAGATGCATATATTGGGACTACAAGAGTTTATGAATTTTTAATCATCTACAGATTTGAGCACTAACAAGAGCCTTTGGTCCTCAGATGGAAAGCTTAACCGCTTGAGGAGATCCTTATAAGATGGCTTACTACATGAAGGGGAGTCCTAAGTTTGATGCTAGAAACTTTGATAGCTGGAAAAATAAGATGAGGACTCATCTAATCTACATGGGAATTGATTATTGGATGATTATCAAGAAGGATGAAGAACTCAAGATAGAAGCTAAGATAACTGATGCTACTAAAGATGAGAAGAAATTGTTTCATTGCAACATGGTTGAAAGAGAAGAATTGATCAATACCCTTTCAAAAAAAATAATTCACAGAGGTTAAGGAACTTGATTCAACACATAATATTTGGACAAGGTTAGAAGCTTTGTATGAAGGAGACCAATACACTAAAAGGGAAAATTTGCAGAATTGGAAAGAAAATATCGAGAACCTGAGAATGTGAGATGTTGACAATGTCAGAATATATGTACAAAGGATAACTGAGGTTGTTAAAGGAATTAGAAATTTTGGAGGCACATACACTGAGGAAGAAGTGATCACAAATATTTTGAGATCTTTGACATCAGTTTATAAGAAAAAAGTTTAGGTGATTGAGGAGGTCATTCCACTCACAAAAAACTTTAATAGAGAGATTTTTATTGCTAAATTAACCACCTTTGAGACTGCAGAGCTACAAGAGACATTACCTAAAGTGCAAAGTGCATTTAAGGCTACTATTCATAATGACAAAATGATGTTATCTAGTCTTCTGAGTACCAGTAGAAGTGGTAGACATGTAGAGCTTGGAGAATATGCTGATGATTAGGATTGAATAGGGGAAGAAGAGAGAAAGCTAGATGAGCTTGTGGCCCTGATCACAAAGAAGGAAAAGAGAGGTAAGGTTAAGTTTGAAGGCAAGTTACCCCTAAAGTGTTTTTCATGTAACAAGATTGGTCATTTTTCATCTATATGTCCTACAAGGGATCCTAAGCATAAGCCTAAGTTAGTTAGGCCTAATTATTCCAAGGATAAGGAATGTTATTATGCTCGTGATGGTGTTTCTAATGATTGTGCAAATGATGAAGATGAGATTGGATTTTTTGCAATTAAGGATGAAGAGATTGTTCATGAAGAGAAAGCTTTAGTTTCACATGTGGAAAAGAAATTAGAATGGATTATAGATAGTGGTTTCTCTCATCATATGACTATTGATAAATACAAGTTTGTTTAGTTAAACAAATATGATGGTGGAGTGGTTAGATTTGGTGAAAAAACTCCTAGATTGATCAATGGGAAAACTAACACCGATGATATTTTTCTTGTTGATGACCTTAAACATAACTTGTCGAGTGTTGGATAGCTTGTAGACAAGGGTTATCACTTGCAGTTCAAGAATGGGAAATGCACTATCAGAAGTGAGACATGAGACTTGATCACATTAGATACAAAATAAAGACGTAATGTGTTTCAATTGATTACTGCAAAAGCTAGCTATTTTGCAGCTACAGTAGATGAAAATTGGCTGTGGCATAGAAGATTTTGTCATATCAATTTTGACAAAATTGTGAAGGATAGTAACACAAATGCAATCAGAGATCTACCAAAGATTATCAAGCCTAATAACACTATGTATAGAGAATGTGTAATGGGAAAACAAACAAAGAGAATCTTTTAGAGAAAATCATTTTCAGCAAAAGGAAAGCTAGATCTGGTGCATACAGATCTTTGTGGTCCTACAAAGACAAGGTCTTGTATCATCAGAAAATGGAAGCACTTCCATTTAGGACTATTTTAGTCCTCTGAGTAAGTGATTTGGGGCCATGTCAAGTGCCTTGAATGGGTCTTTGACTCGATCTGGCTTTTTCCACCTATTCTACTTCTCTCTCCACTTGTTTCCAGCCTATTTTTGACACCTAGTCCTGAGAAACTAAGATGTGTGACCTTAGGGTCAAGGTTGAACTCAACTCTAACTTAGATCAAAGTCGACCTTGACCCTGACCCTGGGTCCAATTTTCAAATTCTAGAGGTTTCTAGATGTCGGGCTTTGGAAAGTTTTATTTCCCACTTCCGGGTCGACTGTTTCAGAATTTAGAATGATAAAATCTTAAATTGTATTTAATATAGGTCTATTTCTAAGGGTTAAGGCCTAATTTGGATTTAATTCCCCTATGTTGGCCCCTCTAGAAGTTTGTGCCCTAGATCACTATAAAAGAAGGCCTTCCTCTTTCATTTTCACAATCCACTTTTCATGATCAAGACATCTAGCTCTCAAGTGCAATCAAGGGATCAAGAAAGCAAGAAGGAGAAGGAAAGCATTAAAGAATTCATTCATCCTCAAGAATCCAAGCATTCATGATCCAATTCATCAAGGAGATCCATTGATAGCCATTGAAGGATTCAATCTCTTTGGAGCCCTCTTGTTGAAGATTTCTCCATCCACATTCATTCAAGATTCTTCCTATTCCAAGATCCATTCAAGATTGGTGTTGAAGATCTAATGAAATTGATTTGAGATATCCTACATATAATTCTACATTCATTTGGAGCATCCATACTTGTAGATTGAAGGATTCGAATCCTCCATAAGGATTTCAACATAAGCAAGGTGAATAGTTGCATTTACTTTGTTTATATATTGCAATTTCAATTACATTTCAAGGTTGATTCCAAACTAGGGTTTGACCAAGGAAAACCCCTCATCCCAAAAAAAAAACCCCTTTTTCTTGTAGGTGTAGGTGCGAGATGGTGAATATCAGTGCAGATCTGGATACCCTTTTCAGTGAACTTTTGAGATCTGCGGACATAATTTTTGTCGGAGTTATTTCAGGTCAAGGATGGCTTTTAGTGGGGGGAAAGATTGTACCCTGGGGTAAGATCTTACCCCGATCCTGAGGTCAAGGAGGACCTTTCTCTGAAAGACAAAAGGTTTCTGGGTTTTCTCTATTTTTGCATTTTTAGGCCAGATCCGATTGTAGAATCTCCCAAAATTGAGCATAGACATCAGAAAATAGTCTTTTCTAGATTTACCCTATTTTGAGGTTAGTATTTGTTTCCAATTCAATTATTTTTTCAAATGCATATTTTCTATAATGAACTATAAGGTTTTCTCCTTTCTTTATATTCTCCATAGATAGATTCATTTGTGTATTGATCACTTCCTTGTGATAAATCAATTTGGATCTCTCCTTTGGGAATTTGGAATAAGAAGTAGATCCTATATTCCCCCACACATTCAATACACATGCACACTACTACATCTTCAATATCTCACATTCCTTACATCACATTTTGGTGAACCCGTGATAAACAACTCTTTCTTTTATGGTGTTAGATCTCCCTTGTGTGTTCACCTACATCACATTTTGGTGAGCTCGACAAGCTTACCCCCTCTCTTTTGTGGAATTATATGCCCTATTGTATTTTATCTTTCTTTTTATCATGTTAGATCTTGCATGTATTAGATTTCTTTTATGTGTTTGCATCTCATATAAAATCAAAATATTTTGTGTTTTCTTAGTTTAGTTCATTTGCATTGCATTGGTATATGAGCTTTACTACATCTAGTCCTACTTATAATATTCCAGTTAGATGAAGTCATATACTTATGGGTGCCTTTGATCTTGAGTCTTCCTCTCCTTTCCTTAGGATCTCGGATGAAAATTTGATTATTCATGATTCCAATGCTACTATGGAGCAAAACTCTTCTCACTCATCTCATGATGAGGATGATGCTTTAAGAGTTCCTCCTGAACAAGTCCAAAAACATTCAACCGAACTTGATAAAATGGGTAATTGGCTTATCCAAGAGAACCATAATCAAGATTCAATTCAAGCTATAGAGGCTCTTAAGAAAGTCCTTCATGATAGTGATCAAGGTGTTAATCTCTTGCCTGGTATTACTCATCTTGTGCATTCAAATGTTAAACCTTTAGCTCAAGAAGCTCAAGGTTTAGGATTTACTCCTCTTCTCACTAGTGTGGAACCCTCTTCCATTCCTTTACCTAGTACTCCTACCTATTGTACACACTAAATTGTGCACTTCTCCAAGTCATTACTTCCAAGAGAATCCATGAATGGGAAACCTTGAGAAAGTGACCTAGAGCTCCCTAGGCATGGAGTCACAAGGATGTTTGATAGTGCTCTCAACTAGAGCTATTGAAGCATGCAACTTTGCTAGTAAACCACACAATGGGAGATTCAAAGAGACAAGGGCAAGAATGCCAATATCCTCAAGAATTTTGAATGAGAAATGCAATGCAACTATACTAAGAATGAAGATGCAAGCTAAGCTATGGAAATGAAAGTATTACAAGCCTTACTAATTAAGCTATGTGAGCTAATCTAGAGCATAAAGGAAACTAAGCTAGATGCCATAAACATGAAGCTAAGATGAAAGAATGGAAGCTAAATGCATGAAGATCTCCAAAGCTCCAAAGTCTCCAAGGAATCTTGTAGCATAAGATTAGTATTTAAAAGTTGTGATCCTAGAATGAGAAAAGAGCTCTCCTTTTAAAGGAATTGAAAAGGAATGGACCATGGACATTAAGAGGCAAAAGATTTAATCAAGGGTGGAGCTTGAAAGAGGAGCAATCCATGTGCACAAATCTCCTCCAATGAGAAAATAAGAGTTGACTTTTGTGTCTATATGAGACAAAAAGGCCTTTTCTTCTTTTTATAAAATAAGAATAATGCTTTATTTGTGCAACTTAGGATAAGAGGAAAAGTTAGGGCTTTTTATTTAATAAAAGGGGAGGGAATTCCTTTTAAATAAATAAAGACTTAGGATAAAATGATTAGCCCATAGGAAAATAATCAAATAAATGATAGAATTAGGATTTGATCAAGTAAATTGATATAATTGAAAAATATTAATTTTTGAAAATATTGATTCAAGGGTTTGATAAATTGCTGAATGGGGGCCCAAAGTCTAGGCGACCATTTTAGGGTGCATACATCTGCCCCTCTTTGACCAATGTGAGATCGATTTGGTATCACATGCAGTCAAAGAATGGAATTGAAGTGTGAGATCGATTTGGGATCACAAAACAATCTAGACATGTGTTCAACGGATGGGAACATATCAAGACAATGGTAAGCTAATAAAGATAAGTTGAAAGACAAGACCAACATACCTATAAATAGGAGATTGTCAAGTCTCAAATAAGAGATAAGAATTTGAAGCAAGGTTTGATTGAAAAAGATGAATCAAGGATTGAAGCTAATAAGTACTGCCCCTTTGGAATTGAAATCAAAATTAGGTAGAGGAGAAACAGTAAATTGAGAAATTTGATCAAATCACTAGAAATCATAATCAAAGGTGAAAGATGATAGGATAACCATCAAGTAGTGAAGACATGCCCCAGTTTGACTAAGTTTGACTGAGAAAGATATAGGATAAAGATGAAGTCAAACCTCAGAGAGATGAAGTGAATGAAAGTGAATGAAATACTAGAAGGTTGAAAGAGATGGGGGTGAAGAAATGAAAATGCCCCAACGAAGATCGAAGGATCAGGCCTCAAAAGGTTAGCCAACTACATAGAAGAAGGAGAAATTTGAAATGCGATTTTGATTATCAAGATGAAATTAGATTTTGATTTCGATCCCGAAAATGAATCCAGGATGTCGAAATTAGACAAGGGTGCAATTTTTGCACAATTCCAAGATGTTTTGAAAATTGGTCAAAAAGTCAGAATGCTATAAAAGGGGGTAAAAAGGTCATTTTCAAATTCATTTGTCTTGTGATTTGAAAACTTTGAGAGCTCAGAGAGAGAACATGGCCTAGCAAGTAGTAATTCTGGTGCACAGACATCAGTTTGAGTGCGCCCGGTTGTACAACCGGCCTCCTCAGTATGGTGCCTCAGTAAGTTTTCAGAAAAACTCACCCTTTGAGTCATTAATGAGCCCTTTATTGCATTTTAAAACATGTTTTTAATTGTTTTTAAATATTTCAAATTTCACTTGTGCGAAAGTTCGTACGATACTTATAAAGTATCACACCCCTTTGATACTATTTATCGTGCAATAGTTTGCGGGTCCACAAAGTATCACACAGGTGTCCAATCCAATGTTGCACGACATCAGATGAAACATCATGCAATCCTATGTGAACTATTGTACTCAAAAATATTATTGCACTGTTATTGAGGAAAGTATCACACGATACTTTATCAAAAAATAGTATCGCAACAGTGTAATAGGAAAAATCATATGTTTCAAATTTTGAGCAATATGACATGGGTCTAGACAATTTTTGCATTTAAGATTATTTATACTGATTTTAGACATCCATCATGATATGTTCTGACATCTAGTTTGGGGTTATAGTTTGTAGGAGAACTTTCTAGTGCTCCTCATAGAGTGTCGAGAGTGACCGGGCTACGGTGTGTCAGAGATCTTGATACTCCTGGGCGAGATGACTTGATCGCTATGGGATTTGGGTTCTTGCTAGATATGCCCCATATTTGGGTAGATCATGGGCTACTAACAATGTTGGATGAGAGGTGGCATAGTGAGCACAACACCTTTCATCTACCTACTAGAGAGGCAACTATCACCCTAGAGGACGTCTATCGGATCCTCTGAGTATCCAGCCATGGTGATCCAGTGAGTATAATCATGTTATTAAATGTGCACAGACGTAAAGTTTCCATATGATAGAAACTGACATGATTTGTTTGTTGACATAGGTATACTATGATCAAGATCTGACCGAGGGGCGTTAGGCCATCTAGGACATGTTCCAAGATGTCACTATTATTGATAGATACCTCAGTTGGGACCGGCTGATGGAGGAGTTTGGTCAAGATTTTTTGGTTCCATGCATAGTGTTCTCTATAGTAGCATAGGCACTGATCACAGATAGGAGCTAGAGAGGGTTTCCATTAGGTTGGGGTAGATTAGTTGCTGACTTGATAGCACACCCTTGATGGATGGCATGGGGCCCAACCATCCTAGCAGACATGTACCATGAGCTCCATGAGATCATCTATAGGGAGAGTAGGAAATGGGCATGCGGTGCGGTCTTAACACATGTATGGGCATGGGAGCACATCACCGTTGTGTGCCCATATGTGTAGCCTAGGGAGCAGAGATGCCCCTATATCTATAGGTACATAGGTTTTGTGAGCTAGCCTCATAGCAGGGATTTGACATACTACCGAAGACTACTAGATGAGCTCACATCATTTCAGTGGAGACCATATAGGGCCTATGAGCTGTGGAGTGATCGAGAGCGAGAGCTAGGATATATCCTATGCAATCGGCCACTAGTTGGTCAACATTCTGAGATAGTTGAGCACTTCATCATCTCCCGGGTATGGAGGCAGTTTGGATGATAATAGAGGGTACCCATAGAGATGACCACATATGCTCAGGTCAAGGATGAGGAGGGACAAGGCTGGATGCCAATGCTAGACTATCAGTAGGTAGTGCAGGATACCATAGGTATATGCAAGGAGCTATGGGACTATCTCTTGGATATGGCGGATGTAGGTGCAGATGCAGCCTATAGGGTAGAGCAGCAAAGATATCCATTTCCATGATTCATAGTTCCTGATGCATAGCTGGCAGCATAAGGTGGTGACGGGGATGACGAAGATGGGGGAGATGGGGGAGATGGAGGGAGGGTGAGGGAGAGAGGACAGGGATCTCAATCTAGTGGCCAAAAATGGTCATAGAGATAGGTTTCTAATGATGAGGGAGATGATGTGGTGAGATTAGTTTGTCGATGGGTGGATGCTAGCCAGGATCAGCCTGTAGGGGGAGGAGGGGAGGATCTCAGGGCTAGGATCTAGGTTTTGGAGACTGAGATCTAGTAGCTTAGGATTACTATTATTATGCGAGATCAGCAGCTAATGGATCTGTGAGCTGAGATAGAGCGACGGGAGAGGGTAGCACAGGCTATACCTACAACATAGTGAGTGCCACTGTACTCTAAGAGGGCTGGGAGATTCGACATGGTACCAGATAGAGTAGCAACACCACCTCCACCACCACCACATGATGGGGAGAGTCAGACTTAGGTCTTGGGTGTTTAGATGTATAGAGACATATCTTGGGACATTATCCAAATTTTGGATCCCACATTATATTTTGTATCATGACATTCATATTTATGAGATTTATTGGATTTATGATATATCTTATGTATTTGTCCCACTTGTGATGGATGTTTTAGTTTTATTGTCTTGTTATATTGCTCAAATGTATGTTATATGCTAATGTATGCTCATGTATAATCTCTCTCATAGATGTATGCTTAGTTCTCATGTTATGATATAGACACATGTTTCTGAAAATGATCTCTTTAGGATATAGATATGATGATAAGATTAACCCCTTGTGATGATAGGAAAAGGATGTGATGTGAAAGATAAGGAGCAAAAGACATGATTGAGAAAAAGTGAAAGGTGAGCACAGTTGACCGACATGTCCATGAAAGATGAAAAGAGAGCTCTCTCCATATGCAAGATGCAAGACTAACTAACATGAACCTAAAAATGCAAGCTACTATGAAAATTGGTTTACTTGCAAGGTTAGAAAGCCATTAGTCTCTAATATTCATCATCGAGCATTATTGGTAGCATCACAAGATCATACAATGCACACTAGTATAACTATGTGAGTCTGAATATGATCTATATCAGATAGGTATGTGGGAATCTCACCTAGGCATCAAAGACATATAGGTCAAGATGACTAGTGCAGTGAGGTTTCCTAAGTTTAATATGGCAAGATTATACTCACATCAAGACACAAGGAAAGTCAAGATGATTATAAGTATGTACTTGCAAAAATAGTCAAGGATAATACCTTGTAGACCCTAATGCCAAGTGGAACAAGCATAAATGCTAATGATAGATAGGACCAACAAAATATACCCTGTTAGCACCTGTAAAATTTTTATGACTCTGTAGCTTTTCTCTAGCCTCTATAGTGTTTTTCCTTGCCCCTGGCCTCAAACCCTAGTTCAAATATTCAAAATTGTAGCCATTCATGAAAAGAAGCCCTAATCTATCTTGGCAGGTTCTATTTAAGCATTGCTTTTTCGGTCACTAAAGTTCTAAATTACCCATGTGCTAAAATTGTGGTGACCCTTTGCATGTTATGTCATTAGGTTTTATTATCAGGGCCCCCTTTAATTTTTTCTATCTAAGCCTAAGTTTTCCCGATAATATTTCCAAGTGTTTCAACCCTTTAAAAATGTGTGGCTGTCGTTACATCGTAAGGCTTCCCGTTGTCAGAGTTTCTGACATGCGGTATAGCAATGAGCGGACATCTATCCTAGTGGGTCCTCAGGGTGCCAAGTGTTGTGGAAATGGTAGTTTCTCATTGGTTGCTGAGCAGTGGTTTGGTAGTTGTCAGTGGGACTAGGGTTTCTGATGTGTCTTTGAGGGCTTTGACATTTGCAGGGGATCTATAGTTAGTGTATGATCTCATGGGTTCTGTTAGTGCCATGAGATCTTACACCAACTATCAATCTTAACTTTTCTTAGATAGAAAAGGGAAGGTGGGTCCTCTAATAGTTGGAGCCAACATGCATGATTTTCATTGGCGGAAGGGTAACAATGCAGTGGGACCATTGGCCAAGTGGTGCTGATTTGTTTTATTTTGATTGGCCGAGCTGAAGGGTGATAGGGACGTGTCAGTGGGCCTGAATCTTTCAAAGGGTGGCAGTGTGGTAGGATCTATGACTGTCACATGATCACATGGAATCTTTTCAAGCCATGTGATCATGTGCTCACCATTTTATTAAAGGCTTATATTCAGTGGGTTCGATATGCTATGTGGTGCTGACTTGCTTGATTTTCATTGGTTGTGAAATGTTGATGTGGCCGGAGACTTTTCAAAGGGTTCGTGACTGTTATGGAGATTAATGTGAACCACCTGATTTGCCGGGAAATAATTAGATCGATGGCCATGTTTTAAAATCTATCTGGTTAGCTGTTGTAGTTCAAATTTGAATATTTTAAAGGGTTTCCAGTGATAGAAGGACTGAAATTGAATGTTTTTGTGGCTGGATTTGGTAGGAATGATTTCATCGACTATTGCAGAGTGGTCCAGGGGTTTGATGACTGATTGTAGGAGCTTTTGTACCATGAAGTGTTGCTCGAGGCATGTTGTAGGTGGACAATTAGATCGATGAGTTTAATAAATTCATGATTCTCGGTACAAATCAGGAAATTTTTTATTTATGAGGATCATTCTGGGATCTTCTTTCTCCAGGCTACTTGGTTTTCCTTGAATTGTAATAAATTCCTGATTGATCTTAGTTGGTTTGGTGGGTAAAACTCTAACCCTAATCATCTATAGCTTGTTGCATCCTATTTTGGGATCCCAAGATGATTAGTGGTATATATGGTTGAATTTTTTATTTTGCAAGGGGGTTGATGTTATTGAAAATGAATGTAAAAGACTGAACAAGGAGAGCCTAGATTTTGGGTATGTTTCCTAACATTTTGTTATTCTGATGATGTATTGATTCTGAAGATTTTAATGAGAATGCACTTTAATTCCAATCTCAGATTCTTGTTTGTCTTCCTATTCTAATCTTGGGCTCATATATGTTAATGTCACAAAGTGAGTTAGCATATGGTAAACAAAGAGTATTGTGGAGTTATCTTTGAGTTCCTAACAAAGTTAGGGTTAAAGTCTTTAAGGTGATTTCAGTGAGTTCATGGTTGGGTAAGAATTTGATGATCAGGTTTGGGATTCAGAGGGATAATAGGCAAAGCACTTATCCTGAGTTTAGGAGTAGTTGATTTAGGAATTTTAGTTGATTTATGTTATTGGGTGACTCTATGCTCTAGGTTAAGGCACTGATCCTTTCTCTGGAAGCAATTCATCATCATCCACCATACATTTAAATGATAAAATCTTTCAATCAGTTTGTAAAGGGTATAATGCATAAAATTTTGTGATTCCTTTCAAGAAGTGAGTCAAAGGTAGACCCGCCCAAGCATGTAGGCTCAAAGTGTAGGAGGATCTCTTTGATCCTTGTTAATTGGCCCTTTTCCTTGTAGACTTTGGAGGGGTGATAGAGTCAGTGACATTAAGTATTCAATCATAGTGTAAACCTACAAGTAGAAAGAAAAGACAACCAACAAAATGATGACTCTGCAGGGGAGAGTCTAGAGATAAAGTTTTTAAGTGGACTCTTGTTTTTCCTGTTGTATTCAATTAAGGATTTTCCACTTTGGTGGGTGGTGACTCAAAAAGGTTAGAACTAGTGTTATAAACTATAGATTATGGACAAAAGAAGGAATACTAGGTCCTTTATTAAGAAAAATCTAGAGGTTACTCTGGAACAGTTACCTAGGTAGGAAAAGAAGAGTTGGATCAGAAGAAATGGTGAGTCTACTAGTGCTCCCATGAGAGAACAAAGAATTACTAAAAATAGAGTACCACTTGCATCCTCTAATGAGGAAGATTCACAATAAAAAGGTTCTAAATCAGATAGTGGTCACTCTAAAGATAAATTTTATGATACCCTAGAGGCAGTATTTCAAGATAAGGATTCATTACCTGCAGGTCAGGATGAAAAAGCTAGAGAAAGGGGTTTTGGACCAAATTTAGATCCTGATGAGGATATGTTCAGAAGGCAACCCATGAGACCAAGATAGGTCCATTTCCCATACCAAAATATCACTGATATAGATGTGTCATCAAGTTCTAATGATATTATGATAGAACCAAATGATTTAAGTGCACTAAGGTTACAGTTGGTAGAGTAGGATGCCATACATAAGAGGTTACAAAAGGAGAGAGAAGCTAAGAAAGTGAATGCTTTGATAGAAAGAGAGTCTCTTCTTAGAAAGATTAGTGAGTTGAAGGAGAGAAACAAGATGCTTGCTTCTGCTCCTAAGACTTTGCAACATGATGTCTTTGGTGATCTTGATGCTTTGATAAGTGAGCAGGAGTGCCTACTACAAGACCATGAGTTTGATAAAGAGGGCCCTGTGGTTAGACAGGTTCAAAGTTATGCTTCCCTCCCTAAAGATAAAGATGGACATGAGATCACTAGGCCCACTATTTCTGTTGGAAAAAAAGGAAAGGAAAAGATGGTGGGACATCAGACAAATAAATCATTGACAATACCAGGGGTCCCACCACCCAATTCAAATAAGGACAAAGAGATAGAAAGAAGAAGAAAAGAAGATGAGGACCTAGCAAGAGAATTAGAGAAGGATAAAAATGAAGCTTCCATTGTAGAAAAAAGAAGAAAGATCTAGTTCTTGAAGGCTTCATCTGGAAATGCTCTTGGCCCATCTGATACTGAACTAGGTATGTCATCTATGACTGCTACTATTCCACTTAGTAATGCTACTACTAGTTCAATTCCTTCTTCATCCGGTAAGATAGGTGTTGATCCTAGGAAATAGTCAAATGCACAAGTAGATGGGAATGTAAATGTAAATGTTGATCCTAGGGTTAACACTAGTTCAAGTTTTCAAAGAAGACCTATGCAACTAGAAGGCTATAGGCAAATTAGTTTTGATGGTATACTTGGCTACCCGAATGCTTTTCCAACTTATATAAGAGATAAGATACCTAAATTTGCTGGTACTAATGCTATTAGTTATGAAGAACACCTTAGGTTATTTGTTGATGTATTAAATGATTATGAGGTAGAGCATGAGGATGTAGTCATGAAATTATTTGTTCAATCTTCAGTGGAAGATGCTAGAGATTGGTTTAAGAGACTCCCTGACAGATGTATTGATACATGGGATTCTTTTGAGAGATATTTCAAAGAATAGTATGGTGATAGGCCTAATGCTAGTTTCATGTTGAATGAGTTCAACACTGTAAGAAAAAATTAGAATGAGTCTGCAGCTAAATTCAATATGAGATTTCAGAATGGTATGCATAAGTTGTTTCAAGTTATGAGGTTAGATGACAATGTTTGTTTGACCACATACTTCAATGCCTTTGATGCAAAGATGGGATATTTGTTGAGGGAAAAAGAACCAAGAACCCTCAAAGATGCTTTTAGGATTGCTGTCAATATTGAAAACAATATGAAAATATCTAAAAAGTTGGGTGGAAAAAGAGATGATCTGAAGCTATTTGGAGATAAAAAGTATAAGCGGGATAATGAAAGAAATGTTGGAAGTAAGAAACAAGAGGAAGATAAATTGGACAAGGTGCTGAATGCATTGAAGGATTTAAGAGCACCTGTTAATAGAATTAATAATTCTCTTGCCAATGAAAAACCTCAATTCAACAACAATTTCAGTAGGCAGAATAGATTGTAGAATTATCCCTACAGTACCCAATGGAAGGATGGCAAGCCTATTATCCCTACTGCAAGAGGAAATAATGATAAAGTTGTCCCTGATCCTTTACAAAGATCCTCTGTAAATGTTGTAGAGGATACACCATGGTGTATAGCATGTCAGTCCCCTCATTCTGCAGAGCATTGTGTGGTTGCACAATCCATGTCAGCATATCAAGATGGTAACAATGAGGAGTTAGATCAAGAAGAAAATCATGATGACGTTGGATGCAACATGGAAACTTCATATTTGGGATATGAAGATGATTCTGATATTGATGAAGAAGTAGATGTGTGTTTGAAAAGACACAATAGGGCACTTTTCCATCATGAGGTTTTTTTTGATAATGATGACATTGATGAAAAGACATGTAACATGATTTCTTCCTCAGAAATAGTAAATTTGAAAAGAACTTCAAAGGAAGAAATGGATAGAATTACTACAGAAATGATAGCCCAAGTGCAAAATAGAGGCATGGTGGCAAGGGATACAAATGGGAAAGCTGTAGGAATGTTTATGAAGAACACCAACTCCAAGGAATTCAGTGGAAATAGATCAGGGATGATCATATGGCAAGGTTAAAAAATGTAAAAGGTAAGAAGTGGGAACCTAAGGGGGTTGGAATTGAAAAATTTTCTAATGAAATAGAAAAGCCAGTTGGCACAATGGCTAAAGTTGAAAAAGTAAAGGTCACAGCTACAACTAACATATCAGATAAACAAAAAGACAATAAAGTAGTGCAGATTGAGATTGTCGGCATTAAGAATGTTTGTCATTAGTGACAACACTTATTCAGACTCTGTATGTTTACCGAGTAGATAGGACAGTGTTTACCGAGCAGATAGGACAATGTTTATTGAATAGACCGAGCTTCACAGTGCTTACCGAGTTATCATTACCGAGTGATGAGATGACCAGTGTTTACCGAGTGCCAGCATGGTAAACAAGGAATTTAGTTTCTACCAAGTGACACTATATCTATCGAGTCTCCAGTATATACCGAGTTTGAAACTACAACCGAGTGGTTAGTATGGACTGAGCCTCCACTTCTACCAAGAGCATGATGATGCCGAGTAATGTAGTGGATGCCAAGTATCAGAAAGTCATTGAGTTAGTTTGCAGTAACTGAGTAACTATATTTGGGCTGACTCAATAATATTTGTGTTAGCTTGTTTAAGAGCCAACTTTGTAATTATTTTGTAATTGTTTTGGATTGATATATAAACATTGTTTTGTATCATATCCAAGGTGGAGAAGAAGAGATAAGTGTGAAAAAGAGAAGAAAGGTAGAGATAAGAAAATTACAAAGGGCTACAATAGTATAAGGAGCAGCAAAGATATATCCATCATAGAAGGTTATCAGTACATCAAAGAATCTCAATCAGCAAGTACAGTTTCAAGTAAGAGATCTATTGTTTCATCCTAACAGGTGAATCAACTTAAAATCCTTTAACAGGGTAGACTTAACGGTCTTTGTAAAATCTCTTAACCGAGTGCATACTTCTTTGTATGTTTGTAAATCCTCTAACAAGGTGGACCTAGCAGTCCTTATTGCTCCTAACAGGGCAGATCATCAGAAGTGATCATTGTAAGCCTTAACCAAAAAAAATTATACTACAGTATTGAAGTTTTGTGGGTATCATCCCCACCCTAGTTTTACTTTCTATTTGGAAGGTTTCTGGGTCACCAAATCTCTATGTTCAAAAGTGTTATGAATGTTTTATTCTTTCTGTTACTCATGCATGCAATTAGCTTATTGATCTAAATGTTATTTGGAATAAGGTTAAGATCTGAATTTGTTAAAAGTTTTGAAGTTACTGATTCACCTCTCCCCTCTCAGTAACTTGGCTAGTCTTGAATATTTCAAACAGAGATTCCTCCCTCTGCTCCTATTGATATGTTGGCTGTGTTGTCTTAGATAACTGTCAAGGTTCCATTGTCAGAATTGTTGAGGATCCCTGAACATAAGGATAGGGCTATTGCATGGGTAGATAATGTTCATAGTAATGATATTGCATGCAATAAACCTCAGGATAAAGTTTTGAAAGAAGTGGAGGTCCAAGGATTGGTATCTCACATATCACCTATATACTTGGATAATTCTGTCAATGCTAGCCTTGAAAATATAGATCCATTCTTCTTGAGTATTCTTGTGAATGGGATGAAATTAAGAAATTGCATGATTGATTTTGGTGCTTCCAATACTATCATGCCTTTTAAGATTATGAAAAAATTAGGCCTCAAAGTTGATATAGATCAAGGTAGATGTTGTGCAATGGATCAAAGGGAAGTACCAATCATAGGGACTATAAATGCAATGCCATACAGATTGGCAGCCTATCCAGAGAAAGAATTGACCATGAGTGTCTTGGTGGTGGACATTCTACCCCATTATGGTATGCTATTATCTAGGAAATGGAGTGCTTCCATGGGTGGATGTTTGCAGTGTGATCTCTCTTCTGCAACTTTCAAGATTGATGATCAGTTTGTTATGATTGAAAGAGAACCAAGGGTAACTTATATGATTGAAAATGATATTGATAATGAGGTTACCTACTTTATAGATACTGATGTCAATGCTTTTAGAGTTGAGGTCATTTTACTTGAAATGGAGCCTGTATTACCATGTATTGTTGATGAGGTTGGTTCTAGGTCTGTGAAGGGTGATTTGTGGGTGATGTACTTTGATGGTGCTAGCTGCAAAGATGGAGCAGGAGTAGGTATTTTACTCATTTCTCCTAAGGGGAACACCTACAAGTTTTCTTTCACATTGAATTTCTTTTGTACCAATAATATAGTAGAGTATGAAGCATTATTGATAGGATTGAGATTGGCACAAAAGCATGGAATTAAATGTATAAAAGTTATTGGGGATTCTGAATTAGTGGTGTCCCAAATAAGATTAGTATATTCTTCCAAGAACAAGAGGTTGAAGCAATAAAGAAATGTTGTTTGGGATTTGATTGAGTGTTTTGATGCCTTCAATATTGAGTGGAAGGATAAAAGTAATAACAAGATGGCTGATTTGTTAGCCAATATTACAATCAATCCCAATGATATTACTTTTGCTGGCCTCTCTAAAGTTGAAATTTAGACTAGGCCTAGTATACCAGACAATGTTAAGAATTGGCAAGTTTTTGAAGATGACCAGGATATCTTGAGATTTTTGAATTGTGAAGATCAGTATCATGGCTAGGAGTTAGATTGTTCAACCTTGGTTGAGATTACAAAAGGAAGGGAGGTTGTCCTTGGTAATGAGGTCATTCAACTTAAAACTAACAAGGTTCCTAAGGGGCTTGTTGTTCTAGAAACTATATTTGATAATCAGGATAGAGTTCAGATAGGTACCAAAAAGGAGGATCATATAAATTTGGAAGAAATAAATCTTGGAACAAAAGAAGCACCTAAGAAGGTTTACATTGGTAAGGATATGTCTCACAAAGTAAGGAAGTCCTTGATTGAGCTACTAAGAAAATTCAGGCATGTTTTTGCATGGTCATATGATGACCTAAAGGTTTATAGAGAAGACTTGTTCCAACATGTTATTCCTTTGAAAGAAGATGCCAAACCCTTTAGGAAAAAAAAAAGGCCTATAAATCCTACTTTGTCCCCTAAGATGCAAGAAGAGTTAATGAAGCTAAGAGGTGCTGGAATTATCAAGCCCATTAGGCATTCTTCTTGGGTTTCAAATTTGGTTCTTGTTAGGAAGAAGAATGGTGACATCAAACTTTGTGTGGATTTTAGAAATTTGAACATCAGCTCATTAAAGGATAACTATTGTCCGCCTAATATGGAGGCTATGTTGCAAAGAGTGAGTGGATCTGAATTAATGTCTATGATGGATGGTTTCTCTAGTTATAATCAAGTAGTTGTGAAAGAATCAGAACAATTTAAGATAACTTTTACTACACCTTGGGGGACTTATGTTTATGTGAGAATGCCTTTTGGTCTCACAAATGCTGGTGCAATTTTTCAGAGGGCAATGGATGTTGCCTTTTCAGATTTTATAAATGATTTCCTTATTGTTTATCAAGATGATTTAACTGCCTATTCCAAGAAGGAAGATGACCATTGTACTCATTTGGAGAAAATATTTGTGAGGGCTTTGGACTATGGCATTTCGTTAAATCCAAGGAAATGTGCATCTGGTGTCACTGAGGGTAAGTTGCTTGGCCACTTGGTTGGAAAGAAAGGAGTTAGAATTGATTCTGAGAGGGTGGCAGCCATTGATAAGATTCAAAGACCAAAAAATGTTAAAGGAATTTAGTCTTTCTTTGGTCAGGTGAATTTCTTGAGAAGATTTGTTATAAATTTTGCTGAAGTTACTAGGCCAATATCCAAGATGTTGAAGAAAGGATTTGAGATCAAGTGGGAAGGTGAGCCTGATGAAGCTTTCAAGAATATCAAGTAGGATATCAAAGATGCACATGTGCTTAAGGCATCTGATTACAATGTCCCAATGCATATCTTTTCCTTTGCATCTTTTCACACTATTGCTGTAGTATTGTTGCAGAAAAATAATGAGGGTTATGAGCAGCCTATTGCATTCTTTAGTAAATCTTTGCAGGTTGCTGAATTGAAGTATGATATCAATGAAAAACAAGCTTAAGCACTGGTGAAGGCTATCAAGGCTTTTAGGTGTTATCTAATGGGAGCAATTGTGATTGCCTTTGTACCTAGTGCTATAGTAAAAGATATTTTTTCACAGCGGGAGGTGTCTGGAAGGAGATGCTGATGGATAAATAGAATTCAAGAATTCTATATCGATATCCAGATTACCAAGTTGGTCAGAGGACAAGGGTTGGAAAAAATGATGGCTCAATCCAATCTCGATGCAAACCAAATAAACCAGACTGAGATTGATTATACTTGTGATATGGATGATTGTATCTGGTATCAAGATGTTATATTTTACTTAAGGAACATGAAGTGTCCTATAGGAATGGATGACAACAAGAAAAGGAATTTGAAGTTACAAGCTATCAAGTATGTGATTGTAAGATGCAAATTGTATAGAAAAAATTTGGATTGCATACTCTTGAAGTGTGTTGATGAAAATCAGGCAGATATGTTGTTAAAAGAAATGCATGAGGGAGTTTGTGGGGGACATTATATGGGTAAAACTACTACTCAAAAAATCTTGAGAGCAGGATTCTAGTGGCCCGCAATCTTCAAGGATGTAGAATAGTTGGTAAGGAGATATGATGCTTGTCAGAGATACTCTGGTAAGCTTAAGTTTTTAGGTAGTGTACCTTTAAGGCCAGTTGAGGTGCAAGCTCCTTTCTAGCAATGGGGAATAGATTTCATAGGGGAGATACCAAACAA
This sequence comes from Chamaecyparis obtusa, assembly GCA_027943335.1. Classification (NCBI taxonomy): domain Eukaryota; kingdom Viridiplantae; phylum Streptophyta; class Pinopsida; order Cupressales; family Cupressaceae; genus Chamaecyparis; species Chamaecyparis obtusa. The sequence continues at coordinate 1,224,342 of BSBK01001723.1, forward strand.
GTCTAGTGGAGGACATTCTTGGATATTAGTTGCCACTAATTATTTTACAAAGTGGGTTGAGGCTATCCCCACAAGGAATTCAACTAGTAAGGTGGTGACTAATTTCTTATTGAATAATATTATCACAAGGTTTGGTTGTCCTAAGAGGATTGTTAGTGATAATGCCATGTGTTTTAGGTCTGCTAAATACAAGGGATTCTGCCAAGGTCTAGGAATTCAGATGTCATACTCTTCACCCTATCATCCATAAGGGAATGGATAGGCATAATCAACAAATAAGAGCTTGATAAAAATCCTTAAGAGGATCCTTGATAAGAATAAAAGAGCATGGAATTCAAAATTTCCATTAGTTGTATGGGCTGATAGGGTAATTGTGAAGAAGGAAATTGGTTGTGCACCATTTGACTTAGTATATGGGATACATGCAAGAATGCCTCAGAACAACTTGTTAGAAATGTATAAGTTTCTTCAATTATATGATGATGATATAGAAGATGAAATGCAGTTGAGAATTGAAGACCTTATTAGGTTGGATGAAACTAGGAGAGAATCAGTTTCAAGAAATGCCAAGTTGCAATTGCAGGTCAAGAATTTGTATGACAAAAGGACTGTTGACAGGAAGTTTGAGCCTGGTGACTTGGTATTAATTTGGAATACTAGATTGGAGGATAAGGGGAAACATAGAAAATTTGACCCAATCTAGCTAGGGCCATATCTAATTCATGAAAAATGGGGCCATGATTCTTATGTTGTGAAAGAACTAAATGGTGATGTTCAGGAATTGCCAGTTCATGGACAATTCTTGAAGAAATACTTCAATTGAAGGTATTTATCTTTCCATGAATAGTAGTTAGGTCTGTATATGTTGTACATTCTGTATAGTGGTGTGCTTGTTCCCTATTTCTTTTGTCTTAGCTTGTAGGGTTTTGTCCTTTACTCTCTATTGTTCAAGGTTTTTGTCCAATTGGTGGTCTGCTTCACCCAGTGATTCTAGATCCCTGCTATGCCTGCAGGAGGCATACATCCCCAGATAGAGCCACTATTAGCACCTGTAAAATTTTTATGACTCTGTAGCTTTTCTCTGGCCTCTGCAGTGTTTTTCCTTGTCCCTGGCCTCAAATCCTAGTTCAAATATTCAAAATTGTAGCTGTTGGTGAAAAGAAGCCCTAATCTATCTTGGCAGGTTCTATTTAAGCATTGTTTTTTCAGTCACTAAAGTTCTAAATTACCCATGTGCTAAAATTGTGGTGACCCTTTGCATGTTATGTCATTAGGTTTTATTATCAGGGCCCCCTTTAATTTTTTCTATCTAAGCCTAAGTTTTCCTGATAATATTTCCAAGTGTTTCAACCCTTTAAAAATGTGCGGTTGTCATTACATTGCAAGGCTTCCCATTGTCAGAGTTTCTAACATGCGGTATAGTGACGAGCGGACATCTATCCTGGTGGGTCCTCAGGGTGCCAAGTGTTGCAAAAATGGTAGTTTCTCATTGGTTGTTGAGTGGTGATTTGGTAGTTGTCAATGGGACCAGGGTTCCGATGTGTCTTTGAGGGCTTTGACATTTATAGGGGATCTACGGTTGGCATATGATTGCATGGGTTCTATCAGTGCCATGAGATCTTACGCCAACCGTTGATGTTACATTTTCTTAGATGGCAAAGGGAAGGTGGGTCCTCTAATAGTTGGAGCCGACGTGCATGATTTTCATTGGCGAAAGGGTAATGATGTAGTGGGACCATTGGCTAGATGGTGCTGATTTATTTTATTTTGATTGGCTGAGTTGAAGGGTGATAGGGATGTGTTAGTGGGCCCAAATCTTTTGAAGGGTGGCAGTGTGGTAGGATCTATGACTGTCGCATGATCACATGGAATCTTTTCAAGCCATGTGATCATGCACTCACTGTTTGATTAAAGGCTTATATTCAATGGGTCTGATATGCTACGTTGTGCTGACTTGCTTGATTTTCATTGGTTGTGAAATATTGATGTGGCCGAAGACTTTTCAAAGGGTTTGTGATTGTTATGGAGATTAATGTGAACTGCCCGATTTGCTGGGAAATAATTAGATCAATGACCGTGTTTTAAAATCTATCTGGTTAACCGTTGTAGTTCAAATTTGAATATTTTAGAGGGTTTCCAGTGATAGAAGGACTGAAATTGAATGTTTTTGCAGCTGGATTTGGTAGGAATGATTTCATCGACTGTTGCAGAGTGGTCTAGGGGTTTGATGACTGATTGCAGGAGTTTTTGTACCATGAAGTGTTGCTCGAGGCGTGTTACAGGTGGACAATCAGATTGATGAGTTTAATAAATTCATGATTCTCAGTACAAATCAGGAAATTTTTCATTTATGAGGATCATTCTGGGATCTGCTTTCTCCAAGCTACTTGGTCTTCCCCCAATTGTAATAAATTCCTAATTGATCTTAGTTGGTTTGGTGGGTAAAACCCTAACCCTAATCATCTGTAGCTTGTTGCATCCTATTTTGGGATCCCAAGATGATTAGTGGTATATATGGTTGAATTTTTTATTTTGCAAGGGGGTTGATGTTATTGAAAATGAATGTAAAAGATTGAACAAGGAGAGCTTGGATTTTGGGTCTATTTCCTAACATTTTGTTATTGTGATGATGTATTGATTCTGAAGATTTTAATGAGAATGCACTTTAATTCCAATCTCAGATTCTTGTTTGTCTTCCTATTCTGATCTTGGGCTTATATATGTTAATGTCACAAAGTGAGTTAGCATATCGTAAACAAAGAGTATTATGGAGTTATGTTTGAGTTCCTAACAAAGTTAGGATTAAAGTATTTAAGGTGATTTCAGTGAGTTCATGGTTGGGTAAGAATTTGATGATCAGGTTTGGGAGTGAGAGGGATAATAGGCAAAGCACTTATCCTAAGTTTAGGAGTATTTGATTTAGGAATTTTAGTTGATTTATGTTATTGGGTGACTCTATGCCCTAGGTTAAGGCACTGATCCTTTCTCTGGAAGTAGTTCATCATCATCCACCATACATTTAAATGATAAAATCTTTCAATCAGTTTGTAAAGGGAATAATGCATAACATTTTGTGATTCCTTTCAAGAAGTGAGTCAAAGGTAGACCCGCCTAAGCATGTAGGCTCAAAGTGTAGGAGGATCTCTTTGATCCTTGTTAATTGGCCCTTTTCATTGTAGACTTTGGAGTGGTGATAGAGTCAGTGACATTAAGTTGTCAATCATAGTGTAAACCTGCAAGTAGAAAGAAAAGAAAATGAACATACCCACAAGCAAAAAAAGCAATAAAACATGTCCTCATGACCATAGTCTTCTAGCTTGGCATTATCTAAAACTATTAGGGAGAGAACACTCATGAAATAAATCATCATAGATAGCACACAAAGAAATAAAGTCAAACAAGTCTCAGCAAGTCGAGTGTTTAAGTGTGTGTGTGTAGGTCATAGAGTCAAACTTTGAGTATCACATGTGCTAGTGGAAAATATCATATCATGCTAGACTACGGGTAAGATATCTGATAAGTGTTAAGAAACACTTGACGCTTAGGGTAGTGTTGAAAAACACAGTTGGGGTGGTGTTGAAAAACACCATTTGCAAGATGCCCTAAAGACTAATGCATCCTAGAGGCCAAAGCTAACACAGTTATGCCCCCTAGACAAAGACAAAGACCAATTCCAAACCAAGGTAACAAGGTCAAGGCATGATGGAAAAAGGTTAAGTGTTGAGGATGCATGCTAAGAAACAAGGGTGCAAAGGCCTCAAGTAGCATCTATTTCGAGGTTTTCACCACTTGGAGATTTTTTTGATTTTTTGATTTTTTCAATTTTTTTGTATTGTTGCTACCAAGGCGCCTATTTCCAAGTTTTCACCAAGGCACTTTTTCTATTTTTTTGAATTTTTTGCATTTTTTGATTTTTTTGTATTTTTTCAGGACTTTATATGATTTTTAGGATTTTTTAAGCATCATATATGAATTTTTTTTGGAATTTTTTGAGGATCAATAAATATGTACAAAGGATGCCCCCATATAGAATAGGCATCATGGATAGAACTTCTTGAGGTGCCAAACATTAATAGGATCAAGGAGCTGCTCTTCCTCTTCAGTAGATAACAAGTAAGCACCTATTCCAAAAGTAGCAGTAATGATGTATGGTCCAAGCCAATTAGGTTCAAATTTTCCCTTTTTCTCTCTATGTTGTTGGTTCATAGGTTTTTCTTGTAAGACAAGATCTCCCACTTGAAATTCTATAGGGCGAACCTTCTTGTTGAATGCTTTGGACATACACTTTTGGTAAACCCTCATGTGATCAAATGATGCTTTACACTTCTCATCTAGAAGTTCTAGTTCCTGGAGTCTCATGGCATGGTAGTCTTCATCTGTCACTAGACCTTTGAGGGAAACTCTAAGGGAAGGAATCTCCACCTCTAAAGGTAACACTACTTCAGCACCATAAGTGAGGGAAAAAGGAGTAGCCCTAGTTGGAGTATGAATACTCATTCTATAAGCCCATAAGGATGGATTTATCTATAGATGCCAATCTCTACCATTCTTGTGAACTATTCTATGGAGAATTTTAAGAATGGTTTTATTCGAAGCCTCTAATTGTCCATTTCCTTGTGGGAAGTAAATGGAGGACCAATGTTGTTTTATCTTGAACTTCTTACAGAGTTGTTTAAGGTCCTTATTTTTTAACTGACCTCCATTGTCAGTGATTATTTCAGAAGGCACTCCATACCAACAGATGATATGGTTCAAAATAAATAGAGCAATTGTCTTGCTCGAGGCAACATAAAGTGGAATAGCCTCTATCCATTTGGTAAAGTAGTCAGTAGCAGTGATGATGAATTTGTGTCCACTTGATGAGTTGGGATAAATCTACCCAACAAGGTCAAAGGCCTAGCACTGAAATGGCCAATGAGAAATAGATAGAATAAGCTCCATGCCTAGAGCATTTATTAGGTTACCATGTTTTTGACATTTTTCACATGATTTAGCAAAAGCTACTGCATCTGTCTGCATGGTAGGCCAATAGTACCCAGCCCTAAGAAACCTTTGGGCCATGTCAAGACCATTGGAATATCCTCCACAAATGCCCTCATGGATGTCAGCTAATGCTTGATTGGACTCATCCTTTTCCAAGAACCTAAGAAGTGTCCCATCTAAACCCCTCCTATACAGATAACTAGAGATAAGGGTGTGGTGAGAGGCATTTTAGGTTAAGTTTCTTCATTCAGAATGGTTGAAGGTTTTGGGAATAATGCCATCATGGAGATATGAGTAAATGGCACCATACTGGAATGACTCATGGCCAACAAGGGTACAGACAACTTGGCTTTCTTGGGAGTCATAGATAGGATACCATAGCTCTTCCACTAGGAATTTGAATCTGGACTCATGTTGTTCTAGTTGAGGAAGTGAAGCCAATGTAGCCATAGCATCAGCTACTTTATTATCTGCTCTAGGGATTTGTTGAAATGCAACAAAGGTGAAATATCATCTCAATGAATTAACCATTTTCTTGTAGGGTATTAGTTTTTCATCCTTTGTTTGGCATTCTTCATTAACTTGGTTGATAATCAATTGTGAATCCCCATAGATATGAAGCTCTGTGATTCTCCATTCTATAGCCATTTTTAGTCCATTTGTCAAAGCCTCATACATAGTAATGTTATTTGTACATGGGAACAATAGTTTGTAGGACTTAGGAATTGTGTACCCATGAGGAGAGACAAATAACACTCCAACACCTGAACCATTTTGCATGAAAGAGACATCAAAGAACATCTTCCATGTTCTTGTAGTCATGTACATTATGTGCTCATCTAGAAATTCAACTTGAATAGGCATGCTGTCTTGAATTGGGAAATCAGCCAATTGATCTACAATGGCTTGTCATTTTATAGCTTTACGCTCAACATATTCTATGTCAAATTATGATAAGATCATCATCCACTTAGCAAGTACTATGAGAGAAACCTTACCAAGAAAATATTTGAGAGGATTGATCTTTTCTATGAGGTGTATTGTATGTGCAAGCATGTAATGTCACAACTTTTGGGAAGCAAACACCACTACAAGGAAATATTTTTCAATACTAGTGTAATTAACCTCATATGACATGAGAGTACGACTGATGTAATATATAGCTCTTCCTTTTCCAGTGTCATCAAGTTGAGCCAATAATGCCCCCAGGGAAGATTCTATTGTTGAAACATACAATATGAGTGGTTTTCCTAGGATAGGAGGCATTAAGATTGGAGGATTAGCCAAGTACTACTTGATTTGGTCCATGCTTTTCTGACAATCCTCATTCTAGACACATTTAACCCCCTTATGCAAAGTCTTATTAAAGGGTTGAGCTCTATTTGCTAGTTGTGAAATGAACCTCCTTATAGATTGAAGATGTCCCTGAAGACTCCTCATTTGGCTAATGTTTTTGGGAGGTGGCATATCCAAGATTGCTTGAACTTTCTCTGGGTCCACCTCTATTCCTTTGGTTGAAATGATAAATCCTAGAAGTTTTCTATAGATGACTCCAAATGCACACTTTTTAGGATTTAATCTTAATTGAAACTATTCCATACAATCTAGAATGAATTCTAAATCTCCTAAGTGTGTATCCCTTTTTTTAGATTTAGCCAAGGTGTCATCCACATAATCTTCCATATTCTTATGCATCATGTCATGGAAGATAGTTGTCATAGCTCTTTGATAAGTAGTTCCTACATTTTTTAATCCAAATGGCATAATGTTCCAGCAATAGGTACCCCATGCACAAGTGACTGCAATCTTTTCTTGGTCATCAGTAGCTATTTTGATTTGATTATACCCAGAAAAACCATCCATCAAGGAATAGATCTCATAACTTGTGGTCATGTCCACTATCATGTCTATGTTTGGAAGTGGAAAATCATCCTTTGGGCATGCTTTATTAAGATCTCTAAAATTTGTGCAGATGCAAATGGACTTGTCATGTTTTGAACCTAGTACAATATTGGATATCCATTCAACATAATCAATGGCTCTTATAAATCCTACACTGAGGAATTTTTCTAGTTCTGCTTTGATGAGAAGAGCTATGTGAGGATGCATTTTCCTCAATTTTTGTTTCACTGGTTTTATACCTGGAGCTATGGAAAAGTGATGCATAATGAGATTAGTGTCGAACCCTGGCATGTTTGAGTAAGTCCAAGCAAAATTAATCTTCTTGCTCTGTAGGAACTTGGTATATGCTTCTTTTTCTTGTGTTGATAGAGACTGAGCCAAATGTGCTATTTGTGGAGCCTCTTCTATACCCAAATTAACTGGTTGTGTAGGCTCGACAAGCACTGAAGATTTGTCTTGAAAGTAACTTGGGAGATGATCAAGTACCTCATCCTTAGGTGCCTTGGAGAGGTTTTCACCCTTGGATATGTCCTTTATTTTTACTTTTTTAGGTTCTGACACCGCTACACAGTGGTTTTCACCATTGGAATGCTTATTCTTTTTTTCTTTTCTTTTCATTTTGCAACTAAGGTACTTGATATCTAGTTTTGTCATGCTTGTAGCTGGTTCATTGGTGGAAGAGACTATGAGCTCAAGGACATGTAGGTAACATGCTATCTCATAGTCATTTTGGAAAGTTAAGAGCTAAGGCTCTTGATAGCATTGAGACCAATCAATTAGGTTGGGATTGGCAAGGGGTAGGTCAATGACAGGTTCAATGTTGTGGATATGAATGGTGTCATCTTTGGTGATCACAGAGTTAGGGTCCATCAAGTATCCCTCTAAGGTACCCAAATCAGGATTTATCCTACCAAGCAAAGCATCATCCACTAAAGCAACTTGCAGATTTGAATCCTCTAATCCTACACTAGACTCGTTAGCTACCTTAGGTTGGGAACCATATGTATGGACAAAATCAACATCCATGTCAGCTGTAGAAGAATTAGAGAGAGATTCCCATTCATACAAATGTGAGTTCGTATCTAAATCCCGACTGGGATGTTTACACCAAGCATATTTATGACATCTGGATGTGGAACCTCTAATGTCACAAAGGGTAACACCTTCTTGAATGCCATTTGTGTGTTGATGTTCTTGAATAGGATCCTCAACAGTGGATTCCTCTTGTTCTAGGCTTGAAACTATTGGATTGGCTACTGGAGTATCTGAATCTCCCCAAAGGAGATTAGTGGAAGGGACCCAATCTTCATACATGTCTTGCTAGTTTATCAAATTGGGCATATACTTTGTTTCATCCTCACTATCCATCTCACCATGGATAGGAACAAGGTTCTTATTCTCACTTTCAAAACCTAGGCCAACCATTTTTTTAGACCTGTGGCCAAAAAGAGCATGATCAAGTGGTTCATCTCTAGCATCTAATCTGTGACTGAGAGGACCATGACCTGGATAGCCCATACTTTTGATAAGAGTGTACCCTCTTCCATAGGTCTTAGGAGAGGGAGAGAAGTTCTCATTATGCATGTATTTGTCTTCTCTATAGATCCAGTCCTTAATGACCACCTCTTCTTTTTCATCCTGGATGGGCACTAAGGACTCTACAAATGTACCAAACAAAGTCATGGCTAAAGATGAAGGACACATCTCTTGTGAAGGCTTGCCATAGGATCTAGGTGAGACTAGTAGTTTTTTAAAGGAGTCAATTTGATACCCCCCCATACCAAGGTCTATGGACTTGAACTTATTCTTGCACTGTGCTAGGGTTGCATCAAAATCCTCTGCTTCTCTATTGAGAGGAAAATGAGTCCTTGCTAAAATTGCATTTATAGATAATGTGCTATCCATGGGTATACAAACTTCTACTCCATTATAGGGGAACTTAACACATTGGTGGTAGGTGGATGGCACTGCTTGCATGTCATGGATCCATGGTCTACCAAGTAGGATATTATATGCTAGAGGACCAACATCAACAATTTGGAACAAAATGTCCTTTTCAATAGGGCCAATCCTGACAGGAAGGATAGCCAAGCCCTTGGAGCTTCTCTCTACCTCATCATAGGCTTTAACAATAATTTTCTTCTGGATATCAATAACTTTCTCAGAATAACCCAGTATCTTCAACAGACTCAAAGAACAAATGTTGAGCCCAACACCCCATCGATCAACACATGCCTAACATGGGTCTTGTGAATCATGACTTCAATATGAAGGGCAAGACTATGTAGATGGATCAAAGCTTTGTCATCTTCTTTTGAGAATGTTAGGTAATGAGGGCTAGCAAGGTGGTTAACCATGTTCTGGAATTGGTCAACATCTATGTTGTTAGGCACATTTTCTACATGCAAAGCATCCTCAAGGATATGCCTATGTCTTGGAGACAATTCCAAGAGTTCAAAGATTGAGATTTGAGATAGCATTCTTTGTAACTGGTCAACAAGATTATAGCTCATTTCAAGGTTGACTGTCGATTTGGTGGTGACATTCTTGGATGCCACTTGTTTGGGTTTACTAGACTGGTTGGAACTAGCACCTCTAATAACCACATGACCTTGGCTTTGACTTCTTGTAATAGCGTTAAGAGCTTGGGATGACCTTTGAGAGTGAGGACCCCTAAGCACCACCACATGTTCTTCATCAAATATAGGAGGAGATCCCACATCATAACCATAAGGATCCTTGTCCCTTATCATGTTGACAGTTTCCTCCACAACCTCAAGCATATTGACCATGTTTTATGCACCTATGTAGATATAGTTGATTTCAGCCTTGCCATTCTTTGGTTTAGAGGTTTCCCTCTTGTCATATTTGGGCAAAGGCTCCTTGAATGCCTTATGGTCTACATTGGTGTTCAACCCATCAATCTAAAGTTTTCCACTCTCAATAAGATCCTAAATAATGTGCTTAAGTTTCTAGCAATGTTTGATGTCATGTCCAATACCATTGTGGAACTTGTAGAAAGATTTTTCATCCCACTAATGTGGTTTTAAATTAGGAATATGGTGCTTCACAGGATCTTGTGATTGTGCAAGGTTATTGGCAATAAGCATCTTGAAAACATCCTCATAAGAGTCACCAAGCTTAGAAAATGGTTGCCTCTCCTTTTTATGCTTATCTTGATACCTTGGTTTATGCTGTTGTTGGTTGGAGGATGTGTTGAGCTTCATAGCTTGAATTGCACTAGACAAATGGAGGACTCCTTGATCCTTGGGTTGAGAAGAGTCTACAACTCCATCGTTGACTACTTGCTTGTTCTTGTTCCAGTGCGAGTGCTTGCCTTTGTTCTTATTAGCATTGTGGTTGTTTTGACCATTGTTGTTATTGTTATGTTTGGTCAAAATGCCTCGCTCTTTCAAGACATCCTCAATTCGACATACGGTTGTGACCATAGTGTCTAAGGAATCAAAGACCATCTTCCGAACCTCATATTGCATTTCAGGGACCAAATTACTAATAATGATATCAATCCTTTCATGCTTAGGAATAGTCCTACAATAGCGAGAGCACAATCATCTCCATCTTTGTAAGAAGGTAACAAAGGATTCCCCTTGGTTCTGCTTCAAATTGCACAAGTCTAACATAGTGACTGATCTTGACAAGTTGTATGCAAAATGTTGAACAAATCTTTTGACAAGTTCTTTGAAAGTTTTGATGGGAGGGGTTATGTTGGTAAACCACTCGATGGCTTGGCCCTTAAGACTCCTTGGAAAAAATCTCATAAGATAGGAGTCATCTTGGTGAAATTCAAAACTCATGATGTAGAACTGATGCACGTGATCATGTGGGTCACCATTGCTGTCATACATGTCATACAGGGGGATTTCAATTTTTCTAGGAAAATCCTTCATACTCACACTCCTATCGAAAGGATTGGGACAAATAGAGTCAAGTGAAAAGGAACTTTTAGGTGCCAACGCCTTTTCCATCATACACTTGAGTTTTTTGATCTCCTCTTCTTGAGAGGGTCCTTGTTTCTTGATTTTTCTATCCATGTCAAAGTTGTAAGGGACTCTGGCACCCTTGTTAATCAAGCTCTCCAGGAACCTATCCTTGTTTTCATCTAGATACTTCTCCACATATTGTTGGAATAGTGGTTCTTGTTGCATCCTCATAAAATCTTGATCATCAAAACTTGCACTACTTCCTCCATGTTGAGAGCCATGATGAGATCATTGGGAGGGTTTCCTTGAGTTCCTAGGGGGTGTTTGTCTCCTATGTTGTGAAATCCTTCTTTCTCTAGGACTAGAAGATCTTGAAGGGGTCCTTGGCCACCTTCTACTTTGTGGGGTTCTTGAGGGAGTAGATGGTGGAGAGTTATTTCCACTGTTGGTACCCCTATTGTTGAATTGGTCATTGAGTTGTTGGGCTAAAATCCTATCTTGTTCTTCTTGGAATGATTTTCTTTTCAATTCTAACAAGGATTTTTTCTCCACCTCTAGGAGTCTAAACCTTTCTTCTTTAGCAGCTTGTTCATCCAAAAAGGCTTTATTTTCGCATTCGATTCTTTTAAGCCTTTCATTCGCATACCTTGAGGTTGTTTTAAGCGGAAAGTTGGGCCTTGAATGTTTGAACAAGTCATTAGTAAATGCTACATTCACATGAGCATCACCAAATTTGTTGTTTTGGTCTTCGTGTTGTGACCGTGCATCTTGGTGAGCTCATCCATAATGTCTTTCAGCTCTTTGATGGACATCTAAATATCTTGAGTTGATAGGGGGTGATTCTAGTTAATTGTCATCACCAAATAGCATGTTATCCCTATGTCTTTGGAAAATGTCATCAAGATTTTGATCCATCACTTCTCTCTCCTTTCTAGTTATGGTGTAACTCATGTGCATATCTAATTGAGAAGGTGCTAAAGAGGTACTCAACTCACTAGGATTGCTCTTTGGGTCAAACCAAGCTTTGGACTCGCTCCTAGGTGATTGATCAAAGATGGGCTCTTTTCCCTTTCACTTTTGATGAGTTTGGACTAAGGGTAACTAATCAAAGACAAATTGAAGTCATTTTCCTTGACTAACTTGGTACCTTGTCATAATTGACATGAAATAAAAAGACCCTTGGTGATAAGATGACCCTAGGAAATGTCAATACCAAACTAGGATAGTAAAAGTGTTCAATTGTTCAAAAAGAGATGGTAAGATAGAAAATTGAAAAAGGTGTAAACCAACACTACCATAGAGGTGTATAATAAAAAGATAAGTATCCTAACACATATGGATCTAGAGGATAGATTTAACCAAATATATAATTGAAATTGATTTTTTTTTATGGAAGTGGATTTGGACAAAAGAGTACTAACACTCTCCAAGTGTGTTATCAAAGAGTCTAAAGGTTTACTTTTTCAACAAGGATGATTCCTAACTTATCAATTCCAAGAAATATTACTTTGTAAAATCAAAGAATACTAACTCAAGGGGTCAAAACACAGGAACCCAAGGTACAAAAAAGCTTCCAACTACAAGGTAGGATACCTACTAAAATTTGGATCGACCAAAGAAAGACTGAAAATGGCATAAATTAGATAGACATCAAATTTACCCTATGCGATAGTGTTTAGGCTAACAAATTGATACAATCTTCTAAAATGATATTTCACACGAAGCAGTGCAACAGTTTCTAGGTAGCTTGTGTGATACTTTCCAGGCAAGCTGTACGACAGTTATGTAGCAATGAACTATCGCATGATAAATCTCAGAATAGTGTGCAATGATATTTCAGGATCGTACGACTCTTGACTAGTGAGTGTCTAAATTTCAATTTTAAAGGCAATTTGGTCAAAGTTTTAGTCTGATGGTTGGATTTTTCAATTTCAAACATAGTACTAGCAATAATCAGATAAGTTTGCAAACAATAGGTGATCAAACATGTCATAAAACACTTGCACAAGGGCAAAAGCAACCTTGCCAAGACAATAAATTGTGATATCAAAGAAAGAAAATCCTATGAATGCTATCATGATGTTTGATGTTTGAGAACATTTGCATAGGTAGATCACAATGAGAACACTTCAAGCACTTACTAGCTTAAAAAGACAATGGCTCAATACTTAACAACTTGGCCCACACTTGATGTCCCATTATCTCACACAAAGTGGTTGCCCACAATAGATATTATCTTTGTCGTGGAAGTGCCAATGACACAATCAAAGGAACACAGATGGTGAGTAATCTTGGGGTGATCTAGGTTAGTCCACTAGGATCAATCCTTGCACCAAGAAGCTAAGAAAAAAAATAGGGTGGCTTCTATCTATGGTTCTTAGTAAGGGCTTCCATTCGTAATACCCCTCTTGCTCCCCAAAGGGACTACTTACCTTGTGGAAAGTAACAAACCTCGCGGCCACAAGAGTACCTTAAGCATTCTTGCTCAACATTTTCCTCATGGTCACGATCCCACAAGTACTCACATCAACCGAAGACAAGTACTATGTCTACCAAGGTTTTGTGTCCTTGATAGCCTTGAGTTTATAGTGGGTCAGAATAGCCGATGAAAAGCTTGTCCCCACTTGGGTCATTCCTCTTGATTGCTCAAGAGTAGGCCCGCTAAAGGATTCTAAAACTAAACAAAGAGTGGATCAACCTTTGAGATTCAAGATTTTTGGTTCATCTCAAGGGTGAAGAGTATATTCTCCTAGCTCAAAAATTTCTCCCAAACACACCAAGCAAAGGTTCAATTACCCTCTTGCCTTCAAAATCCAAAGATGGGTCAAGATTTCTATTTCACCACAAGGGTGAAGAGCATACTCTCCTACCACCAAAAAATTCCTACAACAAGATATTAAGTGCCTATGAAAAGAAACAACTAGTATATGCTACACTTAAAATGAAAGCAATAAATAAGCACTTGATTGGTTTTTATGCATTGGGCAGCTCTGCAAGAAATGATTAGTAGCCCTTGTGCATTTGGAGCTTTGACATGCATTATTTTGAGAAAACATTTCAATCAATGAAGGCACCTACAAGCACAACTTGTTAGCCCTACAAAGGTTAGCACAATAAAATCAAGAAAAATGTGCAAATAAACCTCTGTTCTACCACAACAAATTAGAAATCCAAAGCAAATAAATCAAATCTTGCAAAGAAATGTCCAAAATTACTCACTGTCAGGCCTGTCTGACAGTTCTGTCAAAAAAAGAATCGTACGATACTTCTTAGTATACCAGTGTGATGCTTTTTCTCTGTACGATACTTCATGCTACCTGCATGCGACATAGTACAAAAGACTAGTGTGACAGAATCCTGCAAGGTGTATGATACTTTTACTGGAAAAGTATCACATGGGTACACAAAAAACTGCCATACGATACTGGTAGACTTTCGTATGATATTCTATTAGAAAGTATGGAAAAACAACTGAAACAACAAGAAAAATATGATGAAAAATTGACGGAAATGCATAAAAAGGACAAAACAAGAGTGTTCTGCTCCACGGTGGGCACAAAAAATGTACACACTAAATTGTGCACTTCTCTAAGTCATTACTTCCAAGAGAATCCATGAATGGGAAACCTTGAGAAAGTGACCTAGAGCTCCCTAGGCATGGAGTCACAAGGATGTTTGATAGTGCTCTCAGCTAGAGCTATTGAAGCATGCAACCTTGCTAGTAAACCACACAATGGGATATTCAAAGAGACAAGGGCAAGAATGCCAATATTCTCAAGAATCTTGAATGAGAAATGCAATGCAACTATACTAAGAATAAAGATGCAAGCTAAGCTATGGAAATGAAAGTATTACAAGCCTTACTAATTAAGCTATGTGAGCTAATCTAGAGCATAAAGGAAACTAAGCTAGATATGATAAACATGAAGCTAAGATGCAAGAATGGAAGCTAAATGCATGAAGATCTCCAAAGCTCCAAATTCTCCAAGAAATCCTGCAGCATAAGATTAGTATTCAAAAGTTGGGATCCTAGAATGAGAAAAGAGCTCTCCTTTTAAAGGAATTAAAAAGGAATGGACCATGGAGATTAAGAGGCAAAAGATTTAATCAAGGGTGGAGCTTGAAAGAGGAGCAATCCATGTGCATAAATCTCCTCTAATGAGAAAATAAGAGTTGACTTTTGTGTCCATATGAGACAAAAAGACCTTTTCTTCTTTTTATAAAATAAGAATAATGCTTTATTTGTGCAGCTTAGGATAAGAGGAAAATAGGGGGCTTTTTATTTAATAAAAGGGGAGGGAATTCCTCTTAAATAAATAAAGACTTAGGATAAAATGATTAGCCCATAGGAAAATAATCGAATAAATGATAGAATTAGGATTTGATCAAGGAAATTTTAATATTGATTTTTAAAAATATTGATTCAGGGTTTGATAAATTGCTGAATGGGGGCCCAAAGTCTAGGTGACCATTTTAGGGTGCATACACCTATAATCCTCCTTTGGTGACTATGACAGTTCCCTCTATTCCTATGAGTGTTCCTCCTGTGTCCCTTCCTACATCACAAAATTCTTATCATAATGTTCCTTTTACTTATTCTAATCCTCTTCCAACTGTAGTTCCAAGTGTTCCTCTAGTTGTGTCTTCCATTAATGCTGCTTCATACACTTTACCCAGTGTTTGTAATGTTTCTATGCCTCCTATTTCCTCTAATGATTCAACAATCATTAGTTTGGCTCAAACTATGTCCTCTTTACAACAACTTGCATCCTTGACTGAAAACTAGTTTAGCATTCCTACATGTCACATGGGAAGTCCTTTATCCCTAGACATCATTCATGCTCCTATTCTTCAGCAAGATGATATGTCTCATCTTGAGAATTAGAATGGTAAGGGATACCCTATTACTCATCTTAAAATATTTCAAATCTTTTGTAGTGATTATGCTCATGACCATAGGATTTTAGCCAAGTTGTTTGCTAGAACTTTTCATGACAAGGCCTTACAATGGTATTGTTCCTTGCCTCCTTATTCTATTGAATCTTTTCCAAAACTTTCTAATTCTTTTATTCAAAAATTTCAAAATAAAATTGGTCCACAAGTGTCCTTAACTGATTTGATGCATTATAAACAAAACACTAAGGAAAAATTGACTGAATTTATTGGTAGATTTAAGCATTTGTATGCTCCGATTTCTTATCGTGTTCCTGATATGGATATTCAATGTATGTTTATTTCAAATTCACAAAATGATATTAGAGATAAGATTCTGCTTACTAAATATTTTGATCCTAAATATTTTTGTCAATATCATTGTTATAATGGTCATGATACTGAGAAGTGTTATTGTTTAAAACATAAGGTTCGAGATTTAATTGATTCTAATGCCTTATCTGTTGATAATCTTGATGGTAGTGGGAACAAATCTATCTCTCCTCCTAATCAAAATATTCAAATCTACATGAATCCTTTACCTACATAGGATACTAATACCATTGCTTAGCCATCTTTTATGGATATTATTTATGATTCAAAGATGGATGATCTTAATCACATTGTTAACCATGTGGAGCATGTTGTTCAATCTGTATCTCCACCTCAGCCTCAATCTTAGCCTGAATCTCAAGTTCCACCTCAACCTAAAACCAAAATCATAGCCTAAACTAAAATCTCAACCTAAACCTTGAAAGAAACCTAAGAATAAAATATCTCAGGAACTTTTGATTACCTTTGATGATTCTGAGACTATTAAGGCTCCTGATGGTCCCCTTTACATTTATGCTAGGATTTCTTAGATACCTATGCATGGTTGTCTTGTTGATCCTACATCCTTAGTCAATATTATTACTAAAGAAAATCTTTTTATTAAAAACTTGCAACATGATTCTTATGATACATCTGATGTGTGGATTCAAACTTGTAATGATTTTCTTTATCCATCATTTGGTTCTGTTAGCTTGCGATTTAAACTTTGTGGTAAAATTGTGAACACTACCTTCATTGTTGTTCCTACTTCCGATCAATTTCAAGTTAAGCTTGGTTTTCCATGGTTAAATTCCATGCATTTTGTTGCTTCTCCTATCCATAAGTGTCTTAAATTAATTCATGATGAATAAGTGAGGAAGATTAATCATAGTTTATATCAACCTTCTAGGCCTAGGGATTGTGCTACCCTTGACTACTTTTGGCCTTCATTACCTAATTCATGTCCTTCTCGACCTGATAATCTTTGTCATTCATACCAAGCCTATAAGCATCGTAAGATTCTCAAGTTAATCATGCCTCTACTAGATCTTAATTGTGGTCTTTTTCCTACACCTTCCATACCTCCTTTATCTATGGCTTCTACTCCTATTAATCAAGCTCCTAGTGTTGCTTACCAGTCTACTGAGAATCCTACTAATCCTTCTATAGAACTTGTGAAGGATCTAGTAGTTGTTCCTCCTAGTTCTCAACATATTTCAAGTAAAACAAAATGTAATCAATATGAAAATGAATGTCGTAAGAAGCTTCATGCTCAAGCGAAGGCTCGTACCTCTGTTCTCCAAAGTTCTTTACCTCCTTTTGACAAGCCAATGCATAATGTGTTAGAAGAAGTTACTGCTAATAATGATGTTAAAATGCAAGATTATGATGATTCTATTCATATCTTAGGTCCTATTTTGATTAATTTGGATGAGGAAGATACTCTTGATGATGTTAATGATGAATATGAGACTATTGACATTGATATTGATTTACCTAATATGCTTTCATCACAATTGACACTTAGACCTAGTATTGAACATTATGATTCTCAAGAGGATCCTTGTTTGGAACTAGCTATCATCCCTACTATGTTGGATATAGTCCCTCTTGCGAGTTACCCACCTTCCCTAAATGATATAGAATGAGATGGGGAGGGTAGGCGAAGTGCTTGATTGTCTTGTCCTTTATGGTAGCTTTTTTAATGTTTGCCTATTGTATTGTATTTCTCCTGTGATGTGTTTGCTAAATGTTTGTTAGATTCTTTTATATGACCCTTGTTGCTCTGTTGGTGCAAGGTGATAAAGGAATTGAACCTGTTGTATATTTCCTCTATATGTATCTCTATTTGTCTATATGTTGTTTCATGTTATGTTGTACCTGTTCTATTGTTTATAAATGTTTTCTTGTATAGTCTGCTTGGATTTGTGACTTGGTAGCACTGAATCTTTTTGGTCTCCATGTTGTGGTTTGAAAAGACTCTTCTTTGTATCTCTTATGTGTTCTTTCCTCCATTGTGATTGTAGTTCTACTTTCTTTGGGGAATGATGTCAATTCATTTGCAATAATATTATCTTATGATCATATTGACCCCACGACAGGTGGATCCTTTCTGTGTTCTCTATATGTTTATGTGGTAGTTCCCTTGATTTGTCTCCATTTGGGGGCATCTCATAGTGGAAACGTAATTAGTGGAGCTGTTTAAGTTTCTGTTCAAGCCATTGCTCTTGTTAAAGTGTTAGCAATGAATTTAACATGGGGGCATATGCTCTACTCACCTATTTCAAACATGCACTTTTGATAGACATATATTTTTCAAGGTACTTTTCAACCTTTATGGATTAGTGACTAATTCTTAAAGCATGGATTTTTATTTAGGATCTCCTAATCGCTCTAGTTTCAAAATTTTGATCCCTTAAGGTTGAAGCTATCCTTAAGATTGGATCTCTTTTGATTTTGGTTTTACTCTTTTGGAATAGAATATTCTTGAGGGTGAATCCTTGATGGGTTGACTAGTGAGTAGCCACCTTCACTAGGTGGTTAAATTCCATCTTTCTAGTTGCGCCGTTTCCTTGTGTAGTTCACAATGATGAACTAAAAATGATTGAATACCTGAATGACTTGAAGATCAGTGATTAGAGATCACTGAATATTGAAATGATATGTAAGATAATTAAATAAGTCATTATGTTGTCATTGATGTTAACTAGTTTTGACAGTACTTATCATGATAGTTGCAAATATCTAAACATTTGTAAAGAGGAGAAAAGATGAAGAACTGAGATATCTACATAGAGGAAGATGGATATGACAGATGAGAATAAGGAATAATTTTGGTAACTTATTGATGAGTCTATGACTTCATATGGTTGACTTGATTATGTTTCATTAATCTGTTATGAACTTGGAAGCAAAAATTAACAAAGTAGTGTGGTCAGTAAATGAAGCACTTCAGTATACACCGAGCCAGTGTAGTGTATACCAAGCTACATTATTAACTGAGCTTGTATTCACCAACACATTTCTTTGTTAACTGAGTATGGATGAAAGAACTAAATTTTTAGTTTAGCTGACAAAAATTGATGAGATAGAATGTGTATGATTTCTAGGTTAAAGATAAAGTTTGTTATGAGATCAATGACTAAAAAAATTAAAAGAATATCTAAAGGATGGAATTGAAATGAGTTATTGACACATCTGCCAAGGAAGGTTTAAGCAAAAAAATCAACGAAGGAGATTAAGCAGCAAAATCTGATGGATGAAAATAAAATGGTTTACTTGTCTATATAAGAGACATTGGTTTTATTTTTGAAACTATGTCGAAAGAAGGAGACTATAGAGATATCACATGAACACAACTTTATGCATGCCTGATCAGACTAGTTGAAGAAGAATTGAACTGCAAAATAGTACCGAGCGTTAGAGAGTTTTTACCGAGGGATAGTAAGTTACTGAATATTGATGAATTGAATTGAAATATTGATCAGAGGATTTTATGGGATTAGAATAGATTTGAACATCTGCAAAATCAAGTTGTATTGTAATCAGATCACCTACTATTTTAGTTTAACCATTGTAACAAAAAAATCTCTTAATTGAGTGGACTTACCCATCTTATGATTTCCCTATGTCATTCATAGAATGTACATTGTTATCCTATCAACCCCATAGTGAATGCTGGTTGGATGATAACTGTTAGTCTTAAATCCTCTAACAAGGTCACACCTTACAGTTTGTTTTGTAACCTTTAACAGGGTTGGCTCTTCACCGAGCTCACTTCAGAAGAGTGAAAAGTTTTTGGGTTACTGGTCCCAGGTGATTTTTCCATTAACATGGTGTTATGTGTTTCTATGATGAATGTTTGGTTATTATACTTTACATATTGCATATTTTATTTGGTCG
Source organism: Chamaecyparis obtusa (assembly GCA_027943335.1). Taxonomy (NCBI): domain Eukaryota; kingdom Viridiplantae; phylum Streptophyta; class Pinopsida; order Cupressales; family Cupressaceae; genus Chamaecyparis; species Chamaecyparis obtusa. The sequence continues at coordinate 1,244,315 of BSBK01001723.1, forward strand.
GTAATCACAGTGATTAGTTAACTGGTAATCAATAATGATATAGATAGTTTAGTATTCTATGTTACCGAGTTGAAGATATTTGCTGAATTTGTTTTAAGAGATACATTTTGGAATTGGGACTATAGGATAATTGATCTAATTGATTCACCCCCTCCCCTCTCAATTATTCTAACAATTGGTATCAGAGCATATTGTTTTCTTGGAATAGAGTTTTAAGGGCTTCAATAGAAAGATCACAAAATGTATAAGAGGGAGGTGCCAAAGCTGAACAAGAACAACTTTACAATATGGAAAAGCCGAATGTGACTTCATATATCTGGAATTGGGAATTATGCCCTCACCCTATTGGATAATGGCTATGTAGCACTGCCTACATGACCTTTGACTCTTGATCAATTAAGAGATAGACATGAGCATAATATTACTATGATGGAGATTAATTTTTCTCTATCAGATGCCAAATTTGAAGATGTCAAGGATTCCCTTACTTCAAAGGAAATGTGGGACAAACTTGCTCAAGTCCATGGTTGTGATGTTAATGTCAAGAGAGCCTGAGTTGAAAGCCTAAGAGGCAAGTTTGACAATATGAAAATGAAAGAAGGAGAAAATATTATGCATTATACAAACTGAATAAAGGAGGTAGTCAATGCTATCAGAGGATCTAGTGGTGTCATTGATGAAGATACATTGTAAGAAAAATTCTAAGGACCTTGTTGTCTGCTTATGCAATCAGAATATCAGCTATACATGAAATGAGGTCTGCACTTGGAAACACTCTTAATCTTGATAGCTTGATTGGTAAGCTAACAAATTTTGAGTTAATTTTTTTTTATAATAGTATTGTACCATCTGTTGAGTCTGCTTTCATGACTTCTTTGAAGATTGGTAAGTCTAGCAGTAGAAATAATAAGGATGATAATGATAGTAACATTGATGATGAGCTTGATGAACTTGAAGCTCTTATGGCCTGAAGGTTACCTAAAGGTAAAGGTAGATATAGGGGTAAATTTCCTTTAGCATGTTTTAACTACAAAGAAGTTGGTTATATTGCTGCTAGATGCCCAAATAGGAAAGAAGATGATAGAAACAAAGATCGATCTGGTGAAGGAAGCTATAGGAGGAGAAACAACAAAAGTTACCGACACTACAACAGGGATAACCAAGACAACAATGATAAGGGAAAAAAGGTATGTTACATTGTTGAAGAGAATAATACTGATACTGACACAGATGATGACATTGAAGTAATGTGTGTTGCAATGAAGGATGATTCTGAGGAAGAAGAAAGGTCTGTAGAAACAACACTCATTTCTAAAGTTAATAAAAATGATACATGGATCATTGATATTGGCTATACACATAACATGATTGGTGATGAAGAAAATTTTGATCATCTTGAGCAATATAATGAAGGTTCAGTAAAAATGGGTAATGATATACCATGTATGGTTAGAGGAAAATGATCTTTACTGATAAATGATAAAATCAAATGTGATAATGGTTATTGGGTAGAAGGACTAAATTAAAATTTGCTAAGTGTTGCATGACTTAACAACTCAGGTCATTGAGTAGCTTTTGAGAGAAAGAAGGTAAAGATATTTGATGATGGAGGAAAACTTGTTGGAATAGGAGCACAATCCAAAGGTAACTTGTTTTATCTTGACAATGCTGAGTCTTTCTATTTAATGATGAAAAATGAGGATGCATGGCTATTCCATAAAAGGTTATGTCATGTAAACTTTGATAACATGATTAAGATCAGTAGAAAGAAAAAGGTTAGAGGTCTGACTAGTCTAACTAAACCAGATCATGTTATGTGTCATCAATGTCAGAAAAGTAAGATGACAAAATCTAGTTTTAAGAGTAAAGACTATTCAACAAAGAGAATCTTGGATTTAGTTCACACTGACCTATGTGGTCCCATGAGAACTAAGAGTTACTATGGAGATAGATATTTCATCCTATTTGTTGATGATTACACTAGATTGATGACTATAATGTTTTTAAAAGAGAAATCTGAGGCATTTAAGATGTTTAAATGGTATAAAGAAAAAGTAGAGAAAGAATCCAGGAAAGAACTAGAATGCTTGAGATCTGAAAGAGGTGGTGAGTTTATTTCTAATGAATTTACTAACTATTGTAATAAGCATGGCATAAAAAGACAAGTTTCTGCACTGAGAACACCTCAGCAAAATGAGATTGTTGAAAGGAGGAATAGATCATTTATTGATTGCGCAAGGACACTGATGATACAAAAGAATGTTTCTCAAACATACTGGAGAGAGGCACTCAGCACAACTATATATGTTCTAAACTGAGTACAATTGAAGAAGGACACAAAAAAAACACCCTGCGAGTTATGGTTTGGTCACAAACTAACAGTAAGTTACTTCAGAATTTTTGGTAGAAAATGTTTTATTCTGAAAGATGATAGGAACAAGAAATTTGACTCTAAAGGGGATGAAGGAATATTTCTTGGATATTCTACTAAAAGAAAATCTTACAAGTGTCTGAATAAAGTGACTAATAAGATGATTGAAAGTGTTAATGCCAGAGTTGATGAATTTGATGATAAAAATGGTGACAAAAGCACTAGGGAGCTAGAAGAATATGGTAGATTCACTTACATTGAACATCTAGAGTACCTACCAAAGCCACAAGTTGAGTCGACCAAGCATCAGGAAAATAACACCGAGCAATAGAAAAGGGAAACTGAGATCAGGAAGGATGTAGTACCTCACCCCTAGTTTGATTTTATTAATGTTATGTTTGCTCTAGGATGTTAGATTATATGTTAGAGAATCATCAATGCTTATGATTTCACTGATCCCATACTTGCATGTGTATGGTTGATGTGTTTTTTTTACATTTCTGTTTGATGTGCTTGATGTGGTTGAGGGACAGAGTCATAGTTACTTGCTTGTGACATCCACACGATCGGCCGATCCCCGCCATTGTCTGTTATATATTTATATATGTTTTTACATGCGGGTGTTGTATGTAGGTTCGCAGGTACCGGGCATCGTCTTCCCTGAATTGTCAGGATGAGCGTGCCCTATTGCAATATCTCAGATGGTAAGAGAGGGGAGATATCATGGATCCAAAACTCTAATCCAAACCCATTTATCCTAGTTGTTGGATAAGTATCTATTGACTACCCTATCCAAATTTGTCAGGTTGGCAAAGTTCATGGATCCCTTTTTGGTGCTGCTTGGTTTTGGTTTTGTTTTATTTTATGTCATATGTTTTCAGTTGATTTGTGGCTATGTGGGTGATTATTAATTTATTGATTATAGTTGAATTATGTTTGTTTAGATTATTTTATGTGATTATCAATGTTAGGTGCATAGTTGAATTTAATGATTAAATATGCTCCTATGATCAATTGAGGAAATTAAATTAAAGTTGATTATTTGAATATTTGGGAATTGATATTGAATTATGTCCTAAGTTTATTTTGATGAAATTTAATTAAAATCAAATAATTGATTATTTTGATTTAATTGAGTATTTAATTGAGTATTAGATTTTATTATGGTTGTAAGTATTATTAAATAATTAAATATTTAATTGCATGCTTTATGATGTATTAAGTATTTTATTTATTTAATATGTATTTTAAATTATTAATATGTGCATAATTGAAAGTGATTTGTTTGAAAAAAATGACAACTTGTCTTTAGGAGACTAAGTTGAGTTGTGCACAATTATATTTATTTTTAATTATTATTTAGTAATTTCTCTCAACAAAGTGGGAGAGTTTGATTAGGAGTTCTTTGTGGGTCAACTGGGGTTTTGCTTGATTGGTGGAATTGACTTCCAAATAGAGGGAGTTTGCATTCATTTTGAAGGAAATCAGGTTTTGGAGAATTTTGGGAGAGAACTATTGGATATTTTTGAAGTTTGTCTTGTGTTCTTGAGCATTGGTGTGTGTGTTTGGGATTTCTGGGTAGAGGTTGTTTGCATCTGGATTCAGGGATTGTGTGCATTGTGATTCAGATCTGCAGGTGGAGCTTTTCTATTGTCAGATCTGAGGGTTCAGCATTCTACATGCCTACTTATTCGGTATTTAACATTGGAATTGAGGTAGGGATTTGTGGAGGTTTCTTGTGAATTCATCAGTAATTCTTTCTGTAATTTCTCTATGTTTGTTTTAGTATGTAGACATAGATCTATTTTCTATATATGCTTTCAATTTGGGGTTTAGGAAACTCATAGGATTGCTATTTTGTTATTTTATACAAACTTGGCAAAGTAGGGTTATGTTGTCCAATTTTAGATTTAAAATTCATCCTAGAACTCTTAGAAATCAAAAAATCAATCTGTATATAGTTAGTACTATAGTTTGAATAAATTAATTAAATGGGTTGTTTAGAAAAAACAATTTTGGTAAGAGAAAATGCATTCTGGGTAAAAAATATGCTTCTCTGTGAAAAATGATAGTTAGAAAATAAATTACTCCAGTAAATTATTTTTGTGTGCAAATGGTAAGAAATAAATTAACATTAGTCATTGTTAAAGTATTAATACCATAGAAAGACAAATTATAAAATAGACAAATTCTCATGTGTGATGAAAAAGACTCAAATTTCAATTTCTGGAAACAATTGTCAGACCTTTACATTTCCATTTTCGGAAACAGTGCCTTTTGGTATAAAAATTTGCATAGAAAAGAATAATTCCTAAACAGTGCTAAAATATAAATGTGTATTAAAAAATATATATATACCAAATAAAATTTATTCTATTGCTTCTTATTAAAAAAAACGTGCACCAAAACTTTTGTAAGTATCAAAATGTTTTAAAAAAATAAAGTGGAAGGTGGGGGCCACCACCACCCCACCATCCCCGAGTAATAGCTGTCGAACAGTACTGCAAAATACCGTCGACAGGGTACCTGCCGGCGGCACCCTGGGGGTGTCGTGCGTCAGGGCACCTGTGGGCGGCACCATGTGGTGTCGTGCTGCCAAGGGCCCGCGTGGGTGTGGGGTATGACCCCCTCCACATAATTTTTTTATATTATGTTTTTGTTTATTTATTTGTTATAAATTTGGTTTAATTTAAATTTAGTTAATTTCGTTATTAATTAATTTACTTTGTTAATAGTTTGGTTTATGTTATATTTAATTTATATCTTATTTAATTTATAAATTATTTTATCTGTAATTTAATTAAATTATTATTTAACTTATTTAAATTGAAATTTGATTTTATCTCATAATTTTATTTGTAGTTAATTAATTATAATAAAATTTTGTTTTCAAAATTAGCTTGTTTTAAATTGGTTTTCAAATGAGTGTTGGGTGTTATTATACAAATTCACTCTTTTTATTTGTTTCATGGACCTATTTTGGTATTGGTGATAAGAGGAGAATTTGTACTTAAATTCTATTTGGATCATTACAAATTTTGATTTTGTTCATTAATCAATTGAATGTTAGAACATCTTTGTAGGGTATTTAAATCAAACTTTTCAAATTATAACCTAAAGGCATTCATGGAGTCACATTTGTAAATTTCCTACTGAAATTGGATGTTTTCATTATGTTGGATTCTTAGGCGTTCCTTGGAAAATTTTCTTTACTTAATGTATTATTGGAATGATTATTTTCAGAATTTCCTAGTAGACCTTGTTACTTATATACTTGAATTCAAATATGATGAATATGGAATGTATTTGATTATAGCTTTATTTCAATTTGAAATTGCATGAGTGTTGTATTCTTTGTGTCTTCTTTTACATATGTGCTATCGAGTACTAGAAGATGTAGGACGATATAGAGGCTGGGGTATGTGTTAGATGTTCTATCTCAGCTATGTTTTGATGTGTGTGTATTTAATTTGATTATCACTCTTGTTTGACCATTGGGCTCATGATGTATTGTACTTTGTTTGTGGAATCTCTGTAACCATATCTAGTTGTTTTGTGTGAAAATGGATATGAGGTTACATAGTTGTATACCTGATTAGATCTAGGAGAGATCTGTGAGCCTAGGGTAGTTTACCTAGATATGTAGTAGTAGGTGGCTTGCAATAAGCACCGGGGCCCAGAAGTGGCTACCAAGATCACTTATTGTTAAGTATCTTAATCAAGTGATAACTAAATATAATGTTGAGAGTTTTATTAAAATGAACCTAATAAGGTATGGTCCTCACCCAGGTGTTAGTGCTAGTACAAACTAAGATGGTGTTGAGAAGATGACTAGCCCCCTTTTAAGAGATGAGTTGGCATAGTTGATGACTTCATCTATATGAGAGTTCATTGATACCGTGTAAGGTCACTTGCGTACCGGGATCCAGCAAGATTACTAGGATGAGACTCAAGGGTTAGACGTACATGATGACACCTTCCTATGCATAGTCTAGTTATCCTACATGTGTCAGTTGCCTCTGGAATAGTGAGTCTTTCATGACATTATTACTTTTCACCTTGAGTAGAGAGCTTTTAGGATCCTTTCCTTAGCTTGATCTGTTTGATGTTTGTTATTCGAGTGGATCTGTTGTTATCTCCTTAACACAGTGGGAGTGTACCTTTTTGGTTCACGAGGTTGGGTGGTAGTGGTTCTTTTACCATTTAAGATTTTGACATTCGTGTACCAGTGCTGGATGATCCCTGTAGCAGTTGTTCCTTTTTTATCCTCATTGTTGGAGAGATGTTCTTCTTCTTGATCTTCTTCCTTGTGATCTTGTATCTTTGTATCAGTTCATCAGAGATGTCTTGTGTTCTTCATTTCGGTTATTGTATTACATAGCCTGCGACATGTGCAGCAGATGTAGGTTATTATGGAAACCTTATGGTACCAGATGTATTTATGTTATCTTCAAGGTGATGTTGATTTTATCTTTTATTGGTTTATATGAGTTTCATTATTGTACCCTTATCTTTATTATTAATTAATGTTAACTTAATAATCGTCAAGGAAACCTTGAGAGTTGTAACCTATGTTAGTTGTTTATGTTATGTGAGTTAATGGTAATTGCTTCTGCATTGATGTTTATCATGTATGTTAACTTTAAAAAATAATTATTCTACAAACTTAGATGCATGTTTAGGTTAAGTTCTTTTGGGTTCCTTGGCGGGGCATTACACTTGGTATCAGAGCACCGGGTTCTACACTGGGAACTCTGGGAAGTTGTGTGCCCATTATATGTCTAAACTGTTAGACTTGAAACCAAACATTGACATATAACTCTTTTGTGTTTGAGAACAATTAAACTACATCTGAACATTTATGTTCTTGCGTCTCTTTGATATGTTTGAGATATCACTGACCTAGTGTTTGTCATAGGTGTTTGACTGTTTATTGCATATGGCTAGCTTCTCTAATGCATCTAGGGTGAAATATCGTTGGATGTCATGAAGCGATTACTCCCTAGAGTGTGGCTACTACTAGTCACCTTGTTATGTGGATGTTTTTTGATTGATGATTCATTTATGGTTGATTTATGAATTATTCCTGATGTGTATGGGCTAGCATTGAAGTTTTCAACTTTCTTATGATTGGATTAGTCACTTAAGTTCCTTTTTGATATCTATATTGTGACGCTAGTCACACTTAATTTTTGTTTGAAATTGAGATCTCTTATTATTTAATGATGGACTTATGTTTTCCCCGCTTGGGTTTTGTAATTTTTGAACTTTTTGGTTGCTACTTGGAATGTTTGGTATTGTTGGCCCTGTTATGTGATAAGTGTTGTTTCTATTATGTTCATCATGAACCCCTGATAGTATGTATAAGGGAGGACATCATGAAGATGGTACTATGTTATTATGTGTGAGATTAGGATCATTGTGTATCCTATATGTTTGCATTAACTAGATAGATTTTCATGAACCTCTCAACCCATTATTTGATGAATATGCGAATGCATGTTCTTTATGCGATTGAACCTAGATGTTTTCTATGATAATGAATGAATTAAGGATTTGATTTATTTGAAATTGTAAATGAATGATTGATCAATGTGAATTTTAGTTTATTCCTAAACTACATACTATATTGTGCGTAATGACTACATATCATGTTCGTATTCGATGACTTGTTTTCAGATGTTATGTTTTGTTTTTAGTAAATGCTTTGTGATTGGGGGATATGTATCCTCATTTGTTTGTAGGCTTCCAGGAGTAAGCCTAATTCTAGTGGGGGTGGATGTAGTACCTCACCCCTAGTCTGATTTTATTAATGTTATTTTTTCTCTAGGATGTTAGATTATATGTTAGAGAATCATCAATGCTTATGATTTCACTGACCCCATACTTGCATGTGTATGGTTGATGTATTTTTTTTACATTTCTATTTGACGTGCTTGATATGGTTGAGGGACAAAGTCATAGTTACTTGATTGAGAGATCCACATGATCGGCCGATCCCCGCCATTGTCTGTTATATATTTATATATGTTTGTACATGCAGGTGTTGTATGCAGGTTCACAGGTACTAGACATCATCTTCCCTAAATTGTCAGGATGAGTGTGCCCTATCACAATATCTCAGATGGTAAGAGATGGGAGATATCATGGATCCAAAACCCTAATCCAAACCCATTTATCCTAGTTGTTGGATAAGTATCTGTTGACTACCCTATCCAAATTTGTCAGGTTGGCAAAGTTTGTGGATCCCTTTTTGTTGCTACTTGGTTTTGGTTTTGTTTGATTTTATGTCGTATGTTTTCAGTTGATTTGTGGTTATGTGGGTGATTATTAATTTATTGATTATAGTTGAATTATGTTTGTTTAGATTATTTTATATGATTATCAATGTTAGGTGCATAATTGAATTTAATGATTAAATATGCTCCTATGATCAATTGAGAAAATTAAATTAAAGTTGATTATTTGAATATTTAGGAATTAATATTGAATTATGTCCTAAGTTTATTTTGATGAAATTTAATTAAAATCAAATGATTGACTATTTTGATTTAATTGAGTATTTTATTGAGTATTAGATTTTATTATGGTTGTGAGTATTATTAAATAATTAAATATTTAATTGCATACTTTATGATGCATTAAGTGTTTTATTTATTTAATATGTATTTTAAATTATTAACATGTGCATAATTGAAAGTGATTTGTTTGAAAAAAATGACAACTTGTCTTTAGGAGACTAAGTTGAGTTGTGCACAATTATATTTATTTTTAATTATTATTTAGTAATTTCTTTCAACAAAGTGGGAGAGTTTGATTAGGAGTTCTTTGTGAGTCATCTAGGGTTTTGCTTGATTGGTGGAACTGATTTCCAAATAGAGGGAGTTTTCATTTTTTTTGAAGGGAATCAAGTTTTGGAGAATTTTGGGAGAGAACTATTGGAGATTTCTGAAGTTTGTCTTGTGTTCTTGAGCATTGGTGTGTGTGTTTGGGATTTCTGGGTAGAGGTTTTTTGCATCTGGATTCAGGGATTGTATGCATTGTTATTCAGATCTGTAGGTGGAGCTTTTCTATTGTCAGATCTGAGGGTTCAACATTCTACAGGCCTACTTATTCAGTATTTAACATTGGAATTGAGGTAGGGATTTGTGGAGTTTTCCTGTGAATTCATCAGTAATTCTTATTGTAATTTCTCTATGTTTGTTTCAGTTTGTAGATAAAGATCTATTTTTTGTATATGCTTTCAATTTGGGGTTTAGGATACTCATAGGATTTCTATTTTGTTATTTTATACAAACTTGGTAGAGTAGGGTTATGCTGTCCAATTCTAGATTTAAAATTCATCCTAGAACTCTTAGAAATCGAAAAATCAATCTATATATAGTTAGTACTATAGTTTGAATAAATTAATTAAATGGGTTGTTTAGAAAAAACAATTTTGGTAAGAGAAAATGCATTCTGGGTAAAAAATATGCTTCTTTGTAAAAAATGACAGTTAGAAAATAAATTACTCCAGTAAATTATTTTTGTGTACAAATGGTAAGAAATAAATTAATATTGGTCATTGTTAAACTATTAATACCATAGAAAGACAAATTATAAAAGAGACAAATAATCATGTGTGATGAAAAAGACTCAAATTTCTATTTTTGCAAATAATTGTCAGGCCTGTACATTTCCATTTTAGAACATAGTGCCTTTTGGTATAAAAATTTGCATAGAAAAGAATAATTCCTAAAGAGTGCTAAAATATAAATGTGTATTAAAAAATATATATATACCAAATAAACTTTATTGTATTGCTTCTTATTAAAAAAAATGTGCACTGAAATTTTTGTAAGTATCAAAATGTTTTAAACAAATAAAGTGGAAGGTGGGGGCCACCACCACTCCACCATCCCAGAGTATCGGCTGCCAAACAGTACTACAGAGTACCGTCGACAGGGTACCTACCGGCGGCTCCTTGGGGGTGTCGTGCGGTAGGGCACCTGCCGGGGGCACCATGTGGTGCCATGCTGCCAAGGGCCTGCGTGGGTGTGGGGTATGACCCCCTCCACATAATTTTTTTATATTATGTTTTTGTTTATTTATTTGTTATAAATTTGGTTTAATTTAAATTTAGTTAATTTCGTTATTAATTAATTTAGTTTGTTAATAGTTTCCTTTATGTTATATTTAATTTATATCTTATTTAATTTATAAATTATTTTATCTGTAATTTAATTAAATTTTAATTAAATTATTATTTAACGTATTTAAATTGAAATTTGATTTTATCTCATAATTTTATTTGTAGTTAATTAATTATGAGAAAATTTTGCTTTCAAAATTAGCTTGTTTTAAATTGGTTTTCAAATGAGTGTTAGGTGTTATTATGCAAATTCGCTCTTTTTATTTGTTTCATGGACCTATTTTGGTATTGGTGATAAGGGGAGAATTTGTACTTAAACTCTATTTGGATCATTACAAATTTTGATTTTGTTCATTAATCAATTGAATGTTAGAACATCTTTGTAGGGTATTTAAATCAAACTTTTCAAATTATAACCTAAAGGCATTCATGGAGTCACATTTGTAAATTTCCTACTGAAATTGGATGTTTTCATTATGTTGGATTCTTAGGCGTTCCTTGGAAAATTTTCTTTACTTTTGTTATTATTGGAATGATTATTTTCAGAATTTCCTAGTAGACCTTGTTACTTATATACTTGAATTCAAATATGATGAATATGGAATGTATTTGATTATAGCTTTATTTCAGTTCAATATGACATGAGTGTTGTATTCTTTGTGTCTTCTTTTATGTATGTGATGTCGGGTACTAGAAGACCTAGGAGGATACAAAGGTAGGGGTATGTGTCAGATGTTCTATCTCAGCTATGTTTTGATGTGTGTGTATTTAATCTGATTATCACTCCTGTTTGACCATTGGGCTCATGATGTATTGTACTTTGTTTGTGGTATCTTTGTAACCATATTGATGCAGGAGCATCCTAGGGTAGTTGGCTATCCTGCATGTTTGGAAGATTTGATGGAGTCGTGTGGACTTATTTTCATATGTGAGGGGTTTGGTAGAGTTGGATAAACTTACTTGGGTCTTCGGTGATTGGATTTGATGTATTTAATGGAACTTGGCATGGTCTTGGTTGCTCAGCATGGCCTTGGGGAGCTCGGCCTTGCTTGGATTTTGGTGCCTATTTCAGGCTGTATAAGTAATTTTCCATAAAGAGTTAGAGGCTGAAAATTTCATGGATTTAAGAGGGCCTATATTTCTACCTACGGTTCAAAGCACAAGTTCTAATTCATCCGGAGCTAGGAGATATCGCAATTTTACTAAGACATCTATTTTGGGAATTTAATTGTTGTTGTTGGCCGACTTGTGGCATTTAATTTCGGTATTTGTATTTAATTTATTTTCTGGGCCGACCTGTGGCTTAGATTGGTATAAGTAGAGGTTGTGGGGGAAGTCTTTAGGGATTCATTCATCCACTTGGGAGAAGAGGAGGTGGGTGTGGAGCGAGTTTTGAGGAGAGCTAGTAGCTGCGGCTTGGGAAACAAGGAGATTGCTTGGTGGGCTTGCGAGCACAAGTTTAGATCTTCCTTGGGGGTTCCTACCAGTGTGTGGATCTGAGCTAGCTAGGGTTTGGTTTGGATCTTGCGAGATCTTGTGGAGTTTCTATTGTAATTGCATTGTATTTGGTCGTAACCCGGAAGGCCTTACAGCCGGGCATGTTGGATGAAAATATAATGATTCTATTATGAGTATTGGCATTGTGTGGATCTATATCTCTGTATTGTTATTATTTTCCATTGTGTGGTTATTTGCTGGGGGCTAGGACATCTCCATTGGGGATCCTCCTACCTTACACTGCACCAAGTGGTATCAGAGCAGGTTGTTCTTGAGTGTGTGGACAGAGCGCCGAATTTGAGGCAGTTTACACCAGGACCTTGGGTGGAGTTTTTCAGAGTGAAGGTTGTTCCTAAGTGTGTGGACAGAGTGCTGAATGTGAGGCAGTTTGCACTAGGACCTGGTTGAAGGTTGGATCTAGTTGGTGATTTGCTGCAGAGGGTTTGCGAAGATCTTAGAAGATGGCTCTAAGAAGATTGGACCCTGAGATGATTGCAAAAATCCATGATGTGGTGGAGAAGAATATTTCAAAGACTTTTGCTCGGTTGGAAGCTAGATTGACTAATCAAGTTAAGGAAGGGATGGTTGAGAGTGATCCATCTTTGGATAAATTTCGTAAGAGAGTTCGAGAGATCTTCAAACCATGGAGCTGGAGTCTACCGATCAGGAAGCGAGTTGTGTGGCCGGTTAGAAGACTTGTCCGAGAGAGAAGAGGGCATAGCAAGGTTGATATGGAAGTTGGTTTTGTTGATCAGTGTGTGGAGGCTGATGCAGAACCTGTGGAGAAACTTGTGGATGTTTCTATGGAGCTTCCTAACCTTGTTGATGTTGTGATTGAGGTTGGTTTTCATGATCAGTTGGTTGAGTCTGACATGGAAATTGTGGAGCACTTGGTCGTGGATAATCAGGTTGCTAAGGGTGGTGATCCATATGTTGTTGATATGGATGTTGCTGGTGTGGATTCACTAGTTGTTGATGTGGTTGAGGATCTACATGATACTATGGATCTGTATGTTCCTGATGTGGACCTGTTGGTGGTTGACATGGTTGAGGATTTACATGTTGTTCCTATTGTGGATTTGAGCTTACATGTTGGTAACATGGATTTCATGTTTGAGGGTATTGTTGTTGTTAGTGATCTGCTACAGAGAATGTTGGTGAGGCACTATGTTCAGTTTGTTCTTGGGAGTGAGCATGTTGATTGGATGGTTGAGATTCTAGTGGTTGACAGATGGATGCGGATTTGGGTGATTTGCATGTTGGTTATATTGTCCCTGTTGGAGTGGAAGCCTTTGGTGAAGATGAAGATTGTTGCAGATATTTCATCTGGCGTCAAAGTATGAGGCATACTTCTTTTCGCACCTGGGGAGTCTGATGCAGGAGCATCCTAGGGTAGTTGGCTATCCTGCATGTTTGGAAGATTTGATGGAGTCGTGTGGACTTATTTTCATATGTGAGGGGTTTGGTAGAGTTGGATAAACTTACTTGGGTCTTCGGTGATTGGATTTGATGTATTTAATGGAACTTGGCATGGTCTTGGTTGCTCAGCATGGCCTTGGGGAGCTCGGCCTTGCTTGGATTTTGGTGCCTATTTTAGGCTGTATAAGTAATTTTCCATAAATATTTAGAGGCTGAAAATTTCAGGGATTTAAGAGGGCCTATATTTCTACCTACGGTTTGAAGCACGAGTTCTAATTCATCCGGAGCTAGGAGATATCACAATTTTACTAAGACATCTATTTTGGGAATTTAATTGTTGTTGTTGGCCGACTTGTGGCATTTAATTTCGGTATTTGTATTTAATTTATTTTCTGGGCCGACCTGTGGCTTAGATTGGTATAAGTAGAGGTTGTGGGGGAAGTCTTTAGGGATTCATTCATCCACTTGGGAGAAGAGGAGGTGGGTGTGGAGCGAGTTTTGAGGAGAGCTAGTAGCTGCGGCTTGGGAAACAAGGAGATTGCTTGGTGGGCTTGCGAGCACAAGTTTAGATCTTCCTTGGGGGTTCCTACCAGTGTGTGGATCTGGGCTAGCTAGGGTTTGGTTTGGATCTTGCGAGATCTTGTGGAGTTTCTATTGTAATTGCATTGTATTTGGTCGTAACCCAGAAGGCCTTACAGCCGGGCATGTTGGATGAAAATATAATGATTCTATTATGAGTATTGGCATTGTGTGGATCTATATCTCTGTATTGTTATTATTTTCCATTGTGTGGTTATTTTCTGGGGGCTAGGACATCTCCATTGGGGATCCTCCTACCTTACACTGCACCACATATCTAGTTCTTTTGTGTGAAAATGGATATGAGGTTACGTAGTTGTATACCTGATTAGATCTAGGAGAGATCTATGAGCCTAGGGTTTTTTACCTAGATATGTAGTAGGAGGTGGCTTGCAATAAGCACCGGGGCCCACAAGTGGATGCTAGGATCACTTATTGTTAAGTATCTTAATCAGGTGATAACTAAATATAACATTGAGAGTTTTATTAAAATGAACCTAATAAGGTATGGTCCTCACCTAGGTGCTAGTGCTAGTACAAACTAAGATGGTGTTGAGAAGATGACTAGCCCCCTTTTAAGGGATGAGTTGGCATAGTTGATGACTTCGTCTGTACAAGAGGTCATTGATACCGTGTAAGGTCACTTGGGTGCCAGGATCCAACAAGATTACAAGGATGAGACTCAAGGGTTAGACGTACATGATGACACCTTCCTATGCATAGTCTAGTTATCCTAATTGTGTTAGTTGCGTCTGGAATAGTGAGTCTTTCATGACATTATTACTTTTCACCCTAAGTAGAGAGCTTTCAGGGTCCTTTCCTTAGCTTGATCTATTTGATTTTTGTTATCTGAGTGGGATCTATTGTTATCTCCTCAGCATGGTGGGAGTGTACCTTTTTGGTTCATGAGGTCGGGTGGTAGTGGTTCTTTTACCATTTGAGATTCTGACATTCATGTACCAGTGCTGGATGATCCCTATAGCAGTTGTTCCTTTTTTATCCTCATTGTTGGAGAGATGTTCTTCTTTATCTTCTTCCTTGTGATCTTGTATCTTTGTATCAGTTCATCAGAGATGTCTTGTGTTCTTCATTTTGGTTATTGTATTACATACCCTGCGACATGTGCAGCGGATGTAGGTTATTATGGATACCTTATGGTACCAGATGTATTTATGTTATCTTCAAGGTGATGTTGATTTTATCTTTTATTGGTTTATATGAGTTTCATTATTGTACCCTTATCTTTATTCTTAATTAATGTTAATGTAATCATCGTCAAGGAACCCTTGAGAGTTGTAACCTATGTTGGTTGTTTATGTTATGTGAGTTAATGGTAATTGCTTCCACATTGATGTTTATCATGTATGTTAACTTTAAAAAAAAATTATTCTACAAACTTAGATGCATGTTTAGGTTAAGTTCTTTTGGTTTCCCTGGCGGGACATTACACTTGGTATCAGAGCACCGGGTTCTACACTGGGAACTCTGGGAAGTTGTTTGCCCATTAGATGTCTAAACTGTTAAACTTGAAACCAAACATTAACATATAACTCTTTTGTGTTTGAAAACCATTAAACTACATCTGAATATTTATGTTCTTGCGTCTGTTTGATATCTTTGAGATATCACTGGCCTAGTGTTTGTCATAGGTGTTTTACTGCTTATTGCATATGGCTAGCTTCTCTAATGCATCTAGGGTGAAATACCTTTGGATGTCATGAAGCAATTACTCCCTAGAGTGTGGCTACTACTAGTCACCTTGTTATGTGGATGTGTTTTGATTGATGATTCATTTATGGTTGATTTATGAATTGTTCGTGATGTGTATGGGCTAGCATTGAAGTTTTCAACTTTCTTATGATTGGATTAGTCACCTAAGTTCCTTTTTGATATCTATATTGTGACACTAGTCAAACTTAATTTATTGTTGAAATTGAGATCTCTTATGATTTAATGATGGACTTATGGTTTCCCTGCTTAGGTTTGTAATTTTCTAACTTTATGGTGGCTACTCCGAATGTTTGGTATTGTTGGCCCTGTTATGTGATAAGTATTGTTTCTATCATGTTCATCATGAACCCCTGATAGTATGTATAAGGGAGGACATCACAGAGATGGTACTATGTTATTATGTGTGAGATTAGGATCATTGTGTATCCTATATGTTTGCATTAACTAGATAGATTTTCATGAACTTCTCAACCCATTATTTGATGAAGATGCGAATGCATGTTCTTTATGCGATTGAACCTAGATGTTTTCTATGATGATGAATGAATTAAGGATTTGATTTATTTGAAATTTTAAATGAATGATTGATCAATGTGAATTTTAGTTTATTCCTAAACTACATACTATATTGTTCTTAATGACTGCATATCATGTTCTTATTCGATGACTTGTTTTCAGATGTTATGTTTTGTTTTTAGTAAATGCTTTGTGATTGGGTGATATGTATCCTCATTTGTTTGTAGGCTTCCAGGAGTAAGCCTAATTCTAGTGGGGTGGATGTGGTACCTCGCCCCTAGTCTAATTTTATTAATGTTATGTTTTCTCTAGGATGTTAGATTATATGTTAGAGAATCATCAATGCTTATGATTTCACTGACCCCATACTTGCATGTGTATGGTTGATGTGTTTATTTTACATTTCTATTTGACGTGCTTGATGTGGTTGAGGAACAGAGTTGTAGTTACTTGCATGCGAGATCCCCACAATCGACCGATACCCACCATTGTCTATTATATATTTATATATGTTTGTACATGCGGGTGTTGTATGTAGGTTCATAGGTACCGGGCATCATCTTCCTTGAATTGTCAGGATGAGCGTGCCCTACCACAATATCTCAGATGGTAAGAGAGGGGAGATATCATAGATCCAAAACCCTAATCCAAATCCATTTACGCTAGTTGTTGGATAAGTATCTGTTGACTACCCTATCCGAATTTGTTAGGTTGGCAAAGTTCATGGATCCCTTTCTAGTGCTGCTTGGTTTTGGTTTTGTTTGATTTTATGTCGTATGTTTTTAGTTGATTTGTGGTTATGTGGGTGATTATTAATTTATTGATTATAGTTGAATTATATTTGTTTAGATTATTTTATGTGATTATCAATGTTAGGTGCATAGTTGAATTTAATGATTAAATATGCTCCTATGATTAATTGAGGAAATTAAATTAAAGTTGATTATTTGAATATATGGGAATTAATATTGAATTATGTCCTAAGTTTATTTTGATGAGTTTTAATTAAAATCAAATAATTGATCATTTGCATTTAATTGAGTATTTTATTGAGTATTAGATTTTATTATGGTTGTGAGTATTATTAAATAATTAAATATTTAATTCCATGCTTTATGATGCATTAAGTATTTTATTTATTTAATATGTATTTTAAATTATTAACATGTGCATAATTGAAAGTGATTTGTTTGAAAAAAATGACAACTTGTCTTTAGGAGACTAAGTTGAGTTGTGCACAATTATATTTATTTTTAATTATTATTTAGTAATTTCTCTCAACAAAGTGGGAGAGTTTGATTAGTAGTTCTTTGTGAGTCATCTAGGGTTTTGCTTGATTGGTGGAATTAATTTCCAAACAGAGGGAGTTTGCATTCATTTTGAAGGGAATCAAGTTTTGGAGAATTTTGGGAGAGAACTATTGGAGATTTCTGAAGTTTGTCTTGTGTTCTTGAGCATTGGTGTGTGTGTTTGGGATTTCTGGGTAGAGGTTGTTTGTATCTAGATTCGAGGATTGTGTGCATTGTGATTCAGATCTGCAGGTGGAGCTTTTCTATTGTCAGATCTGAGGGTTCAACATTCTATAGGCCTACTTATTCGGTATTTAACATTGGAATTGAGGTAGGGATTTGTGGAGTTTTCCTGTGAATTCATTAGTAATTCTTTATGTAATTTCTCTATGTTTGTTTTAGTTTGTAGATATAGATCTATTTTCTGTATATGCTTTCAATTTGGGGTTTAGGAAACTCGTAGGATTGGTATTTTGTTATTTTATACCAACTTGGCACAGTAGGGTTATGTTGTCCACATTTAGATTTAAAATTCATCCTAGAACTCTTAGAAATAAGAAAATCAATCTCTATATAGTTAGTACTATAGTTTGAATAAATTAATTAAATGGGTTGTTTAGAAAAAACAATTTTGGTAAGAGAAAATGCATTCTGGGTAAAAAATATGCTTCTCTATGAAAAATGACAGTTAGAAAATAAATTACTCCAGTAAATTATTTTTGTGTACAAATGGTA
Source organism: Chamaecyparis obtusa (assembly GCA_027943335.1). Lineage (NCBI taxonomy): Eukaryota > Viridiplantae > Streptophyta > Pinopsida > Cupressales > Cupressaceae > Chamaecyparis > Chamaecyparis obtusa. The sequence goes on from BSBK01001723.1 coordinate 1,262,583, forward strand.
AGAAATAAATTAAGATTAGTCATTGTTAAAGTATTAATACAATAGAAAGATTAATTATAAAAGAGACAAATTCTCATGTGTGATGAAAAAGACTCAAATTTCTATTTCTGGAAACAATTGTCAGGCCTGTACATTTCTATTTTCGGAAACAATGCCTTTTGGTATAAAAATTTACATAGAAAAGAATAATTGCTAAACAGTGCTAAAATATAAATATGTGTATTAAAAAATATATATATACCAAATAAACTTTATTGTATTGCTACTTATTAAAAAAAATGTGCACCGAAATTTTTGTAAGTATCAAAATGTTTTAAATAAATAAAGTGGAAGGTGGGGGCCACCACCACCCCACCATCCCTGAGTACTGGCTGTCGAACAGTACTGCAGAGTACCATCGACAGGGTACCTACCGGTGGCACCCTAGGCATGTCATGCGACAGGGCACCTACCGACGGCACCATGTGGTGTCGTGCTGCCAGGGGCCCACATGGGTGTGGGGTATGACCCCCTCCACATAATTATTTTATATTATGTTTTTGTTTATTTATTTGTTATAAATTTGGTTTAATTTAAATTTAGTTAATTTCATTATTAATTAATTTAGTTTGTTAATAGTTTGGTTTATGTTATATTTAATTTATAAATTATTTTATCTTTAATTTAATTAAATTATTATTTAACTTATTTAAATTGAAATTTGATTTTATCTCATAATTTTATTTGTAGTTAATTAATTATGAGAAAATTTTGTTTTCAAAATTAGCTTGTTTTAAATTGGTTTTCAAATGAGTGTTAGGTGTTATTATGCAAATTCACTCTTTTTATTTGTTTCATGGACCTATTTTGGTATTGGTGATAAGGGGAGAATTTGTACTTAAATTCTATTTGGATCATTACAAATTTTGATTTTGTTCATTAATCAATTGAATGTTAGAACGTCTTTGTAGGGTATTTAAATCAAACTTTTCAAATTATAACCTAAAGGCATTCATGGAGTCACATTTGTAAATTTCCTACTGAAATTGGACATTTTCATTATGTTGGATTCTTAGGCGTTCTTTGGACATTTTCATTATGACTTCATCTGTACGAGAGGTCATTGATACTGTGTAAGGTCACTTGGGTGTCGGGATCCAGCAAGATTACCAAGATGAGACTCAAGGGCTAGACGTACATGATGACAGCTTCCTATGCATAGTCTAGTTATCCTACATGTGTTGGTTGCCTCTAGAATAGTGAGTCTTTCATGACATTATTACTTTTCACCTTGAGTAGAGAGCTTTTGGGATCCTTTCCTTAGCTTGATATGTTTGATGTTTGTTATCCGAGTGGGATCTGTTGTTATCTCCTCAGCATGGTGGGAGTGTACCTTTTTGGTTCACGAGGTCAGGTGGTAGTGGTTCTTTTACCATTTGAGATTCTGACATTTGTGTACTAGTGTTGGATGATCCCTATAGCTGTTGTTCCTTTTTTATCCTCATTTTTGGAGAGATGTTCTTCTTCTTGATCTTCTTCCTTTTGATCTTGTATCTTTGTATCTTTTCATCAGAGATATCTCGTGTTCTTCATTTCGATTATTATATTACATACCCTGCGACATGTGGAGCATATGTAGGTTATTATGGATACCTTATGGTACCAGATGTATTTATGTTATCTTCAAGGTGATGTTGATTTTATCTTTTATTGGTTTATATGAGTTTCATTATTGTACCCTTATCTTTATTATTAATTAATGTTAATGTAATCATCGTCAAGGAACCCTTGAGAGTTGTAACCTATGTTGGTTGTTTATGTTATGTGAGTTAATAGTAATTGCTTCCACATTAATGTTTATCATGTATGTTAACTTTTAAAAAAAATTATTCTGCAAACTTAGATGCATGTTTAGGTTAAGTTCTTCTGGGTTCCCTGGTGGGGCATTACAAAGGAGCTACTAAGCAAGGAAATGAACCTGAACAGGATAAACAACAAAGAAGAGATCAAGTACTAGCAATATTTGTCAGAAGACATCAACCTAAGAACCAAATCATTGGAGACAGGCAAGCTGACATGTTAAGAAGTAAGTTAAGACAAGGTACATGCTTAGTTTGTGAGTTCGATCAAAAAAATGTTAAGGTTGTACTAGAGAATGATGAATGGATAAATGAAATGAATGAAGAGATAGAAAAAATAAAGAAAAACAAGACATGGACTTTAGTACCTAGACCAAAAGATAAGAATGTTATTGGTACTAAATGGATTTTCAAAAATAAGCTGAATGAGAATAGAGAGGTTACAAGGAACAAAGATAGACTTGAATGAAAGGGATATGCATGGGAGGAAGGTATAGATTATGGTGAAAATTTTGCACCTATTGCTAGACTAGAGGGAGTATGCATGTTACTTGCATATGCAACACATAAGAAGTTTAAAGTCTATCAAATGGATGTTAAGTCTACTTTTCAAAATGGGATGCTAGAAGAGGAGGTCTACATAGAACAACCAGAAGGGTTTGTTGATCTAGATAAGTTAGACATGTTATGTAGACTACACAAAGCTTTATATGGTTTAAAGAAAGCACCTAGAGCTTGGTATGAAAGGCTGCATACTTATTTGTTAAGTATTGGTTTTGTTAGAACTAGTGAAAACAATAATTTGTATATGAAAGGAGAGTTAGATGACACTATTTTGATTGCTGAAATATTTGTGGATGATATAATTTTTGGAGGACAAGATCATATTTGTAAATCATTTTCTGATGAGATGAGAAAAGAATTTGAAATGTCTATGTTTGGAGAGATTAATTTCTTTTTAGGCTTGCAGGTTATTCAACAGAATGATGGAATATTCATCACACAATCAAAGTACATAAAGAAAGTATTGAGAACATTTGGCATGGATGATGCTAAACTAGTTGGAACACTGATGTTCATAGGCTAAAAAATGACTAAAGATGATGAATCTATAGAGGTAAACCAAACATTGTACCGATCTATGATTGGTAAAATGTTGTATGTAGTACACAGTAGACCAAACATTGCACATGCAGTGGGAATTGTTGCTAGATTTTCTACCAATCCAAAGGATTCACATATGGTTGCAGTAAAAATAATCTTGAGATACTTGAAGAAAACAAAGGAATATGGATTATGGTATCCTAAGGAAGGCAAGTTTGAATTAAGAGTCTACACCGATGCAGATTGGGCTGGAAATATAGATGACAGAAAGAGTACAACCGAATGAGCATTTTTCTTTGGTGAAAGACTTGTTACTTGGACAAGTAAGAAACAACCTTGTATTTTACAGTCCACTACCGAATATGAATATGGTGTTGCTGCTACAAACTATTCAAAAATTTCTTATATCAAACAAGTGTTGGAAGGGATGAAGGAGGTAATCACTGAGCTAGTGACTATATATTATGACAACACTAGTGCAATTAATATTTATAAGAATCCTATAATGCACTCAAAGAACAAGCATATTTCTATTAAGTATCACTACTTAAGAGAAAAATTTTAGGAGAAGCAAGTCAAATTGGAATATGTTACATCAAAATAGAAACTTACTGATATTTTTACCAAGCCTCTACTGAAGGAAACTTTTGAATACTTGAGAACTAGACTTGGGGTCTGTCCCTTGTCTACCGGTCACTAATGTGAGCTAGAGGTTGCATCAGCCTAATCTTATCAGAAGATCATTCATGTTGATGCAACATAGTTCACACTTTGGATTCTATCTAAGGTTGTGAAAGGTTTGAGGAACTAGAACATAGATTTGTATATCAGTATATCGAGATACATAGTCTGCACCGAATAATAGTGAGTTACTTGGCTACTATAGAGTTGAATGTTTTATATTGTTCTTTGGCATTTTTTTCAAAGGGAGAGATAAAAAATATGATGAACAGATCGAGATCACATCTATCTAAGGGAGAGATAATATGAGATAGATAGGGAGAGTTTTGAAGATTTGTTGCTGAGAACAGAAGAAGGAATCTGAGAGTTGAAAATATCAAATCTACAGAGAAAAGTCTACACTTGTAATGCTGTCATGTAATGTAGTGATTAAACATATTAATCTAGGGAGAGCTTACCGAGCTATAGCATTTTCTTACATAGTTGTAAAATACATGTTTGGTATGTGTATGGTATATTTTATATTGCTTGAGTTTCCATCAATGCCAAAGGGAGAGATTGATGAACTATAATTGATTGAATACTTGAATGACTTGAAGATCAATGATTAGAGATCACCAAATACTAAAATGATATGTAACATAATTAAATCAATCATTATATTTTCATTGATGTCAACTAGTTTTGACAGTACTTATAATGATAGTTGCAAATATCTAAACATTTGTAAAGAGGAGAAAATATGAAGAACTGAGATATCTACATAGAGGAAGATGGATATGATACATGAGGATAAGGAATACTTTTGGTAACTTATTGATGAGTCCATGACTTCATATGGTCGACTTGATTAGGTTTCATTAATCTATTATGAAGTTGGAAGTAAAACTTAAAAAAGTAGTATGGTCGGTAAGTGAAGCACTTCAGTATACACCGAGCTAGTGTAGAGTATATCAAGCTACAATATTAACTGAGCTTGTTTTCGCTGATGCATTTCTTTGTTAATTGAGTATGGATGAAAGAACTAAATGTTTAGTTTAGCTGACAAAAATTGATGAGCTAGAATGTGTATGATTTTGAGGTTAAAGATAAAGTTTTTTATGAGATCAATGAATAAAAAAATTTGAAGAAGATCTAAAGGATGGAATTGAAAAAAGTTATTGACACATCTACCAAGGAAGGTTTAAGTAGAAAAATCAACAAAGGAGATTAAGTAGCAAAATTTGATGGATGAAAAGAAAATGGTTTACTTGTCTATATAAGAGACATTGGTTTCATTGTTGAAATTATGCCGAGAGAAGGAGACTGAAAAGATATCATGTGAACACAACTTCATGCATGCCTAATCAGACTGGTTGAAGAAGAACCGAACTATAGAACAATACCAAGCATTAGAGAGTTTTTATCAAGGGACAATAAGTTATTGAATATTGATGAACTGAATTGAAATATTGATCAAAGGATTTTATGGGATTAGAATAGATCTGAACATCTACAAAATCAAGTTGTATTGTAATCAGATCACCTACTATTTCAATTTAACCATTGTAATAGAAAAATCTCTTAACCGAGTGGACTTAATCGTCTTATGATTTCCCTATGTCATTCATAGAATGTACATTGTTATCCTATCAACCCCATAGTGAATGTTGGTTGGATAATAATTGTTAGTCTTAAATCCTCTAACAAGGTCACACCTTATAGTGTGTTTTGTAACCTTTAACAAGGTTGGCTCTTCACCGAGCTCACTTTAGAAGAGTGAAAAGTTTTTGGGTTACCGGTCCCAGGTGATTTTTCCCTTAACAGGGTTTCCACATTAAATCATTATGTTATGTGTTTCTATGATGAATGTTTGGTTATCATACTTTACATATTGCATATTTTATTTGGTTGGTAATCATAGTGAGTAGTTAATTGGTAATCGGTAATGATACAGACAGTTTAGTATTCTATGTTACCGAGTTGCATATATTTTCTAAATTTGTTTTAAGAGATACATTTTGGAATTGGGACTATAGGATAACTGATCTAACTGATTCACCCCCCTCTTAGTATTCTAACACAATGGGATATAAGTTCTCATTGGGCGACGTAATCACACTCTCTCTCTCTTTCTCTTTTTTTAGAAATGTCTCTCTTATTGTAATCTTGGAGTTGATGAAGACTCGAGTCCTTGGGGGCTTGAGGTTTCCTTTGTCCCTTTGATTTCAATGAGATTATCTTTTCATTATGATCTCCTTTTCCAAGAGTTTGCATTGAGTCCATACTCTTGCTAAAGTGGGGGTTAAATGTATCATCAAAAAATGGAAGCACTTCCATTTAGGACTAGTTTAGCCCTTCGAGTAAGTGGTCTAGGGCCATATCAAGCACCTTGAATGGGTCTTTGACTAGATCTTTCTTTTTCCCCTATTCTACTTCTCTCTCCACCTATTTCCAGCCTATTTCTGGCACTTGGTCCTAAGAAACTAAGATCTGTGACCTCAGGGTCAGGGTTGACCTTCTGGGTCAAGGTCAACCTCCTATTTGACCTAGGTCATAGTAGACCTTGACTCTAACCTAGGTTAGAGTTGACCTCAACCCTGACCCTGGGTCCAATTTTCAAATTCTAGAGGTGTCAGGATGTCGAGCTTCAGAAAGTTTTATTTCCCACTTCCGGGTTAGCTGTTTCGGATTTCAGAATGGTAAAATCTTAAATTGTATTTAATCTAGGTCCATTTCTAAGGATTAAGGCCTAATTTGGATTTAATTCCCCTATGTTGGCCCCTCTAGAAGTTTGTGCCCTAGATCACTATAAAAGGAGGCCTTCCTCTTTGATTTTCACAATCTACTTTTCATGATCAATACATCTAGCTCTCAAGTGAAATCAAGAGATAAAGAAAGCAATAAGGAGAAGGAAATAATTCAAACATTCATTCATCCTCAATCATTCAAGCATTGATGATCCAATTCATCAAGGAGATCTATTGATAGCCATTGAAGGATTCAATCTCTTTGGAGCCCTCTTGTTGAAGATTTCTCCATCCACATTCATTCAAGATTCTTCCTATTCCAAGATGAATTCAAGATTGGTGTTGAAGATCTAATGCAATTGATTTGAGATATCCTACATATAATTATGCATTCATTTGGATCATCGATACTTATGGACTCAAGGATTCGAATCCTGTACAAGGATTTCAACATAAGCAAGATGAATAGTTCCATTTACTTTGTTTATATATTGCAACTTTAATTACATTTCAAGGTTGATTCCAAACCAGGGTTTTACCAAGGAAAACCCCTCATCCAAACAAAAAAAACCCTTTTTATTACAAGTGCAAGTTCGAGACAATGAATATTAGTGCAGACTTGGATACCATTTTTGGTGAACTTCTGAGATCCATGAATAGAATTTCTGTTGGAGCTATTTTAGGTCAAGGATGACTTTCAGTGGGGGGAAAGATTATACCCTAGGGTAAGATCTTACCCTGATCCTAAGGTCAAGGATGACCTTTCTCTGAAAGATAGAAGGTTTCTAGGTTTTCTCTGTTTCTATATTTCCAGGCCAAATCTGATTGCAGAATCTCCTGAAACTGAGCACAAACATCGGAAAATAGTCTTTTCTAGATTTACCCTATTTTGAGGTTAGTATTTGTTTCCAATTCAATTATGTTTTAAAATGCACATTTTCTATAATGGACTATAAGGTTTTCTAATTTCTTCATATTCTCCATAGATTGATTCATTTGTGTATTGATCACTTCCTTGTGGTTAATCAATTTGGATCTCTCCTTTGGGAATTTTGATTAAGAAGTAGATCCTATATTGCCCCACACATTCAATACACATGCACACTACTACATCTTCAATATATCACATTCCTTACATCACAGGTCCTACTAAGGTTAAAGGTAGTTTACTCTTTTTATTGATGATTATTCCAAAATGACGCAGGTTTCTTTCCTCAAAAAAAAGTTTGAAGCTTTTTATAAGTTCAAGATTTATAAGGAAAAAGTTGAGAATGAGTCAGGTCTAAAGATAAAATGCTTAAGGTCTAATACAGGTGGATAATTTACATCTGATGCATTTAAGTCATATTGCAAAGAACATGGCATATATAGACATACTTTTGCACTTAGAACTCCACAACAAAATAAGATAGAAGAGAGAAGGAACATAACCATATTGGATGTTGCAAGGACTATGTTGATTGAAGGAAATGTAACACACATGCATTAGAGGGAAGAAGTTAAGATTGTTTTCTACACCTTAAACTACATTCAAATCAGAGAAGGTACTGGTAAGACTCCCTACGAATTGTGGTTTGGTCATACTCCTTCTGTGAAGTATTTCAAAATTTTTGGTAGTAAGTGCTATATCAAAAGAGATGATGAAATAGGAAATTTTGATACAAGGAGTGATGAAGGTAATTTTCTTGGTTAATCCACTAAAATAAAGGCATATAGAAATTCAATTTGAGATTGATGAAAGTAATTGAAAGTGCTAATGTGAAGATTGATGAGAAGCTTTGGTTTAAAAAAAGGATGTATGAATGTAATCTAATCCCTGAGAACAAGAATGATAATAAATAAGTAGAATAGATTTTTGAGATTGAAAATGGTTTAAAAGTTTTCTTGAATGAACAAAAGGAATCTCCTAGAAAACTAAGGTATGTTTTGATCCCAAAAATTAGATTATTGGTAATGCTAATCAAGGTATGACAACAAGGTCTAAGATAAAAAATGAACTTTGTTTAATCTTGCAAGTTGAACCTAAGACCACTGATGAGGCTTGTGAAGACGAGTCATGGATTAAAGCTATATAGGAAGAATTGGATCAAATAGAGAAAAATAACACTTGGGAATCAGTTCCTGGGCCCAAGGAAAAAAATGTGATTGGAACCAAATGGTTTTTCAGAAACAAAATGAATGAAGAAGGCATAGTTGTAAGGAAAAAAGATAGATTGGTCTAGAAAGGCTATTCACAAGAGGAAGGTATAGACTTTGAATAAAATTTTGCACCTATTGCAAAAATTATAGGTAGTAAGATTGTTCCTTGCTTATGCAACACATAAAGACTTCAAGGTATATCAAATGGATGTGAAGTCTGTATTACTGAATGGTGATCTTGAGGAAGAAGTATACATAGAGTAGCCTGATGGATTTACTTTGATAGAAGATAGAGACATGGTTTGCAAGTTGAAGAAGACCTTATATGGACTAAAGCATGCACTAAGGGCCTAGTATGCTTGGTTGATAGGTATTTATTGTATCTTGGTTTTGGATAAGGTAGTGTAGACAGTAATTTATACTTAAGAACTAATATAGATGGTATTTTGATTGTTGAGGTATTTGTAGATGGAATTGTCTTTGGAGGTAATGATGAGAAAAGAAATAAGTTTTCTAAAGAAATGAAAAGTGAGTCTGAAATGTCAATGATTGGTGAAATGAAATTCTTCCTTGGTTTACAAATAATTCAAAATAAACATGGTATTTTCATCTCACAAACCAAGTACCTTAAGGAGTTGCTAAAGAAGTTTGGAATGGGGGATTGTAAACTTTTTGGGACACCTATGGTGACTAGATGTAAGCTTTCAACTACTGATGAATCTAAAAATGTCTTTTATAAAGAGTACAAATCCATGATTGGAGGTTTGTAGTACTTGAAACATACTAGGCCAGACATAGTAAGTGTAATTGGAATTGTTACGAGGTTCCAAGATGATCCTAAGGAAACTCATTTTTTTGTATTAAAAGGATATTCAAATATCTAAAAGGAATAGTAGAATATGGCTTATGGTATGATAAATATGATGATTTCACATTGCATACTTATCCTGATGTAGATTGGGCAGGAAGTGTAGATGAAAGGAAGAGCACTAGTGGTGGAGCCTTTCCTTGGAAGAAATTTTGTCTCTTGGTTGAGAAAAAAGCAGGACTGCATAGCTCAGTCTACTACTAAGTTAGAGTATGTGGATGCTACTATGAATTTTACTCAAACTATGTGAATGAAGAAAATGTTGAAGGACATAGGGGTAAGTTTTGAAGAGCCCATTGTAATGCATTGTGATAATATAAGCATGGTGAACATGTCAAAGAATATTTTTATGCATTCAAAGACTAAATAAATTTCAATCAAATATCACTTTTGGAGAGACAAGGTTGCAGAAAAGGAAGTTTGATTGGAGTACATTAGTACAAAGGAACAAATAGAAGATATATTCACCAAACCTTTTCCAAAAGATACCTTTAAATATCTTAGAGGTATGCTTGGGGTGAGAACCCCTCCTTGTATGAACTAAATAATGCAGGAATGCATTATTCTAGTAGTTATTATAGCTAGATATCATTCTCTGAACTTGATGCTTGGATGCACTCCTTGGGGGGAGTGATCACAAAATATAATACAGAATAGTTGGATGATCAAGTACCTGGTTTGTTGTAGGCATGAATATTTGAAAAAGATACACCTTGAAGAGATGGGATGTGCAAAAATGGTAAAAAATAAGAAACTTGGCACCCTTTTCCATTGATGTCAAAGGAGGAGTGGTACATATGAGAAACCCTTACTATGTTGAAGAGGTCATTGAGAAGATCTTAGTGCACATTTGATGATTTTGGGCCAACCAGAGGAGATAACATGTTCAGAATATATCCCACATGGATTATATATCTTAGCACACATTTGATGATTTGTATTTGTTGTATACTTGTTTAAGATACTATGTGTATCTTAGCAAGGGTCTATATATTTAATTTTGCATTGGGTAAGTCATAATAGGCCAACCTAACTTCTTGTTGTAACTTGTATAAAGGAAATTCATTGCTTATAATAATGTGGTGTGATGTGTGGTGTGGTTGCAAACTTGTTTTTGGAAGGTCTACTGGATGCAGAGTAGAAGTTATTCATTAAGAACTTCATTGGAAATGTTTGGGAAAGGATAGTTTTTGTAAGTCAGTTCATTACTAGTATTGTATATTCTTATACACTGGATTCAAAAGGTGGATTTAACCTTCAATTTGGGCAGTGTGCTCAGGCAGTGAGCCTATCCTTGTAACCAAATCCTAACAGGGTCTGTCCTTTAATAGGTACTTGTACTAAATGTAATAATTAGCTCATAATATGGCTAGGTCTCCTAACAGGGACACAATATTTTAGTGCATCATTAGTGGGTTCCATCCCCACCGGGGTTTTTCCTTTAATAGGGTTTTCCTCAACAATAAATCTTTGTGTTATGATTTTTTTTTTGTGATGCTCTTATGGTTATATTATTATTTCAATTTGTTTAATATAATTAGTTTATAAGGAATTTAAAGTAATATTTGGCACACAAATGATTCACCCCCCCTCTCAGTTGTGTTTATTTATTATTATTTCTAACAATAGCTTCATAACTCAATTATCTATCTGACTCCACCTCTTAAAATGAAACTAGAAAATCATATAATAAACTTTAAAGAGTAGTTATGCATTCATCATGTTGATTTTTAAAAAAATTCTAGCATGCCTCATTGTTGTGAAAAATGAAATATGGAGACATAATTACACGTGGTATTAAATATATGCACATAAATTCTAAGTCGATTGAACATGTGAAAAAATAGAGTGGCACCTAGAGATCTAAAAATAGAGATCCCAAGTCCGCTACAAAATTTTTCTAGGTCTTTTATTTACCATATTGAACAATAATAGTATTCTAATTAAATATAAACATAATAATAATTGGATTAACTTTCCAATGTAGTTAAACATCAACTTTTCTTTACCATAATCTTGACCTTTTCCACTTGTCTCCTCACTTGTGCTTCATCTTTCCTAGAGATATATTTTATTGGCTCTATAAATTCTAAGTCGATTGAACATGTGAAAAAATAGAGTGGCACCTAGAGATCTAAAAATAGAGATCCCAAGTCCGCTACAAAATTTTTCTAGGTCTTTTATTTACCATATTGAACAATAATAGTATTCTAATTAAATATAAACATAATAATAATTGGATTAACTTTCCAATGTAGTTAAACACCAACTTTTCTCTACCATAATCTTGACCTTTTCCACTTGTCTCCTCACTTGTGCTTCATCTTTCCTAGAGATATATTTTATTGGCTCTTCATTTCCTCTTTTCTACTTCTATCTTCATATTCCTTATCCTTGATAAACTTATCCTCCACCTTCTTTCTAATAGTAGAATTAGACTATTCTCCACATCCAATGTTACTCGACAACACTCACATTGAGTAGAAAAATGTTCTCCATCAATGAGGCACTACACATAGAATGCAAATTTATTATAAACATCAATGTACAAAAGTAAACTTCCCCAATAATCATCTAGTAATTCCCACATCTATTACCTTTCTACTTTCAACAACTTGTGAGTTGGATTTGTACTTTTTCTAAGATGATTTCCACTATGAATACATTTTTCAAACCCTCTACTTTTATGCACTTATCATTAACAATCTCACAATGAAGTTTCATATATGCCATCATTGTGGTGTCTGAGTGGAAAGGCAAAAGATTTCTATACAAGAGCAGAAGATAAGCAAAATTTCCCTAGATAAAGTGATAAGTTAAAATTTTGTCATGCTATTTACTCCTAGCTCTCTTGCTCACTAATTGATGTAGCTACATGCAATTCTAAAATGAGGTTATCTAAGTCTATTTCTGAGAGGTGTTTCTAGTGTGTATGGTGTATTCCCTTTCAAACAAACTCTAATGAGGGGCATAAAACCATTCTTTTCATATTTCAATTTCTTCTTCCAGGGAACATATAACATTTAATTTTTCAAAGATAAATCATTTGAGATCATTCGCAAAAGACTTCCTCTCAACATGGTTTTTGCTAATATACAAAGTAAGAAGAAAATTAGGTAATTTCCATACATGAGAGGACCTAGTCTTGAAGTATATATCTATCACTTGTACTATTAAATATATTTCCCAATCATATTCAAGATGTAGTGGTGATAACATATTTGAGGGATAACCAAATTTAATAGTGATAACAATTTATAGTATTCCATAAGAAACATAAATCAACAGTTGAGATCCACCTCAAAATAAACATAAGAAAACAAATTAAATATATTATAGTGAATACATTTTATTTTGATAACTGATGTCTTCTTTTTTATTTTTTAAAGAGGGGTAAACGCTTTTCCCTAGAGCTATGTGCTAGAGCACATGTTTGCACATTCATGATCTAGCTTAAGTTCAAATAGTGAGTCTAAATTTATCTCACTCTAATTTAGTTAGGCTCTAGTTTGCATGTTGTGCATATCATCCACCTTTAGTTTGCATATATAGCTCTAGTTTTCTATTTTAGATTTTTTTTATTTTTAGCACTATTTCTTTCTATAAAATCAATGGATCTCTTCATTTTAATTCATCCTACAAATATGTGATCCAAGGCAAATTGTAATCAATTTTTCTTTTGAGGAGTATAGAAACTATCTTCTTTCTAACCTTTCTTGTGTATAGTGTTTTCATTTGATATTTGATCCTAGGTTATTGTGTTGTAAAATTCAACACTATGAAATGGTGAGGCAACAAATGAGGGACCTCATCCCCAATTGGATTTGAACCTTGATGGAAAGAACAAAAACACAAAAAATTGACCATCACAACATTCCAACATTATCATTTATGTATTCTTTATTGTTGATGTTGTAGGAAATAGGCAACATGAAACTAAGAGGGGGGTAGTGGGGGTGAATTAGTTGCTACCAACATACTTAAACTTTAAAACCCTTAAATCCTTCAAGCATAAAACTCTTAATCACATAACCTGTTATTACTAATTGACAATGTGTAAAGCATGTAAACACAAATTAGAAAACATAAACACCACAAACAAAAATATTCTTAACATGGAAACCCAAACTAGGGTGAAAACCATAGTGGAGTTGATATCCACAATAAGATTGATACCTTGTTAGAATTATAGCTTATTACAATATGAGGAACGCACTTGCATTGAGGCATACTAGCTAGAGTTCTCTACTTAATTCTCCTTGGGAAAGCACCCTAATAAATCTACATTGACTTATAATTACAATTCAGAAGTCCCATTAAATTAGAAATACTTTTCAAACACTAATTTGATAATTCATGAACTAGATAGTAGCATCTCATTATGCCTAAGTTAGTTCCTTTTTAGTACAGTCAGATCCCTTGTTGCAATTCTTTCTATCACACCATAGATAATAAATTCATCCCTCGGTAGATCTGTAAAAATGCGTTACTAGCATACACTTGCTTTCAAAATCTCAAAAACATTGGCAATAACATGACACATCAATCAAACCCTAATTCACCATATTTATCAAGAACAAGGTTGAAAAAAACCTAATCCTTAATCATCCATCTCTCAGGGCTAGAATAAACCATCAAAATCTTTGCACACTTTCCAAACATCCCTTTGATCCATAATATCATCTCAAGATCATGTTCATAACCCTAAAATATTTTAAAGGTCTCTTATAAACCATTTTATCATCTTTCTTTGACATGTCGGCTAAGATCACAAAAATATAACTTATATTCATTGAAATCGGCCACCTTGATCAATGTAAATTTCCAAATCATCAAAAACATAATCCTAGTTCATCCTAAGACATCATCCTCAAATAAACAAGAAAATATATTGCATTCATCATATCTACCAACATCTTATGATAAATTTTCAAGAACACTGTCATCATCAACTAAACTTCTTGTAACTACCTTTTTGATCATCAAAACCACAAACCCTTTGAATGGTAGACACATTTATGTTTCCTTAATACATTACAAGCCATGAAACCAAAGTTCTCATCTACAATAAGTGCACGAAATAAATCTTTGCAACTTTGTAACTCTATAACATAGACAATCAACAAAATAACCAGTCTTCATTTGTGACACAATAACTTGAACAAATCATCATGTCAACATTGAGAAAACTTGACATGAAGCATGTAGATAACCTCTACATCATCCCATGAGGTCCATGACTCCTCATCTTTGGTAACCCTCTTCCACCATTCATCTAAACATTCTATGCTACTGGAAAAAATGCATATGTATTAGCCCAATTTCACAACAAATATCAAAACCATCTGATCTTCACAATAGACATCCAAAAAATATTGTAGACATCACAAAAATCATAGTAGACATGTTGACATCAATGAAAACACATCCAACTTCCCAAAAATCTCCCCTTTGACTTCGATGGCAACATGTTATGGGAAAAATGTGAAATAGGGTAGAGGATTAAGTCTTTTTTCATTACTCCCTACGTTAAAGCATTGTAACCTTGTAACTAGGGTAGAGGATTAAGTCTTTTTTCATTACTCCCTACGTTAAAGCATTGTAACCTTGTAACTAGGGTAGAGGATTAAGTCTTTTTTCATTATTCCCTAACAACATGCTATTTGGGCTATGAGCACATATATGCCATAGTGAGGGATTCTTCCTTTATTCAACTTTCCCTCTGTAATAAGTCTAAATTGAGCTCAAGTGTTATTTCTATTTTGGAGCTCAGAGCATGGATTTCAAAACTTCATCAACAATAGAGTGATACCCGTGGGATTATTTTTCCTAATTCAATGATTCTTTAAACCATAACTCTTGACTTCCTGTTGTATTGAACACAGATAGATCCTCAGACTCATAACACTTTTGTAGTAAGGTACTTTCAATTTTAAGATTTTTTCTCATTCCATGGTAGTTTTCTATTTGTTTTCAATATGAGAATAAATCATTTTTGATAAGATTACTAGAACCCATCAATTTCAATTCCCATGTCATCAATTCATTGGGCCAATTTGGAGAAAAGAGACCTTTTTGGCATGCATAAATTTTTTCTACCAATAGAGCTTAGTGGTGAAATTTCAACAAACTTAAATTGGCTTATTCGTTACCCAATAGTAAATCCTTGGGTACTCACTTCGAATTATACTAAGATTTAATAAAATTTAGGACATTGGAGTACTTCCAAGTTTATATTGATTGCACTTTAATAGATCAAGAAGCGTATCCTTTAATTTGAGATCAAATTTGATTGAAGCATACTTTTCTTCATGATTAATTTTTTTTCAAATAGCCTCATTTAGTATTTTTCCTGACTCACTATGCAATGCTTTCAATAATTTTCCATCTATTGTAC
Organism: Chamaecyparis obtusa; assembly: GCA_027943335.1. Taxonomy (NCBI): domain Eukaryota; kingdom Viridiplantae; phylum Streptophyta; class Pinopsida; order Cupressales; family Cupressaceae; genus Chamaecyparis; species Chamaecyparis obtusa. The sequence continues at coordinate 1,278,339 of BSBK01001723.1, forward strand.
TTGAATCTTGATGCATGCATTTTCTATGCTTTATGTGGGATCTTTTAACTGGTCCATCGGCTATAGACTCACTCAAATTTGAGCTTCTAGATCATGAAATGAATTAAAATTCCAATCTTGAATGACAAAGAACTAATCACCCTTAAAGCTTAGTCAAACACACTACTTTCTCAATTAGATTTCAAGTAACTTTAGGAGGTAGAGTAAAGAGATACTAAGACAACACAACCCAAAAGATAAAGAGAACAAAATATAGGGGGTTGACATTGTTGATGTGTGTTGTGTGATTAGGTCATAACAAATCCGTCTCTGAAATCATTTTAAAGAGATTAGTAATAGGCTCAACTTATGTCTTGATGAGAAATGTACATACTAATGCTAAAAGAATACATGAATTACTATTATAAAGAATGAATTATAAAATACATAAAATATTCATGAATATTATTCAGGGAGACATAATACTTATCTTTTTATTATCTAATTTTCATCACAATTCACCAAATGAGCTTTCCTAATATTTACACCTAAAGATTTAGATCTCTAGATACACCTAAATTTGTCCAGTAAGAAACCTAAAATACCTTATTATAATTTGATACATCCCTACCAGACTTCACATCAATAAGTCTACCTATGCCGACACATACCGAGAATTTATTGAATAAACTAGAGATAACTATAAGATCTTCAAACTTGGGGCTAAAGATTGGACTGCAAATTTCCTCCTCTCAAAATTGATTGTCTCTTTCTTCTAGTCAAACCAACTTAATTTTAGTCTACACATAATGTAATATGGTACCCCTGACATATCAATTTTTCCAACTTCCCTTCCCGAAGATGATGAGTAGTCATTTACACAAATAATTTGCAAGCTTGAAGTTTGTTTGTAATATCCAAATATGCATTTCCAAATTAGTTCAATTTAGATAGAAATCAGATTACACAACAAAGAGGCAAATTCTAACCTTAAATTGCATAATTAGCTCTGAAAATATCTCAATAGTGTACATCAAGTATGCTCAAAACAAGAAGACTTTCTTTTCCACTAATAAGTTTGATAACCATAAAGACTAAAAAACAAATTCAACATATTTTGAAACTCAAGGAAAGTTATAATTTAGGGTAGAACTTTAGATAGAAGTATGGAACCATCCACAACTTCCCTTTATCACTCAGTGCCACCAATAGATAGCTAGATGAACCTTCCATGCTAGCACAAAAAATTTATAGTGATCAGCTAGTATAGCATGTACAAAAAAAAACTTTATTTGGATCAGACTTTAAGCTAGAGGTTTTAACACATGCTTAAAGACACAAATTCAAAACTTAACATAAGATTATAATATGGAATCTAAATTTTAGAAAAAAGTAACCTTTAAAATAAAAATCCCTCTAAATTGTCACAAGATTCTTTATGAGGGTAAGTGTTGTTAGAATAACTGAGAGGGGGGTGAATCAGTTATCCAGTGTCCCACAATTTCAAAATGTATAATCCAAAACAATTCTACTACTTCTGCAACTCGGTAAACATAAGATACTTTCACTGTCTGTGTTTTTACCAATTGTCAGTCTAAACTTTATAATAGTTACTGATTAAATATAACATGTAATATGAAAAGTATGATAACAAACAAATATCACAATCAACACATAACATAATAGATTTAACGTGGAAACCCTGTGAAGGGAAAAACCACCTGGGACCGGCAACCTAAAATTGTTCACTCTTCTGAAGTCAGGTCGATGAAGACCCAACCCTGTTAAAGGTTACAAACACACTATTAGGTGTGACCTTGTTAGAGTGTTTTAGACTAGAAGTTATCATCCAACTAATAGTCACTATGGGGTTTACAGGATAACAATGTTCACTCTATGAATGAAACATCAAAAGACTTTCATAGTCCACTCGTTTAAGAGATTTGACTGTGTACAATGGATAAATATGTAATAGTAGATGATTTGCCTTAAAAATACTTTAGTTTTTAGTTTACAGATCAATGTTCAACTCATTCAAATATTTTTGATCAATATAACACTTCAGATTCAATACTATATCAACTTACTATCTGTTAGTAATTACTCTCTGTAGCTCGGTAATTTTTTTGTAGCTTGGTTCTTATTAACCAATATGATCAGAATGCATGAAAACTTCTCCACATGATAATTCTACAGTATCTTCTTCTTTCGGCTCCTTTCAATAATGAAATCAATGTCTCTTATATAGACGAGTAAATCATTTTCTTTTCCTCCATTAGATTTTTCTACTTAATCATATTCATAGATTTTGCCGCTTTAAGCTCCCTTGGTTGATGTGTCAGTAACACATTTCAATATGCTCCATTAGATCCTTTTTTATTTACGTTAGCCATCGATCTTCATAACAAACATTATATGTTACCTCAGTTTCATACACTTTACAACTCATCACTTTATCGGCTAAACTAATCATTTAATTCCTTTTTGTTTTGCTCGGTTAACAAAGAAATGCATCGGTGAACACAAGCTCAATTAACACTGCGCTCGGTATACACTACACTTCATCGGTGTATACTGAAATGCTTTATTTACTGACAACATTGCTTTGTGTCTTTCAGCTCTATTCTTCATCATATATGAATGCAACATAATAAAGTCAATTTCATCAAGTCATAGACTCATCAAAAAGTTACTTAGTGTGTTGCTTATCCTCATCTATCATATACATTTTCCTCATGTAGATATTTCTATTCTTCATCTCTTTCACCTTCCTTCAGATGTGTCGTTATAGTAACTTACAAGATAAGTATTCTTAAGCTAGTTGACATCAATGACAACATAATACTGATTTAATCATCTTGCATATCTAATCATCAACTCCTCAGTAATCTTAAATTACAGATTCTTCATTCAAGTTCTAAATGAGATGTAGTTCATCAATCTCTCCCTTTGGCATTGATTGTTGGCATTAAGCAGTATTGCCACTAGTGACAACACTTATTAGCATTCTCAGTGTAAACCGAGAAGATAGTGTAAACCGAGAAGACAGTGTAAACCGAGCAGACAGTGCAAACCGAGCAGACAGTGCAAACCGAGCAGACAGTGCAAACCGAGCAGACAGTGCAAACCGAGCAGACAGTGCAAACCGAGCAGACAGTGCAAACCGAGCAGACAATGAAAACTGAGTAACATCTTGACTACCGAGTCACCAATGCTTACCGAGTTCAATACCTACCGAGTGATCAGTATGAACTGTGCCTTCACTTCTACCGAGTGCATGACGATGCCGAGTAATGCAGTGGACGCCGAGTATCAGAAAGTCACCGAGTCAGTGTGAAGGAACCGAGTAACCATATTTGGGCCGACTTAGTAGCACTTATGTTTATTTGTCAAGCCGACTGTGCAATTGTAATTGTAATTAATTGTTTGAAATCTGTATATAAACAATGATGTAGAAATAAAAGATATATGCAACAAGTAATGAAATATATGATACAGAATATATAAAAGAGTAAATAAAGGCAAAAGTAAGCGAATTGTAGAAGGCTTCAGAAGCATAAGATACAGAAAAGACAAATTCATCACAGAAGGTGATCAGTACATCAGCGAATCTCATTCAGCAATCCAGTTGCAAAGCAGAGATCTACTGTTTCATTCTAACAGGTGAATCAGTACTAAATCCTTTAACCGGGTAGACTTAACAGTCTTTGTATAAATCTCTTTACCGAGTGCATACTTCACTGTATGTTTGTAAATCCTTTAACAGGGTGGATTTAGCAATCCTTATTGCTCCTAACAGGGCAGATCATCGGAAGTGATCAAATTGTAAGCCTTAACCGGCCAACTTTATTCTGCAGTATTAAAGCTTTGTGGGTTTCATCCCCACCCCAGTTTTACTTTCTTTTGGAAGGTTTCTGGGTAACCAAATCCATGTGTCTTTATTGTGAATGCCTTTTTTAGTTTCATGCTTTCTGTATGCAAAGGTTAATAGTAAAATACATGTTAAAATTAGAAGAGAATTTGAAGTTACTGATTCACCCCTCCCCTCTTAGTAACTTGGTTAATTCCTGAATATTTCCAACAATTGGTATCAGAGCTACATTGGTTCTCAAGACAAAGCTTAACTAGCTTGAGCAAAGATCCAGGACAATGGAGGTATTCAAACTGAACAAGGTGATTGAAAATGAAAAGCTAGATCTGGAAATGGCCATAGCTAAACTCAAAGAAGCAAAAGAACATCTTTCCCAATCCCTAAGAAGAAGGAAGGAACTTGCAAATCAGATGAATGATCAGAATTACATTGAAGAAAAGATTGAAGATCTTCTTCCCTCAAATAACTCAGATGAAGCAAACAATGCTATCAAAGAACTCCTAGAAAAGAATGGGTCTCTGCAGGAAGAAGTGAGAAAATTGAAAAGAGAACAAGAACTACACTCTACAAGATTCTGTGAGATCTTGGAACAGAAAAATAAGTTGAAAGTGAATTAGATGAAAGAAACATTGAAGTCCAAAACAAAACCCTTCAGCTAGAAAACCTAATTGATCAGATCTCTCATACAAATGAAGAAATTCTAAATCTAAGTTCAGAAATAGAAAACACAAAAGAAGAACTAAGATCTGAAAAGGAAATCAATCTAAGATTGATGGATGACCTAAATGCTGAAAAACAAATCAATGAAGGAATGCTGAAAAGTCAAGAAGACTTGAATCAGCTGTATGAACGAAATCTTCATAGGCAAAAAGGAAAAGCAGGACTTGGATACAAAGAAGAAGGCGAATCCTCTAAGCAAGGTACTAAAAGAAATCAAAAACCTACTTGTAATCATTGTGGTAAAATAGGACATACTTCAAATAAATGTTGGAACAATGAAAAAGAAGAATTCAATGGAAAATGTTATAGCTGCAATCAACCTGGTCATAAAGCAAATGAATGCAGGGAAAAACCTAGATTCAGAGGTAATTGTCACAAGTGCAACAAACAAGGTCACAAGGCATCCGAGTGCAAATCCAAGATATTTAATCCAGCAGAACAAATTGTGAAAGCAATGTTTGGATGGGACTACAACACTTGGTGTAGATGTCATTATTGTGGAGAATATGGACACATTGGCATGAATTGCATAAAACATCATCTAAGGAAAAGAGATACTACCATAAGATGTTTCAAATGCACTAAACTCGGTCACATAGCCAGAAACTGCATGAATGCCAGTGAAATTGAAGAAGGAAAGAAGAATGAAGCAACTAAGGTCAGGAAACAGGTCAGACAAAAATGGATTCCTAAAGCTACCGAGCAATCCAGTCCAAGTATTGGAATGGATGGCTCTACCGACTCAGACTAAATTTCTAAGGAAGCACTGGAACTGTACTCTCATAGATCAATCTCAAACAGTTCCAGAACCGAAATTAAAAGAAAAGTCTAAATCAGCATGCAAGATGCAGTGAGATCCCAGCGAGGTTGGTATAATCTTCACCGAGCGAGGTCGGTATAATCTTCACTGAGTGAGGTCGGAGCATTATGAATTCTCGAGTTCACCGAGTTGCGAAGTCTTTTCCGAGCAATTAATTCTTGGTGGGTGACAGTCTGTCAGAATTCCTACCCTAATTTGAAATGAGCATTAATGACAGAATTTTAAACAAAAAGAAAGTAATCGAACTTATTCTTCACCGCGAATCTTTAAGCACTTTGAGAGCAGAAAATTTCAAGGGCAACCCGGCGATTTAATACTCTTGCGAAAGGAATTTTCTGTGAGCTACCATGGCATCATCCAGCACCTCAGCGAAGAAAGGATCAGACATGTTAGTCCAAGGGGAGTGGAAAGCACCAGATTTTAAGATCGTGCCCGCAGTTGCAGCCGCCCTAGATCCGAACGGAGCTCAATCTCAGATTCCTCCTAAGGTACTGCTTATCAACGATATCCGTAATCATTTTAACTGTTCTATTCAAGAAATGGGAAACCTAGAACTAGACATTGTGCATGAGGAACTATGTGTGGATGGTACTTTGAAACCCGAGCACAAACATCTGGAAGATAAGGGTTTAGTCCACATTGCACATCTTCCTCGAAACTTTCGAGATAAATGGGTTAGGTACATTCTCAGCCGAGTACACGATGGCAAGATTTGGCTTGAGCAACCTATTGAGATCACAAGGAAAATGATTCATCATGTTACCGGTCTTCCCATGTTGAACAAAGCGAAAACTACCAAAACCCTAGGTCGGACGGAACTAGAGAAGAAAACCCTAGCCGAGTGGGATGGTAGAGGCATGAAGGTTAGCAGCATTACCGACGCCGAACTGAAGTTTGGTACACATATCATTGCACACAAGATTTACAGTTCTAGTCGACAGAACAGTGTCTCATGTGAAGCTGTTGACCTAGCATACAAAGTGGTCAAAAACAACTTGACATTTGACCTAGCAGACTTATTGTTGAAACAGTTCAACAAGAACATGGAAAGCATCAAAACTTCCAAAAACAATACATGTAAGTTTGGATCTTTGATAGTCTGTTTATTCTTCTATGTTCAGAAATTCTTCCCTTCAAAAGGAAAAGTAGTATGGAGAAAAGATGTGCCTGTACTTTATGAAATTAATGAATACATTGCAGAAATGGGTGAAAACTTTGAAAGCATCATGGATAATTATTTTGAGTCTTTCAAAGAGAAAATGAATGACAGATTCCGGATTCCACAGAAATTGGTGGAAGATTACAAAGATGATATCTGTTTTATGGTAGATTGTGATAATGTGTATATTCAAGCAGTTAAACCAAGAATTGTGTATGCAAAACCTCTTCCTTATGAGGTAAATATTGATGAAACCAAGAACATTATTGAAGCACTTCTAAATCAGCCTGTCAATCCCAAAGCCGCATATTTTGGAACATATGATGAAGCTAAGATGAGAATTGAACTAAGCATAAAGCTTCCACAGGCGGTAAACAAAGGAAAGAAAAGAATAGCTAAAATGCAAATGATAACCGAAGAAAAAGAAGAAATAGGTGAAAAAGAAGAGGAAAAGGATGAGAAAATAGAGGAACCAGAACCTGCAAAGAAGAAAGGAAAAGTTTTTATCACTAAGGCATCTGTGCCTCCCACTGCTGTGTTCACAAGGAGAAATACAAGAGGAAAGGCAGACAAGGCAGAAAAGGTAGATAAGGACATAGTATTCAAAAGGCCTCCTCTAACCCTTCAAGAAAAGCTCAAACTCTTCAGAGATGGATCAGGATCTGGAGTAAGTAACATAAAATCCTTGAGATATGAAACCAGATCGGAAGCAGAGCAGAAGGAAATAGAAGATGCTGTTGTTGAGAAGATGGGACAGTGGAAATATTCTCCTGAAGAAATTACCCCACATGTTCCTGCAGTTCTATTGAATCCGATAAGAATGAGATGGAGCAATGCAAGGCAAACTGTAATAGACATATTTGATCAAAACCTAAGACAGTTGATGCCAAGCCTGAACAATGATGAAGTGAAGAAGGCACTAAAAGAGAATGAAAACAAAATGACACTGAAGTTCAATACTTGTTTGATTTTGATCAACAATATTGAATCGGTTGTGAAGGCTGCAAAAGCCACATGGAAGAACATTTACCACCTTCACCAATCGAGCATTGAAACTGTAATTATAAAGGATATTGAAGATGACAGTGATGAGCAAGAAGAAGACACCGAGGTAGATGATACTGTAAGGATAGCAGCAGAAGTCATTGCATCCCTTCCTACCTCTCCAGTGAAAGTCTCTACATCCAGCCCAGAGACACCTTCAAGCATGGTTGTGACAACTTCCACATTTGTCCAATCATCCCTAGCAACATCAGAGGCAGCTACCATTTCTTCTACCGAGCTGCAGTCTCCTGTACCAGTAAGTTTTCCAGCTTTTGAATCATCAAGTGTAAATATTGTAAGTTCTCCAGTAGAAAGTATACCAGTGTCAATAGCCAGCCCTATTTTATCTACTATCACTACTACAAGAGCATTAAGTACAGATAAGCCTAAGGCTCTACCGAGTATAAAATTTTTGGGTAAAAATACAGTTGAGGATATAGACCTAGATGAAGAGATAGAGATTCCTACTCTGGATTTTGCAAATCTCTCAGCAGACCAGATGTAGAATATAGGTGAGATCCTCCAAAGGAAAGCAAAACAAAAGAAGCTTAAGGAGGAGAGAGACAAGGAGTATCAAATCAACAAGGATGCTAAGGACATTTTGTCTGATGCATTAGGCATTAAAGTAGACTCCTCCCAGCATGTTTTGTTACAATTGGCAGAAGCAGTTGAGAAATATAATGAGGACTCATCCGGGATAGAGAAGTTAGTTGAAAGAGCCGAGAAGAGATTCAACAATAAAGTGCTTGAGCACATTGCTCAGCACATAGCTATTAACCAAGTGGAATTATCTTCAGTTTTGTCTAACACAGAGTCTATTTATTCGAATGCTACCTCTCTTTTGGCCAGACTATGCAATTTTGCCGAGTTCACAAAGGATGTCAAAAATAAAATGAATAAAATGGATGAGGATATGAAGATTAGCATACAGAAGCTGCAACTTGAACCAAGTTCAAGCTCTGCTCATCACATGAAAATTTCACATCTATCCAATATGCAGTCTGATCTATTGAAAGAAGACTCAAGGATCCGGTCCACACTGCTAGACATCCAACACATGATCCTTCCCATCATGAATACAATGTATAAGCACATTGAACATTCCAGAACATTGATTCATGACAATCAGTTCTCCATAGCAGATCACATGATTGAACTCTCTGTAGAAATCCAAATTGCCATACAAACATGTAAAATTCTGCAAGAAAGTTGGGACAGAACCCTGGCACTAATAATGAAGGTACATTCTGATTTCTTATCAAATTTTGGATTCTCTCTGTAAATAAATTGTATATGCACCTTTGGCATTATCGTCAAAAAGGGGGAGATATGTATAGAAGGAGAGAGATGTATACTGTATAGATTTGTATAAGAAACAGTTAGCACATTGAAAGGGGGAGACGAAAGGGGGAGACAATGTATATAGCCCTATAACAAAGACAAATTTTGAAAAATCAAAATAAAACTCAGCATGATTCGGTGTATATAAATTTTGGCCAATAAGTGTTTTTGTCACTAATGCCAAAGGGGGAGATTGTTGGCATTAAGCAGTATTGCCACTAGTGACAACACTTATTAGCATTCTCAGTGTAAACCGAGAAGACAGTGTAAACCGAGAAGACAGTGTAAACCGAGAAGACAGTGTAAACCGAGAAGACAGTGCAAACCGAGCAGACAGTGCAAACCGAGCAGACAGTGCAAACCGAGCAGACAGTGCAAACCGAGCAGACAGTGCAAACTGAGCAGACAGTGCAAACCGAGCAGACAGTGCAAACCGAGCAGACAGTGCAAACCGAGAAGACAATGAAAACCGAGTAACATCTTGACTACCGAGTCACCAATGCTTACCGAGTTCAATACCTACCGAGTGATCAGTATGAACCGTGCCTTCACTTCTACCGAGTGCATGACGATGCCGAGTAATGCAGTGGACGCCGAGTATCAGAAAGTCACCGAGTCAGTGTGAAGGAACCGAGTAACCATATTTGGGCCGACTTAGTAGCACTTATGTTTATTTGTCAAGCCGACTGTGCAATTGTAATTGTAATTAATTGTTTGAAATCTGTATATAAACAATGATGTAGAAATAAAAGATATATGCAACAAGTAATGAAATATATGATACAGAATATATAAAAGAGTAACAAAGGCAGAAGTAAGCGAATTGCAGAAGGCTTCAGAAGCATAAGATACAGAAAAGACAAATTCATCACAGAAGGTGATCAGTACATCAACGAATCTCATTCAGCAATCCAGTTGCAAAGCAGAGATCTACTGTTTCATTCTAACAGGTGAATCAGTACTAAATCCTTTAACCGGGTAGACTTAACAGTCTTTGTATAAATCTCTTTACCGAGTGCATACTTCACTGTATGTTTGTAAATCCTTTAACAGGGTGGATTTAGCAATCCTTATTGCTCCTAACAGGGCAGATCATCGGAAGTGATCAAATTGTAAGCCTTAACCGGCCAACTTTATTCTGCAGTATTAAAGCTTTGTGGGTTTCATCCCCACCCCAGTTTTACTTTCTTTTGGAAGGTTTCTGGGTAACCAAATCCATGTGTCTTTATTGTGAATGCCTTTTTTAGTTTCATGCTTTCTGTATGCAAAGGTTAATAGTAAAATACATGTTAAAATTAGAAGAGAATTTGAAGTTACTGATTCACCCCTCCCCTCTCAGTAACTTGGTTAATTCCTGAATATTTCCAACATTGATGGCAACTCAAGTAATATGAAATGTACCATACACATACCAAACATGTATTCTACAACTTTGTGATCAAATGTTGTGTAAGCTCTCCCTAGCTTAATATGTTTAATCACTACGTTACTAAAACAACATTATAAAATACAGCTTTGTCATTCTGTAGATATAACCTTTTCATTTCTCAAGTTCCTTTCAGATTATCTCTCCCTTAGATAGTTCTCATCCATTGGTGCATATCTCCTTTTCCCTTTTCATATTATTTATCTCTCCCTTTGACAAAAATGCCAAAGAAACAAATAAATAATCAAATCTATAGTAGCTAAGGAACTCTTTGTTGTCCAATACTTCCTCTGTATCTTAGTATACTAATATCCCAATATGTTTCAGTTCTTCAAACTTAATCACAACCTTGAACAAAATCCAAAGTGTGAACTATGCTACATCAACATGAATGATCTTCTGATAAGAGTAGGCTGATGCAATATCCAGATCACATTAGTGATCGATAGACAATGGATGGACCCCAAGTCTAGTCCTCAAATATTCAAATGTGTCCTTTGGTAGAGGCTTTGTAAAAATGTCTTCAAGTTTTTCTTTAGATGTAACAAATTCTAACTTTACTTACTTCTCTTGCACTTGTTCTCTTAAGTAGTGATACTTAATTGATATATGCTTTGTCTTAGAGTGCATCATAGGATTCTTTGAAATATTAATAGCACTTGTGTTGTCACAGTGTATGATCACCGGGTCAGTGATTACCTCATTCATTCCTTCCAACACTTGCTTGATATATGCAATGTTTGAGCAATTAGTAGTAACAACAACATACTCTGCTTCAGCTACAGACTGAGAAATACAAGCTTTCTTTTTACTTGTCTAGGTTACAAGTATTTCACCAAAGAAAAATGCTCCTTCGGTGGTACTTTTTCTGTCATCCACATTTCCAGCCCAATCAGCATCTGTATAAACCTCCAGCTCAAACTTACCTTCCTTAGGATACCATAATCCATAATCCTCTATCTTTTTCAGATATCTTAAGATCCTTTTAGTAGCAATCATGTGTGATTCTCTAGGATTAGCAAAATATCTAGCAACAATTCCCACAACATGTGCTATATCTGGTCTACTATGAACTACATACATGAGCTTACCAATCATGGATCGGTAAAGTGTCTGGTTGACCTCTATAGTTTCATCTTCCTTTGTCAATTTACTTCTAGTAGCCATCGGTGTTCCCACAGGTTTAGCATCTTCCATGCCAAATGTCTTCAAGACTTCCTTTATGTACTTGGACTATGTGATGAATATCCCATCACTCTACTGTATCACTTGCAATTTGAGAAATAATTTAATCTCTCCGAACATAGACATTTCAAACTCATTCATCATGTCATTAGCAAAAGATTTACATACATGATCTTGACCTCCAAAAGTAATATCATCAACAAAAATTTCAGCAATAATAATAGTGTAATCAGTATCACCTTTCATGTTCAGATTACTGTTCTCACTAGTTCTTACAAATCCAATACTTAAAAAGTAAGTATGCAGTCATACCATGCTCTCAGTGCTTGCTTCAAACCATATAAAGCTTTGTGTAATCTACATACCATGTTTCTGTTGTCTGGATCAACGAATCCTTCAGGTTGTTTTATGTAGACCTCTTCTTCAAGTATACCATTCAGAAATGCTAATTTCACATCCATTTGATAAACCTTAAATTTCTTGTGTGTAGCATATGTGTAGACACACAAAATTGGACAAGTGCTTTTAAATTGCAAAAATCAATAAAATGCACTAAATCATCAAAATGGATCAAAAATCAATAAAATAGACACAATTAAATAAAGTTGAGCAAAATCAATTAAAGCAAAGGAGAAATTAAAAAATGATGTTAAATGATTAAATTGAAGCTTAAAAGGGACAAAAACAATATATAAATCAAAATGAACCTATTACCCTTGCATGGCTAAATTTAATTAATTAATTGAATTAATATTCCTTATTTTCTTTCAACAAAGTGATTAACCAATGAAAATTGAGACAAAAAGGACACAAATCACTCAAAAGATGTAAATTGTCCAAAGATTTGAAACCATTTAAAGGCTTGTCCCCTCATTTGTCCCCCCATTTATGGACAATGCAAAGTTTTTGACTCAACCAAGGGATAACCATGATTACTTCACTCCACCCACTACCCTTGGGAAATTACTATAAGTATGAGGAATTTTGGAGAGCATTTCCATTTTGGAATTTCATTTGCATAACATTGTTACTATAGGAAATTGAGATCATTTCCAAGAGCAATTTGAGCAATTTGAGCATTTAGTATCATAATTTGAGCATTCTTGAGCATTTAGTATCATAATTTCATCATTCTTGAGCTAAGAATCATCATAGAAGATAACATAAGCATAGTAGCATGATCATTTCTCATTTTAGAGGTGTCACTAGTGAGGATTGCAGCTGAGAGCTTCACTTACCACTTCTTTCTAGAGATCCATGGGATAATATAGATCATAATTTCAATTTTAGTCAAATTTGCATTGTATTTGATTAAATTGATGTTAGTCGATCTTAATTTCATGTAGGTGAGTAACTTCATCACACAAATGGAACCCACCATGGGGCTCTAAGCCTCACTTCATCATTTTCATCTCCATTTGCATGCTTGGATATTCTATTTTACGTGAATTGCTTGTAGGAAACTAGAAAAGTTACGATTACAGGAGGTTGAATCACGCCTATAGTCAGTTCTATGTAGCCTAAGAGCTCTATATTAATGCCTACTAGCTGGAAATCTTCACTTCCAATGATAAATCCTTCAGCCTTTACAACTCACAGTCACACCTATGACTCGGGGAGTATCGCCTAGCTTTAATTTGTTATCGCTTAAGTTTACGCTTTGCTTCGCATGTTATAGTTTTAGTCACACTTTTGCTAAGGAAATTTATCGCTTAGTACTATTAACATGTCACTTAGCATGAAATATTTTGCACAATTTTAAGCTTTGTTCATGCCTCTGGATAAACTATTTATGCCTGTATAACTTTGAGTAATGCTTGAGCCGCTACAAAGTGATGCTCACTATTATCAAAGTTATGCTTGTAAGCAGTTTAGTCATGCCTATTAGCTAGATGATGTCGCCTGGTGTCTACTATCTTTTTTGGTTTTTAAATTGATAAATTTCAATATCAACTCTCTGTTTGTACTTTTTAACAGTAAGTGAACAAGCATCTGAAAGTGAGAAAGCTAGAAACTAGGTTCAACCAAGAGGGAAAAGCATTGGCTAAAAGGATCAAGAAGGAAAATCAAGCACATACCAAAGCTGTTCTTGAATCAACATTGGATGAAGATGTTAAGGTACATGAAAAATACATTGCTATGGTTGAAGCTTACAAGCATAAATTTGTTTCATTAAATTGGATTTTTGATCCTTAAGCTCAATTGTTAAAAATGCAAACAAATTGCTCCAAAGTTTCATGTACTTAAATCTTTGTGTTGTCAAATTCAATTTTGGTTTCCCCTCACTTTGCTTGGTTGTGTTGGACTAATTTGTTGGAGGGGGGAGTGGGAATGATTGCCACTAGGTGAGTGGAAATAAGATAAAAAAAAATAATGATTCAAAAATGCCCCTAGCCTTTTGCTAGCTACAAGGAAAGGTATTTTACATGATCAAGCTTGCATTCCCTTAAATTGTGGCATTTCATTTGAATCTAGCTTTAATAAGGATGGAATTTAACCAAATATTTCAATTTTAAGAACCTCCTTGTCAAGAGGTTGAGAAAGAATAATTAATTGCTTGAAGTGTTTGGGAAGAAAAGGGAAAGTTAGGGATATGCTCTTCACCTTTTAGGTGAACCAAATTCCCAAACACTTAACCTTAATTCCATTTCATTGCTTTCCATGAACATGTTATTTAAAATAGAGATTTAGTGGGCTCACCTCCTGAGTTTTCCTTAACGAGGCTGGTGAGAGGGACAACCCAAAGTGGGATACACTCGCTTTTGCCACGCGAATCCAACCCACTCTAAAATGAAATGCATGTATCCTTAATGGGGTGCATGACAAATAGATTTTGATTTTTCAACCTTCCTCTAGTAGTCTTAACGGATTGCGCAAAATCATACTTCGGTGCATGTGGGAAGCCTCCTTGGAGGATTGATAGATTGAAGTCTATTTGAATGGAATATTTATTAAAACCTGGTAAAATAACAAAGCCACCTTGTAGAGCCATGTTTACAAGCCAAAATTGACTTTAGGTAGGCTGTTTGGAAGTCTTTATTGTGATATACTTGTGAAAAACATTGGAGAACATACACATTAGAGTGTTTTTAGGGACATGATGACAAAGTGATGTGTGTGTTGCACTTGTTTTTCTATTTTCAAACATAGAAATTTCCAAAGACTGATCTTACACATTTTAAAAATTTAAAATCTTACACCCTGGTTAGAGAAGTGCCACCTGTGCACAAAACAAACCCTCCTATCAGAGGTTCAGTCACACCTGTGACTTTCTTAAACACGTGTAGACACACTGAAGTCATGCTCAGGGAAATTTGAGACACAACTGGTAAAAACTGGAAACCCACTTAGTAATAGAAAAGTGTCACCTAAGAACCTATAGTGTGTCACCTAACAACAAACCAGTGCATGTGTAAAGAGGTTTTGGTCATGCCTACACTTAGGCCAGTGATGCCCAGAAACACAAAAGGGAAAATAGAGAGTATTTCTCGAGGGTTTGGAAAAATTTTGAAATCACTTTTGGATACCCTTTTTGGAGATATTCTTTATTAGTGCAACAAATAGATCATATCCTTGAAAAACATTTATAATGATGAGTCTATTTGAGAAACAAATGAAACCTATTATGGAGCATAATTATTGAAGTCAAGATCAAGATCTCTGTAGGAATCAAAATGATGAAGTATCTGAAGAAGAATTTTCAGAAGCAATCCAAGATACCATGTTTATGGAAATAATGAAATTAGTTTTGGAGAGGGATAAGGAGGCATATTTCATAAAGTTAGCTCAAGCAGGAGTTAAGGTTCCTCATGATTTTGACACATCAACATTGTCAGAAAATGGGAAAAAGAAAAAAGAGATATCCTCTAAAAATTCATCATTGAGATCAATGTGTCCCTTTCTTTATAATGATAGGCCATCCATATCTTTATTTTCTTCACATCAGAATATCCATTGGAATCAAAATGATGAGGTGTCTGAAGAAGACGTTTCAGAAGCAATCCAAGATCCTATGTTTATGAAAACAATGCAATTAATTTTGAAGAGGGATAAAGAAGCATACTTCTTAAAGTTAGCTCAATCAGAAGCTAAGTTTCCTCATAATTTTGACACATCAACCTTGAGGGAGAATGAGGAAAAACAAAAAGAGGCTTCATCTAAAAAGCCATCATTAAGATCAATGTTTCCTTTTCTTTATAATGATGGGCCATTAGTATCTTCATCCTCCTCCCAAAAAGAAACATTTAAGAGGAACAAACCTATCTTGGATCAAAATAAATTGCAGGATCATCCTATTTGGGATCAAGGTAATAAAGAGTATGAAGAGAAAGGTGCCACTAGCAAGCAAGATCTAATGCATGAACCTCTATATAGCAAGTGTAATCCTTTCATCCTTTGTCCATCTTCTCCCATAGCATGTACTCCTTTCATCTTTCATTCATCTCCCAAAGCTCCACAACTATCCAAAATTCCTCCATCAAAGAATGAGCCTAATGATGACACTTTTCAAGTTGACTATGTTTACCCTCAAGGGCTACCTCTAAAAGAAACCCAAGCTAACTTATATCTTGCTGCAGATTGTTTCCATGCTTCAAAGATCTTGGACCCCAAGGCTTCATGTCTGTCAATACCTATTATACCCATTCAAGAGGATTCTACATCATTCTTCCAAACATCCCCCACACATATCCAAACATCTACCTTGTCCTTAGAAGTGGCCCCATGTCAAGAGGATAATCCAAAGAAAAAAGAAACAAATGTTGATAAAGATCAAGATCAATATTACAGACAATCCCCTCCCATATTTGATGAAGGTCCCATATCCATAGAACCTTGTGACAATCCCCTTGCATCCTTTCATGTCTTTCAAGATGATATCCTTTCATTCCAAGAACAATGTACCCTTTCAAGTTCCATATTTTCTCCATTTCCCAAGCAAGATCAAGATATCACTTCCATAATTTCCAATGAGCATATTGAAAATCAAGAGAAAAATACCCTCTCCACACCATTTGAAGATCCTTGTCAAGATTGAAGTATCCCATTATTTCCTTGTCATATTCCTCCACATTCACCTCAAGAAACCATCATTCTTCCAAATCCCTTGCATGATACTAAATCCCTTCAAGCTTCAGTTGATCATATCAAATGTGTTCCTATCAAAGCTATTCATGAGTCTATTGGTATAAAGATAAATCTTAAAGATGAGAACCTTGGCAATGCAGCTCCTTCCAAAGATATTGATATCCCTTTCACACCGTATATCCCTCCATTCAAATGCAACCATATGCCGTCACTATCCTCCAAATCTATTTTGGGTTCCTATGTCCCAAAACAAAAGTCTTCATTCCTTCCATCCATATTAGGTCCATATATTCCTCCATCATCTATTCCTATCATCCCTAGCTATCCATTCACTTACCCTACCATGTATCAAGATCAACAAAGGCACACATACTTGAAGAATGTCCAAACACCAATCCATATGAACCCTCCATGTTGCTCCTATTCATCCACAATTCCTAAGTCTTTTGGAAGCAATGTTGATGTGCAACATAAAAATCATAAATGCAAGAATCCATATGGGTATAAAAATCACAATGTCCCATCTAATCAACATATGAATGAAAAGAAAAATGAAATATCTAAAAGGCCACAAAGGTCCACCAAGCAAAAAGAAAAAATTAAAATGTGGGTTCCTAAATCCCTCATTGAAGAAGTGCATTCAAAAGCATCACAAAAGAAAGAAAAATCAAAGAATATGTGGATTCCCAAGTCACTTTTGAAAGACGTGCACATAAAAGAAACATCAAAATTGACATTCATGCTTCCAAAGGCTTCCATTCCATCTCCTTCCAAACATCTTCCACTTTCCAAGTCTGATTTGGGTTCCTATATCCCAAAATCCACTACCTCAAAAAGATCCTTATCTCCGTCATATATCGTTCCTCCATCATTCCACCACTCTTCAAAGTGTGTGTCAAAGTTGATATTGCCAACATTCCCATCTACAACATACCTTCTTCTTATCCTCACATTCATTTTCCAATGCATACTTTCTGTACTTCCATCCCTCTTATCAATATCTTTGAGCATCCTAGTCATACCCATGGTTTATTATAGTATATCTTTCAGAGGAGCATTGTCCAAAGATTCCGATGTTGGGAAAATATTGAAAAATACAAAAGAAAAAAGAGAGAAAAAAAAAAAAAAAGAGAAAAGAAAAAAAAGAAAGAAAAAAAGTGCCTTGGTGAAAACCTAGCAATAGGCACCTTGGTATCAAAAGTAAAGAGAAACAAATACCATGATGAAAACTTGGTAAACAGGCATCATGCGTAATTCCTCCTTCTTGCACTCCACACTTGGGGGCAAGTTTCATCCATCTTTCCTCTCTCACCTTCATCTTGACAAGGTTGAACACATCCATGAGCATTAAGTATCTTGACATCCGTTATCCTTTTCATCAGCTTATGTACTTGTTGCATCCATGTTACCCTATCATGATCTTACTTATCCCAAATTCACCTTCATTACTCCTTGATAGTCCTTCCATAATCCCAAAACATCCCTTCATAGACTCCATCACCCTTTATCCAGATTGTGTTATCTTATCCACATCTTATCCAAATTGACCCCTTGGTCTTGATCAAAATGAAGAACTTAAAATACAAATTTTTTATCAAGAACTTCTTGACATGTCCACTTCTTTTGGATCCCTCATTTTCATGATAGTGGATCATTATCCTATAGACTATCTAGAACTGCACCATTGGCTACCATGGCTTATCCAAAAAACATGCTTCACATTGCTATATCATTTTTCCTTAGCTTGGGTAATCTTGAGGAGATGGTCCTACGGGTCACATTCGCATTGCTTCATCTATCAGGGCCTTTCCACCTCTAATCCATCAGCTTGCAAATCCATCATTCATGTCCTATATCTTGCTAGACATTGGGGGAAAACCAACATGATCTTGTTTGAAAGTTGGTTATTTCTTGCATAAAGTGTTTTGAGCTACATCTTGCATAAACTGAGCTTTTGTAATATTTTGGGAGTTTTCCCAAGTCCAATATTTTTCCTATCCAATCAGGGGCATTTGATCTTAATCAGTGGATTTCAACAAGGAGGCATCGATTCACATGAAGCAAGGCATTCAACTATAAATGGATTCAATAGTGCTACATTTGGTCACATCAGAGAGAGATTTATCAGAGCTTCAGGAGAGAGAGATTTTTGGTGAACCTTTGATGGATATCATTGTTCACACCCAAGTATTTTGATCCTACAACCTAATCCTTGAGCCTTCATTGACTTTATTATTCAAGATTAAAACATGACAAAACACCTTAAAGATCAGAGCGCTTGGAAATATTTTTTGAAAATCATGAAACATTGCAAAACACTTGAAGCTTTCTTTTGATGATCTTTATTGAAATTGATTTTTATCACATCTTTTTAGCTAATCGATGATGTTTTGACTAGATTGGCGATGATGAAGACATGATATTTTTCTTGTCTTTGAGTGACTATCTTGAGGGAGATCCAACATCTTATGTGAATTTTTCTAACAATGTGGTCATCAAAGAATCATTGAGGACTCTCATATAGGGTGGAGGGTTGACCTTTGTTTGTTTAAGAAAATGGATTGGTATTCATACTCCCATAGTTTGCTCGTCCAACTAGTGAGGGTTGTACTAGTTTCCAAAAGGATGTTACCAAAAGTGATATAAAAGTGGTATTCATATCATCATGATGTGGTCAGTGATGATTGTACTTGCTTTTCAGTCCCAAAATGCTCAATGATGAAAATTTATCCTCATGGCATTTCTTTGCTAAAAGCTGGTGACACTTAGGTTGTATTGCATTATCATGCTAGGTTAATTACATTTTTCATTTTAGATTAAGTGAATTGGTTTGTAGTTATTTTTCCAAGGGAAAAGGGGGTTCAGTTATCAATCTTGATCAATCAAAAAGGGGAAATCAAAGAAAAATCCATATCATCATATCAATGTTCATAACATCAAAGATCCAATCAATCTGTATAATCAAACATACAATGTCATCAAAATGATACATCAAGTCCTGATCAATAAAACATCAACATGATACAAAATCAATAACAAGGAAGATCCATAAATCTAATATCCAAGAAGCTAGGGACTATATGTATAACTTACATAAATGTGCCTATTTTGCAAATCTAGGGAATCATATTAGTATTCTATATCAGTGAATCATCTTACATCAATCAATTCTATCAAAAGTATCCAGCAATTGCACCCAGTACCATCATTCATTTCTATGTGTCCTAAGAATGAAGCAACAGTATCAAATCATATTGGTTTTCACCCTGATTGATTTATCCTATTAGTTTTACTATCCTATCAGATTGACAAATCACATTCATTGGTATCATTATCATGTTATCATAATCACTTGTTTTTCTTAACTACAATAGACCTATCTATCTTGGACATATAATTTGTGAATCATCAACATATCATCAAATTTTTAGAAATGAAAACATATTCGAGAAATCAAACATAATCAAATTTTTCAAAACAAGAAATTAATATGTTTTAATTTCTGAGGGGGCATCAGGGTATCAAGTGGAAGTTGCAATCAAACATCATGGAATCAGTGAGGCATCATAAATTTTTTTGTATCATCAGAGGCACCAATCAATCAGTATCAGAGGTATATTAGTGAATTAGCGATCAGGACTTCAAGAATCTTTGAATCAATGTTCTTCATACATCAATTCAAAGAGGGGCATTTGTAGACATGCAAAATTCGACAAGTGCTTTTAAATTGCAAAAATCAATAAAATGCACTAAATCATCAAAATGGATAAAAAATCAATAAAATAGACACAATTAAATAAAGTTGAGAAAAATTAATTAAAGCAAAGGAGAAATTAAAAAATGATGTTAAATGATTAAATTGAAGCTTAAAAGGGACAAAAACAATATATAATTGATTTTAATCAATTAATTGTATAGTTATTTTAATCAAAAATCAAAACGAACCTATTACCCTTGCATGGCTAAATTTAATTAATTAATTGAATTAATATTCCTTATTTTCTTTCAACAAAGTGATTAACCAATGAAAATTGAGACAAAAAGGACACAAATCACTCAAAACATTTAAATTGTCCAAAGATTTGAAACCATTTAAAGGCTTGTCCCCTCATTTGTCCCCCCATTTATGGACAATGCAAAGTTTTTGACTCAACCAAGGGATAACCATGATTACTTCACTCCACCCCCTACCCTTGGGAAATTACTATAAGTATGAGGCATTTTGGAGAGCATTTCCATCTTGGAATTTCATTTGCATAGCATTGTTACTATAGGCAATTGAGATCATTTCCAAGAGAAATTTGAGCAATTTGAGCATTTAGTATCATAATTTGAGCATTCTTGAGCATTTAGTATCATAATTTTATCATTCTTGAGCTAAGAATCATCATAGAAGCATAGCATAAGCATAGTAGCAGCATCATTTCTCATTTTAGAGGTGTCACTAGTGAGGATTGCAGCTGAGAGCTTCACTTACCACTTCTTTCTAGAGATCCATGGGATAATATAGATCATAATTTCAATTTTAGTTAAATTTGCATTGTATTTGATTGAATTGATGTTAGTAGATCTTAATTTCATGCAGGTGAGTAACTTCATCACATAATATGCAAGTAACATTCTAACTCCTTCCAATCTGGCAACAGGTGCAAATGTCTCACCATAATCAATGCCTTCTTCCTGTCCATATCCCTTGCATACCAAACTCACTTTATTTCTTGTCACTTCACCATTTTCATTCATTTTGTTTCTGAATATCCATTTAGTACCGATAACATTCTTATCTTTAGGTCAGGGTACTAAGGACCAAGTTTTGTTTTTCTCTATTTGTTCTATTTCCTCCTTCATTGCATTAACCGATTCTTCATTTTCTAATGCAACTTTCACATTCTTTGGTTCAAATTCACAAACTAGACATGTACCTTGTCTTGTTTTTCTTCTTGTCTACATTCCAACTTGTCTATTTCTAATAATTTGTGTCTCAGGATGATGTCTTTTGACAAAACTAGATAGTACTTGGTTTCTTCTTTCTTGTTCATCCTATTCAGGTTCATTTGCTTGCTCGATAGCACCATCTTTTTCGTCAGTCTCCCTTTCATGTTCCTCGGGGTTATTTTCCTACTGACTAGTTATCACAGGTTGCAACTTCGATAGATAGTCAGGAAGTTCAATGTAAATGAATCTACCATAGTCTTCTGGTTCCTCTCTTTCTTCTATGTTTATGTCATCATACTCATCAACACGAACATTAGTACTTTCAATCATCTTATTTGTACCTTATTTAGACATTTGTATGCTTTACTCTTAGTAGAATATCCTAAGAATATTCCTTCATCACCTATAGAATCAAATTTCCCATTTCTCTCATCTTTCAGAATAAAACATTTTCTTCCAAAAACCCTGAAATAACTTATAGTAGGTTTGTGTCCAAACCATAGCTCATAAGGTGTCCGGTTGGTGTCCTTCTTCAGTTGTACTCGGTTAAGCACATATATAGTTGTGCTGATAGCTTCCCTCTAATTTTTATGAGAAACATTCTTTTTTAGCATTAGTGTTCTAGCACGGTCACTAATTGACCTATTCCTTCTTTCAGCAATCCCATTCTACTAAGGTGTTCTTAGTGCAGAGACCTGTCTCTTAATACCATTCTCATTATAGAAATTAGTAAATTCATTAGAGATAAATTCACCTCCTCTATCAGATCTTAAGCATTTAATTTATTTTCCAATCTCTTTTTCTACCTTCTCCTTATACCATTTAAACAACTTAAAAGCTTTAGATTTCTCTTTCAGGAACATAACAGTCATCAGTCTAGTATAGTCATCAATAAAAAGAATAAAGTATCTATCACCATAATAGCTCTGAGTTCTCATAGGACCACATAGGTCAGTATGAACCAACTCAAGTATCTTCTTTGTTGAGTAGTCTTTACTTTTAAAACTAGACTTAGTCATCTTACCTTTCTAACATTCATGGCACATAGCATGATCCAGTTTTGACAAGTTAGGAAATCCTCTAACTCTTTTCTTCTTACTAATCTTGACCATGTTATCAAAATTCACATGACATAACCTCTTATGCCACAACCATGCATCTTCATCTTTCATTAATAAAAAAGAAGATTGATCAATATCAAGATAAAATAGAATACCTCTGGATTGTGTACCGGTTCTGACAAGTCTTCCTCCATCATCATAGATTCTTACTTTTCTACTCTCAAAAGAAATTTGGTGTCCTAAGTTGTTCACCTGTGCCACACTTAACAAATTGTAGTTCAATCCATCTACCCAGTATGCATTCTCACATTTTATTTTGTCAGTAGTCATCAGTGAGCCTTTACCTCTCACCATACAAGGTGCATAATTTCCCATTCTAATAGATCCACCATCATATTCATCAATTAGATCAAATTTCTCTATATCACCAGTCATATGATGTGTACAACCACTATCTATGATCCATGTATCATTTCTTCTTACTTTAGAGATTAGTCTTGTCTCTTCATGTTTCTCTTCTTCCTTTGAATCATCGTTCATAGCAACAAATACTACTTCTACATCATCATCAGTGTCAGATTTAGATTCAAATTCTTTGACTATGTAACATACATTTTTCCCTTTGTCATAGCTATCTTGGTTGTCTCTGTTGTTGTGTCGGTAGCCTCTGTTGACTCTTCTCCCATAGCTTCCTTCAGATCGGTCTTTGGATCTATCATCATCTTTCTTATTCAAACATCTAGCAGCGATGTGGCCAAATTCTTTACAATTAAAAAAAGCTAGAGGTAAATTGCCTCTATACCTTCCCTTACCTTTGGGAAATCTTCTGGCCATAAGAGCTTCAAGTTCATCAAGTTCATCATTGGTATTACTATCACTATTATTATTCTTATCATTCTTGCTACTAGACTTACCAATCTTTTTAGAGGACATGAAAGAGGATTTAATAGAAGGTACAAAACTATTGTCAAATTTATTCAATTCAAAGGTTGTAACCTTACCGATTAGAGTGTCAAGGGTGAGGTTGGATGTAGCCCTTGTTTCATGAATTACAGAGATCCTGATCGCATAAAGTGGCAGCAAAGTTCTGAGAATATTGCTTATTACTGTTTCATTGTCAATAAATCTGTTGGATGCTCTAATAGCATGTACTACCTCTTTTAGTCTATTTATATATTGCACAATGTTCTCACCTTCTTTCATCTTCATATCATCAAATTGACCTCTTAGGCTTTCTACTCTGGCTCTCTTGACATTTGCATCTACACTATATATTAGAGTCACCTTGTCCCACATCTTCTTAGTTGTACCACAATCCTTGATGTCATCAAATTCGGCATCTATACAGGAAACAACAAGTTCCATCATAGTAATATTGTGTTCATGCCTATCCTTTAGTTGATCAAGAGTCAGGGGACCTGGTGTCAGTTTAATGTAGCCATTCTCCATCAGTTCTAGTGCAGAATTCCCAATTCCAGATATGTGCAACTTCATCTGGCTTTGCCATATTTTGAAGTTATCTTTGTTTAGCTTTGACACTTCCCTCTTATACATCTTGAGACCTTTCTACTGAAGTCCTTAAAACTCTGTTCTAAGCAAGCACAACTCTGATACCAATTGTTAGAATATCTGAGAGGGGGGTGAATCAGTTATCCAGTGTCCCACAATCTCAAAATGTATAATCCAAAACAATTCTACTACTTCTGCAACTCGATAAATATAAGATACTTTAATTGTCTTTGTTTTTACTAATTGTCAGTCTAAAATTTATAATAGTTACCGATTAAATCTATCATGTAATATGCAAAGTATGATAACAAAAAAATATCACAATCAACACATAACACAAGAGATTTAACATGGAAACCCTGTGAAGGAAAAAACTATCTAGGACCAAAAACCCAAAATTGTTCACTCTTCTGAAGTGAGGTCGGTGAAGACCCAACCCTGTTAAAGGTTACATACACACTATTAGGTGTGACCTTGTTAGAGGATTTTAGACCAGAAGTTATCATCCAACCAGCAGTCACTTTGGGGTTGACAGGATAACAATGTTCACTCTATGAATGAAACATCAAAAGACTTTCATAGTCCACTTGGTTAAGATATTTGACTGTGTACAATGATTAAATATGTAACAGTAGATGATCTACCTTAAAAAAACTTTAGTTTGCAGTTTACAGATCAATGTTTAGCTCATTCAAATATTTTTGATCAATATAACACTTTAGATTTAATACTATATCAACTTACTATTCGTCGGTAATTACTCTTTGTAGCTCAGTAATTGTTCTGCAGCTTGGTTCTTATTAACCAGTATGATCTGAATGCATGAAAACTTCTCCACATGATAATTCTATAGTATCTTCTTCTTTTAGCTCCTTTCAATAATGAAATCAATGTCTCTTATATAGATGAGTAAATCATTTTCTTTTCCTCCATCAGATCTTGCCGCTTAATCATATTCATAGATTTTGTTGCTTTAAGCTCCCTCGGCTGATGTGTCAGTAACATGTTTCAATCTACTCCATTAGATTTTTTTTTATTTATGTTAGCCATCGATCTTCATAACAAACATTATCTGTTACCTCAATTTCATACACTTTACAACTCATCACTTTATCGACTAAACTGATCATTTAATTCCTTTCTATTTTTCTTGTTTAACAAAGAAATGCATCGGTGAACACAAGCTCAGTTAACATTGCACTTGGTATACACTACATTTTTTCAGTGTATACTAAAATGCTTCATTTACCGACAACACTGCTTTGTGTCTTTCAGCTCTATTCTTCATCATAGATGAATGCAACATAATAAAGTCAATTTCATCAAGTCATAGACTCATCAAAAAGTTACTCAGTGTGTTCCTTATCCTCATCTGTCATATACATTTTCCTCATGCAGATATTTCTATTCTTCATCTCTTTCACCTTCCTTCAGATGTGTCGGTATAGTAACTTACAAGATAAGTATTGTCAAGCTAGTTGACATCAATGACAACATAATACTGATTTAATCATCTTGCATATCTAATCATCAACTCCTCAGTAATTTTAATTATAGATTCTTCATTCAGGTTCTAAATCAGTTGTAGTTCATCAAGTGCACCAAGATGGTGTGCAAAAAGGGGGTATAAGTGGCAACTTTTTTTCTTAAATTGGATAAACTTGAACTTCAAAGAGAAATTGGAGGGTCTTCCACTCAAAATTAGAAGACATGTAAAAAAAGAATTGTAGTACTCTGAATCTAGTTTCTAAACTAATAAAGTTTTTTAGAAATGGATAATATTAAGAGGGTCAAACCCTTGGCGCACAAAAAATTGTTCCTAATTTTTTTGAGAAAAACATAAAATAACTATTTTCATGCGCTCAACAAAAGATATAATTAAATTTAATATTTTAAAAAACTATTTGGTAGGATGGTAGGTAAGAGTGAGATCTAGAAGTTGTGTATTTTTTCATAATTTTATCTTGCGTACTTTTTAATATGATTTTTTGAAGTTACTACATCCTAAAAATCTAGTACCTATTCATACGTTGGGCATAACTTGCATCAAAATAATTGAAAGTGCAATCTTTTTTTTTTTTAAAGTGTATAGATTCAAGTGTAGAACAATAAGATGTAATTGTTTTTACAATTGGTTGAGTAGATCAAAAGTTATTAAAAAAATGGTAGACATATGTCTGTTAGGCCTATCAAGACACTAGTAAAGAAAATTAAATTTTACTATGTTAATGTTGTCCATAAATTAAAAACTTTATATGGTTCGAAAGATGAGAAGATGTGTGAGATTATGATGGTAATTTCAAAGATACCCACTTGATCATTTGTAAACTTGTTGAGGATGAAGTCAAGAATTCATGTTGGAAGATGAAAAAATGTGTAAAGGGACTAAAATGGAGGGGAAATGGGCCTTTAAGCCTTAGGATCATTTACTAACCCTTTTTCTGAGCCTAAAATGCATATGGGTTTTTGTGTCCATTATAAACTATTCAGGTTTTTAAAATAAAAAGGTAAATTTCAAAAATTTCAAAACCCACGTATGTGTTTTGGAGATGTAAAAATATTCAATTTATATTTTACAGAACATGTAAGGGTTATGAATAAATCAAAACACATGATCCTAAATTAAGAATACACTAAATTTATGTATATAATATATGGCAATATTTATATATATGCATATCTATAGTTTTATATAAATATATTTATAGAGATATATACATATATGTCTATATAAATGTTTGCCTCTCTCTCTCTCTCTCTCTCTCTCTCTCTCTCTCTCTCTCTTCCTATCCCCATCTCTCCCTTCCTCCCTCTCTCCCTCCCAACCTCTCCCTCCCCTCCCTCCCTTCCTAGGTTCCTATTTTTAAAGAACCCATATGGGTTATGGAAAAGTAGAGGAAATGAAATATGTTCTTCATAACACGTACGGGTTATGAGGAAATTTTGGTTCTTCAAAAACCATATGAGTTATGAGGAACTTTTTGGTTCTTCATAACTCGCACGGGTTATGGAGAACCCAAATATTTTAATATTTAAATGAGGTTTGGGAAAGGATCATTTTTCCCAGGCCTTTGAATTTTGAATTTCAAATGACCCAAGCGGGTTAAGAAAAAAATTGGTTTTTTATGTGGCTACTTTTTTGCACACCATCTTGGTGCACTTACCCATGAGGTGAAGCATACTCAAGATTTGTAGCAACAACTTGATGTTTTAGTCTTGAAAAAAAATCATTAAATTATGGAGAGATCCTTCTTCTTATTTGGTTTAGGAGATAAATCTGAATCCTTTTCTCTATTTCTCTTGAAATTTCCTTTTCTCCATTCACTTCCTTTCCTTTTAGATGTATGGGAAGCAAGAATATGATCTTATTCAAGATGATATTTATGACCATTTCCTCTTGCATCTAGTCTAATCTCCTCTTGAATACAAGCATCCCTTAGATGATTAAATTTGGGCAATTAATCTCTTCCACTAATTCATTGAAAGAAAAATTCCCAAGACTGAGGAAGGCCATTCATGGCCAACATAACTGAGTCTTTTTCCTTGATTTATTCTCTAATTGCATTTAGTTAATCCTTCAATTTAGTAATCTTCATGAAGAAGGAGACAAAAGATTCTTGTCTAGCCATTTTAATTTGAAGGAGTTGACATCTCAAGGTTAGATCTCTAATAGTTTTATTGAATTCATACAAGTTATTTAGAGCCTTGAATATTTATTTAGCTTAATTCAACTTGGATAAACAGACACAAGATGATCCTTTACAAAATAAATCAATATATTTCTTTCCATAATGTTATTCTTCCTCCATTGAGCTTTCTCAGTATCATCTATTGGCTTAGCTACAATAGTAGTCACATAGTTCAAAAGATCATTTTCTTCAAGAGAAAGGAGGATCCTAAATTTACATGCAGTGAATTTGGATGCACAATGCAACTTGTCTTCAAATTTGAGTCCATTCACCATTGTTGGAAGCTAAATGATGCAAGAGCATCCTGGGTGTAAGAGCAATCTTGCATCACCCAAAAATATTTCTATTTTTATATTCAATAAGGGCTATCTTGTGCAGAGATGTTATTTGTGGAAACATGCTATTTTTAGTAAGTTGGTCATCCGATCTCAGAATGTTCCGATTTCTTCTCTGGAGGTTCATTTTGGTCATATCAGCCTGCCAGTAAAGTTTCATTGACAGATCAAGTCTAGCTTTGTAGATATTGAAGATTTTCGGTATTGGCAACAAGGTACACAAACTTTGAACTTAGTTTTGAAGCCTTTAGAGGCCTCAAATGAGGTCAAAAATTTGGGTGACAGACACTTGCACAATTTGACCCTGTAGAGCAATTCGTGGCCTTTTCAGAATGGGGTTATAATAGTCAATTGGGTCAACTGGCGATGACTTATGGTCTTCGAAAGTTAGGTCACCTAAAATGGCGAAAAATGATTTTCCTTCAGAATTTCTATTTGGGTTTCAAAAGTTATTTTGAGCTGACTTTAATGTAATAAATTGTAAAATAAAATAATTCTAAGTTTGGTCAGCCTTGTTGGCTAAAATTCTAGAACCTTCCCAGGCGGTGAAAAATTGCCTATATAAGGAAGGTTGTAGTGTTGTCTTAGAAAGTTCAGGATAGTTCTGGGTAGTAGAACTAAGTATTTATTTGAGGCTTTGTCCTATGGAATATTGTAAGGGAATGCCCATGTGGCTTTGCATATTGTAATTCTGGAAGTTTGTAATCCCACATTTGTGAAGATAATAAGAAGCCCATTTTCTATTCTTGGATATTGTTGTTATTTCTCTATTTCTGTTATGTGTTTGTGGTATTAAGTGGAGCACCCTTCATCAAGTGGTATCAAAGAAGGAGTTCCTGAGTGTGTAAATAGATCGCCGATTGTGAGGTAGTTTGCACCAGGACCGTAGGTTAGGGTTTTTGTGTAAACAGATCACCGACTGTGAGGTAGTTTGCACTAGAACCATGGTTAGGGTTTCAATGCACGTCACAAAAATGCCTCCATGAAGGGAACATGGCAGAAGAGCTGGTGTTGTAACACTTGAGGTTAGATCACTTCAGAGACAAGTGCAAGCATTACAAGAAGAGATTCATAGAGGAATGAATCTTAATGTCAAAGATGAAAGAGAGGATGAAGCCAAAGAAGAAGATCAAGAAGGAGAAGTTGAAGTTGTGAACCAGGAGGAAGAAAAGACTTTTTTAGGTGATTTCCAAGATTAGAAAAAGACCTAAGATTAAGATTTCTACATTTTCAAGAAATCTTAACCCAGAGGAGTTGATTGAATGGATCAATGAATGTGAAGAGTATTTTGAGTATGAAAATATTGAGGATCCTAATAGGGTCAAATTTGTGAAGGCCAAACTAAAAGGTCATGCGAAGATCTGGAGGAAAGAGATTCAATTGCAACGAAATAGAAGAGGGAAAGATAAAATCACAAGATGGGATTGGATGGTGGATAAATTTAAGCAACAGTTCATCCCTATTGATTATGAGCTTGACCTACTGAAGAAAATACAAATTTTGAAGCAAGTGGGATGATTTGTTCAGGAGTATAAAAAGAAGTTCTATCAAATCCTCCTCAGAACAAGCCATGTAGAAGCTGATAAGGAGAAATTTTCCCATTACCTTAATGGGTTGAGACCAAGCATTTAGGAGGAGTTGAATCTAGTTTGAATGAATAGTATTGAAGAGGCATACCAATTTTCCCTAAAAGTAGAGGAAAAGCTAAATAAGAAGTTCAAGAGCAGACAAAAAGGAAGAGGTTGCGGTCGATGATCTGGTGGAGGGTCATATGGAAGCCGAAATGAAGATCCTAAAAATAAGGATGAGGGAAGTAGCAGTGAGAATCAGAGAGGAAACAACTCCAATCATTTCCAAGATCAGAACAATAGAGATCAGAGAGGAAGAGGAAGAGGACAAGGTTCAAGAAGAGGAGGCTTCTGTGGAACATGTTTTCACTATGGAGAAGAAGGTCATAGGGAATTTGAATGTCCTCAATGCAAAAGAAGGATGGTTAGTAGGAATGAAGGCTAGGCCAGAGAGGCACATGTAGATGAAGATGTCAAATCCTCAAATTCTGAAGATGCTGAAAGAGAAGAAACATTGATTAACAGAAGAGTCCTAATGAGTGGTGAGAATGAACTTGATCAAAGGAGGAGCCTGTTTCACACTAGATGCAAGTGTGAGGGTAAATTCTATGATGTGATTATTGATAGTGGAAGCACTGATAATTTGGTGTTAGAAGAGATGGTGACAAAGTTGAAGCTCAAGAGATAAAAAAACCCACATCCATATCATATTGCCTAGGTGCAGGATGACCACAAGGTCATGGTTAGTGAACAGTGCCTAGTAAAGTTCAAGATTGGTGGGTACCATGATGAGGTACTATGTGATATCATACCTATGGATGCATATCACATGTTGTTGGGTAGGTTGTGGCAGTTTGATAGATGTGTTGTGCATGATGGTCATGCGAATACCTATTCCTTGACAAAGGATGGAGTGTGACATAAGCTAAATCCATTGAAGGAGACCGAAGAAAAGGAATGTGGTAATGCAAGAATAAATTTTGTTGATAGAAGAAAATTTTTACATGGTATGAGGCATGAGCATGTGTGTTTTTCTTTAATTCCAAAAGCTGGTAAAGAGGAAATAGAGGATGTAGCTGTAAAGGTTGCAGATTTGTTGAATAAGTTTCAGGATATTGTATCTGATAATGTACCTGATGGATTACCACCGGTAAGGAAGATCTGTCATGAGATGGATTTGATTCTAGGACCTAGTTTTCCAAACAAGGCGGCACACATAATGACACCAACAGAAAGTGAAGAGTTGAACAGACAAGTACATGAGTTATTGTAGAAGGGGTTGATTTGAGAGAGTTTGAGTCCTTGTGCTATACCAGTGGTATTAGCACCAAAGAAGAATGGAGAATGGAGGATGTGTATAGATTCTAGAGCAATAAACAAGATCACAATCAAGTACCAATTTTGATTTCCATGAATGGATGATATTATGGACTATTTGAGTGGGGCTGTGTGTTTCTCAAAGATAGATCTGAAGAGTGGATATCACCAGATTCAGATCAGAGAAGGAGATGAATGGAAGACTGCATTCAAGAAAAATGAAGGACTGTATGAGTGGTTAGTCATGCCTTTTGGCCTAACCAATGCACCGAGCACTTTCATGCAGCTCATGAATGAGGTTCTAAAAGAATTTCTAGGTAAGTTTGTCATTGTTTACCTAGATGATATTTTGATCTTTAGCAAGACATTGGAGGAACATATGATGCATATTTGTATGGTGTTTGAGAAGCTGAGAGAAGAGAAATTGTTGATTAATTTGAAGAAGTGTAGTTTTGTGAAGAAGGAATTAGTGTATTTGGGATTTGTAGTTTCAGCAGAAGGTCTAAAAATGGATCCAGAGAAATTATAGGCTATCCTTGAATGGC
The DNA here is from genome assembly GCA_027943335.1 of Chamaecyparis obtusa. Classification (NCBI taxonomy): domain Eukaryota; kingdom Viridiplantae; phylum Streptophyta; class Pinopsida; order Cupressales; family Cupressaceae; genus Chamaecyparis; species Chamaecyparis obtusa. Next base: position 1,309,928 of record BSBK01001723.1, read on the forward strand.
CTACTCCAAGCAGTGCTATTGAGGTAAGATCTTTTCATGGTTTGGCTCATTTTTACAAAAAGTTGATCAAAAATTTTAGCAGTATTTGTGGACCCTTGACCGAAAAAGTGAGAGGGGATAGAAAAGAGTTCAAGTGGACTAATAGGGCAGATAAGAGTTTTAAACTGTTGAAACAAAGAGTTACAGAATAACCTGCTTTAGCACTTCTAGATTTTAATAAGGTGTTTTAGGTAGACTGTGATGCTAGTGGTACTGTAATAGGAGCTATTATGAGCCAAGAAGGTTAACCTATTGCTTATTTCAGTGAGATGTTAATTGATGCCAAGAGAAAATATTTTATTTATGATCATGAATTTTATGCTATATTTCAGGCATTGAATAATTTGAGACACTATCTACTTCCTAAGGAGTTTGTTTTGTATACTGATCATCAAGCTTTGAAATATTTGAATAGTCAAGGAAAGTTGAATCAAAGGCATTTGAAATGGGTTGAGTTTTTGTAAAGTTATATATTTGTTTTGAAACATAGAAGTGGAAAGTCTAACAGGTTTGCATAAACACTTAGTAGAAGACAACTATTGCTGACAAAGATGTAGATTCAAGTGGTTGGGTTCAAGGAACTCAAGAATTTATATCTAGAGGATCCTGATTTTGGAGAAGCTTGGAAAGCTTGTATAGAACTTGTTACTCTAGACAGGATGAAGTGGTTGAATTTCATCATTCAAGATGATATGCTATTCAGAGGGAGTTAGTTGTGCATTCCAAGAAGTTCTATGAGGGAGAATCTCATCAAGGAGAAGCATAGTGGAGGATTGGCTGGACAATTTGGTAGTGATAAAACCCTTGCTTTGGTTAGTGACAATTACTATTGGCCACAGTTGTAGCAAGATGTCAAGAAGTTTGTACAGAGTTGTAGGGTATGTCAGATGGTGAAAGGAGTGAAGTAGAATACTAGTTTGTATCAGCCATTACCTATACTAGAGAAGCCTTGGGAGGATATCAGTATGGACGTTGTTCTTGGTTTACCAAGGACACAATGGGGACATGATTCAATTTTTGTGACAGTTGACAGATTTTCAAAGATGGCACATTTTACTCCCTGCAAGAAAACTAATGATGTTGTTCTTGTAGCAGAATTGTTTTTCAGAGTAGTGAGACTACATGGTTTTCCAAAGAGTATAGTTTCAAATAGGGACAGTAAGTTCGTTGGACATTTTTGGCATACATTATGGAAGAACTTGAAAATAGAATTGATGTTCAGTTTATCACATCATCCACAGACTGATAGATAGATAGAGGTGGTGAATAGGAGTTTGGGAAATTTGTTGAGATGTTTGGTTGGAGATAAGCCAACAGGATGGGATTTGATTTTACCACAAGCAAAATTTGCATACAATAATTATATCAACAAGAACACTAGTAAATCATCATTCTAGATTGTATATATATGGGAGTAGTCGTAGAAATGCATCTGAGTTGATAGATAGATAAAGGAGAAATAAGTAGTGCTGAAGCTAAGAATTTTATAAAATATTTGAAGAACATCCATGAGGAGGTGAGGAAACATACTACCAAGATGAATGCATAGTATAAGGCTAAGGCAGATGAGAAAAGGAGGCATAAGGAGTTTTAGGTTGGAGATGAAGTCATGGTTCATTTTTAGAAGGAGCGATTTTTGGTTGGTACATATAACAAGCTGAAAATGAAGAAGTTTGAGCCATGTAGGATACTGAAGAAGCATGATTCAGGAAATGCATATGAGGTCGACTTGCCTACTGAGCTGAATATTTCACCAGTTTTTAATGTTTCAGATCTGATAGAGTATCATGAAGGAGGTTTTGAAGATGAGGTTACAACAACATAGTGGAGTATTCTAGCAACCAGTTTAGATAAGAAGGAGATTGAAGACATACTAGATAGTCATGTTGGCAGAAGCACATGAAAAAAGACATATGAAGAATATCTAGTCAAGTGGAAAGGAAGACCTGTTGAAGATTCATCTTGGCTAACAAAGGAGGAGGTTAAACATCTTGGTTTTTCTCTACACACCTGAGTCATGATGGGGTCACTTCTCAAATTACCTCAGGTGTCTGATGCAGGAGCATCCTGGGTGCAAGAGCAATCTTGCATCACCCAAAAATATTTATATTTTTGTATTCAATAAGGGCTATCTTGTGTAGAGCTACTATTTGTGGAAATTTCCTATTTTTAGTAAGTTGGTCAACCGATCTCAAAATGTTTTGATTTCTTCCCTAGAGGTTCATTTTGGTCATATCAACCTGCCAGTAAATTTTCATTGACCGATCAAGTCTAGCTTTGTAGATATTGAAGATTTTTGGTGTTGGCAACAAGGTACATAAACCTTGAACTCATTTTTTAGGCTTTAGAGGCCCCGGATGAGGTGAAAAATTTGGGTGATAGGTGCTTGCATGACACAACCTTATAGAGTGCTTCATGCCCTTTTCAGAATGGCATTATATTAGTCAATTGGGTCAACTGGCGATGACTTATGGTGTTCGGAAGTTGGGTCATCTGAAATGGTGGAAAATGATTTTCCTTCAAAATTTTTGTTTGGGTTTCAAAATTTATTTTGAGCTGACTTTGATGTAATAAATTGTAAAATAAAATAATTCTAAGTTTGGTCATCCTTGTTGGCTAAAATTCTGGAACCTTCCCAGGCGGTGAAAAATTGCCTATATAAGGAAGGTTGTAGTGTTGTCTTAGGCAGTTCAGGATAGTTCTGGGTAGTAAATCTAAGTATTGATTTGAGGCTTTGTCCTGCAAAATTTTGTAAGGGAATGCCCATGTGGCTTTGCATATTGTAATTCTGGAAGTTTGTAATTCCACATTTGTGGAGATAATAAGAAGCCCATTTTCTATTCTTGCATATTGTTCTTGTTTCTCTATTTCTGTTATGTGTTTGTGGTATTAAGTGGAGCACCCTTCATCAAGTGGTATTAGAGAAGAATTTCTTGAGTGTGTAAATAGATCATCGATTGTGAGGTAGTTTGCACTAGGACTGTGGGTTAGGGTTTTTGTGTAAATAGATCACCGACTATGAGGCAGTTTGCACTAGGACCGTGGTTAGGGTTTTAGCATGCATCGTAAAAATATCTCCAAGAAGGGAATGTGGTGGAACAGTTGCTGTTGTAACACCTGAGGTTAGAGCACTCTAGAGACAAGTGCGAGTATTGCAAGAAAAGATTCACAGAGGAATTAATATTAATGTCAAAGATGAAAGTGAGGATGAAGCCAAAAAAAAGATAAAGAAGGAGAAGTCAAAGTTGTGAACCAGGAGGAAGAAAGACTTTTTCAGGCCATTTCTAAGATTGGAAAAAGACCTAAGATTGAGGTTCCTACATTTTCAAGAAATCTTAACCCAGAGGAGTTGATCGACTGGATCAATGAATGTAAAGATTATTTTGAGTATGAAGATATTGAGGATCCTGATAAGGTCAAATTCATGAAGGCCAGACTGAAAAGTCATGCGAAGATCTAGTGGAAAGAGTTTCAATTGGAGTGAAATAGAAGAGGGAAAGATAAAATCACAAGGTGGGATCAGATGGTGGATAAATTGAAGTGACAATTCATCCCTATTGATTATGAGCTTGGCCTACTGAAGAAAATGCAAACTTTGAAGAAAGTGGGATGATCTGTTCAGGAGTATACATAGGACTTCTATCGAATCCTCATCAAAATAGGCCATGCAGAAGCTAATAAGGAGAAATTTTTTGGTTACCTTAATGGGTTGAGGCCAAGCATTCAGGAGGAGCTAAATCTGGTTCGAAGGAACAATATTGAAGAGGCATACCAGTTTTCCCTAAAAGTAGAGGAAAAGATGAACAAGAAGTTCGAGAGCAGACAAAATGGAAGAGGTAGTAGTGGACAACATGGTGGATGGTCATATGGAGGTCAAAATGAAGATCTAAAAAAGAAGGATGAGGCTAGTAGTAGCTAAAATCAGAGAGGAAACAACTCCAATCATTTCCAAGATCAGAACAATAGAGATCAGAAAGGAAGATGATAAGGTTCAGGAAGAGGAGGCATCTATGGAACATGTTTTCACTATGGAGAAGAAGGTCATAGTCAATTTGAATGTCCTCAACATCAAGGATGGATAGGAGGAATGAAGGCCAGGCCAGAGTGGCACATTTAGATGAAGATGTCAGATCCTCAAATTCTAAAGATGTTGAAAAAGGAGAAACATTGATTAATAGAAGAGCCCTGCTGAGCAGTGAGAATTAACCTAAATGAAGGAGGAGCCTATTTTGCACTAGATGCAAGTGTGAGGGTAAATGCTATGATGTGATTATTGATAGTGGAAGCACTAAAAATTTGGTGTCAGAAGAGATGGTGACAAAGTTGAAGCTCAAAATATAGAAACACCCACATCCATATTGGATTGCTTGGGTGCAGGATGACCACAAGGTCATGCTCAGTGAACAGTGCTTAGTAAAGTTCAAGATTGGTGGGTACCATGATGAGGTACTATGTGATATCATACTTATGGATACATGTCACATGTTGTTGGGTAGGCCATGGCAGTTTGACAGATGTGATGTGCATGATGGTCGAGCGAATACCTATTCCCTTACAAAGGATGGAGTGCAACATAAGCTAAACCTATTGAAGGAGACCGAAGAAAAGGTATGTGGTAATGCAAGAATAACTTTTGTTGATGGAATAAAATTCCTAGATGGTATGAGGCATGAGCATGTGTGTTTTTCTTTAATTCCAAAAGCTGGTAAAGAGGAAATAGAGGATGTACCTGTGGAGGTTCCAAATTTGTTGAATGAGTTTCAAGATATTTTACCTGATAATGTACTTGATGGATTACCACCAGTAATGAAGATCAGTCATCAAATGGATTTGATTCCAAGAGCCATTTTTCTAAACAAGGAAGCACACAGAATGACACCAGCAGAAAGTGAAGAGTTGAATAGACAAGTACATGAGTTATTGTAGAAGGGGTTAATTCAAGAGAGTCTCAGTACCTATGCTATAAAAGTGGTATTAGCACCAAAGAAGAATGGATAATGGAGGATGTGTATAGATTCTAGAGAAATAAACAAGATCAAAATCAAGTACCAGTTTCCATTGCCACGAATGGATGATATTATAGACTGTTTGAGTGGAGCTGTGTATTTCTCAATGATAGATCTAAAGAGTGGATATCACCAGATTTGGATCAGAGAAGGAGGTGAATGGAAGACTACCTTCAAGACAAAAGAAGGACTGTATGAGTGGTTATTCATGCCTTTTGGGCTAACCAATGCACCGAACACTTTCATGCGGCTCATGAACGAGGTTCTGTAATAATTTATGGGTAAGTTTGTCATTGCTTACCTAGATGATATTTTGATCTTTAGCAAGACATTGGAGGAACACATGATGCATATTCGTATCATGTTTGAGAAGCTAAGAGATGAGAAATTGTTGATTAATTTGAAGAATTAAAGTTTTGTGAAGAAGGAATTAGTGTATTTGGGATTTGTAGTTTTAGCAGAAGGTCTGAAAATAGATCCAGAGAAATTATAGGCTATCCTTGAATGGCCTGCTCCAAGTAGTGCTATTGACGTAAGATCGTTTCATGGTTTGGCTAGTTTTTATAGAAATTTTATCATAAATTTTAGTACTATTTGTGGACCCTTGACTGAAACAATGAGAGGGGATAGAAAATATTTCAAGTGGACTAATGGGGCAGAGAAGAGTTTTAAATTATTGAAACAGAAAGTTACTGAACAACCTATTTTAGCACTTCTAGATTTTAGACTGTGATGCTAGTGATACTGTAATAAGAGCTATTATACGCCAACAAAGGTAAACCTATTTCTTATTTCAATGAGAAGTTAAATGATGCCAAGAGAAAATATTCTATCTATGATCAAGAATTTTATGCTATAGTTCAGGCATTGAAGAAGTGGAGACACTATTTGCTTCCTAAGGAGTTTGTTTTGTATACTGATCATCAAGCTTTGAAATATTTGAATAGTCAAGGAAACTTGAATGAAACACATTTGAAATGGGTTGCATTTTTTTAGAGTTATACATTTATTTTGAAACACAAAAGTGTAAAGTATAACAGTGTTGTAGACGTGCTTAGAAAATGGCAACTATTGCTGACAAAGATGCAGATTGAGGTGGTTGGGATCAATGAACTCAAGAATTTGTATCTAGAGGATCCTGATTTGGTGAAGCTTAGAAAGCTTGTATAGAACCTGTCACTCTAGATAGGATGAAGTGGCTGAATTTCATCATTCAAGATGATATGCTATTCAGAGGGAGTTAGTTGTGCATTCCAAGAAGTTCTATGATGGAGAATCTCATCAAGGAGAAGCATAGCAGAGGATTGGCTGGACATTTTAGTCGTGATAAAACCCTTGCTTTGGTTAGTGAGAATTACTATTGGCCACAATTGTAGCAAGATGTCAAGAAGTTTGTACAGATTTGCAGAGTATGTCAGATGGCGAAAGGAGTGAAGAAGAATATTGGGTTGTATCAGCCATTACCTATACCAGAGAAGCCTTGGGAGGATATTAGTATGGACTTTATTCTTGGTTTACCAAGGACACAATGGGGACATGATTCAATTTTTTTGGTAGTAGATAGATTTTCAAAGATGGCACATTTTATTCCTTGCAAGAAGACTAATGATGCTCTTCATGTAGGAGAATTTTTTCTTAGAGAAGTAGTGAGACTACATAGTTTTCCAAAGAGTATAGTTTCAGATAGGAACACTAAGTTCATTGGATATTTTTGGCATACATTGTGGAAGAAGTTGAAAATAGATTTAAAGTTCAGTTCATCACATCATCCACAGACTGATGGAAAGATGAAGGTGGTGAATAGGAGTTTGGTAAATTTGCTAAGATGTTTGGTTGGAGATAAGCCAACAGGATGGGATTTGATTTTACCATAGGTAAAATTTTCATACAATAATTCTATCAACAAGAGCACTGGTAAATCACCATTATAGGTTGTATATATATGGGAGTAGTTCCAGCAATGCATCTGAGGTTAGATAGATAGATAAAGGAGAAATAAGTAGTGTTGAAGTTGAAAATTTTGTAGAACATTTGAAGAACATCCATGAGGAGGTGAGGAAACATATTACCAAGATGAAGGCATAGTATAAGGCTAAGGAAGATGAGAAAAGGAGGCATAAGGAGTTTCAAGTTGGAGATGAAGTCATGGTTCATTTTTGAAAGGAGCGATTTCTAGTTGGTACATATAACAAGTTGAAAATGAAAAAGTTTGGGTCATGTAAGATACTGAAGAAGAATGATTCAAGAAATGCATATGAGGTCGAGTTGCCTACTAAGCTGAATATTTCACTAGTATTTAATATTTCAAATCTGACAGAGTATCATGAAGGAGGTGTTGAAGATGAGGTTACAATAGCATAGTGGAGTATTCCAAGAACTAGTTCAGATAACAAGGACATTGAAAACATACTAGATAGTCATGTTGGTAGAAGTAAAAGGAACAGGACATATGAAGAATATCTGGTCAAGTGCAAATGATGACCTCTTGAAGATTCATCATGGCCAACAAAGGAGGAGGTTAACCATATTGGTTTTCCTCTACGCACCTAAGTCGTGACGGGGTCACTTCTCAAATTACTCCGAATGTCTGATGCAGGAGCATCCTGGGTGTAAGAGCAATCTTGCATCACCCAAAAATATTTCTATTTTTGTATTCAATAAGGGCTATCTTATGTAGAGAGGATATTTTTGGAAACATGCTACTTTGAGTAATTTGGTCATCCGATCTTAGAATGTTCTAATTTCTTCCCTAGAGGTTCATTTTGGTCATATCAGCTTGCATGTAAAGTTTCATAGACAGATCAAGTCTAGCTTTGTAGATATTGAAGATTTTTGGTATTGGCAATAGGGTACAAAAACTTTGAACTCATTTTTTAAGGCTTTAGAGGCCCCAGATGAGGTCAAAATTTGGGTGATAGGCACTAGCACAAGTTGAGCTTGTAGAGCACTTTGTGGCCTTTCTAGAATGGGGTTATAATAGTCAATCGGATCAACTGGTGATGACTTATGGTCTTCGAAAGTTGGGTCATCTGAAATGGCAGAAAATGATTTTCCTTCAAAATTTTTGTTTGGGTTTCAACAGTTATTTTGAACTGACTTTGATGTAATAAATTGTAAAATAAAATAATTCTATGTTTGGTCGACCTTGTTGGCTAAAATTTTGGAACCTTCCCAGGCAGTGAAAAATTACCTATATAAGGAAGGCTATAGTGTTGTCTTAGGTAGTAGATCTAAGTATTGATTCGAGGCTTTGTCCTATGGAATATTGTAATGGAATTCGCATGTGGCTTTGCATATTGTAATTTTGGAAGTTTGTAATTCAACATTTGTGGAGATAATAAGAAGCCCATTTTCTATTGTTGCATATTGTTGTTGTTTCTTTATTTTTGTTATGTGTTTTTGGTATTAAAGGGACCACCCTTCATCAAGTTCTATTAGAGCAGGAGTTCCAGAGTGTTTAAACAGATCACCGATTGTGAGGAAGTTTACACAAGGACAATAGGTTAGGGTTTCTGTGTAAACAGATCACCAACTGTGAGGCAGTTTGCACCAGGACCATGGTTAGGGTTTTAGCATGCATCATGAAAATGCCTCCACAAAGGGAACGTGGTGAAAGACCTGGTGTTCTAACACCTAAGGTTTGAGTGCTCCAGAGACAAGTGTGAGCATTGCAAGAAGAGATTCACAGAGGAATGAACCTTAATATTAGAGACGAAAGCGAGGATGAAGCTGAAGAAGAAGATCAAGAAGGAGAAGTCAAAGTTGTGAACCAAGAGAAAGAAAGACTTTTTCAGGCCATTTCCAAGATTGGAAAAAGACCTAAGGTTGAGGTTCTTGTATTTTTAGGAATTCTTAACCTAGAGGAGTTGATCGACTGGACCAATGAATGTGAAGAGTATTTTGAGTATGAAGATATTGAGGATCCTGATAGGGTCAAATTCACAAAGGCCAGACTAAAAGGTCATGGGAAGATCTGGTGGCAAGAGATTCAATTGGAGAAAAATAAAAGAGGGAAAGATAAAATCACAAAATGGTATCCGATGGTGAATAAATTGAAGTGACAGTTCATCCCTCTTGATTATGAGCTTGACCTACTAAAGAAAATGCAAAGTTTGAAGCAAGTGGGATGATCTATTTAGGAGTATATAGAGGTGTTCTATTGAATCCTCATCAAAATAGGCCATGCAAAAGTTGATAAAGAGAAATTTTCCCATTACCTTAATGGGTTGAAGCCAAGCATTCAGGCAGAGCTAAATTTGGTTCGAATGAATAGTATTGAAGATGAATACCAGTTTGCCCTAAAAGTAATGGAAAAGCCAAACAAAAAGTTTGAGAACAGACAAAATGGAAGAGGTCACAGTGAATGATCTAGTGGACAGTGATATGGAGGCCAAAATGAAGAACTAAAAAACAAGGATGAGGCCAGTAGTAGCCAAAATTAGAGAGGAAACAAATCCAATCATTTCTAAGATCAGAACAATAGAGATCAGAGAGGAAGAGGAAGAGGACAAGGTTTAGAAAGAAGAGGCTTCCAGGGAACATGTTTTCACTATGGAGAAGAAGGTCATAGGGCATTTGAATGTCCTCAATGCCCAGGAAGGATAGATAGGAGGAATGAAGGCTAGGCCAAAGTGGCATATGTAGATGAAGATGTCAGATCCTCAAATTCTGAAGATGTTGAAAGAGGAGAAATATTGATTAATAGAAGAGTCTTGTTGTGTGCTGAGAATGAACATGAACAAAGGAGGAGCCTATTCCACACTAGAGGCAAGTGTGAGGGTAAATGCTATGATGTGATTATTGATAGTGGAAGCACTAACAATTTGGTGTCAGAAGAGATGGTGAAAAACTTGAAGCTCGAAAGATAGAAACACCCAGATCCATATCGGATTGCCTGGGTGTAGGATGACCAAAAGGTCATGTTTAGTGAACAGTGCCTAGTAAAGTTCAAGATTGGCAGGTACCATGATGAGGTACAATGTGATATAATATCTATGGATGCATGTCACATGTTGTTGGGTACCTTATGGTAGTTTGATAGATGTGCTATGCATGATGGTTGTGCAAATACCTATTCCCTGACAAAGGATGGAGTGTGACATAAACTAAATCTATTAAATGAGATAGAAGAAAAGGTATGTGGTAATGCAAGAATAACTTTTGTTGATGGAATAAAATTCCTAGATGGTATGAGGCATGAGCATGTGTGTTTTGTTTTAATTTCAAAAGCTGGTAAAGAAGAAATAGAGGATGTACCTATAGAGGTTACAGATTTGTTGAATGAGTTTCAGGATATTGTATCATATAATGTACTTGATGGATTACCACCGGTAAGGAAGATCAGTCATCAGATAGATTTGATTCTAGGAGCCAGTTTTTCAAACAAGGCAACACACAGAATGACACCAGTAGAAAGTGAAGAGTTAAATAGACAAGTACATGAGTTATTGTAGAAGGGGTTGATGGGAGAGAGTTTGAGTCCTTGTGCTGTACCAGTAGTATTAGCACCAAAGAAGAATGGAGGATGGAAGATGTGTACAGATTCTAAAGAAATAAAAAAGATCATAATCAAGTACCGATTTCCATTGCCATGAATGGATGATATTATGGACTGTTTGAGTGGGGCTATGTATTTCTCAAAGATAGATCTGAAGAGTGGATATCACTAGATTTGAATTAGAGAATGAGATGAATGGAAGACTACCTTCAAGAAAAAGGAAGGACTGTATGAGTAGTTAGTTATGCCTTTTGGGCTAACCAATGCACCGAACACTTTCATGCGGCTCATGAATGAGGTTCTGAAAGAATTTTTGGGTAAGTTTGTCATTGTTTACTTAGATGATATTTTTTTCTTTAGCAAGAAATTGGATGAACATATAATGCATATTCATATGTGTTTGAGAAGCTGAGAGATGAGAAATTGTTGATTAATTTGAAGAAGTGCAGTTTTGTGAAGAAGGAATTAGTGTATTTGGGATTTGTAGTTTTAGCAGAAGGTTTGAAAATGGATCCAAAGAAATTACAGGCTATCCTTGAATGGCCTACTCCAAGGAGTTCTACTAAGGTAATATCTTTTCATGGTTTGGCTTTTTTTTTACACAAAGTTTATCAAAAATTTTAGCGGCATTTGTGGACCCTTGACTGAAACAATGAGAGGGGATAGAAAAGAGTTCAAGTGGACTAATGGGCTAGATAAGAGTTTTAAACTATTGAAATAGAAAGTTATAGAACAACCTATTTTAGTGCTTCCAAATTTTAATAAGTTGTTTCAAGTAGACTATGATGCTAGTGGTACTGCAATAGGAGCTCTTATGAGCTAAGAAGGTAAACCTATTGCTTATTTCAGTGAGAAGTTAAATGATGCCAAGAGAAAATATTCTATTTATGATCAAGAATTTTATGCTATAGTTAAGGCATTGAAGAAGTGGAGACACTATCTGCTTCCTAAGGAGTTTTTTTTGTATAGTGATCATCAAGCTTTGCAATATTTGAATGGTCAAGGAAAGTTTTATCAAAGGCATTTGAAATGGGTTGAATTTTTGCAGAGTTATAAATTTATTTTAAAATACAGAAGTGGAAAGTCTAACAGGGTTGCAGACGTGCTTAGCAGAAGGTAACTATTGCTGACAGAGATGCAGATTGAGGTGGCTGGCTTCAAGAAACTCAAGAATTTTTATCCAAAGAATCCTGATTTTGGTGAAGCTTGAAAATTTTGTATAGAACCTATTACTCTAAATAGGACAAAGTGGTTGGATTTCATCATTCAAGATGATATGCTATTCAGAAGGAGTCAATTGTGCCTTCCAAGAAGTTCTATGAGGGAGAATCTCATCAAGGAGAAGCATAATGGAGGATTGGTTGGACATTTTGGTCATGATAAAACCCTTGCTTTGGTTAGTGAGAATTACTATTGGCCACAATTGTAGCAAAATATCAAAAAGTTTGTATAGATTTGTAGAGTATGTTAGATGGCGAAAGGAGTGAAGTAGAATACTGGGTTGTATCAGCCATTACCTATACCAGAGAAGCCTTGGGAGGATATTTGTATGGACTTTATTTTTGGTTTACCAAGGACACAATGGGGACATGATTCAATTTTTGTGCTAGTCGATAAATTTTCAAAGATGGCAGATTTTATTCCCTCCAGGAAGACTAATGATGTTGTTCATGTAGTAGAATTGTTTTTCAGAAAAGTGGTGAGACTACATGGTTTGCCAAAGAGTATAGTTTCAGATAGGGACACTAAGTTTGTTAGATATTTTTAGCATACATTGTGGAAGAAATTGAAAATAGACTTGAAATTCAGTTCATCACATCATCCACAGATTGATGGACAGACATAGGTGGTGAATAGGAGTTTGGGAAATTTGCTGAGATGTTTGGTTGGAGATAAGCCAATAGGAGGGGATTTGATTTTACCAAAGGTAGAATTTGTATACAATAATTCTATCAATAGGAGCACTAGTAAATCACCATTCCAGATTGTATATATATGGGAATAGTCCCAAAAATGCATTTGAGTTGAGAGAGATAGATAAAGGAGAAATAAGTAGTGCTGAAGTTGAGGATTTTGCAAAATATTTGAAGAACATCCATGAGGAGGTGAGGAAGCATATTACCAAGATGAATGCATAGTATAAGGCTAAGGAAGATGAGAAAATGAGGCATAAAGAGTTTCAGGTTGGAGATGAAGTCATGGTTCATTTGTAGAAGGAGCGATTTATGGTTGGTACATATAACAAGTTGAAAATGAAGAAGTTTGGGCCATGTAGGATACTGAAGAATCATGATTCAGGAAATGCACATGAGGTTGAGTTTCTTACTGAGATGAATATTTAACCTACATTTAATGTATCAGATCTGATAAAGTATCATGAAAGAGGTGTTGAAGATGAAGTTACAACAACATAGTGGAGTATTCCAGCAACCAGTTCAGATAACAAGGAGATTGAAGACATACTGGATAGTCATGTTGGAAGAAGCACAAGGAACATGACATATGAAGAATATTTGGTTAAGTGGAAAGGATGACCTATTGAAGATTCATCATGGCTAAAAAAGGAGGTTAACCATCTTGGTTTTCCTCTACACACTTAAGTTGTGATGGGGTCACTTCTCAAATTACCCCTGGTGTTTAATGCAGGAGCATCCTAGGTGTAAGAGCAATCTTGCATCACCCAAAAATATTTTTGTTTTTGTATTCAATAAGGGCTATCTTGTGTAGAGCTACTATTTGTGGAAACTTGCTATTTTTAGTAAGTTGGTCATCCGATCTCAGAATGTTCTAATTTCTTTCCTAGAGGTTCTTTTTGGTCATATCAGCTCGCTAGTAAAAATTCATTGACAGATCAAGTCTAGCTTTGTAGATATTGAAGATTTTTTATATAGGCAACAGGGTACAGAAACTTTGAACTCAGTTTTGAGGGCTTTAGAGGCCCTAGATTTTGTCAAAATTTAGGTGATAGGTGCTTGTGCAAGTCTATCCTATAGAGTGCTTTGTGGCCTTTCTGGAATGCGGTTATAATAGTCAATCGGGTCAACTGGCAATGACTTATAGTCTTTAGAAGTTGGGTCACCTGAAATGGTGGAAAATGATTTTCCTTCAATATTTTTGTTTGGGTTACAAAAGTTATTTTGAGCTGACTTTGATGTAATAAATTGTAAAATAAAATAATTCTAAGTTTGGTCGGCCTTGTTGGCTAAAATTCTGGAACCTTCCCAGCCAGTGAAAAATTGCCTACATAAGGAAGGCTGTAGTGTTGTCTTAGGCAAGTAGGGACAGTTCTGGGTAGTAGATCTAAGTATTGATTCGAGGCTTTGTCCAATGGAATATTGTAAGGTAATGCCCATGTGGCTTTGCATATTGTAATTCTAGAATTTTTTAATTCCACATTTGTAGAGATAATAAGAAGCCCATTTTCTGTTCTTGCATATTGTTGTTGTTTCTCTGTTTATGTTATGTGTTTGTGGTATTAAGGGGAGCACCCTTCATCAAGTGTTATTAGAGTAGGAGTTCTTGAGTGTGTAAACAGATCATTGATTGTGAGGCAATTTGCACCAGGACCATGGGTTAGGGTTTCTATGTAAACAGATCGTTGACTGTGAGATAGTTTGCACCAAGACCGTGGTTAGGGTTTTAGCGCACATCCAAAAAATGCCTCCACAAAGGGAATGTAGTGGAAGAGCTCATGTTGTAAAACCCGAGGTTAGAGTGCTCCAGAGACAAGTGCAAGTATTACAAGAAGAGATTCATAGAGGAATGAATCTTAATGTCAGAGACGAAAGCGAGGATGAAGCTAAAGGAGAAGATCAAGAAGGAGAACTCAAAGTTTTGAACCAGGAGGAAGCAAGACTTTTTTAGGCCATTTTCAAGACCGAAAAAAGACCTAAGATTGAGGTTCCTACATTTTTAGGAAATCTTAACCTTAAGGAGTTGATCGAATGGATCAATGAATGTGAAGAGTATTTTGAGTATGAAGATATTAAGGATCTTGATAGGGTTAAATTCATAAAGGCTAGATTGAAAGGTCATGCAAAGATTTGGTGGCAAGAGATTAAATTGGAGTGAAATAGAAAAGGGAAAGATAAAATCACAAGATAGGATCAAATGGTGGATAAATTAAAGCAATGGTTCATCTCTGTTGATTATGAGCTTGACCTATTGAAGAAAATACAAAGTTTAAAGCAAGTGAGATGATCTATTCAAGAGTATACAGAGGAGTTCTATCGAATCTCTATCAGAACAAGCCATGTAGAAGCTGATAAGGAGAATGTTGTCCATTACCTTAATGGGTTGAGGCCAAGCATTCAGGAGTAGCTAAATCTAGTTTGAATGAACACTATTGAAGAGGCATACCAGTTTTCCCTAAAGGTAGAGGAAAAGCTGAACAAGAAGTTTGAGAGTAGACAAAATGGAAGAGGTCATGGTGGATGATCTAGTAGATAGTCATATGGAGGCCAAAATGAAGATCTAAAAAAGAAGGATGAGGCTAGTAGTAGCCAAAATTAGAGAGGAAACAACTCCAATCATTTCCAAGATTAGAACTATAGAGATTAGAGAGGAAGAGGAAGAGGACAAGGTTCAGAAAGAGGAGGCTTTCATGGAACATGTTTTCACTATGGAGAAGAAGGTCAGAGGGCATTTGAATGTCCTCAACACCAAGGAAGGATGGATAGGAGGAATGAAGGCCAGGCTAGAGTGGCACATGTAGATGAAGATGTCACATCCTCAAATTTTGAAGATGCTGAAAGAGGACAAATGTTGATTAATAGAAGAGTCATGCTGAGCGGTGAGAATGAACCTGAATAAAGGAGGAGCCTATTTTGCATTAGATGCAAGTGTGAGGGTAAATTCTATGATGTGATTATTGATAGTGGAAGCACTGACAATTTGGTGTCAGAAGAGATGGTGACAAAGTTGAAGCTCAAGAGACAGAAACACCCACATCCATATCGGATTGCCTGGGTGTAGGATGACCACAAGGTCATGGTTAGTGAACAGTGCCTAGTAAAGTTCAAGATTGGTAGGTACCATGATGAGGTACTATGTGATATCATACCTATGGATGCATGTCACATGTTTTTGGGTAGGCCATGGCATTTTGAGAGATGTGTTGTGCACGATGGTCATGCGAATACCTATTCCCTGACAAAGGATGGAGTGTGACATAAGCTAAAGCCATTGAAGGAGACCAAAGAAAAGATATGTGGTAATGCAAGAATAACTTTTGTTGATGAAACAAAATTTCTAGATGGTATGACGCATGAGCATGTGTGTTTTTCTTTAATTCCAAAAGCTAGTAAAGAGGAAATAGAGGATGTACCTGTAGAGGTTGTGGATTTTTTGAATGAGTTTTAGGATATTGTACCTGATGGATTACCTCTAGTAAGGAAGATTATTCATCAGATGGATTTGATTCCAAGAGCCAGTTTTCCAAACAAGGTAGCACATAGAATGACACTAGCAGAAAGTGAAGAGTTAAATAGACAAGTACATGAGTTATTGCACAAGGGGTTGATTTGAGAGAGTGTGAGTCCCTATGCTATACCAGCAGTATTAGCACCAAAGAAGAATGGAGAATGGAGGATGTGTACATATTCTAGAGCAATAAATAAGATCACAATCAAGTACTGGTTTCCATTGCCATGAATGGATGATATTATGGACTATTTGAGCGGGGCTGTGTATTTCTAAAAGATAGATCTAAAGAGTGGATATCACTAGATTCGGATCAAAGAAGGAGATGAATGGAAGACTTCCTTCAGGATAAAGGAAGGACTATATGAGTTGTTAGTCATGCCTTTTCAGCTAACCAATGCACCAAGCACTTTCATGCGGCTAATGAATGAGGTTCTGAAAGAATTTTTATGTAAGTTTGTCATTGTTTACCTAGATGATATTTTGATCTTTAGAAAGACATTGGAGGAACATATGATTCATATTATTATGGTGTTTGAGAAGTTGAGAGATGAGAAATTATTGATTAATTTGAAGAAGTGTCATTTTGTGAAGAAGGAATTAGTGTATTTGGGATTTGTAGTTTTAGCAAGAGGTCTTAAAATGGATCCAGAGAAAGTACAGGCTATCCTTGAATGGCCTACTCCAAGCAGTACTACTGAGGTAAGATCTTTTCATGGTTTGGCTAGTTTTTACAGAAAGTTTATTCAAAATTTTAGCAGTATTTGTGGACCCTTGACTAAAACAATGAGAGAGGATAGAAAAGAGTTCAAGTGGACTAATGGGGTAGATAAGAGTTTTAAATTGTTGAAATAGAAATTTACAGAACAACCTATTTGAGCACTTCCAGATTTTAGACTGTGATGCTAGTGGTACTATAATAGGAGTTGTTATGAGCCTAGAAGGTAAACCTATTGCTTATTTTAGTGAGAAGTTAAAAGATGCCATTAGAAAATATTATGTTTATGATCAAGAATTTTATGCTATAGTTCATACACTGAAGAAGTGGAGACACTATCTGCTTCCTAAGGAGTTTTTTTTGTATACTAATCATCAAGCTTTGTAATATTTGAATAGTCAAGGAAAGTTGAATCAAAAGCATTTGAAATGGGTTGAGTTTTTGTAGAGTTATACATTTGTTTTGAAACACAGAAGTGGAAAGTCTAACAGGGTTGTAGATGGACTTAGCAGAAGGAAACTATTGCTGACAAAGATGCAGATTGAGGTGCTTGGGTTCAAGGAACTCAAGAATTTATATCCAGAGGATCTTGATTTTGGTAAAGCTTGGAAAGCTTGTATATAACCTATTACTCTAGATAGGATGAAGTGGTTGGATTTCATCATTCAAGATGATATGCTATTCAGAGGGAGTCAGTTGTGCATTCCAAGAAGTTCTATGAGGGAAAATATCATCAAGGAGAAGCATAGCAGAGGATTGGCCAGACATTTTGTTCATGATAAAACCCTTGCTTTGGTTAGTGAGAATTACTATTGGCCACAGTTGCAGCAAGATGTCAAGAAGTTTGTAAAGAGTTGCAGAGTATGTTAGATTGAAAAAGGAGTGAAGCAGAATACTAGGTTGTATCAGCCATTACCTGTACTAGTGAAGCCTTGGGAGGATATCAGTATTGAATTTATTCTTGGTTTACCAAGGACACAATGGGGACATGATTCAATTTTTGTGGTAGTTGACAGATTTTCAAAGATGGCACATTTTATTCCCTACAAGAAGACTAATGATGTTGTTCCTGTAGTAGAATTTTTTTTCAAAGAAGTAGTGAGACTACATGGTTTGCCAAAGATTATAGTTTTAGATAGGGACACTAAGTTCGTTGGATATTTCTAGCGTACATTGTGGAAGAAGTTGAAAATAGATTTGAAGTTCAGTTCATCATATCATCCACAAATTGATGGACAGATAGAGGTGGTGAATAGGAGTTTGGGTAATTTTCTGAGATGTTTTGTTGGAGATAAGCCAATAGGATGGGATTTGATTTTACCATAGGCAAAATTTGCATACAATAATTCTGTCAATAGGAGCATTGGTAAATCAGCATTCTAGATTGTATATATATGGGAGTAGTCCCAGAAATGAATCTAAGTTGAGACAGATAGATAAAGGAGAAATAAGTAGTGGTGAAGTTGAGGATTTTGCAAAACATTTGAGGAACATCCATGAGGAGGTGAGGAAGCATATTACCAAGATGAATGCATAGTATAAGGCTAAGGTAGATGAGAAAAGGAGGCATAAGGAGTTTCAGGTTGGAGATGAAGTCATGGTTCATTTGTGGAAGGAGCAATTTCCTGTTGGTACATATAACAAGCTGAAAATGAAGAAGTTTGGGCCATGTGGGATACTGAAGAAGGATGATTCAGAAAATGCATATGAGGTCAAGTTGCCTACTGAGCTGAATATTTCTCTAGTATTTAATGTTTCATATCTGACAGAGTATCATGATGGAGGTGTTGAAGATGAGGTTACAACAGCACAGTGGATTATTCCAACAACCAATTCAGATAACAAGGAGATTGAAGACATAATGCATAGTTGTGTTGGCAGAAGCGCAAGGAACAGGATATATGAAGAATACCTAGTCAAGTGGAAAGGATGACATGTTGAAGATTCATCATGGCTAAACAAGAAGGAGTTTAACCATCTTGGTTTTCCTCTACACACCTGAGTCGTGATGAAGTCACTTCTCAAATTACCCCGGGTGTCTGATGCAGGAGCATCCTGGGTGTAAGAGAAATCTTACATCACCCAAAAATATTTTTGTTTTTGTATTCAATAAGGGCTATCTTGTGCAGAGTTGCTATTTGTGGAAACTTGCTATTTTTAGTAAGTTGGTCATCTGATCTCAAAATGTTCTGATTTCTTCCCTGGAGGTACATTTTGGTCATATCAGCCTACCAGTAAAGTTTCATTAATATATCAAGTCTAGCTTTGTAGATATTGAAGATTTTCAGTATTGATAATAGGGTATAGAAACTTTGAGCTCAGTTTTGAAGGCTTTAGAGACCCCGAATGAGGTCAAAATTTTGGGTGATATGCGCTTGTGCAAGTCAAGCCTATAGAGCACTTGTGGCCTTTCCAGAATGCGGTTATAATAGTTAATTGGGTCAACTGGTGATGACTTATGGTCTTTGGAATTTGGGTCACTTGAAATGGTAGAAAATGATTTTCCTTCAAAAATTTTGTTTGGGTTTCAAAAGTTATTTTGAGCTGACTTTGATGTAATAAATTGTAAAATAAAATAATTCTAAGTTTGGTCGACCTTGTTGGCTAAAATTCTAGAACCTTCCCAGGTGGTGAAAAATTGCCTATATAAGGAAGGCTGTAGTGTTGTCTTAGGTAGTTCAGGACAGTTCTGGGTGGTAGATTTGAGTATTGATTCGAGGCATTGTCCAATGGAATATTGTAAGGGAATGCCCATGTGGCTTTGCGTATTGTAATTCTAGAAGTTTGTAATTCCATATTTGTGGAGATAATAAGAAGCCCATTTTATGTTCTTGCATATTGTTGTTGTTTCTTTGTTTTTGTGCTCTGTCTGTGGTATTAAGGGGAGCACCCTTCATCACTAAAACAAGCAAATTAAAATTAGAGCAAGAAATAATTTGAAACTTAATATTTCTAGTTCTGGATTGCTTCCTTAGACCCTCTCTAATACCATGTTGAATTTTGAACCATAATACTAGAAATGTAATTATTACAAAATTTAAAACACAAGAACTATAAACACAAGATAGTTATCTTGGGAAAACACTCCAGCCTAAGGGAAAACCAAAGCCAAACTGAAAAATAGTTCATTTTATTGAAAAATTCAGAGATTCACCTTGAAATAAAAAAATTATATATTTCAAAAAAATGAGCTTTGTAAGTTGGGCAAGTGGATGCCTTTTCTTGTACTTGTAGAGGTTATGTGGCTTGTGTTGGTGATGTTGTGTGTCCTTGTTTTGCATGGTCTTTACATTGGATGTTTTGTGTCTCATTTGTTTCACTTTTCTTATATTTATTTTTCTTTGTTCTCCTTGTGTGTGCTTTCGTTCAGCCTCTGGTGCCATTTTGGGATGATCATTTGAGATCTTCGTTGTGTTTGATTTATTTTATATGGAGTGTGTCGAAGGTGTTTGCAATCATGATGAAGTAGGGAGGGGAAGTAAAGATATTGATAACGGTAAAAATACCAAATCTCTACAAGTTTTTACTAAGTCATTCAAAGATATCTGGCAGATAGTTCTGGTACCAAGTGCCCAGAAATAGAGAGTTTTCATGGAAGGATTTTTAGAAAAGATGCCTTCGGTTCCAACAAAGGTATGGTTTCCAGAGTTGATGGATGTGGAATGGGAAATAGTGGCCTCATCAAAACTGTAGACCTCGAAGGGGGAGAAAAGGGTAAGCTCCCTCATCTTGTGTTGAAAACACTTTCATTGACCCTGAATGAAGACATGGTAAGAGAAATCAAATCCAAACAAAGTATGTTAAAAAATATTGCTAATTTATTTGTTTGCATGGATAATAAATTCTTATTGGCTAGGAAATTTCTTGATGACTAGATTAATAATGTATCGGGCAAAAAAATTGGTACTTATGTCAATTTCAGTAGGATGGTGCAGAAAGGATTGTTTTTTATCTTTCTTAAGAATAATAGCATGCAAGAATGTATTCTCAAAAAAGGATTCTGAAACATGGGTCACTCTCTGTTTAGGGATTTCCCTTGGTCTCCTAATGGTAATTTTGATAATGTGGTTGTTAAATATTCTCCTTAGTGAGTTGAAATTAAAAACATTCAACCCGAATTCTAGCCTTTCATTCCTTAGATTTTGAAGCCTCTGGGGTTGGTCTTGCAAGTTGAAGATTTGAGAGTTACTCTCACGCATTTAAATGATAGGGCCCTTGTTGGCCCAGAGCCTAAAATTGATTTTCCTAAAATTATCTCCGTCGAACTAGAATGAGTCTCCTCTTAATGGGAAATTTCACCCCTTGGTAATTTAGGTTCCTACTTTCACTTTAAGCTTAATGTGCATACAAGGAAAGAATGTCCCTATCTCTATAACATTCAGAAGAATTTTGAGGTTTTTGTTAATAATGCTAAGGGGGACATTAATAAGAATGTGGAGAATGTTTCGATTAGAAATGTTGGAGTTTGTTCTAAGAGTAGTAAGGAAAAGAACATTATCATCCCTCATAAGAAAGATAATGTGGGTAACTTTGAAGTGATATTTCCAGGAAGAAATTTCTTTCCCTTTCTAATCGCCTTTTTGATGATGAGTTAGAGATTATCCTTGCAAAAAATATGTCTGATAATAGACATCCCCACTCAACTGTTTGTCAACCAAAACAAGACAATTGTGAGATCAATAATAAAAAATGCCCAACAAATTTCTCTAGATAGTATTAAAGAGAAAGTTAAGACACATAGGAAACAATAAGAACCATCTTTAGACCAAATAAAAGCTTCACCTAAGTGCATGGAAAGTTTTGAGGAAAATAGTGACAAAAAGATTATCCCTTATGATACAATGGGTGATATGGTGATAGAAATTGGAGAGGAATTTAATAAAGTTCTTAGTAAGAATACCAAAAATAAAAGGAAAGTGATAGAGAGACATTCTCTATCTAAGAAAAAAGACAAAGGAAGTAAGCACCAACACTTTGAAATACCTGAATTCTTTAGTAGATTGTGTAATCATAGAGAAACACCCTCCCAAATTGTTGGTAATGATGACACACATACATAGCTAGAATGTTTACAATCTTGAAATGCCTGATAGGAAATACATTTTCAAAAAATGGTGCAATGGGTTAAGGTACAAGGATATCATTTCTCTAAAAGAAATCAAGGTTGTAGGATACCATGCATATAATACTTTGAAATTCTTATGGGACAAAGCCAAGTGTCTTTTTACCAATCATAAAAAACGTAAAGGGGGTACTGTATTTCTTATCAATCCTAAATGGGATGAGAATTTTTAGGGAGAAGGATCTTCCCCATGTAAGAGAGAACACTAGATTCTTTTCAAATTCAATGATAAATCAGTAGGAATTTGTAATATATATGTAGCAAATGAATACAAAGATAAAGCTTTTTTTTGGGCCTGGCTAGCTAATAACCTAACTAGGGCACATTGGATTTTTGTGGGAGACTTCAACATGATGAAGAAGAAAGAGGATAAATGTGGGGCCATTACTCACAACTAGAAGGGTAATGAATACTTTTTTTGGTTTAGTTTTCAGAGGAGGTTTAATATGAAGGATCCTATGGACATGATGAAACTAGAGGGTAAAGACATTTGGTATACCTAGTGTAACAATCAATTATGAAAATACAGGGTCTATTATATATTAGATAAAATATATCTTGATTTTTCTTTCTTTGGTTCTACTCATGACTCTAAAAAATACCTTGACAAAGTTTCTCTAGCTAGTATCTCTAATCACTCCCATATATATTGTGAGGTCTCTATTGACTCCTTCTAGAAGGAAAACCTTGGAAATCAGAAAGGCAATTTTTTAAAACTTAATATTTCCCTACTACAAGACAAAGACACTAATGATGCCATTAGAATGGTCACTAGCTTATCCAAATTTAGTAGTAGATCCTCTTCTCCAAGAGAAAAATGGGGGCAATTGGTGGAAGTTTGGAAGAATAAGTTTCAAACCATTGGTAAGAAGACAACTATAGACAGAAGGCAAGATGAAACCAAATTTCAGAAGAAACTTTATGAGATTGAGGAGATGTTGCAGAAAGGGGGGTAGAATGCTCATTTAGAGAAATAATTAGTTAACACTAAGAATGAGTTGAGAAGACACTAGAACTATGACATTCAAGGGTAGAAAGTGAGAGCAAGAATGAACAAGCCTAAGGAAGGTGATAGGGGTACCAAATACTTCTTCAATATCATCATGGCCAAACAAAAGAGAAAGCTCATTGAAGAAATTTAAACTAGCTCGGGCTTATCCAATGACAATAAAGATATAATGGGAGCATTATATAGTTTTTATAAAGAGTCATTCACTTATGAATATAGCTCTAATAGTCACAGTTCTCTAGATGAATGCATGAAACTTATCTCTAACAAGATTACCAAAGATGAATATAAGATGTTAGATCAAAACATTAGCCTTAAGGAAATTGAAGAGGCCAATGGAGCCATGGCTAACTAAAAATCTCCCAGTCTGGATGGGCTTCCTATTGAATTCTACAAAGGAAATAGATAGTGGATTGGCCAAGAGTTATTAGAGGTATATAATGAGGCTTTTGACAGAGGTAACTTGGGAGAAAAGATCAATAGAGGCATAATAAAATTGATACCTAAGAATAGGGATAGATCAAAAGTTAAAAATTGGAGACCTATTACACTTTTGAACCTGTCTTATATAATTATTGCCAAAGTTCTTGCAAGGAGAATTACTAATATCATGGAAAAAATCATCTCGGCTACCCAAACAAGATTTATTAAGGGTAGATTTATTCTTGAAAATCTTATTACCAGCTAGGAGGCCATGAATTGGGCTTAGAAGAATGGTCAGAATATAACTATGGTTCTTCTAGACTTTGAGTAAGCATATGACAGAGTGGAATGGCCTTTTTTGATTAGCATGCTTCAAGATTTTGGATACCCATGTACTATTGCAAATGGATCTCAGTGTTGTTTAAAGATTCCTCTACAGTCATAGAAGTGCATGAAGATATTTTTGAGCATATCTTGCTTCAAAGATCTATAAGACAATGATGCCTCATTTCCCTATCTTTATTTTTCATAGAGGATGATGTTCTATTTTATATACTTAGAGCCACTGAACTTGGCCCCTTGTATGAGGTATAACCTTACCCAATGGAGATGGGTTAGTTAATGCTCAGTTTGTAGATGATACTACCCTATTCCTTGAACTATCCGTAGGCAATTTTGATAATACCATGAATAGGTTGCAGTACTTTTGTTTGGTTGTAGGGGCCAAGTTTTCTCCACATAAATCAATTGTACTATGATGGAACATGTATGTTCTAGATTGGCTAACTCAAAAAGGGTGGTTGTGGAATGACCCCAATGAAATTGTTAAATATCTTGGTACTCCCTTTATAGTTGAGCCAACTCTCAAGGATATGAGGCAGTGGATTTACTCCAAGATAGAGAGGAAACATTTGAAGTGGAAAAAACACATTCTATCTCTACCTAGAAGAGTTCAAATTGTTTAGAAAGTGTTGGCTTATCATGCTATTTATTATGCTTCTTCATGGTTGTTTTCTAAGTATTGCAATTACAAAATTGATAAAATTCTAAGAGACTTACTATGGTAAAATGGAATAGGGAATAATAAGAGGCATTGTGTTATATGGGAGTGGTGTTTCACCCCGAGGAGGTTTGGGGGATTGGGCTTGAAGGATTTATAGGTTCATGGGACAACTCTTGCTGCTAAATGGATCTTGAATAGCCTGTATGGTGATGAGCCCTAAAATTTTTTGATTAGAAATAGCATCCAAAAGTATACCATTAAGAAAGGTAAAAAATGGAATAATGTGCCCCTTGTTGATATTGTGTTTGGTCAGTTTTATATTAAATGCTTTGGTTCAAAGGTTTTTGCCTCCATTTGGAAGGCATGGACTCAGGTGAGAGGTTTTCTTTTCTCTAAAAATGCTATTGGAAGGTCTCCTACATTCTCTTTTGTGGAAAAATCTATTTTTTGGGGTATTTATGTCAATAACAAGCCACTTGCACTCACCCAAGGCTTCTCTACTAGGGCCTGGAATAGAAAAGGTATTTCCCTCATTAAAGATGTTTTGGTTGACAACCATTTGAGTAGATGGGAGGAAATCAGAAATAATTTTGGGGTTCCTTACTCTTAAAAGAAGACATATTCCATGATCCATAAAGTTGTTGGTATCCTATTTCCTAGTAAAATTTCGGATTCTAAGAAGGCCCTCAATCAAATTAAGTGGTCTGATGCCGATTCGTTACTTAGTGCCTCTACTAAGAATATTTATAATATGTTGAAAGAAAACACCTCCATCTTTGAGAATATTAATCATAGTTGGAGTTTTAATTGGTTGGAATCTAGGTGGTACCATGTGTTTGGTATGTTTTGGCACTCCCGAGTTGAACCAAAAATTATTTTCTTTAGATGGATTTTGATTCTTAAAAAGCTTATTGTGGGATCTTGTTTAGCCTCTGTTGGTACAGAGCCTATGATTTTCTCTATTTTTGGTTGCCTTGAATCCTTTGAGCATCTTTTTTTTTAATGTAAATTTGCTTCTAGAGTTTGGTCTTTATTTCTTGGTAGTCATGTTATTTGGAATAGTAGACCTGGATTGTCTTAGCAAGAAGTCTTAGCTTGTTTGTTGTGCATTTTGGTCTTTCTCTTAATTCTTTTTGGTTTGCACCCACTACTGATATTTTATGGCTTCTATGGAAGAGGAGAAATGAATATTTTTTCCAGCAAAAGAGGATGGTACTTACTGATTTTAACTATAAACTCGCCCATTTTCATATTATGTCTTAGATGTTTTTTGTTCTAGATATTCCAAAAGACATATTCATCATCCTGGTGCGGGAAGGAGCCATGATTATTGTATACACTTAAAATTGGCTTCATAAATTATTTAAATATTTATCATTTAATTAATGTTTATTTCCTCTACTATTAAATAAATTATTTAATTTATTTAGTACATTCACTTGTCTTATTCTTCTTATCCTAAGTCCTCTAATTGGTCCTATTAAAGTGATTTAATGAATTAGTCAATTACACAATCACTATATGACTAAGTCCTTTAGTCCAATTCATAGACCTAGTCACCTAACACATCACCTTGGCTAAAGTAATTAATTTTTATTAATTATTAATAAGTCAGGATTATCCTCACAAAAATATGTCCTATTCTTAAGGGCTATGTGGCCTCATGAGACTTGGTCTCATAACCACATGTCCTCTTCCAAAATTGGTCAAGAAAATATTCCCTATTCTTAAGGAGCTTCTCTAGCCACCTCAAGGATTCAAAGATGAATCATGGGAAACTTGTGCCAAGAGTCCTTATGGGGAAAATGTCTTCCCACCTTCTTATCAAGGGTCTTTGTCAGACACTTGACATGTGTCTTTCCCTTCCACCTTCCACTCCTCTTTGTCAATGTAGGAGGAACATCTCTCCTATTCATCCTCTCACATTCCAACTACATCCCTATTTCTCTCAACCCCTTCAACCAAGTCAATTCCAACCCTAGGATTATTCACCTTTCAATCTCCACCCTTAGATCTTGCTACCCAGGATTGAGTCCTCCAAAAACCTATAAGAGGAGCCTTCCTCTCCCTTTGAGAGCCTAATAGAAATAGTAAATTTCAAGCATTCAAGAATTTCAAGAGTTTCTAGCATTTAAGAATTTAAGAATTCAATAATTCAAGCATCCATAGTAATCAATCATTTTCAAGCACTTCCATATATCATCTTCATCCAATCAAAGTTGCATAATCTAGATTTAGGTTAGTTTTGCACATACATTCATATTCTCCACACTTTGGAAACATCTTGGGAAAAAGGAGCACATTTGCAAATCTGAGAGCTCACCAAATCCAAGAATTCAAGGCTAGGAGGATAATGGAGGGGTGAACCCACAATAGTGGGTTACTTTTTTGCCTGAATGGACACTGAATTCTACATTTTGAAAAAAACTTTCACATTCAAATGCATATTCTTGTTAAACCGTTTGGAATCTGAAGATGAAGTAAATTAGAGTATTTTAAGATTTTTTGTCTAGATTCTGAATATTTTTTTTATTTTTATTTTTTAATTGATTTGATTTGATTTTTCTTTCTCCCACGAAAACTGGTATGTTGCTGAAAACGTCATTTTCAAAGAGTTACATTGTTTTCATAGAGCATAACTTTTTTTATAAAATAGATCTCAATGTGATTTTTTTGAATTTAATTTTTTAACATCAATTTGGAGGGCATGCAATTGGTTTGATGAAATTATTATTATTATTTCATATTTTATTAATGTTTGAAGTTGACTAAACCATAATTTTGACATACCTTGACTACATAGCTTATAACTTGTTGTGTATTTTTGCAATTTCAATTTTCTTTATTTGGATAGAAAGAGAACTTCAATACCTAGGGCATAGATATTTTTTAGAATTTTTTTTCTCTCATTTACTATTTTTTCATAAATGTCAAGCATAGAGGTAGACATACTGTGAAATATCTATGTTTAGTCAAACTAAAAATACAAAGTCATAATAAAATTAATATATATAAACATTATAATCATTGGAAAGAGTTTTCTTCGTAGTACCTTACTACATAGGTAAGTTTTTCAAATGGATTCATTTGATTTGCCAAAAGATAAAGTCGAAGTGATTTTTTGTTAGCATTTTAATAGGTGCGAAGGAGACTTCATTTTAGGTATGAATGAGGATTATAAATGTTATATCAATGTTTTTTTTTTAATCTAAGAGGCTTTGAGCTAACCATCTATAATTAAATCCTTCAAATGGAACCTCTCAAGGCTTAAATAATCATATTTTATTAAAAATCTGTTATTTCAGCAACAATGAGCATGTCTAAAAAAGTGTAACCCACTATTGTGGGGTCACTCGGAGATAAGCTACATGGGTGAATGAAGGTAAAAGCCTTTGTTTTGATTTCATTTTAATCTTTGTAATCTTCATTGGAATGCATTTTAGATTGATTTAATAGATTATTGTAGTTATTATTTAATTTCTAAGATTAGTTATTTAATTTGCATACATTTTTGGCACCCACCGTGGGGTAACCCACAAAATTTTAACAATCATAATTTTAGTTTTCCGTGTGCAACATCTACATGTTTCTTTCTACGCATTCATACCTTCTTCCTGCACATCCATTTTCACCACACCATTCACAACTTTCTAATATCTTTTTATTTTATTTTTGCGCATCTAATTCATTTTCTGGCACTTTCATACAATCCTCTTTCACATTTGTTTTTACTGTGCATCCATCTCATTTTGTGGTGCATTCATTATCTATGACTGGGCATCTATCCTGCATGCACATTAATTTCCTATTCCTACGATTTTATTCACTATAGCTACACATTTATTTACATAGTTATTTAAAATATTTTACATTGCATTTTGGTTTTTAGGTAACAATATAACAAATTTTTTGTTCTCTTCTTTAGTCATTTAGGTTGTTTTGCAGGACGTATCATTGAAGACCCCTCAAATTACTCACAAACTTCTTTGTAGGTTCCTTTTAAAGACAAGAGGGGATTTGTAAAAGAGACCATAATCTTGTTTGGGCTTAAAATATGACATGCTTTATTTTCATGTGTCTTCTTTAGCTTAAATCATCCATTTATTGTATCTTTTCTTTTAAAGCATTCTGTAATCCTAAATCTATAATAACATATCCTCTCCTCTCACCTTCATGGATCTTGGGTGTAAGAGAAATTGTTATAAATTTTAGAGGGCATTATTTGGTGGGAAAAGAGGTACTCACCCCAAGGAATGACCCAATCGATAACAGGCTAAAATCAAACCCTTCCAAACCGATATATACAAAAATGTCATTGTGATTAGTCTCACAATGAACACATGTGAATTCATTATGGAAACCAAAATATCCTCTAGTACCCATGTGGTGCGTTAAATTCCCTAAACTGCTAAGTTGTAAAAATATTGCTTTGAAAGGATTGGGAGAGCCCTTCATTGGGAATATGGATTGATCATAGCCACCTGAACAGATGTCCTTACTAAACACCTTTTTTCTAGTCGCCAAAAACCTTCTGTTTGCTGGCTCTAGGGGTCACCCAATCTTGTGAAGACACCCCACATTACTCATGGTTCATAGTAGAGATATTAGTTCTTTAGAAAGTAATGACCCATTGAATTCAAAACTTGGTGTACCAAAGAAGTGAGTGCACTGTAAAGAGGAGCTTGTGCCTCCAAGTTCCAAGGCTATCCACTTTGGATTTATGTGGCTAGATTTTATCCAAGTGGGGATTCAATAGATATTGTCCTTGCCTACCATAGGATTTGTAAGCATGTTTGAACATTCCTTTTAGAGTAATTTAGCAATCAATCATTCTTGTCTTGCATGTGTGTGTTTGTATATTTGTCAACTTTAGCTATGCATTTGTCACACTTTTCTACACATTTATCAAATGTTGTTGTGCATTTGATTCACTGCCTTGTGCATCCATTACTGTCACTATGCATATATCCAAACTTGTTGCGCATATGTGTAAATTTGTTGTGCATACATGAAACTATCATGCATGTCTATTGTTGTGCATTCATAACAGAGGCTTGTTGTATGGATCTTAGCATTTTGAAACATACTTTTTTGGATACCCAATTTTGTCCTCTTCTTGATTCTGGAAAAATATTTGATTTAGATAGAACATTGATACCTAGTTTGACTATTTTCTTCAAAATTCATCATCATTTTATTCATCCATAGTCTTGACAATCATTATTTAGTGTTGATACCTACTAATTTGGACATCATATTGATCTTTGTGAGTTTCCTATCAGGATTTGTCAACCATACCTAAGAAGTTACTTAGATTTTATCCATTGATTGTCTTTTTCATATAACAGTGATCTTTATACCTCCTATAGACTTAGATTATCAATTATCACACTCATCTCAAAATTTTAGGGTTTCTCTTCACATCTATCTTTTCAACACATATCTTTTATCTACCAAAACAAATTCCATCACATTTTCATTTTTCACCTTTTATGGTTCAAACGCGCTCACAAAAACTCAAGGAACCTGTTAATCCAGAATCTAGAGAGAAGATGGTAGGACCTAGGAATGATGAGAACAGTTGGTCTAGATTTTCTGCCAAAAACACTACTGAGGAAGAACAAACAAATGAATAATTGAGAGAATCCATGAGAGATCCTAGATTCCACAAGGTCATGAAAAGAATCTTAGATGTGGAAAAGGAAAAATACTTCCTCATGCTTGCTCAACAAGGAGTTAGACTACCCACTAATTTTGATGTCTCTATTCTCAAAAAACTCCCTATGACAAATGATGAAGAAATACCTAGTGGTTCTCAAGAGACACATGTTCATGAAAATATTGAAGACAAGAAATATAGTACCTCCCACAATACACAAGGACCTAATACATCTTTGGACCATGTTCTCCAACAAATCCAAATACTTCAATAATAGATTCGTGACATTCAAAATAGATCTTCTACAAATAAATATTCCTTAGATGATATATGTCCTTATCCTTTTGACAAGCATTTAGCAATGATTCCATTCCCTCCTCATTTTGAGGTGCCTAAATTTGATAATTAAAAAGGGAATAAAGATCCATAAGACCATATACATGAGTTTTTTACTGCTTGTATTGAAGTCACTCACAATGAAACTTATCTTATGTGACTATTTCCATGTATTTTAGGAGGAAAATCTATGGCATGGTTCTTCAAATTACCCCCAGACATCAAATCATTCAATGAAATTATTGACAAATTTGTGACTCATTATTCATACAACATTAAACATGAGGTCACTATGCTTGTCCTTTACAATGTACAACAAAATAATGGAGAACCCTTCCTTACATTTTTGCAAAGATGGCATCAATTATTTGCCAAATATCCATGAACAATTCCTGAACAAGAAAAGATGGATATCTTTGTGCATAGCCTTGTACACCAAAAATGAGTTATAGGTTACAATAATAATGTCCTCCAAGTTTTAACAAACTCATTGAGAATGGAGTCAAAATTGAGGAAGATATGATTAGAAAAGGTGAGATTAAACTCTACACTAAAGATAATGTTGGATCTTCAAGTTCTAATCCCAATAACAACAACAATGACAAATTGAAATTTTCGAGCAAGAACAAGAATATTTTCAATGATGGGATTGTTGATAACTGAAATGTTAAACCAACACAACCTATTCTAAATCTCACAAGAAAATCCAATGCTACTCAACCTACTCAGGGTAATCAAACTACAACACGAAATACTAGCAATAATTCATCAAATTAAAGAGTACCTTTTATTCCATGCATAATAAATTTTACTCCTTTAGGTGAGTCTCTCAAATCTGCACTAAGGAAATTGATCACAACGAAACTCATTTTACTTCCTGAAATCAGAGACTGTGAATCAAGAGTGAAACCTTCTTGGTGGAAAGGTAATGATTATTACAAGTTTCATAGAGGGAAAGGTCATAAAACCAATGATTGTCAAAGACTTAAACATGTGATACATGACCTGATAGAAAGTGATGAAATAAGTGTTGATGGACATACCTCAAATGAGTCATGTATGACTTTTAAAGATCCACTTGCCGAACACAAGAAAGGAAGTTCTTCCCATACTAAGGGTGATAACCAAGCCAATTATAACACAACATCCTATAAGTATGTTAACCACATCTTAGAATTTCATCATTCTCATTATTATGGCAATGTGATCATTACTATTAAAGAAAATTCTGAGAGTTAACCAGTTCATGTCACAACTTGAGCCCAATCCAAGGTTATTTTACAAGGTGTTGCATCCAAACCTTCCACTTCACAAAATAAGTCTGTCTATGTTCCAAAGTCTACACCAAATGTTTCAAATCAATAAAATCTTTTAGATCAACTAAATAAAATTGTTTTCCAAATATGTATATTAGAGCTTTTGTGCTTGTCATCGTCTCATAAAGATATTCTTGAGAAAGCTCTACTAGAAACTCATGTCCCTACAAATCTAGATCAGGCCCAATTCCAAGCTATGGTGGGACATTTGACCACTCCACATTACCTATATTTTACTGAGCATGATGATCTAGCTATTAATAAACCACATAATGCTCCACTCCATATTTAAGTCCTTGTTCAAAATCATAAAATCAAAAGAGTTCTAATAGATGGAGGAGCTAGCTTGAATATATGCACTTTAAAATTAGTCCTTGCATTGGGGTTTCTTGAAAACATTGTAGATCTAAAGAAGAAAATTAAAATCAAAGCTTATCATGAAGAGGAAGGGTCATCTAAGGGATTAGTGGTTCTACCTATCAGAGTAGGTCTTGTAGTCAAAGATGTTCTTTGCCAAGTTCTTGATACAGAACTTGCATATAATATTATTTTGGGATGACTCTAGATTCATTCTATGCAAGCTGTACCCTCAACTTATCATTAGTGTCTGAAATTTCCCTACAATGGTCAAGAAATAACTATTAAAGGTGATCCTAATCCTTTTCAATATTATAATATTTTGAAAATAGCACCTAAATTTTTGGTACCTTACAATCGTGTTGGATCTTCTGCAACAATGCATATTGATCCAAGTAATGTAGCATCAATATCTCAGTCTAGTGGTATGAAAATAGACATAAAAGAACAAAGCATGGGGGAATAAACTTTGGGTAAAACATTTTGTATTACAGAATTACCCTTATCTCCTAAGTCACATGGGAAATCTTTGATTATCAAACAATAATTAGAAGCTCCTTCTACAACTATTTATGGCACATTTATAAGTGGGGGCACTATATCCAAAGAAGCAGTTGAGAATAATGCTAGTCATTTGCTTAATCAACACAAGAATGAGGAAGATGTAAAACATGAATATATATCACCTAATGTATATGGTAAAGAGTATACTTTATTACAAAAGATGAGATATCAAGGCAGTGCACCTGTAGGATTGCAAAGGGATGGTGTCATAAAACCAATTTTGAAAAATCCAAATTATCAAAGGGATACAACATGGTTAGGTTATAAAGGAGAAGGACCAAAAGAACCCAAAGGAAAAGAAAAGATTGCATTTTTCAATAAAGTTACTAATGCTTCTGGATTCTAAAAAGATGAAAAGTATGTAGATAAGGAAAAATAGAGAATAGAAATAGAACTCATCAATAAACTCAGGGATAATCAAGAACAAGATGATGATACTGATTCTAGTGATTATGAATGGGATTCATTATCTTACTATACTCAAGAGATAGGATTCTATGTCATTCATACTTATAGTGGCACCTACCATGAGGGGGAGAGTCCAAGGATTGAATCATTCAGATTAGTCCCACATAATACTAATCCAAACAATCATGAGGAAAGTGAGAATCATCTTGTGAGAGGAAATTCAGATGAGAGTATGGAAATAGACCTTGTTGATACTATCATAAACCTTGACAATTTCTCTATAAACACCATTACCACCTTTGAAATTGATCCAAATGATACATTACCTCTTGTCCACCTTGAACTTATAAATTGGGATCCTCCCAATAGTCTAGAACTTGACATTTTCCATCATGATGACACAATTATCGATTATCTTGGAATCATAGATCATTTACCACCAGGGGATCATAAGTTGGGATTTCCAATTGAACTCAATGATATGGCTTATTTTGGAGAGAGTACCAATCCTTTCAGTCATAAAAATATAAAAATTATGAATAGATCTAATGGTGAAAACCACTCAGTGACAGTATTAGATCCAGAAAAATTAAAAAGAAAAGATGTATCTGAGGGTGAAAACCTCTCCGAGGTGCCTAAGGATGGAAGGATTGACACTCTTTCCAATTCTCTTTATTGAGAAAAATCTGCAATACTTATTGAGACAACAGTGCCTCTCAACATTGGAACAGAGGAGTCCAAGTGTATTCTTTCAAGTAGAAACATCTTTAACAGAGTCACAAAGGGAAACCTTTTTACAAATTTTCAAGAAAAGACAAGTCAACTTTGCCTGGTCTTATGCTGACATGTCAGGATTAGATCCTAATCTTATTATGCATCACTTTTCTATTACACTAGGGATCAAACCAATTAAGAAGAAACTCAAAAAAATGCATCCTCATATTGTACTCTTAGTGAAAGAATAATTCAAGAAGCTCCTAGATGTTGGATTCATTCAAGCCATTGATTATGTTGAGTTGATTTCAAATATCATACCAGTATCAAAGCCAGACAAGTCTATTAGGATATGTATAGATTTTCATGATTTGAATCAGGCTTGTCCTAAGGATGACCTCCCATTGCCCAATATTGATATTACAGTTGATTTGACACCCGATCATCCAATTTTATCCTTAATGGATGGATTCTCAAGCTATAACTAGATCAAGATTGCACCAAAAGACCAGGAGAAAACTTCTTTATCATGTCCTTAGGGCACACACTATTGGAATTTCATACCTTTTGGGCTCAAGAATGCTGGATTAACTTATCAATGAGCCATGACTACCATCTTCCATGACATGATGCATACTATAATGGAAGATTATGTAGATGATATCCTAGAAAAGTCTAAAACTAGAGAATGTCATTTGAGAGTGCTAGATAGGATATTCACCCGAATGGAAAAATACAAGATCAAACTCAATCCAAAGAAGTGTGCATTCGGGGCTACATCAGGAAAATTGCTAGGGTATATTGTCTTGGCTAAAGGCATAGAAGTTGATCTAGAGAAAGTCAAGGCAATCATGGAGATTTCTTCCCCTACAAATATAAGTCAGTTAAGGTCTTTACAAGGATGGCTCCAGTCCATTAGAAGATTTGTTGAACTCAACTGGAAAACTAAGTCATCCTTTTGAACACCTTTTACATAAAGATATCTCATTTAAGTGGGATGATAAGTGTGAAGAAGCCTTTGACAAAATTAAGAAATATTTGGTAAATCCACCTACTCTTATGTCACCAATTCCTAGCAAGCCACTTTTTCTCTATATTTCAGCTACATGAGTTTCTTTAGGTGCTCTTCTAGAAAAAAAAGATCAAGAAGGAAAAGAAAACGCTAGATATATTACATCAATCATAGTCTTGTAGGATATGAGCTTAATTATTCTCCAATTGAATGAGCATGATTGATTGTGATATTTGCTTCACACAAATGATGACACTATATATGTTATCTCATTCTATCAAGCTTATTGCGAAGATAGATCCTTTAAAATATCTTTTGAGAAAAATGGCATACACCAGAAGATTGGCTAAGTGGGTTATGTTTCTTAGTGAATTGATATCGAGTATGTGGACAAGGCTATTAAAGGGAAAGTAATTGCAGATCAAATGGCTGAGGTTACATTGGTGGATGGTCATGCTATACATACAAAATTCCAAAATGTAGACATTTTGATATTATCTACACAGACATGGAAGTTATATTTTGATGGGTCATATACTCAACATGGTTCAAGGGCTGGAGTGTTATTTGTTACACTAAAAGGATATACAATACCAAAGTCTTACAAGTTTCTTTTTCCTTGTACAAATAATGTGGCTGAGTAAAAAGCATTAATTATAGGACTGAAGATGGCTTCACAATGGAAGGTTATAGAATTGAATGTCTATGGAGACTCCTAGTTGATTATCAATAAAGTAAATGATGATTATCAGACCAAGGATGACAAGTTATTGCCATATAAACATATGGTGGATGACTTTAAGAAATATTTTTCTATAATCACCTTTGAAAAAATCCCAAGACAAGATAACAAGGTTGCAGATGCAATGGCTACAATTGCTTCTCTTTTTGACATCGAAGATACAAAAGCTCATTTTGAGTTTTTGGTGGAATTTTTGACTTGCCCCATGTATGATGATCCTAATACAAGTATCATATGTCATATCATTGTAAAAGAATCCCCCACTTATGGAAAGATATATACCTACCTTAAATACAATACCATTTGACCTAAACTATCTCGAAACAAAAAAATAAGTAACTTTCTCCAGCAAGCCTCTCGTTATATCCTAATTTCTGATACACTGTATCGGTGAGGTCTTGACGGTACTCTCTTACAATGTCTTGAACATGATGAAGCTCAAAATACCTTACAAGATTTCCATGAGGGTATTTGTGGGACACATTCAAGTGGTCCTTCTTTGGCTAAGAAGCTCATGTGTATGGGTTACTAGTGGCCTATTATGGAGATAGAATCATTTTCTAGCCACTAGTGGGTTACTAGTGGCTAGAAAATGTAATAAATGTTAGATCCATGGGAATCTCATTCATGCAACGGCACAAAAGCTCCATCCTTTTACAACTATAATGCCATTTAGTAAGTGGGGACTCGACCTTGAGAGCACAATTCACCCTCCATCTTTCAATGGCCATAAATATATTATCACTACAACTAAATATTTTACTAAATGCATTGAAGTTGTTCCATTGATCACTGCCATTGGAAAAAAAATATCCATGTTTATCCTTAATTATATCATTTATAGGTATGGTATCCCTATGCATCTTATCACAAACCATGGGAAATAATTCCCAAATTAGGACATGGATGAATTATATGAAAAATTCCACATCACCCATCATTAATCCACCATTTACTACCCCCAGGGAAATGGCCAAGTTGAGGCGTCTAATAAAACTATTGTTAAAATACTTCAAAAGACTATTAATGACGCTGGCCATGACTGACATATCCAGTTGAATCCTACCTTATGGGATTATCATACCTCTATCTGTATTCCCACTTGAGCCACATTTTATTCCATTGTCTATGGTTCTGAAGCCCTTCTACCCCTAGAGGTTGAGTTACCTTCTTTGCTGGTATCCCTAAGAGACTTGATTCCAGATGAAGAGAATAGAGTGTCACGGTTAACCAAACTAGAATTGCTCAATGAGCACAGACAAAAGGACTTTGATCATTTTAAGGTTTATCAACAAAGGACATCTCACAAATATAATAGTAAAGTGAAGCCCAGAGACTTTCAGGTGGGTGATTTAGTCCTTCATGAAAATCCCAAAAATCAGTAGCATCGTAAGAAGAAGGATAAATTTGAACCCAATTGGTTGGGTCCTTTTATGATTACAATATTCTATGGCTCGGGGGCTTGTCAATTGTCTACATCTAAGGGTGATCCCTTGGATGAGCCTCTCAATAGAATGCACCTCAAATAGATCTATGATTAAAATCCCAATGCAAGGGATACATAGATACATAGATACATATATATATATATATATATATATATATATATATATATATATATATATATATATATATATATATATATATATATATATATATATATATATATATATATATATATATATATATATATATATATATATATATATATATATATATATATAAAGAAAAAGATACAAAAAAAAAGTCAAAAGAAAACTACAATAAAAACATGTGGTGAAAACTTGGAAATAGGTGCCACTTGTGACAAGTTAGCTCCTCTCTCTATTAAGATTATTCTACCGTCCTATCCAATGTATATATCCATACTAAAAATTCTAGTCTAGATTGTCTTTTCTGACGTATATATCCATAATAAAATGGCTAGCCCATAGCATCCCATCCAATGTATAAACCCATAATAAAACCCCCATCATAGCTTGGTCTTATGTCTTGGTTTTCATCGTATGTCACATGTCTTTCTTCACCCATAATAAGTCATTCCATCTCCTAACTTGGGGCATGTCCTTGACCTAGTTCTGGGAAGTGGATCTACGATAGTCATGACTCATAGAGGATACAATGGAGTATATTCACCAGGAAATAAACACAATCAAATGCTCTTATACAGTGGTATCTTGATTTTGACTCATAACATGTGATATATCTTTCAAAACTCGATTTATTATCTATACATTTGATTGGTTCCAACATTATCCTATCAAATCAAAAAAACTAAACAACATTTCTTTGGCAAGAAATGTGTATTCATGGAAAGCATGTTCGAATGATTGTTATAGGTTATGCATTCATATTTTGATTTCATTATTCTCATGTTTCCTATTTTATTCTAGGATGTCCTTGGGATGAGTTTATCACTCTGATATGTCATTCACTAGAATAACTGGGATGGGGCATGATATTTTTCTTTGATTTATATTTGTGGGGTATTTTCTGATGTAGTAAAAGGAACAAGTAATTGGGGTGTTTATGCATAAGTGCCTTAATCATTTTAATAAGCATTGAATCCTACAATTTATGTTATGAAAATGCTATTAATAGTGACATGCCACATGTACCTCGACTCCAAATATTTGTTCGCCAATGGAGGGGAGAATATTCCTTGTCTGTTGATCATGCAAACAAAACTTAGGTCATCTCGGTTTAATTATACTTAGATGCTTGTCAAGCTTACTATATTAAACTCCATGTAAGAATTTCTCAGGTCATCCTGGTTTAATTATACCATGATCCTTGCATTTTCTTGCAACATAATGAGCTCAATGATGATAAATTTTTTTTGGTTACCATGATCTAAAATGTTTCATGAAGTTATGGAGATATTCATTTCACATTTCATTTTGCATTCATTAGGATCGCTTTTGCATAAAGAGCTCCTTTTATAGAAATTTTGTAGGATTTCTTTCTAACTATGTTATCTGGTTTCTTTGTATATTCTTCTCGTGTCAGACATATTGTTATTAAAATTGAGGACATTTGGCATAAAAAACATAGGTTTCTTGTTGCATTATTTGTTCTGTCCATTTAGTTTTCATCATTTATCCACTTATCATAATCAATTTTTCTTATTATCATGTTATTATCATCTTATCTTATCTTATCTTATTATCATAATCATTTGTCATTGGTACATATCTTTTATGCATTGTTCATTAAATATATTTTTCACTTATACATTTTCAAATCATTTAGTTGCATCATATTATTATTGTGTGTATTTTGTGGACAATGCTAATCTGCAACACAACACTTCAATAGAACATTAACTTGTTAGTTTAAATCGAATTGAAAGAAAATTAAAGCCATTAAACTACACAAAATCATTCTATTGCTCTCTAGCTAACACAAGTATGGAAAGAATCTAAAATTACTCTTAGAAGTAGATCCTAAACAATGACAATGCATGTTTAATGCAGGAGCATCCTAGGATTCTTGGCATCCTGTATCAACCAAAAATATGTTTGTTTTTGAAGGTAGATTGTTAGTTTTGATCTTTGTTTGGTGGAGTTCTTGCTTGGTTGGGAGACTGGTTGCTCGGTCTCTGAAGAATGCTCAGTGACTGAAGGCATCAGTTCACTAGCACTTGGAAATAACTATGTTCCTCGGTCATGCTTGGCATGGTCGGTCAACTGATGCTCGATTATTTCTTCTATTGCTCAGTTTTCTTGCTTACCGACTAGATTGTTTTGTTAGATCGGCTTGGTCAACTGGTGCATTTAATTTGGGTTGCGCTCCTCGAGTTAAGGATTGACCGTTGAATGTGTGGGGACCTAGATTTGGCATGTTGCATTCTTCTATGTGCATCTAATGATTGTTTGGGGCCATCTTTGAGAGTTTATTTATTTTGTAAGGCTATGTGAGAGTTGACTGATGTTTTAGCATTTATTATTTGTTTATAGAGATTTATTGTTTCATCAGCCAACTTGTGGCTGGAATCAATATTTATAGGATGCTTGGGTAGTTGTTTAGGGATGAGATTGTTGGAAGGAAGGTTAGTAGCCTGTGAGCTTAGGAGTAGGAAGATTGCTTGGAAGTTGGAGTACAAGTTTAGATCTTTCCTAGGTGCCTACCAATGTATTGCCTATTGTAGATGTGGACTAGCTGGATGTTGATGTTGGGGAAAAGATTTGGATCCTATGAGATCTTGTAGATTGTTACTTGCATTGTAATTGGCCATAACCAGGAAGGCCTTACAGCCCAACACATTGCATGTAATTGGTGTTTTCATGAATAAAGACTTTTGTTTCATTGCATATCTATTGTTGTTATTGTGTATTTCTGCTACATATTGGTTTGGCTGCAAGGTCAGTTAGTCCTTAATTGGATCCACCGAGCTTGACTGCATTAATGTTAGAATGAGAAATTCAAGTCAAATATGAAGCTAAGACATCAAATTCACTTAAGAAATTCATTGATTCATAAAGTATTAAGAAAATTGAGATGTTTTCTAATTAGCTATGAAACCAAATGAGCACCATGCATGTATGAATTCAAATTAACTATTATCAACCTCGTTTGAGATTTGAAAATTCCTCTTTTATAGAATCTTGAGAATTTGAACGGTTGAGATGCATCCATGAGGAATGGTTGAGATGCTTCCAAGCTTGATCCATGTGAGTGATCCATGTGATGAGATCTCATTGGTTTAAGATGTCTTTGTTGTCCCCTTGAGAGGTGACATGTCATTTTGGAGTGTTTTTATTCATTTATTTTAATTAATTACTCTAGCCATGCATTTAATGAGTTTGATTTAATTAATTAGGCTTAGAGGTAATCAATATGATTTTTTCTCAATTACTGATGATTAATGCTTGATTTGTGATTTTTTATTGATTTTATCAAATTTAATGAATTATGTTAATAATCAAGAATAAAATTAACATAATTAGGAGTTTTATTCTGAATTAGTGCAAATAGGGCCTTAGGTTTTATTAGCCCAATATTAGGTGATTACATTTTCTCCTCTTTGAATTGCTTTACGAATAGCACAGGGATTCAAAGAAAATTTGATTTAACGCATAATTTAGTAGGACTGATAGATTCCAGGATATTTAGAGAGAAATGAGAACTACTTTGAACTCAAGTGATTTAGAGAGAAGTGAGGAGGACCACTCTGATTTTGAGGAGATTAAGAGAGTAGTAAAGAGAACTACTCTAAGTTTGAGAACTCTAAACTTGATCGAACGAAATCCTACATGATTCGAAAGTTATCAATTCTAAACTTGATTGAACAAGAATTGACCGTATCGATTTTGAGCTTGATTAAATGAGAATTGATAAGATATTTATACATAATTTCCAGTTAAATTTGATTTTTAGTAACTGAACATGATGACAAATAACCAATTTGATTTGAAGTGATGAAATTGATCAATGTCATAAAGATTAACAACATCAACTTGATTGAAGACAATTATCATGCCCCTGGTGTTTGAAATTTGATTGGAAAATTTGAATTTTAGTATGATTATGCCCCCTCGGTACTGAAATTGAAATAAATTCAAATAAAATCAATATTTTCAAGCATTTAGGAAATATTACGGTGATTGAAAATGGATCTGGATCAAGTACAAATCATTTAGAAAGCATCAGAAATCAATTATGATCAATTTTAGTGTTGAAGGAACATTGTTTGACCAAGTTTGACCAAGAAACTATGAGAGTTGACCAAGTTTGACTAATGTTTCACCAATATACTAGTTTGAAAATTTGATGCATGAGTGAGAAATTCACTTTTCACAACTTCTAGTAAGCTTTTTATGCATTAATTATGCTTTGTGAACCTTTCGTAACTTGTGTTTAACTGATCTTTGTCTTTTGTTGACTGTGTGTTTGAGTGATCTAATCATTACTGAACTGATTTTCCATGTTTGTGGTATCCTCTCTACTCATTTTGCCCCTATTTGACTACAATTTGACCATAGTTGACTTCTACACTTTGAAGGTTGATTTTGCTCTGTAACTTCTTTTTTACTGCATATAAGTCACTAGTACATTTGAGACCTTTTTCCAATGGTAGGTCATCTAAATTGGGATGGTTTACAGTCGATATTATGACACCACCCATTGTCATAGTTTTGCAGTTGATAAAAATGATGGCTACGATTGGCGTTGTAATTAAGATGACTATAGCCATCGCAAAAAGGGGGTTTCAACATAGCGAATACAAGTATCTAGTTCCAGTTGGTTGCATTACTTTCGGATCTTGATAGACTTGCAAGGTTATTTGGTGAGTCGAGGTCTTTTATTTGTGCTCATGATTTGGTTGTCATTTGGAGATGACTTTGCAGTAGGCTTTGCATTTATTGACAATATATACATATAAATACAAGACAAATACTAAGAAATGTTAATCATTCAGTTTAATACATATAAATATATTCACTTTAAATTTTTAAACAAATATACAATCAATGTTTCCTTAAAAAATATATATTCACTTTATGTTGGAACTTAACATCAAATATAGTAATTAGTAAAGTTTTCAACTTGAAATAAAAATCAATTGGCTTATTTACCTGATCAACAGATCCAGTAGAAGAACCTTGTGCACTCATTGCTTGGTATCTTTCAGCCATGACTTTATAGCCTTGTTAGTAGCCTATTTTTTTGTCCTCTTCTGTAATCGGTTTTTTGAACTCCAAGGCCTGCATTTTTTATTGGTATCAT
Source organism: Chamaecyparis obtusa (assembly GCA_027943335.1). Taxonomy (NCBI): domain Eukaryota; kingdom Viridiplantae; phylum Streptophyta; class Pinopsida; order Cupressales; family Cupressaceae; genus Chamaecyparis; species Chamaecyparis obtusa. The sequence goes on from BSBK01001723.1 coordinate 1,352,003, forward strand.
GAATTTTTATTGTAGTGAATTTCATCAAAACTAAATTGATTGTAATTTAATTATAAATATTTGCATACAATTTTTCATTTACTAATACTTACAACTTGTGCAGCAAGTTTTGAATATCCACCCTATTAGTGCATTTTCTTGCTGAATCTTAAAATACAGCTCTGAGTGCTTAGATAGAATTTTACGATTCCTAGACTCTTGACTCATACAAGAAAAAGACTAATTGATGAGGATTTAATCCTCCTTCTACTTCGAGCTCCACACACTCAGGTGGGTACACCTAAAACAAGCTAAAATCTGCATACATATAACTCACTAGCTAAACCTCGTTATGCAGATGCGACTGTGGATAGTTCTCAGACTTATAAAACACAGGAGTTCAACTCAACCAATCTTATACAGGATCCCACCTGTCTTATACAAGATCCCACCTATATGATCTGCTAAGAACTAGGGAAATGGTCAAAGTAACAACAAGGATATTCACCCTTCTTCTCTTCAAACTCAGATGCTCAAGTAGGCTACCCTATTAGATTCACTTCTACAAGGAATCACCAAAAGCATTTGCACTATTCAATACAATTTACAAATATTAATGCTCTTAAACAAGAAATGGAAAATGATTTGAATTAATGATTTGATGATGAAACTACAGGACAAGCAAGAGACCAGTGCCTTGTCTATTAGGCAGTAGAGTCAAACAAACATGCATTCCCAGAAAACCCTAACTCCAAACTCAAAAAACCCGAATGAAATGCCTTGCAAACCATTCTTCTCACTCCAATTTGTGGACATCAAATTAATGTATAAACCTTAAATTCTTAGAACTTGTATTCAATATTTACTCTCCTTGAAAGAAACTAAAAAAAACAAGATCATAGCTACCTTATAGCCAGTGCATAAAAATGCCTTACAAACTGATACACAAGAATTAAGACTAGATATGCAAAGACATCAACAAGAATTGAACAGGGATTCCATTATTCTTTATTGAAAAATCATCTGGTTCAACATATTTACAAGACAAAGAAACACAGAGAAAAAAAGAAAAAAGGCCTGAATATTGCCCAGCATAATAAATTTTCAACATCCTTTACAATTGAGAGAAAAATCAAAGATATAGCAAAAGGAAATTAGTTACACAGAACTGACAACTGTCCACTTAGCACCAAAATATCTTCAATCTTCCTCTACCATGACCTGCAACTAATTCTCTCTAACTGATTCACCTTCTACAATCATTTCCCAACAAATTGATTTGATTCTTGGAATTCAAACCAAAATTGTTGTTTCCCATCACCCTGAAACTAAAAATGATGATTGCCAAAAGATTCCTCATTCTCTGCCATTTCTGGAAACATATAACACTCCTATGTTCTAATAAAAAATGAATCTCCGGGCCTTTTTTCCATGAGAGACTCAGTCATTTAAATGTTTTGGGCTTTTATCTAATGTCTGGACTATGCACTTATTTTAAATCTTTCTGCACTTTAAATTTGGCATTTTTATAGTATTTGTGCATTTTTTACCATAGGAAGCACTAGAATCTGCCAAGTGTCATCATTTGATTTGCTGCTCAGATGTGACCCCGAGTTAACCACCTCATTGGGAGAACTGGTGACTGCACACATTCTCATAATCTCTAAACACATTTATTAACTATGGTTAAGTCTGGTGATTTGGAAAACAAGCCAATCTCTGAATCTCAGAATCAAACCTTAACCCCAGGTTAAATCTGGAGAATGGGCGATTGAGCCCATTCTCCCAATCTCAGAATGAATTGTCTAACTACTAGGACATCCAGAGACTCAACGACCACTCATTCTCTGAATCTCTGAATGATAGGGATAAAATGTAGACAATTTGGTGACTAGGCAACTGTGTGTTCTCACAATCTTCAAATGTTAGGGACATGACCACCACAATCTGGCGACTGGATGACTGGCAGTTAGCTGACCTTGATCTGAATTATTTGCTAACTATCAGCTTCATTCCATAATTACATGACTGCATGCCATGTGTCCACCTCATCCACATCACTGCACTACCTGTCCTACAAAATTTCTTACCTGTGGGTCCACCGACACCCTTCCCGAGGCACCTATGAGAGGTCGTGTGCCAAGACCTCCGCTCTTCATTCTACCTCTTATGTGAGCATAGTTGGTTATAAACATTTCAAATTTTGCCTGTAGGATGCATGTGGGATATATGGTTCTGAATTTTTAGAGCCTTTTTCAATCTAAGTGCCCAAAATATGGGACCCACCACGTATTCCAAGCCATCTCTTAAGCGCCCACCAAGGAGCCTTAACTTCTCATTTACAATACACATTGAGCGCTTGACATAAAAACATTAGAAAAGTTTCTCACCGAAAGAATGTGGGATAACAAACTATAGAGAAAAACCAATGAAAGCTTCCTCTCCCTAGCCTTGTGTGTGAGAACTCTCTTCAAACTGACATGCTGGCAAGCCCTTCCATTTGCACAAGGCACTCACCTTATTTTCTACAAATAACATTCATGTGTGTTGGCATCCAAAAAAATTCCTCATGTGATGCCTCCCTACATATTTTTATTGTGTGCTTGTTGATTGAGTGAGTCTTAGCATACTTGCACTAACATTTGAAATAAAATGTGTTGGCCTTTATGCTTGTTTATGAGATGCCTTATGCAACTCGCAGCACACTGCCTGCTCAATGGTGTGTGAGGTCTATCAGCAACTTGGTAGCCTCCTAGCATTCCTCAACATGCACATCACACCTCTTGGGAATGCTAGCATCCCCTTTATTGATGGTTTCTCTTGTTTGAGAATGCCCCCTCAACAAACAATGTGCATGCCCCATGTTCATTACTCAACGCATATCCCTTTGGTTGCTAGATGCTCACATGAGCAACCTTTTTGGGCACTTACATACCTCACTCATTTATAATATATGCTGGCAGCTTCCTTTTAATGAGTTGGCTTCCCTTCATAGCACTGTGTAAGTGCCCTTACACCTGGCTCAAATTATAACTTCACGCACCCACTAGCATATAATTGTGCCTGCAAATAGAAAAATACTCACTGATGTACCCTCCACTGGCCGTTATAGGTAGCTCCTTGCACACAACATACACAAACATTCATTACCTGCCCCCATTCAACAACATGAACATTGAGGTTTGGAAATTTGAATACAATGATTGTTTTCACCAAACCAAAAACTATGAACCTGTACGATGAATGCTTGCTTTTTTTAACTATCTGCGATTATTTAATATGATAGTCCGCAACTTATCCTATGCTATCTCATCTCACCTTGGAATAGAATTGATTATTATTTAAAAATGAAACATCCATTATGGAAGGGGTGTTGGCGGATGTGATTGGGTCATGAATTATCAAGGCCGCACTAGTCGTAGCCGAAGATTGAGATTGACACCATGTTTGTCATCAAAACTTTCAATTTTTGATCTTTTATGTTCTTGCAATTATCAGAGCCAGCTAGTGTGTCTTCAACAACTCCCCTTTGAAATTTGATGCAATTTATTACTGACTAGATTTGATCATTTTGGAACATTGTGGCACTTCCAGATGTAAAAACAACATATATTGCATTTGGATTAGGCCTTCTAAAAATAGGAAATCATATCTTAAGGCTTTGTCACTGCTTAAAGGGAACCATTCACATATAGAGATTATAGATCCACAACTGGCCTTTGCAAACAAATGTTTGATACAAAAATTCAATCCTCTGAAAATGACTACTTAGCAATTTCACTATGTCAATCACTATCAATCTGCACAAACTGATTTTAGAATCCTCTTGTGAAATATAGTGGATTAACTCTTGGATCCTAAAAACTTTCCAAGTTGGTAGACCCTCATACATATAATGCAAAGAAATAACTCACTCATTATGACCATCAAGTGGCATCAAGAAATCAAAATGCAAAGTTGGCCTCTTGGGTGATTGGTTATTCAACAAACAGAAAATTGAATAAATGCCACTTGGATTTGACTTGTTTAAACCATCAAATGAATGCCTCATGGTCTGAAAATCTAGATATAAGTTCACTTTCACATGGAGAAAAAAAATCTTCAATTACCTTGTTCTGATCATCAACTATTCAATTAGTATGAATCCCCAAAGTCAGCCCTTTACCAATGTCTGATTTCAAAACAAAGTGAAACTGCATAAATCAGGTTTGGAACTGGCTGAGCAAACTAAGAAGATGGATTGGCACAAGCCTAAAAATATTCATGGGATAACCTTGTCATGATTAAAATATAGGGGAACATTCAATTATCCATGACACTCAACTAGGTAAAAAATGCAAGACCTCAAAGTAGGCTACTCAGAAAACTGAACAAGGCACACTCAGAAACTTTTAACAATCTGTAAATAGAATGACTTTGTGAAATAGGTCAAATGGGCACTTGGGGGGCTGAAAATTGGCATGGACACTCTCTTTCATGCCTACAACATGATGCAACAACCGACATGCAATGACCAATCATTGGGTAAAAGATACAACCATCCGAAGTGAGCTACTTTATACAATTATGGACAAACACAAAATGCAGAATTTTGGGAACATCTCCAAAAGCCTATTCCCAAAACATGCCAGAACTGAAACTTGAAAGTTCAAACTCACTACAAATGTCAAATGAAAGACAATGAACACCCTACCCCAGTGGTTCATCATGAAAAATAATAGGCCCTACTTTCCATGCACTTCAAAGTAAGCATCTTTAATGATTTTCAAGGGACTAATTCTAACACTTGGACAACTTTTTGCAAAATATAGAGTCAAAAGATAAACTGAATTTTTGACCTCCAACACACCCGAGCCAAGCTCGTGTTGTCTGTGCTTTTTTTTCTTATTTTTTTTGCCTTTGTTATGTTAGGCAACCGATGTGATGTTTGAAATATGTTAGATCACATAAGTACAAAGAGTAAATAGTACAAAATTTCATTATTAGTAATTCATTGATTCATGGAAGTTATGATCTTTTTGGTGGAAGTAGTGTTTAGGCAGTGTTCCTGAGTAGCAGTTTGTGGAAATTGGAAGATATCTCGAAATCGGGATGGAATCTGGTTTTGTGAAATTAAAGGGAAGTTGAAGACACATTGATAGTGATGTGGATGACAACGCAGACTTTGAGGTTGCATGAGTGAAGATTTATTGTATTTGGAAGCTAACAGTTTTATGTAATTTTGGTGTAGCATGTGGAAACTTTTTCTTTTTAATTGTATGCTGACTCATTTGTAATTATTTGAGTGTGGTATAAAGGAAGGAATGTATTTCCTTGTTGTAAAATAGTAGCATGTGATTGTAATGCAAAAGTGTGTAATTATGATATAGTAGAAGCAATTGTGATGTTGTATGCATGAAGTGAAGAAAAGAGCTAAGTATGAAAGTGAATGTGTGAAGGAAGACATGTGAAGTACAAAGATCTGAATTGAGATTTGGTGTAATAGTTAGTGCAGTTTGGCATAGTCAGTGAAGAGGTAACATATTATTCTGTTGAGTAATGCAAAGATCATTTGGACAGTGTGTTCAGTGATCTTACCTTGAAGTTGTTTGGGTAATGGGTCCTTCTATCTTCCATAACTCTTAACTGGGTTAGAATCTTTTAATAGGGATTCAAAATCTCCTAACAAGGATTCATATGTACTAAATGTATTTCATAAGACTCCTAACAGAGTCCATCCTCTCACAAGGAATATTCATATTAGTGCATCTTTTGTGGGCATCATTCCCATCGGGGTTTACTCTTTGATCAAGAGGTTCCCTAGTCAACATATCTTGTGTCATTGTGTTATTGTGTATGAATATCTTTCTATGATTGGTAATTATATTGCTTATATGGTTTAATGTTGTTGAAGATGATAAAAGTTATAATTATCTGATAACTGATTCACCCCCCTCCCCACCCCCCTCTCAATTATCCTGGTGGACTTTACTTTCTAACAATTGGTATCAGAGCAGCAGGTCCTTGAAGAAGAAGTTTAATAGCTTAAGGAGATCTGATGAAGGGTGCTCCCCTTAATACCACAAACACATAACAGAAATAGAGAAACAACAACAATAATATGCAAGAATAGAAAATTGGCTTCTTATTATCTCCACAAATGTAGAATTATAAAATTTTAGAATTACAATATGCAAAGCCACATGGGCATTCCCTTACAATATTCTGTAGGACAAAGCCTTGAATCAATACCCAGATCTACTACCCAGAACTGCCCTAGACAACACTACAGGCCTTCTTTATATAGGGAATTTCCAACGCCCGAGAAGGTTCTAGAAATTTAGCCCTTAGGGCTGACCAAACTTAGAATTATTTTATTTTACAATTTATTACATCATGGCCGGCTCAAAATGAGTTTTGAAACCCAAACAAAAATTTTGAAGAAAAATTATTTTCTGCCATTTCAGGTGACCCAACTTCTGAAGACCATAAGTCATCGCCTGTTGACCTGATTGGCTATTATAACCCCATTCTAGAAATGCCACAAAGCACTCTACAGGTTTGACCAACATAAAGTGCTCATCACCCAAACTTTAAACCTCATCCAAGGCCTCTAAAGCCTTCAAAACTAAGTTCAAAGTTTCTGTACCCTACTGCCAATACCAAAAATCTTCAATATCTTCAAAACTAGACCTGATCTAGCCATGAAACTTTGCTGGCAGGCTTATATGACTGAGATGAACCTCCATATGTAAAATTAGAACATTCTGAGATCATAAAACCAACTTACTAAAAATAGTAAGTTTTCATAAATAACGGCTTTGCACAAGATAGCCCTTATTGAATACAAAAATAAAAATATTTTTGGGTGATGCAAGATTGCTCTTACACCCAGGATGCTCCTGCATCATACACCCGGGGTAATTTGAGAAGTGACCCTGTCACGACTTAGGTGTGTAGAGGAAAACTAAGATGGTTAACCTCCTCCTTTGTTAGCCATGATGAATCTTCAATAGGTCATCCTTTCCATTTGACCAAATACTCTTCATATGTCTTGTTCCTTGTGCTTCTGCCAACACGACTGTCTAGTATGTCTTCAATCTCCTTGATATCTAAACTAGTTGCTGGAATACTCCATTGTGTTGCTGCAACCTCATCTTCAACACCTCCCTCATGATACTCTATCAAATCTAAAATGTTAAACACTGGTGAAATATTTAGCTCAGTAGGCAATTCTACCTCATATGCATTTCCTGAATCATGCTTCGTCAGTATCTTACATGGCCCAAACTTCTTCATTTTCAACTTGTTATATGTACCAACCGGAAATTGCTCCTTCCACAAATGAACCATGACTTCATCTCCAACCTGAAATTCCTTATGCCTCTTTTTCTCATCTGCCTTAGCCTTATACTGCGCATTCATCTTGGTAATATGCTTCCTCACCTCCTCATGGATGTTCTTCAAGTGTTCTGCAAAATCCTCAGCTTCAGCACTACTTATTTCTCCTTTATCTATCTTTCTCAATTCAGATGCATTTCTTGGACTACTTCCATATACAATCTGGAATGGTGATTTACCAGTGCTCCTATTGACAGAATTATTGTATGCAAATTCTGCCTGTGGTAAAATCAAATCCCATCCCGTTGGCTTATCTCCAACCAAACATCTCAGTAGATTTTCCAAACTTCTATTCACCACCTCTGTCTGTCCATCAGTCTATGGATGATGTAATGAAATGAACTCCAAATTTATCTTCAACTTCTTCCATAATGTACGCCAAAAATATCCAACAAACTTAGTGTCTCTATCTGAAACTATGGTCTTTGGCAAACCATGTAGTCTCACCACTTCTCTAAAAAACAATTCTGCTACATGAATAGCATCATTAGTATTTTTGCAGGGAATGAAATATGCCATCTTTGAAAATCTGTCAACTACTACAAAAATTGAATCATGTCCCTGTTGTGTCCTCGGTAAACCCAGAACAAAGTCCATACTGATATCCTCCCAAGGCTTCTTTGGTATAGGTAATGGCTGATATAACCCTGTATTCTGCTTCACTCCTTTCGCCATCTGACATACTCTACAACTTTGTACAAACTTCCTCACATCTTGCTACAATTGTGGCCAATAATAATTCTCACCAACCAAAGCAAGGGTTTTATCACGACCAAAATATCCAGCTAATCCTCCACTATGCTTCTCTTTGATGAGATTCTCCCTCATAGAGCTTCTTGGAATGCACAACTGACTCCCTCTGAATAACATATCATCCTAGATGATGAAATCCAGCCATTTCATCCTATCTAGAGTAACAGGCTCTTTACAAGCTTTTCAAGCTCCACCAAAATCAGGATCCTCTAGATACAAATTCTTGAGTTCCTTGAACCCAACCACCTCAATCTGCATCTCTGTCAGCAATATTATCCTTCTGCTAAGAGCATCTGCAACCCTGTTAGACTTTCCACTTTTGTGTTTCAAAACAAATGTATAACTCTACAAAAACTCAACCCATTTCAAATGCCTCTGATTCAACTTTCCTTGACTATTCAAATATTGAAAAGCTTGATGATTAGTATACAAGACAAACTCTTTAGGAAGCAAATAATGTCTCCACTTCTTTAATGTCTGGACTATAGCATAAAATTTCTGATCATAAACAGAATACTTCCTCTTGGCATCATTTAACTTCTCACTAAAATAAGCAACAGGTTTACATTCTTGGCTCATAACAGCTCCTATTACAGTACCACTAGCATCACAATCTACTTGAAACACTTTATTAAAATTTGGAAGTGCTAAAATAGGTGTTCTGTAACTTTTTATTTCAACAATTGAAAACTCATTTCTACCCCATTAGTCCACTTAAACTCTTTTCTATCCCCTCTCATTGTCTTAGTCAAGGGACCACAAATACTGCTAAAATTTTTGATAAACTTTCTGTAAAAACTAGCTAGACCATGAAAATATATTACCTCAGTAGCACTCCTTGGAGTAGGCCATTCAAGGATAGCCTGTACCTTCTTTGGGTCCATTTTTAGACCTTCTGCTGAAACTACAAATCCCAAATACACTAACTCTTTCTTCACAAAATTGCACTTCTTCAAATTAATCAACAATTTCTCATCTCTTAGCTTCTCAAACACCATACGAATATGCATCATATGTTCCTCCAATGTCTTGCTAAAGATCAAAATATCATCTAAATAAACAATGACAAACTTTTCCAGAAATTCTTTCAGAACCTCATTCATGAGCCGCATGAAAGTGCTTGGTGCATTGGTTAGCCCAAAAGGCATGACTAATCAGTCATACAGTCCTTCCTTTGTCTTGAAGGTAGTCTTCCATTCATCTCCTTCTCTGATCCGAATCTGGTAATATCCACTCTTCAGATCTATCTTTGAGAAATACACAGCTCCACTCAAACAGTCCATAATATCATCCATTCGTGGCAATGGAAACTTATACTTGATTATGATCTTATTTATTGCTCTGGAATCTATACACATCCTCCATTCTCCATTCTTCTTTGGTGCTAATACTACTGGTACAACACATGGGCTCAGGCTCTCCTGAATCAATCCCTTCTGTAACAACTCATGTACTTGTTTGTTCAACTCTTCACTTTCTGCTGTGTCATTCTGTGTGCTACCTTGTGTGGCAAACTGGCTCATGGAATCAAATCCATCTGATGACTGATCTTCCTTACGGGTGGTAATCCATCAGGTACATTATCAGATACAATATCCTGAAACTCATTCAACAAATCTGTAACCTCTACAGGTACATCCTTTACTTCTTCTTTACTATCTTTTAGAATTAAAGAAAAACACACATGCTCATGCCTCATACCATATAGGAATTTTCTTTCATCAACAAATGTTATTCTTGCATTACCACATACATTTTCTTCGGTCTCCTTCAATAGCTTTAGCTTATGTCACACTCCATCCTTTGTCAGGGAATAGGTATTTGCACGATCGTCATGTACAACACATCTGTCAAACTGCCACGGTCTACCCAACAACATATGACATGCATCCATAAAGATGATATCACATAGTACCTCATCTTGGTACATGCCGATCTTGAACTTTACTAGGCACTGTTCACTGACCATGACCTTGTGGTCATCCTGCACCCAGGCAATCTGATATGGATGTGAGTGTTTCTGTCTCTTGAGCTTCAACTTTGTCACCATCTCTTCTGACACTAAATTGTCAGTGCTTCCACTATCGATAATCACATCACAACATTTACCCTCACACTTGCATCTAGTGCGAAATAGGCTCCTCCTTTGTTTAGGTTTATTCTCACCACTCAACAAGACTCTTCTATTAATTAGTATTTCTCCTCTTTCAGCATCTTCAGAATTTGAGGATCTAGCATCTTCATCTACATGTGCAACTCTGGCCTGGCCTTCATTTTTCCTGTCTGTTCTGCCTTGGTGCTGAGGACATTCAAATGCCCTATGACCTTCTTCTCCATAGTGAAAACATGTTCCATGGAAGCCTCCTCTTCCAGATCCTTGTCCTCTTCCTCTTCCTCTCTGATCTCTATTATTTAGATCTTGAAAATGATTGGAATTGTTTCCTCTCTAATTCTGGCTGCTACTGGCCTCATCCTTCTTTTTCAGATCTTCATTTCGGCCACCATATGACCATCCACCAGATCTTCCACCACAACCTCTTCCATTTTGTCTACTCTCAAACTTCTTGTTCAGCTTTTCCTCTACTTTTAGGGAAAACTGGTATGCCTCCTCGATACTGTTCATTCGAACTAGATTCAACTCCTCCTAAATGCTTGGCCTTAACCCATTAAGGTATTGGGAAAATTTCTCCTTATCAGCTTCTGCATGGCCTGTTCTGATGAGGAGTCGATAGAACTCCTCTGTATACTCCTGAACAGATCTTCCTGCTTGCTTCAAACTTTGCATTTTATTTAGTAGGTCAAGCTCACAATCAATAGGAATGAACTGTCACTTCAATTTATCCACCATCTGATCCCATCTTGTGATTTTATCTTTCCCTCTTCTATTTCACTCCAATTGAATTTCTTGCCACCAGATCTTCGCATGACCTTTCAATCTGGCCTTCGCAAATTTGACCCTATCAGGGTCCTCAACATCTTCATACTCAAAATATTCCTCACATTCATTGATCCAGTCGATCAATTCCTCTGGGTTAAGATTTCTAGAAAATGTAGGAACCTCAATCTTAGGTCTTTTCCTAATCTTGGAAATCACCCGAAAAAGTCTTTCTTCCTCCTGGTTCACAATTTTAGCTTCTCCTTCTTGATATTCTTCTTCGGCTTCATCCTCGCTTTTGTCTTTGACATTAAGATTCATTTCTCTACGAATCTCTTCTTGCAATGCTCGGACTTGTCTCTACAGCTCTCTAACCTCAGGTGTCATAGCACCAGCTCTTCCGCCACCTTCTCTTCGTGGAGGTATTTTTGCAATGCTCGTTGAAACCCTAACCATGGTCCTGGTGCAAATTGCCTCACAGTCGGTGATCTATTTACACACTCAAGAACTCCTGCTCTGATACCACTTGATGAAGGGTGCTCGCCTTAATACCACGAACATATAATAGAAATAGAGAAACAACAATAATAATATGCAAGAACAGAAAATTGGCTTCTTATTATCTCCACAAATGTGGAATTACAAACTTTCAGAATTACAATATGCAAAGCCACATGGGCATTCCCTTACAATATTCTGTAGGATAAAGCCTCGAATTAATACCCAGATCTACTACCCAGAACTGCCCTAGACAACACTACGGGCCTTCTTTATATAGGCAATTTCCACCACCCGAGAAGGTTCTAGAAATTTAGCCCTTAGGGCCGAACAAACTTAGAATTATTTTATTTTACAATTTATTACATCAAAGTCAGCTCAAAATGAGTTTTGAAACCCAAAGAGAAATTTTGAAAAAAAATTATTTTCCGCCATTTTAGGTGACCCAACTTTCGAAGACCATAAGTCATCGCCCGTTGACTCGATTGCCTATTATAACCCCATTTTGGAAATGCCACGAAGTGCTCTATAAGCTTGACCAATGCAAAGTGCTCATCACCCAAATTTTCAACCTCATCCGGGGCATGTAAAGCCTTCAAAACTGAGTTTGAAGTTTTTGTACCCTACTGCCAATACCGAAAATCTTCAATATCTTCAAAACTAGACCTGATCTAGCCATGAAACTTTGCTGGCAGACTTATATGACTGAGATGAACCTCCACATGTAAAATTAGAACATTCTGAGATTGTAAGACCAACTTACTAAAAATAGCAAGTTTCCATAAATAGCAGCTCTGCATAAGATAGCCCTTATTGAATACAAAAACATAAATATTTTTGGGTGATGCAAGATTGCTCTTACACCCAGGATGCTCCTGCATCAAGATCCATGGCAAATTTCAGGAAAGAAAGCCCTAAGTTTGATGGAGTAAATTTTGACAGCTAGAAAGAAAAGATGAAGACACACCTATTATGTTTAGGACCAGGTTATTGGTTGATTACAAGGAATAATAAGACTATCATTGAAGAGGACAATCTTGAAACTTGTACTGTGGAAGAGAGAGATCTATTCATGTGTAACATACTTGAAAGAGAAGCACTTTCGATAGCACTTCCAGAGAATGAGTACAATCAGGTAAAATATTTGAAAAAATTTCATGAAATTTGGAATGCTTTACACTCTACTTTCAAAGGTGATGAACATGCAAAAAGAGTTAGATTACATAATTGGATATGTGCATTTGAACATATAAGAATGTTGGAAGATGAATCTATTAGAAGTTATATTGGTAGAATGCTAGAGATCATTTCAGATATAAAATCTTGTGGAGGAACAAAGATAGAGAATGAAGTGATATGGAAAATTCGGAGGACATTGACTCCTGTATTTAAGCAGACAACAAAAATGATTGAACAAGTGATACCTTGTACAAAAAACTTTACAAGAGAGACTCTTCTTGGAAGATTGGAAGCAATAGAAATGAACCTGAGATTATCAGGAGACTTACCTAGAATGGAGACAACATTCAATGCTCTTAGTGTTCACCCTACTTTGTCAAGAAGAATCAGTGTGAGCAGAGATTATGCTGGCAGCAACAGATCTAGAAATGAAGAAGACAAGAAGATTGAAGAAGGTATTACCTTGCTTGTGAAAAGAGAACCAAACGTTAAGAAAAATTTTAAATGTTGGACTTGTCAAGAATATGGTCATTTTGCATCTAAATGTCCTAAGAGAGTTAAAAATTATAGAAACAATTTCAAACCTAGAAGATATAAGGAATGTTATTATGCTAATGATGAAGATCTTGAAGCTAGTATAGAAAGAACTTTAAGTGAAAGTGATACTGAAAATAATGATGACATAGGATTTGTAGCAATTAAAGAAGAAAAGCTTGAATCTAATGTTAAGGAAGAAAAAGCATTAGTTTCTCAAGTTAAAAAGAAAGCTGATTGGATTATAGATAGTGGTTGTTCACATCATATAACTGAAGACATGAAAAAGTTCATAAAGTTGAATGAATATGATAGTGGAGTTGTTAGAGTTGGAAACAATGCACCTTGTTTGATTAAAGGTATAGGATCTATTACTCTTGATGGAAAGAATAATACTGATGATGTTTATTTTGTGGATGGATTGAAACATAATCTTTTGAGTGTTGGAAAGTTAGTTGATAAGGGATATCAAGTTTGGTTTACTGAGAAAACTTGTGTGATAAAGGATAAAGAAGGAAATTTGATTGGAACTGGATCTAGAACCAGAGGTAATGCATTTCAGATGAATCCTACTGAGATGACATGTTTGATTACAAAGATTGATGAAAGTTGGTTTTGGTATAGAAGGTTTTGTCATATAAACTTTGACAAGATTGTGAAAGTAAGTACTACACTTGTAGTAAGAGATTTACCTAGAATTATGAAGCCTACTAACATGATTTGCAAAGAATGTGTAATGGCTAAATAGAAGACAAGGTCTTTTCCTAGTAAGAAGTTTACATCTACAGAGAAGGTGGAAATTGTTCATATAGATTTGAGCGGTCCTACCAAGACTAGAGGATTCTATGGAGAAAGGTATTTTATGATTCTTGTTGATGATTTTACAAGAATGATGTGGATTGCATTTGTTAAAGAAAAATCTGAAGCATTTGATAAGTTTAAGATTGTTAAGAATAAAGTTGAGAATGAATCTGGAATGAAGATTAAATGTTTAAGATCTAATAGAGGAGGATAATTTACTTCTAGAGAGTTTAACAACTTTTGTGAAGAAAATGACATTAAAAGACAGTATTCAGCCCCTAGAACACTTGAACAAAATGGCATTGCAGAAAGAAGGAACAGATCAGCGACTGAAGCAACATGAGCTATGTTGTTTGAAAATAATTTGGAAAAGATATTCTGGAGAGAAGCAGTGAACACAATAGTATATACAATTAACAGATTACAAATTAGAGTAGACACAGACAAGACACCTTATGAATTATGGTTTGGACATGCACCCTCAGTTAAGTATTTTAGAATTTTTGGAAGAAAATGTTATATAAAGAGAGATGATGATATTAGAAAGTTTGATCTTAGAAGTGATGAAGGTATATTTCTTGGATATTCTTTGAAAATCAAAGCATATAGATGTTTCAATAAAAGAACTAAGACTATTGTTGAGAGCGCAAATGTTAAAGTTGATGAAAAGTTCAAAATTCAAGAAAGAATGCTTGATTATGAATATGATGAAGAAGCTCATCCTGAACCTAACACTGGAACTACTGAATTATTTTATGAAACTCATAGTGATTTGTTGAATGAAAGCCATAGTGAAGTTAAAGAACCTACATCTAAAGAGAGATCTGAGATAGTGACACCTAGCAAGATTTTGTTAAGGAATCATCCTTTTGAATAGATTATTGGGAGCATGAAAAGAGAAGTTCTTACTAAAAACTAGGTACATGAATAGTTATGTTTGATTTCTCAAATTGAACCTAAGACTACTAATGAAGCTTGTGAAGATGAAAGTTGGACTAATGCTATGAAAGAAGAACTAGATCAGATTGAAAAGAACAAGACATGGGAATTGGTCCCTAGACCTAAAGACAAGAATGTTATTGGAACTAAATGGGTATTCAGAAACAAGATGAATGAACAAGGAGAAGTAGTAAGAAATAAAGAAAGATTGGTATGTAAGGGTTACTCACAACAAGAAGGAATTGACTATGAAGAAACCTTTTCACTTGTTGCGAGAATTGAAGTAGTAAGAATGTTTTTGGCATATGCAGCTTACAAGAAATTCAAAGTGTATCAGATGGATGTGAAGTCAACATTTCTGAATGGAGAATTGGAAGAAGAAGTCTACAATGAGAAGCTTGAAGGTTTTCCTTTAACTCAAGAAGGAGACATGGTATGTAAATTGAAGAAAGCTTTATATGGACTTAAACAAGCACCTAGAACTTGGTATGCAAGACTGGATAAGTATTTGTTAAAGTTGAGATTTATAAAAGGTACACCTGATAGCAATCTATACACAAAAGAAATTGAAAATGGTTTGTTAGTTATAGTGTTTTTGTTGATGATATTATCTTTGGAGGAGAAGATGAAGCTAGTGACAAATTTGCTGATGAAATGAAGACTGACTTTGAAATGAGTATGATTGGTGAAATGAAATACTTTTTGGGGTTACAGATAACACAAAACAATGATGGTATCTTTGTAAGCTAGACAAAGTACTTGAATGACTTGTTGAAAAGATTTGGAATGGAGGATTGTAAACCAGTTGGAACACCTATGGTGACCAGACATAAGTTATCTAGCATAGATGAGATTCCTATAGTAGAACAGAAGAAATACACATCTATGATTGGAGGATTGTAGTATTTGACTCATATGAGACCTGATATAGCACATTCAGTTAGAATTGTAGCAAGATTTCAAGCTGAACCTAGAGAATCACATTATGCAGCAGTAAAGAGGATACTAAGATATTTAAGAGGCACAATGGACTATAGATTATGGTATGAAAAATCTGACGATTTTACCCTATGTGCATATACAGATGCTAATTGGGGAGGTAGTGTTGATGATAAGAAAAGCACCAGTGGAGGAGCATTTTTCCTCAGAGGAAGATTAGCTTCTTGGCTAAGTAAGAAGTAGAATTGTATCTCACAAAGCACAACAAAAGTAGAATATGTAGCAGCAACAAACAATTGTAACCAGATAATTTGGATTAAGCAGATGTTGAAGGATATTGGAATAAAATTTGTTGAACCTATTGTTATACATTGTGATAACACCAGTATAGTTAGTATGTCTAAGAAAACTATATTACATTCTAAGACAAAGCATAGAGAGATTAAGTATCATGTTGTAAGAGAGAAAGTTGCTGAAAAAGAAGTTAGACTGGAGTACATAAGTACAAAGGAGCATATAGCAAATATATTCACAAAGCCTTTGCCTAAGGATACATTTGAGTATCTGAGAGGTATGCTTGGGGTTATGCCCCAACCTACTTTTGATAAGTGATGTAGTTGGTTGCATCTGTCTAGTGGTATATGAGCCTTATCTTTCTTCTGGACTGGATGTTGGTAATTCCTCTATCGGGAAGTATGTGTATCTGAGCTAAGTCATGAGGACTCTAGTAAATGTATTTTCTAAAAAGTATCTTTTGACATTGAGTTTTTGTTGAATTAGTGATGGAATTTATGTCATTGATGTTAATGGGGGAGAAGTATGCATGAAAAAAAATATGAGACATCTATTGGAGAGAACTGAATAGATAATGAAGCAAGATTTGATTGATGAAGAGGATTTGAAGAAGCAGTGTTGCAGTATTGGATTTTTGGAACATTGGATATTTTTCATCTATGTTTCCATCAATGCAAATGGGGGAGATTGTTAGGAATGAATGCTAAAGTGTTTGACAGCCATTCTATAGTAGTTGTTGTTTCCTTCATGACTATGATTTCCATTGATGTCAACACAGTGATTTACCAAAGACTTGCAGAGAAGTAGACAGAGTTTGGATTAGCGCACGTGGGTTATTGTAGTTGGAGCTATGTGACATTGAGGATATACTCTTTGATATTTCATATGTCTATGGTTAAGAGCATAGATAGTAATTCATTGATTCATGGAAGTTATGATCTTTTTGGTGGAAGCAGTGTTCAGGTAGTGTTCTTGAGTAGCGGTTTGTGAAAATTGGATGATATCTCCTAATCGGGATGGAATATGGTTTTACACAGTTAAAGGGAAGTTGAAGACACATTGATAGTGATGTGGATGACAATGCAAACTTTGAGGTCACATGAGTGAAGATTTATTGTATTTGGAAGCTGACAGTTTTATGTAATTTTGGTGTAGTGTGTGGAAACTTTAATTTTTTAATTGTATGCCGACTCATTTGTAATTATTTGAGTGTGCTATAAAGGAACGAATGTATTTTCTTGTTTTAAAATAGTATCATGTGATTGTAATGTGAAAGTGTGTAATTATGATATAGTAGTAGCAGTTCTCATGCTATATGCATGAAGTGAAGAAAAGAGCTAAGTATGAAAGTGAATGTGTGAAGGAAGACATGCGAAGTATAGAGATCTGAAATTGAGATCTAGTGTAAAAGTGAGTGCGGTTTGGCACAATCAGAGAAGAGGTAACATATTATTCTATTGAGTAGTGCAAAGATTATTTGGACAGTGTGTTTAGTGATCTTATCCTGAAGCTATTTGGGTAGTGGGTCCTTCTGTCTTCCATAACTCTCAACCGGGTTAGAATCTTTTAATAGGGATTCAAAATCTCCTAATAAAGATTCATATGTACTGAATGTATTTCATAAGACTCCTAACAGAGTCCATCCTCTCACAAGGAATATTCATATTAGTGCATCTTTTATGGGCATCATTCCCACCGGGGTTTACTCTTTGATCAAGAGGTTCCCTTGTCAACATATCTTATGTCATTATGTTATTGTGTATGAATATCTTTCTATGGTTGGTAATTATATTTCTTATATGGTTTAATATTGTTGAAGATGATAAAAGTTATAATTATCTGATAACTGATTCACCTGCCCCACCCCACCCCTCTCAGTTATCTTGGTGGACTTTACTTTCTAACATTAACATTATCACTTACCTTCTTTCCTCAGGTGATACTACTCATCCACTATGTCTTGCACTTCTCTCAAGTGCATCCTTTTTAAGATCCTCCCACTCATTAATAGGAATATAGGGAGGCCACTCGTAATAAGGGTTGTGTTCTATTTGGCTCCAGTAGTTGTCCCTAATATACTTCAAAATAGTGCCCGCTTTGTAAAGGAGTCTAAGTCTATGAAAGACTTTGGGTCCAAAAGTGTTGTCATAGAGTCAATGAGTTTATTCTTTAACCCTTTATCTTGTAATGACCACCTTTTAAGAAAAAAATTGTTAGATTCATAAATGAAGTGATGCTACCTTTTAATATACTTGAAGAAAGGGATGAGACAAAATCTAATCTTGCAATGAAATCAAAATATGATACCATGTGTGTATGGTTGGCCCGATAATGCACAAACATTCATCATTAATTTTTTCATAAAATAGATTATTCCCTGCAAGATAATTATGAGATTATTATAATTAGTTATTGCAAGGGACCACACAGGGGGTTAGTGCATTACATTATGAGTATTATATTGTATAGTAAAAGAAAGGATCAGTCTTTAAAGTACCTGGAAGCTGGGAAACTCTCAAGGGAAGTCCATCTTCATTTCTCATGAGTAATTGATCACACTGTATTAATCTTGTACATTTAACATGAGTACATCCAAGAATTGCATCATCACCTCCTACATAAAATGAATCCAATCTTACAAAATGCCCCCTAAGAAAGAATATATAGTTCAAGTGAAATAAACACATGATAAATAAGAGATAAAAAGAGGAGTTTACTTACCAACAGTAGATCTTTCCATCGCATCTATGGTCATGCTACATGTTGCTAACATTGCAGGTGAAACTACCTTTGTGGCTCTGATCATTGTACTAGGGACCGTACTCAACATAGGTTCAATAGCAGGTGCTGAACAAAAATATTATTAGAGCATAAAAACATATGGATAACCATGGACAAGATGGAGGATAAAATATGCGATGTATCACTTGAAGTAT
This sequence comes from Chamaecyparis obtusa, assembly GCA_027943335.1. Taxonomy (NCBI): domain Eukaryota; kingdom Viridiplantae; phylum Streptophyta; class Pinopsida; order Cupressales; family Cupressaceae; genus Chamaecyparis; species Chamaecyparis obtusa. The sequence continues at coordinate 1,371,110 of BSBK01001723.1, forward strand.
ATGCATCTGAGGTAATGCCTTTTAATATATTTAGCATCCCCTATAAAGAGAACACATATATATTTTAGTTAATGACATAAATAAAATAGTATACTATAATAATCATTATTGAAATTTTGTTATAATTAAAAACTATATTAATACTTACTCTATAGTTCTGAACATAGCCAATCAACATATCCACTGCCCTCTATATTTCAAGAGTGTGAGGTTGAATATCTTCCATTCGAGCTAACTCTTTTGATATTGCACAAAGGACCCTTTCCAGTGCAACCACAAGATTAACCTCTGATAAAAAATCAACATCGAATGGATCTTGCTCATTCTGTAGCTCCTCATGGACTACTTATTCCTTTCCCTTTTTTCTGATCAACACTCATTTGTGAGAACAATATTATCAGTCCTTTATTTAAAAGCAATCCAAAATAGTAGAAAAACAAAAAGTATGCATTAATATAAAAAAAAATACGCATTAAAAATTTTCTTGTATGTGCATTTGTACAACAACAATAAGTTTTACCTGATGGGAAGAAGAAGTCTCATGAGAACTATCACCGCCGTACGTATCGTGTGGCTGTTGATCCATACTATAGCTCTGTATTTCAAAAAAATCATTCAAACATGTTAAAAAATGTGTTCTTATTCTAAGCTATGTTGAATAATAGATAATTATCAAAATGTGTACCACCTTGTCCATGATATTGATGGGGTTTTTTATATCTATGTGATTCAAATTGTATCTATGCAATTGGGTTGCTTCTTAGTTGACATAGGCCATGTACTGTTTATAAAACTTGCAATATTCCCTGATGCTTTGGGTCTTCCATCAATGTATATAGCTACTATTTTACTTTGTTCACTAACTTTTTGTTGTATATAATTTGCTGCGAGTGCATACCTACACATTATTTTTTTTATATTTAACAATCTGCATCCAACTACTGTAATCATAACAAGGTCTGACATACTCCATCAATTTGACAACTTTTTTGTAAGAGAACTTTACGCCATCCATGAAAAATAGGCCCAAACCATGTAATGAAGACGTCGCTATATGATATATCCTCTTTTTAACACAAAAATCACTATTTATTGAAGGAAGTTCATCGGGGACCCATTGTTTCTATAGATGTTTGTACCTAAATGATAGCTCAGAGTCACCTTTTCTCTCATCATCATAAGAACAAGACCCCCCTTGAGCAAGGAAAAATTTCATGCATTTATTGAATTTCTTTCTAATCTTTTGACCTCGAGTTGATCTCATTGAGTTACATGTACTAAATGTCTCACTTTCTTCTTCCATTTCTAGATTTTCCTCACCCAAGGAAGACAATTCTGATAAATACCTATTTGCTAGTACCTGCACTTCATGCAATGAGAAAGATAGGTGGAAATGAGAGAGATATTTTACATATGGTAAAAGACATTAATCTCTATGGGGTGTATTGACTTGTACTTAACAATCCATGAGATTGTGTGGGATACCTGACATAAGATAATAGTTATATAATTAGACAAACATAGTTCACTCCATAGTTTTCATTATATCTTGTGAAGGAAATTATAGATTGTTAAAATCATCTATTTATCCAACAATATTTTGAATATCTCAGGATTGCATATAACTAAACATCTCATCATTGCATGAGACACCACTATTGTGGCATTTCGTCAAATAGTTCTCGTGCCTTGCCAATGTTTTTATTACATCTTGTGAAGGAATTTATACATTGTTAAAATTATCTATTTATACTTTCAGAATTAGATCACTCCATTGTAGGGAACAAACAAAATCCCCTATGATTTAACATTATTGAGATGCATCCTTTCATTAGCTTCATGTCACCTTCTCATAGCTTCTCATAGCCTCCTATGTGTTTCATCCTTCATTTATACACTTACTTCGACCAAACTTTTAATTTTATGATAGATTTTGCCAAAGGCTATGTAGGAAACCAAGTAAGGGGTATTCTTGAGTTCAAACACATTGAGCTACTACAACTATAAATCATGAATTCACTATAAAATAAATTCACTATAAATCAAGGGGCATTATAAATCATGAATTCGCTATAAAATTAATGTATTTCTCTAGATTACATGTGGACATTTTGTCAAATGGTTGACATCTATGTTTATTCAAATGGAGTTATATCATTTAGAATGGATATATGATGAGTTGATATCGAATTCTATGTTAAGATTTACAACATTAAATTGATCATAGTTAGAAGACTCAGACACAAGAAGAATATGAGTATAGCCAATTTTCAAAAGAATATGAATGAATGAAAACATACATAAGTTAATGAACATAAATAATGAAGGTACTTGATATTGCCTAAAGTAATGAAGTGTTGACCCTGGGTTTAATCCAATATGCTCATGTATGATCTAGAAACTACAAGGAAAGAAAGGATGGGGTTAGATCCAAAGGATCTAAGCAATGTCTGACACCCTATTATTGATCCTCATCTACAATTATGCATGTGCATAGTTAAGCCATACACTTCTAAAAGGAACTATGCTACAGAACATGTATACTCAGGAAAATGCACTTAGAAACATGTGCAATGTATAGGCACTAGAAGCTAAATGAAGCCCTACATTTATGTGTCTATGAACACTTGGTGAATCACTATTGTGGCTGCATTTATGTCTCTATGAACACCTAGAAAATCACTGTTGTGACTACATCATCCAAATAGTGCAAAAACAACACCAGATGTTGTTGTTCCATCTACTATTTCTATGACATCATTTCCAAATGATGCATCAACAACAATAACCCACCATGCCCATCAACACAAGGAAGACATGATCAAGCATAAGAAATGGAGGGGACATTATCAAGGTCAAATTAGTGGCCAAATTTCATTCCTTGAAATTTTATATTTGTACATTTATAAAATTTCATGCCTTGAAATTTTATAACATAGTTCCTTAGCATTTGATCTTCATATTGCAGCCATGACTTGAGGTAGGCATTCAAGCTTTGTAATTTTTATTTTTTGTCATTTGTAAGACTTGTAATTTGTAATTTGTAAGATCTTCATAAAATAAAAAGAAAGTGTCATTTGTAATTTTTGTGAATTCAAAGAGCTGTCAGGGACCTTGATGACCTAGGGTACATTCATGATAAGATGTCACAGAAGTTTCATATGGGGACAAAAATCAAAATGGATGATCTATATCACTCACTACAACATTTGGGGTTGAATTTTGACACCAATTTGCGATGCCACTAAAATTTGTGTTTTTTTTACAAGTGCGTCTGACAGTGTTGTAATAGCGATGATGACATCATAATTGTGAAACCCCTTTAGTTATAAATGAAAAAAAAGAAAAAGAAAGTGTCATTTGTAATTTTTGTGAATTTGAAAAGCTACCGCGAAGACGACACTACACTTTTGCATGGCGCGAAGAGGGCATTCAAGTTTGGTGTGCGCGAAGAGGTCGACACCATGTGGGAAGAGGGCACTAGCACTTGAGGTAGGCATTCGAGCTTTGTCTTCTCATTAACTCAATTTCATTTTGATGGCATTTTTTGATTTAATGACACAATATGAATGTTAATAGTGGCATTGTTTACATCTTAGGATTTAGAATGCTCGATGACCCATGAACTTTGAGAGCTAGGGCATCATTGCAATTACCTTCAAGACATTGTGTGAAGTGTTTGATCTCTCTTAATATCTTTTTCTGTTGATATTCAATATGTGGTACTCCCTGTTTATGGTTATCTCATGAGGAAATATCTTGATGGCTCGTGGGATGCAAGCTAGGGCATCATGCATTGTTTATGAGCTCACTGATTAAGCACCTCATGTCCCTATTTGATTGGCCGGTGCTTTTTTTGTTATATTAAGTTTACATCATATATTTAGTCTTAATAAATATATTATAAAACAACATAAAACTAACCCAAAATACTTTGTCTTAATAAAATCTTAATAAAATATATATATTTACTGTTAATAAAATCTTATAAAACAACATATATTGAGTGAAGTGTTTGATCTCTTTTTATTTGTTTTGTTGTTGATATTCACTACCTATGTGGTACTCCCTGTTTATGATCATTTCATGAGGAAATGTCTTGATGGCTCACGGGCTGCAAGCTAGGGCTTTATACATTGTTCATGAGATCATTGTTTAATACTAACATTGTTTACATCTTTTCATCTAGAATTCTTGATGACCCGCGAGCTTTGAGAGCTAGGGAATCATTGCTATTACCTTCAAGGCATTATGTGAAGTGTTTGATCTCTCTTTATTTATTTTGTAGTTAATATTCACTATGTGGTACTCCCTATTTATGATCATTTCATGAGGAAATATCTTGATAGTTCACGGGTTGCAAGCTAGGGCATCATGCATTGTTTATGAGCTCATTGTTTGAGCACCGACCAATCAAATAGGGACATAAGGTGCTCAAATAGTGAGATCATAAACAATGCATGATGCCCTAGTTTGCAACCCATGATCCATCAAGACATTTCCTCATGAAATGATCATAAACGGGGAGTACCACATAGTGAATATCAACAACAAAATAAATAAAGATAGATCAAACACTTCACACAATATATGTTGTTCGATAAGATTTTATTAAGACTAAATATATTGTTTTATTAATATTTTATTAAGACAAAGTATTTTGGGTTAGTTTTATGTTATTTTATAAGATTTTATTAAGACTAAATATATGATGTAAACTCATAATTATACTTGATATATATATACTTCAAAGGAGGAATTATGAAATATAGTTGTAGGTAGTTATCTCTTCTATAATGATGGAGGAGTGAAAGGTAATGATCAACCAGGTTGTTTCTATTAGATCATACATTAATACACTTACTATTTTGAATTTGAGCTCAGGCATCATGCAATGTTATTGTTGTCATTGCATGTTTGTTGCTGTTGTACACCATATATTGTTTTATACACTATTTATTTCATTGAGACCTTGAGCTTAGAATTTGTAATGTATTTTATATTATTGGATCAATGCTACCATGTTGTTGAGGCTATAGATGCATTGAATCACCACTACCATTCTATTTTTAAAGCAGCAATATAACAAACAGAGCACCAACCAATCAAATAGGGACACCAGTAAGACATTTAATGCATTATTACTTCATCATGATAAAAATTTCATTGTTTCAAAGCACATAGAATGTGGGTAGATGCATTGAATCACCACTTCCATTCTATTTTGATGAAGGGGAACTATGTTATAAAATTTCAAGGCATGAAATTTTATAAGCGTACATATATTTTATGAGTATAATTGTACAAAAGAAGAGTACCCACATGCCTTGGTTTTTATTGGTATATGAAAGCTTTTGGTTTGCCTTTCCCAATTGAGATGTCATCCTAAGATTCAAAAGGACCAAGGTAATAATAAGTCTTGAACATAAATGCATGATTGTGGATCCTCAAGTAGGAGTTGTGATGCAAAGGAAGAACACTTATATGGGTTTACCCACATAAGGAAAATGGTTTCATTCATCTTTCTTTCAAGTCCTCTTGGGTACTTTCCTTGGCCTCTAGGCTTGGGCATCCTATAGGGGTTGAACCAAAATCACAAAGGCAATAAGGACATAGAACAATAGGTTTGGGGACTTAGACTTATGTTCAATCTTTAGTAATGGTTTGGGGAACCAATTACTAGATGAGTGACTACAGTACCCTAGTTTGCATTATTAGATGATATTGTTTAATTTGTGTTCATTTCATGCAAAGATACATGTAAAGGAAAATAATTTTTTTCATCTAAAGATTACATGTATATATATGAAAAATAACTTGTATATACTATACAATGAAAATAAATTTTAGAAGAAAATGCAAGAGTACAGGCATACATAAGAGGATGAACATAAATAATAAGGGTGCCAGACATTGCCTAAAGTGATGAATTTTTGACCCGGGTATGAGTCTAGTGTGCCCCTGTGTGATCCAGAACCTGCAAAGAAAAGAGAGATGGGGATTACATAAAAAATATCTAAGCAATGAATGACATCCTATTACTAATCTTCATCTACAATTATGCATGTGCATAGTCAATCCATACACTTCTAAAATAAAAACCATGCTATAGGACATGTGCATTCAGAAGAATGTTGCAGAGAGTAAATGGTTTCATTTATGTTTGCATGAACACCTGCTAAGTCACTATTGTGACTACATCATTCAAATAGTGCAACAACAACACTAGATGTTGTTGTTTCATCTAGTGTTGTTGTGACATCATTTCCAAATGATGCACCCACAATAGTCACACACCATGCCCATCAGCACAAGGCAGTCATGAGAAAGCATGAGTAACAATGGAAGGGGAATACATCATCATCAAATCAGAAGAGAAAAGCATCAAATATGCATATTAAGGGAGGAGTACATCATGGATTTCAAGTAAAGATCATAACATCACAACATGGTTGGAAGCACCAAGGAGGGCCCATTGCATGCAGTGAGTAAGCTACATCAAAACAAAGAGGTACACAAATCTATATCATCTATACATTAATGCTATGGCATGGAGTATATTTGAATCTACATTTTAAAGGATAAGTAAGAAAGCTACATGATGCTAGTGAAATTAACAAAGGTACAGATCTAATGAACTAATGAAGCTACCCACATTCTATGTGCTTTGAGCCAATGAAATTTTTATCATCATGATGAAGTAATAATGCATTAAATATCTTAATGATGTCCCTATTTGATTGGATGGTGCTCTGTTTGTTATATTGCTGCTATCAAAATAGAGTGGAAGTGGTGATTCAATGCATCTATAGCCTCAACATAATGGAGACATCGATCCAATAACAAAAAATACATTACAAATGCCAAGCTCAGAGTCTCAATGAAATAAACAGTGTATAAAATAATATATGGTGCACAACAACAACAAGCATGCAATGACAACAATAACATTGCATGATACCCGAGCTCAAATTCAAAACAGTAAGTGTATTAATGTATGATCTAATAGAAGAAACCTCATTGATCATTAGCTTTCACTCCTCCATCATTGTAGAAGAGATAAATACCTAGAACTATATTTCATAATTCCTCCTTTGAAGTATATATATATCAAGTATAATTATGAGTTTACATCATATATTTAGTCTTAATAAAATATTATAAAATAACATAAAACTAACCCAAAATACTTTGTCTTAATAAAATCTTAATAAAACAATATATTTAGTCTTAATAAAATCTTATAAAACAACATACATTGTGTGAAGTATTTGATCTCTATTTGTTTGTTTTGATGTTCATATTCACTATGTGGTACTCCTCATTTATGATCATTTCATGAGGAAATATCTTGATGGCTCATGGCCTGCAAGCTAGGGCATCATGCATTATTTATGATCTCACTATTTGAGCACCTCATGTCCCTATTTGATTGGTCGGTGCTCAAACAGTGAGCTCATAAACAATGCATGATGCCCTAGCTTGTAGGCCATGAGCCATCAAGACATTTCCTCATGAAATGATCATAAACGGGGAGTACCACATAGTGAATATCAACAACAAAAAAAATAAAGAGAGATTAAACACTTCACACAATGCCTTGAAGGTAATAAAAATGATGCCCTAGCTCTCAAAGCTCACGGGTCATCAAGAATTCCAAATGAAAAGATGTAAACAATGCCAATATTAAACAATGATCTCATGAACAATGTATGGTGCCCTAGCTTGTAGCCCATGAGCCATCAAGACATTTCCTCATGAAATGATCATAAACAGGGAGTACCACATAGTGAATATCAATAGCAAAACAAATAAAGAGATATCAAACACTTCACACAATGCCTTGAAGGTAATAACAATGATGCCCTAGCTCTCAAAGCTCACAGGTCCTCAAGCATTCCAAATGAAAAGATGTAAACAATGCCAATATTCAATAGTGAGCTCATGAACAATGTATGATGCCCTAGCTTGCAGACTATGAGCCATCAAGACATTTCCTCATGAAATGATCATAAACAGGGAGTACCACATAGCTAGTGAATATCAACAACAAAACAAATAAAAGAGATCAAACACTTCACACAATATATGTTGTTTGATAAGATTTTATTACACTACAACATTTGGGGTCAAATTTTGATTCCAATTTGTGACGCCGCTACAATTTGTGTATGTTTTTTGTATTTTTTTTGCAAGTTCCCCCAATGATGTCATAATAGTGATGATATTGTCATAATTGTGACACCCATTCGGTTATAAATAAATAAAAAGAAAAAGGAAGTGTCATTTGTAATTTGTGAATTCAAAGAGCTACCATGAAGATGACACTGCATTTCTAAATGGTGCAAATAGGGCATTTGAGTTTGGCGTGTGTGAAGAGGCCGACACTGTTTGGGAAGAGGGCACTGGCACTTGAGGTAGGCATTCGAGCTTTGTCTTCTGATTAACTCAATTTTAGTGGCATTGTTTACATCTTAGCATTGTTAATAGTGGCATTGTTTACATCTTAACTAGCATTTGGAATGCTCGATGACCCACGATCTTTGAGAGCTAGGGCATCATTGCTATTACCTTCAAGGCATTGTGTGAAGTGTTTGATCTCTCTTTATTTGTTTTGTTGTTGATATTCACTATGTGGTACTTCCTGTTTGTGATCATTTCATGAGGAAATATCTTGATGGCTCGCAGACTACAAGCTAGGGCATCATACATTGTTTATGAGCACACTATTTAATACTTGCATTGTTTACATCTTATCATTTGGAATGCTTGATGACCCGTGAGCTTTGAGAGCTAGGACATCACTTCTATTACCTTCAAGGCATTGTGTGAAGTGTTTGATCTCTCTTTATTTGTTTTGCTGTTGATATTCACTATGTGGTACTCCCCGCTTATGATCATTTCATGAGGAAATGTCTTGATGGCTCGAGGGCTGCAAGCTAGGGCATCATACATTGTTCATAAGCTCACTATTTAATACTGGCATTGTTTACATCTTTTCATTTGGAATGTTTGATGACCTGTGAGCTTTGAGAGCTAGGGCATTGTTTCTATTACCTTCAAGGCATTATGTGAAGTGTTTGATCTCTCTTTAGTTGTTTTGCTATTGATATTCACTATGTGGTACTCCCCGTTTATGATTATTTAATGAGGAAATGTCTTGATGGCTCACGGACTGCAAGCTAGGGCATCATACATTGTTCATGAGCTCACTGTTTAATATCTGGCATCATGAAAACATTCATTAATACACTTACTATTTTGAATTTGAGCTCAGACATCATGAAATGTTATTGTTGTTATTGCATGCTTTCTGCTATTGTGCACCATATATTATTTTATACACTATTTATTTCATTGAGACTGTGAGCTTGGAATTTGTAATGTATTTTCTGTTATTGGATCAATGCTACCATGTTATTGAGTCTGTGGATGGCTTGACTATGCACATGCATAATTGTAGATGAGGATTAGTAATATGGTGCTAGACATTGCTTAGATCCTTTGGATCTAACCCCATCTTTTCCTTCTTTGTAGGTTTTGGATCATACAAGAGCATACTGGATTGAACCTCGGGTCAATACTTTTACTTCAAGCAATGTCTGTTACCTTCATTATTTATGTTCATCCACTTATGTATGTTTGCATTCATTCATATTCTTCTGAAAGTTGGCTATTAGTGACCATATAGGACCATTCTTGATGTTTTCGGGCCATTTGATGAAAAGATGTAAATAGGGACATTAATAATAAAATAGGGATATCTTCATAGGGATATATTAAGATTAATATCATAAGTAAAAAAATTACACAGTGGTATTCAGATTAAGTACAATATGAATTCACATGCCTTTAATTATGATACACTTTTGAAATTATCACTCATTGGTCATTTGACAATTCAAGATATAAGTATCAGAATATAAAATGTTGCAAAAGGAAGAAATTCATATGTATCTATCATCATTTAATACAAAATATAAAAGTATCCCAAAAACACATAGTTACTATTATAATAGCCATCCTCTAATCCTATGGTGTACTAGTCTCAAGGTAAGAACAATTTACTTAAGTCGTCATATAAGTATCATCCTGAAGTTTAAATAGACATCGACTATGGATATACAACACTAAGCCATAATAGATTACAGAGTTTCACTACAATTTCTATGTCCACTTACAATCATCCTACTACTTACACTGCAATTTCTATGTCCACTTACAATAATAAATTGCAAAGTTTCACTACAATTTCTATGTCCACTACCATTAAAATATATCACTCCTCTTGTTATATAGGCATCCTTCTCATTAAGTGTTTCCATTAAAATATATCACTCTTGTTATATAATGTATATGCATACTTGTTTAAAAATGCCATACGTGTTGCTCTTAAATATTATTACCATTTCACTCAAATTTATATGACATTAAAACCAAGCCCAAAATGTATACATAGATGTAAGTATAAGAGAAGTTGGATTCTGCAACTATTGAAAAAAAACAAAACTATACCAATAGCAGCTTACGAGAAACTATACTTGTGCTTACCACACCATACCTCAACATCATAATGCTTATCATTTTTAAGCTTGAGTGAAGCTTCGTACCACGCACTATTCACATATTTGTATGCAATGCTGATTTAGGCTAGAGGTAAACTACATGTGTCATGTAAACAACATGGTTGAATGCAATCTCTTTTGCATGTTTTCAAGAGTTTTCCCACCAATACAAGCGTAAATAACGCATTGAACATAATCTACAAACACTGCATGGTATGAAGTCTCACTGAAGCTTGAAATATATCCACTCCTCATGTTATTGTCAAAATTAAATTCAAATATTTCTCAAAACATTTATTCCTGTAAAATAAAGATATCCTTATCTCAATAATAAACAATCTACCATAATAGCTTTTGAATCACATTAACACACACCCATGTTTTGTAGCATAGTTCATTTTAGAAGTGTATGGTTGATGTCCCTATTTTGAAGTGTTTGATCATTTCTATTACCTTCAAGGCATTGTGTGAAGTGTTTGATCTCTCTTTATTTGTTTTGTTGTGCATATACCTTCTCTGATCAACTCTGATATGCATAGGTGATGAACATTCATATTTTCCTAAGAAGTACTTTGAGCTTTCCTGTAACACATGTACTATTGTGAAAATCATTACAAGTGCATTTGTTGCAGGAAAGCTCACAGTACACATGTCTGGATGACATTGTTTACATCTTAGCATTTGGAATGCTTGATGACCCGTGAGCTTTGAGAGCTAGGACATTGTTGCTATTACCTTCAAGGCATTGTGTGAAGTGTTTGATCTCTCTTTATTTGTTTTTCTATTGATATTCACTATGTGGTACTCCCTGTTTATGATCATTTCATGAGGAAATGTCTTGATGGATCTTGGGCTACAAGCTAGGGCATCATGCATTGTTTATGAGCTCACTATTTGAGTAACTCATGTCCCTATTTGATTGGTCCGTGCTCTATTTGTTATATTGAGTTTACATCATATATTTAGTCTTAATAAATATCTTATAAAACAACATAAAACTAACCCAAAATACTTTGTCTTAATAAAATCTTAATAAAACAATATATTTAGTCTCAATAAAATCTTATAAAACAACATATATTGTGTGAAGTGTTTGATCTCTCTTTATTTGTTTTGTTGTTAATATTCACTAGCTATGTGGTACTCCCCGTTTATGATCATTTCATGAGGAAATGTCTTGATGACTCGTGGGCTACAATCTAGGGCATCATACATTGTTCATGAGCTCACTATTTAATACTGGCATTGTTTACATCTTTTCATTTCGAATGCTTGATGACCCATGAGCTTTGAGAGCTAGGGCATCATTTCTATTACCTTCAAGGCATTGTGTGAAGTGTTTGATCTCTCTTTATTTGTTTTACTGTTGATATTCACTATGTGGTACTCCCCGTTTATGATCATTTCATGAGGAAATATCTTGATGGTTCACGGGCTGCAAGCTAGGGCATCATGCATTGTTTATGAGCTCACTATTTGAGCACCGGCCAATCAAACAGGGACATGAGGTGCTCAAAAAGTGATCTCATAATGACATAAATAATGCATGACACCCTAGCAAAACAATAAAATAAATAAAGAGAGATCAGACACTTCACACAATATATGTTGTTCTATAAAATTTTATTTAGATGAAATATATTGTTTTATTAAGATTTTATTAAGACAAAGTATTTTGGGTTAGTTTTATATTATTTTATAAGATTTTATTAAGACTAAATATATGATGTGAACTCATAATTATACTTGATAAATATATACTTCAAAGGAGGAATTATGAAATATAGTTGTAGGTAGTTATCTCTTCTATAATGATGGAGGAGTGAAAGGTAATGATCAATGAGGTTGCTTCTATTAGATCATACATTAATACACTTACTATTTTGAATTTGAGCTAGGCATCATGCAATGTTATTGTTGTCATTGCATGCTTGCTGCTATTGTGCACCATATATTGTTTTATACACTGTTTATTTCATTGAGACTGTAAGCTTGGCATTTGTAATGTATCTTTTGTTATTGGATCGATGTCGCCATGTTGTTGAGGCTACAAATGCATTGAATCACCACTGCCATTCTATTTTTATAGCAGCAATATAACAAACAAAGCACCATCCAATCCAATAGAGACATAAGTATAGATGATGCAGATCTATGTACCTCTTTGTTTTGATGTAGCTTACTCACTGCATGCAATGGGGCCTCCTTGGGGCTGCCAACCATGTTGTGATGTTATGATCTTTACTTGAAATCACAATAGTGACTCACTAGGTGTTCATGCAGACATAAATGCATCAATTTACTCTTTGCAACATTCTTCTGAGTGCATATGTCATGTAGCATGGTTTTTCTTTCAAAAGTGTATGGCTTGACTATGCACATGCATAATTGTAGATGAGGATTGGTAATATCATGCCATTCATTGCTTAGATATTTTTTATCTAACCCCTATCTCTCTTTTCTTTGTAGGTTCTGGATCACATAGGGCACTAGATTCATACGCGGGTCAAAAATTCATCACTTCAGGCAATGTTTGGCACCCTTATTATTTATGTTCATCCTCTTATGTATGCATGTACTCTTGCATTTTCTTCTGAAAGTTATTTTTCTTGTATAGTATATACAAGTTATTTTTCATATATATACATGTAATCTTTAAATGCAATTTTTTTTTCCTTTACATGTATCTTTGCATGAAATGAACACAAATTAAACAAGATCATCTAATAATGCAAACTAGGGTACTTGATGTTGCATAGACCTTGCTATAACTTTGTCGTAGGCCCTCCTAGAATCAAAGAGGCTAATCTCCTACCTTGAAGGGTGCTATCCTAGTCCCCTTCTAAGAAGTTTCAAACTCCTCATTTCTCCATTCAGTCTATGACACTAAGAATATGATAAAGTTCACTGTTCTAGGAACCTCTTTGTCCCTTCTAAAAAATTTTTTCTATTGTCTCACCTAAAAAGTCTACTAGGTTTAGTAGGCCTAATTGACCTTTTTCTGCTAATTAATCCAAACTTCTTTGAGCAAGGCATCCAACTAATTATGGATTTGAATACCCTTTTGGGAGGGCTTTAAGATTCTGTTGGTCTCCTTTCCTATACTGTCTGTACAGGGCCTACTAAAAATGGGGCTATAAATGAGGGTTTGGTAACTCATTGTCTGTAATAGTGAGGGTTTAGTATTTTCCCTTGTATCCACAATCCCCTGAGCTCTCTCTACATTGGAGATGCTTGATAATGCATCTGACCTCCTATCCACATCATTTGAACTAGGCTTTGAGTTCCCTCAATCACTTCATCTACTCTGCAACAACACACTAACCCCTAACCAAACACTGATAGCTTGCCTAGGGCATCAGTTTATAGATAAATCCTGAACTTTCTAGGGCCCCTCCTTTGCACAACATATATTATAGGGAGTCCAAACACAAATCCCATAGACTCGTAGAGATTGTATAGTGGGAGAGTGATGTAGCACTCCATTATTCAAAGCTCTGTCACTAGTAACCCGAGATAGGCCAAAATAAAGAAAACTATGAAGACTAACTCAAAACTGAAATAAAATGCTAAATAAATATCCTAGGAATTCAAAAATATTAACAATCATCACATGCAAACATTACAGTTGGATATTCAATCCATTGTTATCTCTGTCAACACAAAAATGTATATCTATGTCGAAGGAAAACTAGTTACACAGTCTAACTGCAACCAAAAGTTTTCTCTCTGTACTGCACTCTTCCCTTCCCTATGCCTTGAATTATGGTTTTCAAAGCTTAAATAGCTCCCTCCTCGGTGTCAGGGCCCATGGATAGGGATAACTATCTCTTCAGTCGGTTACATTCTTTTGCAAGAAAAACTGTCATGACAACTTTCAAAGTTGTCAAGCAACTTTTGGTGGATAGACAGACCACCTACACACACCTCAAAAGCACCCAATCCTTGATTAAGTAAGGTTCATAAAGGCCATTTTAAAACCTCTAAAACATTAAAGAGGCCATTTGTTCAACTTTAGAACATTGTCCTATGACAGGCAACCTAGCAAAGTTGGCTAAAATTGCTATAACCAAGCTCCAAAAGACACACCAAGGACTCAAAAGAATAGAGAAGAACAAACACCAGCTAGAACACCTAGAGAGACCAAATAGGCTTCTCCTTAACCTAGTGGCTTGGCTAAGGTCAATACAAGCCAAAATTTAGGAACACTAGGTTCCAAACAGCCCTACCTAGGTACCCTCACCAGTACTGTAGTCCTTTTGAATCTTAGGATGACATCTGAATTGGGAAAGAAAAACCAAAACCTTTCATAGAACAATAAAAACCAAGGCATGTGGGTGCTCTTCTATTGTACAGTTATACTCATAAAATATATGTACAGTTATAAAATTTCATGCCCTGAAATTTTATAACATAGTTCCTCTTCATCAAAATAGAATAGAAGTGGTGATTCAATGCATCTACCCACATTCTATGTGCTTTGAGCCAATGAAATTTTAATCATCATGATGAAGTAATAATGCATTAAATGTCTTACTAATGTCCCTATTTGATTGGTCGGTGCTCTGTTTGTTATACTGTTGCTATCAAAAGAGAATGCCATTGGTGATTCTTTGCATCTATAGCCTCAACAACATGGTAGAATTGATCCAATAACAAAAAATACATTACAAATTCCAAGCTCATGGTCTCAATAAAATAAACAGTGTATAAAACCATATATGGTGCACAACAACAACAAGCATGCAATGACAACAATAACATTGCATGATGTCCAAGCTCAAATTCAAAATAGTAAGTGTATTAATGTATGATCATATATTTAGTCTTAATAAAATCTTATAAAATAACATAAAACTAACCCAAGATACTTTGTCTTAATAAAATCTCAACAAAACAATATATTTAGTCTTAATAAAGTCTTATAGAACAACATATATTATGTGAAGTGTTTGATCTCTCTTTATTTGTTTTTCTATTTTGCTAGGGCATCATACATTGTTTATGTCATTATGAGCTCACTGTTTGAGCACCTCATGTCCTTATTTGATTGGCTAGTGCTCAAATAGTGAGCTCATAAATAATGCATGATGCCCTAGCTTGCAGCCCGTGAACCATCAAGACATTTCCTCATGAAATGATCATAAACAAGGAGTACCACATAGTGAATATCAATAGCAAAACAAATAAAGAGAGATCAAACAATTCACACAATACCTTGAAGGTAATAGAAATGATGTCCTAGCTCTCAAAGATCACGGATCATCAAGCATTCCAAATGAAAAGATGTAAACAATACCAGTATTAAATAGTGAGCTCATGAACAATGTATGATGCTCTAGCTTGCAGCCCACGAGCCATCAAGACATTTCCTCATGAAATGATCATAAGCGACGAGTACCACATTGTGAATATCAATAGTAAAACAAATAAAGAGAGATCAAACACTTCACACAATATATGTTATTTTATAAGAATTTATTAAGACTAAATATATTGTTTTATTAAGATTTTATTAAGACAAAGTATTTTGAGTTAGTTTTATGTTGTTTTATAAGATATTTATTAAGACTAAATATATGATGTAAGCTCAATATAACAAATAGAGCACCTACCATTCAAATAGGGACATGAGGTGCTCAAATAGTGAGCTCATAAACAATGCACAATGCCCTAGCTTGCAACCCATGAGCTAAACTCGAATGCCCTCTTCATGCCATGCAAAAGCCCAATGCCACCTTCCCAACAGCTCTTCAAATTCACAAAAATTAAAAATGACACTTTCTTTTTCTTTTCTTTTTTTTTTATAACCAAGCTGGTGTCACAATTAAATCAACAAATGCCATCAAAATGAAATTGAGTTAATGAGAAGACAAAGCTTGAATGCCTACGTCAAGTAATGGCTGCAATATGAAGATCAAATGCTAAAGAACTATGTTATGAAATTTGAAGGCATGAAATTTTATAACTGTACAAATATAAAATTTCAAGGAATGAAATTTGACCTCTAATTTGACCTTGGTAATGTCCCCTCCATTGCTTATGCTTGACTATGTCTGCCTTGTGTTGATGGGCATGGTGGGTTACTGTTGTGGATGCATCATTTGGAAATGATGCCATAGCAACACTAGATGGAACAATAACATCTGGCATTGTTGTTGCACTATTTGGATGATGTAGTCACAATAGTGATTCACTACGTTTTCATAGAGACATAAATGCAAACACAATAGTGATTCACTAGGTGTTCATAGAGACATAAATGTAGGCCTCCATTTGGATTCTAGTGCCTATACATTGCACATGTTCCTGAGTGTACATGTTCTATAGCATAGTTCCTTGTAGAAGTGTATTGATTAACTATGCACATGCATAATTGTAGATGAGGATCAATAATAGGGTGTTAGGCATTGCTTAGATCCTTTGGATCTAACCCCATCCTTTTTTTCCTTGCAGTTTTTGGATCATACATGAGCATACTAGATTGAACCCAAGGTCAACACTTCATTACTTCAGGCAATATCAGGTACCTTCATTATTTATGTTCATCCACTTATGTATGTTTTCATTCACTCATATTCTTCTGAAAATTGGCTATATTCATATTCTTCTTATGTCTGAGTCTTCTAACTATGATCAATTTAATGCTATAATTCTTGACATAGAATTTGATATCAACTAATCATATATCCATTCCAAATGATATAACTCCATTTGAATAAACATACATGCCAACCATTTGACAAAATGTCCATATAATCTAGAGAAATACATTAATTTTATAGTGAATTCATGATTTATATTGCCCCTTGATTTATAGTGAATTCATGATTTATAATTCAGTTGTAGCAGCTCAATGTGTTTGAACTCAAGAATACCCCTTAGGAGCTAAGTTTATAAATGAAGGATGAAACACATAGGAAGCTATGAGAAGCTATGAGAAGGTGACATGAAGCTAATGAAAGGAGGCATCTCAATGATGTTAAGTCACAAGGGATTCTCTTTGTTCCTTGCAATGAAGTGAGCTAATTCTGAAAGTATAAATAGATAATTTTAACAATGTATAAAGTCCTTCACAAGATGTAATAAAAACACTACTGGCAAGGCACGAGAACTGTTTGATGAAATGCCACATTAGTGGTGTCCCAAGCAATGATAAGATGTTTAGTTATATGCAATGCTGAGATATTAAAAATATTGTTGGATAAATAGATAATTTTAACAATGAATAATACCTTCACAAGATATAATGAAAACTATGGAGTGAACTATGTTTGTCTAAGTATATAACTATTATCTTATGTTAGGTATCCCACATAGTCTCATGGATTGTCAGGTGCAAGTCAATACACCCCATAAAGATTAATGTCTTTTACCATATGTAAAATATCTCTCTCATTGCCACCTATCTTTCTAATTGCATGAGGTGTAGGTACTAGCGAAAAGGTATTTGTCAGAATTGTCTTCCTCGAGCAAGGAAAATGTAGGAATGGAAGAAGAAAGTGAGACATTTAGTACATGTAATTCAATGAGATCAACTTGATTTCAAAAGATCTAAAAGAAATTCAATAAATGCATGAAATTTTTCCTTTCTCAAGGGGGGTTGTGTTCTTATGATGATGAGAGAAAAGGCGACTCTGAGCTATTATTTTGGTACAAACATCTACAGAAACAATGGGTCCCCGATGAACTTCCTCCAATAAACACTGATTTTTATGTTAAAGAGAGGATATATCGCATAGCACCATCTTCATTACATGGTTTGGGCCTATTTTCCATGGATGGCATAAATGTCTCTTACAACAAAGTTGTCTAATTGATGGAGTATGTCAAACCTTGTTATGATTACAGTAGTTGGATGCAGATTTTTAAATATAAAAAAAGTATGTGTAGGTATGCACTTGTGGAAAATTATATACAACAAAAAGTCAGTGAACAAAGTAAAAAAGTAGCTATATACATTGATGGAAGACCAAAAGCATCAGAGAATATTGTAGGTTTTATAAATAGTACATGACCTACGTCAACTAAGAAGCAACCTAATTGCATATTTGAGGTGTGTGAGGGAAATCACTTATTTGTATGTGTGATAAAATTAATACGTGGAGGTGAGGAGTTGCTTATCGATTACAATTTGAATCACATAGATATAAAAATTCCCATCACTATCATGGACAAGGTGGTACACGTTTTGATAATTGTCTATTATTCAACGTAACTTGGAATAAGAACACGTGTTTTAACATGTCTGAATGATGTTTTTTGAAATAAAGAGCTATAGTATGGATCAATAGCCACACGATACACATGACGGTGATAGTTCTCATGGGACTTCTTCTTCCCGACAGGTAAAACTCATTGTTGTTGTACAAATTCACATACAAGAAAAAATTTAATGCATATTTTTGTTATGTTAATGCGTATATTTTATTGTTCTACTATTTTGGATTTCTTTTAAATAAAGGGCTAATAATATTGTTCTCACAAATGAGTGCTGATTAGAGAAAGGGAAAGGAACAAGTAGTCAATGAGGAGCCACAGAATGAGCATGATCCATTTGATGTTGATTTTTTATTAGAGGTTGATCCCGCGGTTGCACTGGAAAGGGTCCTTTGTGCAATATCAAAAGAGTTAGCTCGAATGGAAAATATTCAACCTCACATTCCTGAAATATAGAGGGAAGCAGATATGTTGATTGGTCATGTTCATAACTATAGAGTAAGTATTAATGTAGTTTTTAATTATAACAAAAGTTCAATAATGATTTTTATAGTATACTATTTTATTTATGTCATTAACTAATATATATATGTGTGTTCTCTTTACAGGGGAAAGGTAGCTTCACTAAATTTATGAATCTAATAGTTTTTTTTTCTTAAAAGGTGGTCAGTACAAGATAAAGGGTTAAATAATAAGCTCATTGACTCTATGACAACACTTTTTGGACCCGAAATCTTTCATAGAATTAGACTCCTTGACAAAGCGGGCACTTTTTTGAACTATATTAGGGACAACTACAGGAGCAAAATAGAACACAACCCTTATTATGAGAGGCCTCCCTATATTCCTATTAATGAGTGAGAGGATCTTAAAAAGGATGCACTTGAGAGAAGTGCAAGACATTGCAGACGAGTAGTATCACCTGAGGAAAGAAGGTATGTGATAATGTTAATAATGAAATTATGTACTATTTACTCTTTGTACTTATGTGATCTAACATACTTCAAACATCACATAAGTTGTTTGACACAACAAAGGCAAAAATTGCAAGAATACAAAAGCATGGGCAACACAGGCTTGGCTCGGGTGGATATTCAAAACTTGTTTCACGAGTTGTAAGTATTAGTAAATGAAAAATCGTATGCAAATATTTATAATTAAATTGCAATCAATTTAGTTTTGATGGAATTCACTACAATAAAAATTCATGATACCAATAAAAAATGTAGGCCTTGGAGTTCAAAAAACCAATTACAGAAGAGGACAAAAAAATAGGCTTCAAACAAGGCTATAAAGTTGTGGATGAACGATACCGAGCAATGAGTGCACAAGGTTCTTTTGATGGATTTTTTGATCAGGTAAATAAGCCAATTGATTTTTATTTCAAGTTGAAAACTTTACCAATTACCGTATTTGATGTTAAGTTCCAACATAAATTGAATATATTTGTTTTAAGTAAGGAAACATTGATTATATTTTTGTTTAAAACTTTAACGTGAATATATTTATATGTAGTAAACTGAATGATTAACATTTCTAAGTATTTGTCTTGTATTTATATGTATATATTGTCGATAAATACACTAATTATTTACATTGGAATGTAGCCTGCTGATATTGAGACTGCACCGACCGAGCATGATGTAGGCATCGATTCTAATGTGAATTGTAGTACTCAAGGTATACATTTTCTATTCAAATTTTGATTAATGAATATTTAATAAAGAAAACATGTTAAATTGAATCTGGTGTAGTAACAAAAATTTAATTATAATGTGTTGGGATTAATAAAACATTTTGTATTGCAGTTGCAGGGGATGCAGAGGATGTTTTCCTGAGTGTGTTGAGGTTCAAGCCGTCAGGCAAGATGATGTGATTGGACAAGGTAAAGAGTGTCACGTTTATGTTTTTTAATGTATTGAAAGGTTTGTAACAATAATGAATATATTTTAAATTAACCCCAATTATGGTAATATATTTTGAATTGAAGCCTTTTATTTGATATTGCAGAGGACCCGCCTTTGCAAATGATAGTGAGATCATGTGCACGTCCGAGAAGAAATGACACTCTGGACATGGATACGCCTTTGCAACAATATAAGGAAGCAAAAAAAAAAGAGAAAGCCAAAAAAAATGATTCTCATTTATACAACTTATTTGATAATGATTGATGTTTATTTACATGTGTTTGAGCTTAGTTCCATGTTTATACACTATGTTTCATTTTATACATTGTCGTAATGTTGGAGGGGTTTTCACTAAATTTTAGTGGATTTCATATTTTGGGAGAAATTAGTATTAGAATGTTCAATGGGTTCTTTTCTAAAACACAATACTTAAATCATCATGTTATCTAGAATGGTTGATCAATTATTTAAGGTGGATTAGTTGTGATGATGAGATGCGCCATTTAGATGTTAACTATGACAGTCTCTTGGTTTCAGGTAATGTAGAAGGAGACACCTGGTTCAATATGCAATCTCAATTCATATACATAGGATATCAGGTGGAGCTAAAAAACACAACAGGGTTGCATTTTTTATAGAGGTCTTTAATTGCGTATTTTAAGTTATAGACCATCATGAACATTATAATTTTGACCTATTAAAAAAATGTAAATGTGTTGTGTTTTTTCAACTCCACTTGCTATCCGTTCATATTCTGCTTGTGTTGCATGCGCATTCTCGATTCAGAGTGGGAAAAATCTAATTTTTGATGCGAGGGAGAGAAGCCATACACATAAGTGATGGATTTGAAGGGATATGAAGGAATACCAAACATTGAATTTGGAATTTTTCATCAGAGAAATTGAAGTGGAGGTTTGATCAATAGAGAAGATAGTAATGATCGGAGGAGAATGAATAGTGGTTACAGTTGTAGTGGGGAAGATAGTGGAGGCCATCCATGAAGAAAATTGTTGATAGAGATGGTGTATGAAAAACAAAGGAGAAAAAATGTAAACGTGCTGGGTCTTCTCAACTCCACCTGTTATCTGTGCATATTCTGCTTGTGTTGCATGCACATTCTCGATTCAAAGTGGGAAAATCTTATTTTCGATGCGAGGGAGAGAAGCCAAACACAAAGAACATGCAAATAAACATGACAACTAGAAAACATAAATGTAGGTATCACAACAGCCAAGAAACATAAATGTAGGCATCATGGTCCCAATTGTTTGGAGACACAACATAATTGAATGCTATACCCATAAAATGCAACACAACCACTACTCCTGTAGTTCTAAGTTGACACTATGGGATCCAAAAACCATATATAGATTCCTTATCTTTGATTTTTGGATCCCGCAATGTCAACTTGGAACTATAGGAGTAGTGGTTGTGTTGCATCATCTGGGTATAGCATTCAATTATGTTGTGTCTCCAAACAATTGTGACCATGATTCCTACATTAATGTTTCTCATCTGTCTTGTCCCAGGACCCCTTATGGCCCCTTATGTCCTAGGAGGGGCTAGATGAGATTCCACCTTCATGTGCTTGGCCCTGTTAAGTAGAGAATGTTAAACTATTATCAAAACAAAGAGAAGCTCAATAATTTAAGATCTTAATCAACATACGACAAATATATATTTATTTTTAAAAAATAGTGTGAGTCATCACAATTACAATGGAAACCAAAGAATAGTCAATGACAAAACTAAAAGTGATGACTATCTGTCAGAAACATCAATCACTTCAAGGAGAAATGATCACTTCAGCTCTCCTCAATAAGTCTTGACCCAAGATCAAGTCATATCAATTCATCTCAATGGCTACCAAGAACCAAGTCGCAAAGAAACACCACAAACTGCACTACGAACCCGCTATGAAGAGGCATCCAATGTCTCATAAGTCACATCAAATGACCCACTTTCTGTAATCCAAGTCTCTTAGCTTAGTTCACCTAGAAGAAGACTTCTCCCAAGTCATCACGAACACCATAGTGATCTACAAATCCAACTCTCTAGACTCGACTCAATAATGTATGAGCCGCTACCGAATATACTGTAAAGTCATCTCCGAATGACAACCAAATCTGCAAGAACACTAATTGAGTCAAACTCAATCGACAAATATTTATTATTTTTTTAAAATATTATGATTTTCATCACAATTACAATGTCCCTAGAGAAGCGATGACAATCTATCAGAAATACCTGATAGATAACCATCGCACCAATAGCATTTTCATCGATATACAATCTTTGAATGATAGTTAGGTGTCAAAACATTATGATGGTTACCTGTCATAGGTACAACATTTTCGTCAGTAACTAACTACATCCAATGGAGATCTGTCGAACGTGGGACAACTACAAGTAGACTTGACAAGTATATTCGCTGTGTTGAAACCCCCTTTTGCGATGACTATAGACGTCGCATGTACAACACCTATCGTAGCCGTCAGTGTTTTTGACTAAAAAACTATGACGCCAAATGGTGTCTCTTAATCGATGGTATACTGTCTAAATTTAGACAATCAACCATCGGAAAAAGGTCTCAAATGTACTAGTATTAACACTAAATAGATTATTTTATTAAGATTTTATTAAGACAAAGTATTTTGGGTTATTTTTATATTGTTTTATAAGATATTTATTAAGACTAAATATATGATGTAAACTCAATATAACAAACAGAGCGTCGGCCAATCAAATAGGGACATGAGGTTCTCAAAAAGTGAGCTCATAAATAATGCATGATACCCGCCTGTGAGCCATCAAGATATTTCCTCATGAAATGATCACAAACAGGGAGTACCACACAATGAATATTAACAACAAAACAAATAAAGAGAGATCAAACACTTCACACAATGCCTTGAAGGTAATAGCAACGATGCCCTAGCTCTCAAAGCTCACGGGTCATTGAGCATTCCAAATGCTAAGATGTAAACAATGTCATCCAGACATGTCTATTGTGAGCTTTCCTACAACAAATGGACTTGTGATGATTTTCACAATAGTACATGTGTTGCAAGAAAGCTCAAAGTACTGCTTAGGAAAATATGAATGTTCATCACCTATGCATATCAGAGTTGATTAGAGAAGGTATATGCACAACAAAATAAATAAAGAGAGATCAAACACTTCACACAATGCCTTGAAGGTAATAGAAATGATCAAATACTTCAAAATAGGGACATCAAATAGGGACATCAGTAATAAAATAATACACTTACTATTTTGAATTTGATCTCATAAAGATTAAGATATCCCTATTTTATTATTGATGTCCCTATTTACATCTTTTCATCAAATGACCCAAAAACATCAAGAATGGTCCTATATGGTCACTAATAGCCAACTTTTAGAATAATATGAATGAATGCAAACATACATAAGTGGATGAACATAAATAATGAAGGTACCAAACATTGCCTGAAGTAATGAAGTGTTGACCCAGGGTTCAATCCAATATGCTTTTGTATGATCCAAAACCTGCAAGGAAGGAAAAGATGGGGTTAGATCCAAAGGATCTAAGCAATGTCTGGCACCCTATTACTGATCCTCATGTACAATTATGCATGTTTATAGTCAATCCATACACTTCTAAAAGGAATTATGCTATAGAAGATGTGCACTCAGGAAACATAAGCATGTAGTGAGTAAATCAAGACCAAAATGGAGTGAAAAGTATGATGTCAAATGTGTTATCAAGAAACACCTCATGGGATGTGAGTTAACATGGTATATATGTTGTTTATACAAGATCAGTAAAAGGACGTCTACAACCTCAACAACGTGACAATATTAATCCAATAATAGGAAATAAATTACAAATGCCAAGCTCACGATCTCATTGAAATAAATAGTGTATAAAACAATATATGATGCTCGAGCTCAAATTCAAAATAGTAAATGTATTAATGTATGATCTAATAGAAACAACTTCATTGATCATTACCTTTGACTCCTCCATCATTATAGAAGAGATAACTACCTACAACTATATTTCATAATTCCTCCTTTGATGTCATAGGTTAGTTTAACTATTGGACAATGAGCTGATAGGAGTTTCAAATAGATTTGAATAAAAACTAAGAGTATTCAATTTTATTTGTTCCTATTGTGATTTTAGGGGAGAAGAAGGCTAAGACCTTTTCAGTGGATCAGGGTGGTGTATATAGCTTGTATGTTTATACGTTTGCACTTTTTTGTTTGAGGCTTAATTATGCTAGTTTTTAAACTGAAAGATTTTTATTTCTTATTTCAAATTCATTCCTTCATATGTCATACCTGATGCATAGTGAATTCATAGGAGTTTCAAATAGATTTGAAGAAAAACTAAGAGAAATGAATTTTAACTATTCTTATTATGAATTCAGGGGAGAAGAAGGCTAAGATCTTTACAGCTGATCTTGTGTGGGCAAGGTATGAAATTTATTCTTGTCACAGTCTAAAATTGTTTGGAGTTGATTTCAGCTCTTCGTCATAGAAAGAGATCTATAATTTACATATCATTATGACAAGTATTTTTAATTTAAATTTTTGACTAAGTGTTACAACTAAGAAATGTAAATTAGGTTGACTTCCAAACACCATAGGCAAATTTAGCAGATCATGTTTGATGAAAATGATAATGAAATTTGGCATGTGCAGGTAAAGGAATCATGCGGCCATCATTTTGTTTGGGCTATGGTTTTTATGTATAGTGTTTGTAAAAATTTTCATCCTTAAACTAAACCTATCCTTCCTAGTATCCAAATTATTGATGCTTCTATTGGTATTAATTTGGATGCTAGTTCTCATGCTCTTTGGTGCCTTTCCATGCTTTATTTGGTGTTGAGTTTTTAACTTGCTAACCTCCTTGTTTTGTCAGCGTCCTCTATGATTTTGGATGCTATATTTTCCCAAGTTTGGTTGGTGCCTTACTTTCCCCTCTTTGGTTCCATGCTTACAATAAGAGTTCATTTTGTCTCTAATTATTTCTCCTTGACTGTATTCTTTTGGGGTCTAATCTATTGTAGTTGTTTCTTTTTTCTTTGAATCATTGTTTACAATTACTTTTGATGCAATATTTGTGTGAAGAACAAGAATAAAATGGTGAATGAGTGTATTTGACAAAGATAAACATGAAAAATTTTGTTGGGCTGATTGGGTTGGCCTGGTACCATTTACATGGCCTGGCTAGATATTAAACAGTGAGCTCATGAACAATGTATGATGCCCTCACTTGGAGCCCACGAGCCATCAAGAAATTTCCTCATGAAATGATCATAAATGGGGATTACCACATTGTGAATATCAACAACAAAACAAATAAAGAGAGATCAAACACTTCACACAATGCCTTGAAGGTAATAGAAATGATGCCCTAGCTCTCAAAGCTTGCAGGTCATCAAGCATTCCAAATGAAAAGATGTAAACAATGCCAATATTAAACAGTGAGCTCATGAACAATGTATGATGCCCTAGCTTGCAGCCCGCAATCCATTAAGACAATTTCTCATGAAATGATCATAAATGGGGAGTACCACATAGTGAATATCAATAGAAAAACAAATAAAGAGAGATCAAAAACTTCACACAATGCCTTGAAGGTAATAGCAATGATGCCCTAGCTCTCAAACCTTGCGGGTAATCAAGCATTCCAAATGAAAAGATGT